>CM053585.1:33200304-33215496 GCA_028646515.1 Pseudochirops corinnae | reverse complement strand
GGTCTTAAATAGACCCCAGATCCACATACCACACGTGA
Organism: Pseudochirops corinnae; assembly: GCA_028646515.1. Classification (NCBI taxonomy): domain Eukaryota; kingdom Metazoa; phylum Chordata; class Mammalia; order Diprotodontia; family Pseudocheiridae; genus Pseudochirops; species Pseudochirops corinnae. Next base: position 33,215,458 of record CM053585.1, on the reverse strand, counting down.
TAGAACCCAGCTGAACAGAATTGTGAGAGGGGGAGTGCAATTACAAGGGTATGAAAGCCCCAAGGTGTGGAGACACCAATCAGGAACAGCGGGTAACCCCACACAAGAGAGTCCTGAGCAATGCAGTATCTCCTGGCCGAGGACAGTGCAATATGCCCTGACCTCCACGTGACCCAGCTAATTCCCTGGCCTCAAACACTTCCCTGTGGCATGACACAACTGCTTGCAATGTGAACCTCACAATCAGGTTCATCATAGTGGGAACATAGGCACTGATGATGGTGACCTGGTGCTTTCCTGTAAGTGGCAATCACATTATAATGAGCCTGTCATTCACTCTGTTTTGAGAGGCATACAAGCCTCTTGTCTAGATTAGTTTTGGTTGCAAAACCTACACCAGCTTCACAGTGCTCCCCATCACTGCAGTCACTCCAGAAAAACATATATCCAGCTCTGACTTCAGTAAGCTAGTCTTCATTTGCTAGCCTTGTTTCACTCAGGGCTATTTCCAAGTAATATGTACTGAGTTCTCTTGCTAGAGCTGTCTTTAAGATCTACTGGATTCCCTGCTATCCGTGAGTATGCACACATTTCATGTACTGATGGCGAACAGAATCATCTTCACAAATGTTTTTGCACATTTTATGTGTTTCAACCACAGAGTAGGATCCCTGTCTGCTGCAATAAGCAGACAGGGTTAAGAGTTTGGTAAAGCAGACAATTCTTAGGGAACCTTTTCTCTCCCCCTTCCTTACACCAAGAAGTGAGCAGAGCAGTCCTTTAAAATGGCTACTCAGACACCCAGGGGGCTGCTGAATCCCACAGCTCCCTCAGTCCAGGGAGAAGATGGCCCTATGGCTTGAGATGCCTGTGTGTAGGTCTTGTTGTGACTACAGCTTCCAAGATATCTGTGCCTGCTTCTTCAGCACTTGCCCTTCACCACAGGACTTTGAGGTAGGTGAAACTGGTAAAATAGTATGGGTGATGTCTTTTGATTCATGCATAAACTGGACTTCAGCAAGGCAGAGTTGCTCAAAGTCATCAGCCTCATTTTTTCTTCCAGAGTCATTAGAGTCCATTGGCAAGACAAAATTCAAGACAACTGGTGATGGCTCAGAATGCAGTCTTGGGACCTTGGTGTCTTTGACATCTAACCAAGCTCTAAGCACTCCATAGTGCCTGCTTCTGCTGCCTTTATGGTCTGTTGGAACAAATTGTTCACATCTAACCCATTCTGTCAGGGGAAGTCTTCATATGCTTGGGGTAAACACCTTGGGGTAGACTAACTCACCAACAGACTTGGGACCCATCAGTTACCCTCAACCTGGTTTAGCCCATTTGCCTCAATGGTTCACTGTGGTGTAGCTGCTACACGTGTCAAAACTTCTTGGAGTCCCTAGTGAGAGTTGGGTTGTAGGTGAATACCAAAGGTAGAGAGCAGGCCTGAAAAGGGCTCAGCAGCCCTTTCACCAGAGGCACTAATCTTCCTCGACACCTGTACACCCCAGCAGCTCTGCAACTAACTACCTGTGTGACCCTGTATGTAACTTCTCTTGTGTGAGCCTCAGTTTTACCTGTAAAGTAAGAAGCTTGGGTTGGATCACTTTAAAGGTCTCTAAAGCTTGAAATTTTTGATCCCATGATCTCTAAATTGAGAGGTAGAGCCACATTTACCCTAATACCCACGACACAGAGTCACTGGTCTAGTGACTGCTCGCTAAATAGTGATCATTATTATTCCACCTAAGAAAAAGCAGTTTCAAACGACCACAAAGAAAAGCTAATTCATGGGTGACATGTCTAATAAAATCACAAATTATTAAAATAGCAGACTACTGTTTCCTTAACTATTTAAAACAACAGACTTTCAGTGGGTCAATGAGTCACCAGATGCATGACTCATAGATGTCCCATTATTGTCAAAGGGAATAACAACATCCACTACTAATGAAGCAAAGGGAAGAGGGGAACAAACCAGAAAGGAAAACAGACAATCAGACAAATTTGAAAGGGAAAAGAAAAAACAAATAGCTAAAAAGAAGAATAAGATCATTCTTGTAAAAACAAACAACACAACAAACCTCAGTGTTTACTAGGAAAACCAGAATCTGATATGAATACCCAATCTAATTCTCTTGTTCCATATCCATAACATTCCTTCCAACCTTATTTGAAAAGACACTCCAGCAGATACTCCAAGAAAAAGAGGATTCAAATTTCTTGCCTATGAGCCATGAGTTACACCGCCACTGACTTCCTACTCACAAGGTGAATAAGGTCTCTAATGGTCTCTTGGACCAGTGGGGTCAAACTCAAGTAGAAACAGGGGTCACTAATCCATACAGAAGGATCCCTACAGGTCATATATTGACTCAGTTTGATAAAGTCATGTCATTTATGTTTGATTGTATTTTTACTTCTTTTGCTAAATATTTCCCAATTATATTTTAATTCAATTCCTGCCACACTTGGGACTGTTGCTGGAGGGCAGCCTATTAGATTCCTCTGGTAACAATTATTCATCCCTACCACATTGTTTCAGAAATTTATAGGAATCAGATATTATTGTCTTTAATATCTAAGAATCATGGATTTAGAGATGATAGATCAGTATAAAAAGACGGAAGGCTCACAATGGCATGTAAAGTAGGACAGCTACCATGCCAATAGTCATTTCTTTATTACAACACCAAAAAAGAAACCACTGCCGATTATTTATTCATTTTCCCCAACTTTCCTCAAATCAGTCCCATCCCTTTTTTTAAACCAGGTCCTCCTCATCTACGTCCACAGGGTGACCTCTCAGTCCCATTCATTTTTGTTCATAACTCTTGGTTATGGTATATACTCTTGCCCATCTCCTAGACTATTGGAGTTTGGGGAGGAGAGAACAGACTTCTAAGAAGTCTGTAAACTCCCTCTCTCTTAGCTGAACTTTTTGTGTCTCCCACCTGGTCCAACTTCCCTTCTCTGACAAACCTCCAATATCATGGTAGACTTGCTGGCAGCTCTCCTTAAAACCAGATGCCCAAGTCAACCTTCTCATAGGGCTCTTTGCAATCATTTGATTTGCACCCAGTTTCATTATTCTTGAGCGAACATCAGAACTGATTGAGTTTACTACAGTCATCAGCAACATCTGTGTTACAGAATAGTGTTAATAAACTTGCCAATTTTGGAAAATATTTAGATTGATACTGGAGAGGTGCTGACAGATTGAAACAAATCAGTCATTATCCTGACATTTATTCGTGTTTTCTTTGAGGAATGAAAAGGAAAGTTTTAATAGGAAAGAGTCAGGAAGTTCAGAAAACCTGCTATCATACATGCCACAAATTTTTAAAAACATGGAGCTTCCTTTTCAGCTTAAAGATAATTTCTAAATGTAAAAGGGATGAAAAACAGCTTGTTTGGAAACTGAGTGGGAGAGGTATACCTTAAACTCTGTCTCACCCAAACTGTTTCAGAGGTGATCAAAAGGTGACAATATTTTAATGGTAGAAATAGTAAAGAACAGATGAGGGTGGCTTGTTCAGTATGTGATCGGAAAGATGGTAGAGAGTGAAAACTGCCTGGAGGTGTGCAAAGGTACTTCAGAGAATACTTCTATGTTCCAATGGAAAGAGTAATGGACCTGGAGTTAGGAGAGATCTGTGTTCAAACCTTGGCTCAGACGCATCATTATATTCATTTTACAGGTGAGGTCAGCTGTGTGACCTCAAACAAATTCATATCTCTGAGTCTCTGTTTCCTCACCTGGAAAATGGATATAATGATGTTTAATTATTTATCTTTCTGGTCTGTTGTGAGGAAAGTATTTTCTAAACTTCAAAGTATAAGCTTTTATTAAATATTAGATTGTAAACTCCATGAGGGTAGAGTTCAGTAAATCTGAACTTTTTGTCTCTCCTAAGATCTTAGCATATGACTTTGTACCATAGTAGACAATAAATATTTTTTGGCCAAATGGATGACAAAAAACTTGAAGGTAGCTTTGAACAATACAGAAGAAAGTAGAATGGGGGAAAGAAAGATTTAACTCTAAAATCACCAAAGAATCTTCCCCAAATTTGATTGTGGTAGATATGCTACTTTTTAAATCACTATAATCTGCCCCCCTTTTATTTATTTATTTATTTGCAACATTTCATTTCTTGAGCCAATTAGGTGCACTGATCTCCAAAAAAAAAAAAAAAAAGGTGCTAAACATACCAAGAGAGAAGCAGACTGAAAAGCAGAGAAATGTAGCTTTTTAATGTAACTTCATTTTCAAAATTTTTAACCTATACCTTAGCTGCCTTTTAAAAACTCTTACTAGGGGGCAGGTAGATGGCACAGTGAATGGAGCACTGGCCCTGGAGTCAGGAGGACGTGAGTTCAAATCTGGCCTCAGACATTTAATACTTACTAGCCATGTGACTTTGGGAAAATCACTTAACCCCAATTGTCCTGCCCTCCCCCCTCCAAAAAGGCAAAAAAATAAGAACTCTTACTAGATGGGCCAAGGTTCTATGGAGTCTATTTACGGTTTTTAAAGGGTATCACAGTTCTTAAAAGGTCAAAAACCAGAGTTTCTATAATGGTGTCACGACTTTTGTTATGGACCATTGATCCCCCAAAGTATTTACTTTAAATCCTTATAAATTCTTCAAAGTGACATTCCATAGAGTGATATTGGAAAGTTGGACAGTTATTCCAAACTCCTCACTCGGTCAGAGGTATTATTACGTGTCCACCAAGTGTTGACAACTTCTACTGAACGAGCAGTACGTTCAGGCTGTGTTATTTACCGCATAAAATCCAAACTCTGGGCTAAAGATTTCTAAGGTAACTTCTAGCTTTAAACCTATGATTCTAAAACCATCAGATCCTTTACTAGCCTTTCAAAGTCCTCCATAATATGGCTAGACTCTCCTGATGCAACCTCATTCCCCACTACTTCCCAACATCTAGTCTCTGATCTTGTCAGGCTAACCTCTTTACTATCCTTCCAGCCCTATACACACACACACACACACACACACACACACACACTTCCTATCCCAGTACCACCCAAATCTAATCCACCCTTCAAGACCCAACTCAAGTCTCACTTCCAACCACCTTCATCCAGCTAGTCCAGTCCACGATGAATCTTCCATATCTAAATTCCTATTCCATTTAGCCTAGCACTTAATTGTTTTCTTATTTCATTTTCACTCATTTTGTCTTAGAAACAAACTGTAAACTCCTTAAAGTCAGAGACTGTGGCTTATGCTTTCCTGTATCCCCTTTGGTGCAGGGCTGGGCACATAACAGACATTCCACCAACACTTATAAAAAGATGATTTAATTGTTGGGCTCTTTAATAAAGTCCATATAGCAACTTAAAGCCCGCACCATGCTTTATACACAATGGTTCCATTGTGCCTCACAGCTCTCATGAGCAGGAGCTTCTCTCCCATTTCCCTCAGCCTGGAAAGCTGAGACTCAAATAGTTCAAGTGATTGGCCCATGGCAACAGAGCTAGCAAGTGTCAGAGGCAGGGTTTGAACCCAGGACTTCTCATCTCCAAGTTCAGTGCTCTAACCCCTAAAGCATTGCCTTTATGCACTACAAAGTGCTTAGTATCAAGTCAGTTCATTAACTGCATGTAAAGAACACCTCAGGCTTCGCTGCCTGTTCAACCTACCCAATAAAGGATTCCCAAGTGGTGCTAGGGAGTGTTAGCCAAACAGGGTTTTGTGCTCTGTCTGCTTAGCCATAAACTGAACTGAAATCTGTGGATTTATTTTCTGTGGGTCCTGGTCCTGGTACGATATTTTCAGAGCAGTCATTTTTAAACAATAGAGTTTTTATATCAAAGACAGAGAGACCTCTCTTAGTTCGCTGACAAACAAAACCAATTGTTTAAAATTTGGGGGTTCAGCTTTCTTTGGGGAGAGCGTGGAGATGACACACAAAAGACATCCTCTTGTTGTTTCTATTCAGAATTTCCAATGAAGAATTAATCCATATGAACTGGTGATAAATACTGTACATGTTTAAGCTCTGGGAAGTCAACCTAGTTTATCCAGTTCCACTGCTTAGGAACAAAAGAAATGGGACTGAAGAGGAAATCTTTTTATCCACTGAGGCAGGATGTTTGTTTGTTTCCATACTTCAGAGACCGAAGATTTCTTCAATGTGGAAACTCCCTTGTTGAATAAAAGCACAAGTGGACCTGACTCCCCTAACAGCTTAGCAGACTGATCTGCATGAATTGCGGAGATCAAAGGAAATTACCAAAGGTAACCTGGGAGACAGTCTTCTGGTAAAGAAACTCTGATTATAGAAACTCTGATTATAGATATATAAAGAGATTATAGATACAGAACCTGGAGAGTCCTCAGAGGCCAGTGAACCCAACCAACCCTCTCCTTTTACAAAGAGGAAACCGAGGCCTTGTACCAGGTCACACAAGTAGTGGCAGAGGGAGTCCTTGGATGATGCCCATGCTACCTGTGGCCAGTTCCATATCTGAGGCCATTGCAGCTTGGTAGAACAAGGTCTGGTGCTCCCCAGTCACAACCTGTGAGAGCCCAATCTCCTCACCACACCACAATGAGGCACCAAAGCAAGATTTCCATGGAATGATTGCAAAGGACAGTGAACGGAAGATAAGACATGATACTAAAACCAAAGTGAACAGGAGAGTCAAGGGTATTTTTTCCAGCTAGGGTAAGGACCCTTAGAGAAGGACAGGCTGAAGAGGCCAAAAGAAGACTAGAGATTGAGACCAGGGGACCTGGGAATAAAAGCACAAGTGGACCGGTGGGTCAGGATAGCTCCTCCATGGTTAGAGGGAAGGCTGAAAGGATGAAAACTGGCACAGAAATAGTCTGAGTTGGGGGAAAAGGCAGGTGAAGGAGCTCCAACTGGAGCCTGAATAACCAACCTTACATGCCACTGAAGACCAAATGCCTGACATACTGTATCTTCTGTAATCATCTAGGGCAGTGGTTCTCAACCTGTGGGTTGTGACCCCATTGAGGGTCAAATGACCCTTTCACAGGGGTCGCCTAAGACCATCGGAAAACACTTATTTCTGATGGTCTTAGGAACCAAGGCACCCCTCCTCTATCAGTCTCCAGGCAGGTCCACCCACATGCAGATACTCCCATATACAAGTATTAAAGGGTCACGGCATTAGGAAGGTTGAGAACCACGATCTAGAGGATGCAGTGGGATGCGTCCAAAAGACCCAAGTTCAAATGTTGCTTCAGACACTGACTACACTATGTGACTCCTGGCAAGTCATTAAGGAAGGTCTAAGTGCTTCACTTTCCTCCAACAGTAGCACCCATCTCACAGGGCTGTTTGAAGGCAAAAATGAGTTAATGTATGTAAAATGATTCATAAACCCTAAAGCACAGTGTAAGTGATAGCTATTATTCTTAGCTTCAGAACAAGCCTGTAGGGTGGGCAGCCCAGGTATTATTATCACCTTTTTACAGGTGCACAATGCCTAAGTGACTGTTATTAAGTGGTAGAGAAGGGATTGGAACACAAGACTGTCTTTTTTTTTTTCTTTCCAAATCTCATGTTCTTCAGGTTGGAGATGAGGTCATTTGTCAAAGGTGAGCAAAAGAAGGTAAAACTGGGAAGCTGAGAATGGAGAAAGTCTGAAACCTCCAAGGCATCACCAGGAGATAACCAAATGAAAGAGGGGAAATTAAAATTAGTTAAGATCTGTTTGAAATGCAATAGTATAAATTGGCAGTGGATCTGAGCCAGCAGGATGTAAGTGACCTAAGTCAGCAAAGTTCTGCAATCTGAGAAGAGGAGCAAAGAAAGCAGATCCAGGGGCCTGCTGGGGTGGCAGCTGGAATGGCCAGGGGTCAAGTGGGCATGGGATTCAAGGGTGCTGGGGGAGCTGCACAGCAGTATGGGAACCGGGGATCCAGACTGGACGAGGGCTCCTGGGCTCAGAATGAGGCTAAGTAAAAGCTACCATTTCTTTAGGCTGTAAGCCTTACAAAGAACTTGACATATATCAGCTCATTTGATGCTCACAGCAATCCTGTGTGGTAGATGAGGAAACTGAGACTGAGAGAGATTATATGAGTTATCCAGGGTCATACAACTGCTAAGTGTCTGAGATAACATTTGAACTCAGGTCTGACTTCAGGTCCAGCCTGGCTGTCCCTGACTCTGCTCTGATCTGCCTTACAAACTCTTTACTAAAGGCCAGCTGGCCCATGTGCTCATCTTCTTCCCATAGGCTGTGTGCCACAGCTGGAGGGCCCTCTCTCCTGACTTGCTCTCTTCTTTTCGCTCTCCCACCTCCCTTCAAGGTTTGGTTCCTGTGCCATCTCCTTCAGATCTTTGCTGATTCTCCCAACCACGGGTGCCAGACCACTCCCCAAGTCTGCCAACACCAGTGTGAACAGAGCAGCACATGGCGGCCTGCTCCATTCCCACTCTTTTCCTGCTGGCCACGTATTTATTTGTATATCTACTGCAGTTGCTTAGTTCTGAATATTTTCTATCTTCCTGGTAAAATGAAAGTTCTGTGAGGACTAGAACTCTCTCCTAACACTTCACATAGTCCCTAGTGATGGTGCTTAATAAATGTCTGTTGACTGAGTGAATGACTGATCCTTACCCACCACTACTCCCATGGCCAGTAGGGAAAGTTAGAGGCTAGACAAGGATGCTCCCATCTGTTCACACTGGCATCACAAGTCTTGATGAAAAAGGCCAAGGTCCCCCACTGCATCCTGGGCCATCTCCAGTTGTCCTGATTTATATCTGGTCACTGGACCCAAATGGCTCTGGAGGAGAAAGTGAGGCTGGTGACTTGGCACAGCCCTGCCTCACTTAAATCTAATTCACTTGCAAGTCATGACATCACCTTCCTGATGTCATGGTCCTCCTTGAGAGCTAAGTACAAACCACATGACCTGTGAGTCTTGATAGTATGGGATCAGGCCCTCTCCAAATCACATGAACATGTAAGTAATAAAAATGTACAATGGATAATGCCAGTTTTCCCTAGGCATGAACATCCTCAGAACCAGTTTTCTCTGAACTGTGATCTGGGAGCCATGTGGAACCCCAACGAGGTGAAGAGAGGCTATGGCCATCCGCACATCACTTTTCTCTTGGATCTACATGTCTCTTCTGTATTATATGCTTCTAGTGAAAAGAATCTGGGTCAATGATCACATATGGGTTTTTTTTTTTAAAGGGTGAGAGGGAAATGAGTCATGAAATGACAAATGGCAATAATAAAATTTTAACTTCTAGTTGCCTGAAGATGCACCTCAGGAAACCTTTAGACCATCTCAAAATATTTGCAAATTTTAGATACTTTTGTTCAAATATATTTATGGATCTCCTACTTGTTTCTTATATCTGGTTGTTACTCTCAGGATAGTCCTAATGAAAACCACTGATATAAGTTATAGGGTTAGGTATCAGCTGAGTCAATCAATCAATTACCCAATTACTCTAACCCAGTGGTTCTCAACCTTCTTAATGCTGCAACCCTTTAATAGTCGTATGTGGGCATGTCTGCATGTGGGCGGACCCGCCTGGAGATGGATAGAGGAGGTTCCTATGACCATCGGAAATATATGTTTTCCCATGGTCTTAGGAGACCCCTGTGACCCCTGTGAAAGGGTCGTTCAATCCCAAAGGGCTCGCGACCCACAGGTTGAGAACCACTGCTCTAACTTCATTTGAAGTAACCAACAGATGCTATAGTCTGATACCATAACCAGGTTAGAAGACCTCTATTGAATTAATCAATCAAAGAATAGATGCAAAAAGTCCTTGCTCAATTTAGAAGGATTTGAACTGACCTCAACTTCATCTTCCTACCTTCCCTCCTATCCCTTGGCTACAGGATGATCTCGTGAGAATTGAAGGGTCAGGAGCGTTTCACTGGTTTCACAGGAGCGATCACAGCTGATCACTGGAATCAGCATCCCTAGACTATCAGCATCTCTACCTATTATCCTACAGACACCTTTGTCGCCCTTGTACAGGATGTATGGACATGTGTGAGGATATTCAACAATTTTTTTCATAATTAGAGTTGTTCAAAATTGGTTGAAGCTAGTCTGGTAGGTGACAAGCTTCCCCATCCCTGGATATTCTTGAGCAATGTTCCAGATGAACACTTGCCAAAGATGTGATAGAGAAGGTGCATCTACTGGGCAAGGGTTGGACCACAGGATGTTTAAAGTCCTTTCGAGCTCTTCCATCATTCGAATATTCTAGGTACATAACCACATGGGCCCCAGTGTTGCCACTTACCTATTATGAGATGCTCCTCAACTTCTTTGATTCTGAACACCTTTGAAAAATTGGAACTCCTCAACTACTTAGCTCAGAGGGTCAATGAGAATCCAGTGTTTTGTCAACCTTAACACTGCACACAGAAGTCTTTATTCTTCTTATAGACAACACTTATTGGGGTTCATTATCTTTGAGACACTGAGACTCTATGCCCCAAACACAATCCATTTTCTGCTATCCCCTTCTCGTGCCCCACCCCCACTGAATCCTGTCCACATGCAGAATGGTCACTTAACAAAAAACAATGCTTACCTGTGTCATAGTTTACTATAAGCTTTTCATTGTGGTCTCCTAGGACAAGTGGTTCAAAATCCACTGTCATCTGTATGGTGTCTCCCACGTTGACAGTCCCAACACATGGCTCTGCAGAAAAAGGACTAAAGTCCAAAAGGAAATACTCATCAGGATACATTCTGCACTGATAGAAAAGGAAGGCAGTTTGGAACTCAAAGTTAAAAAAAAAAAAACGAATGTGAAAAATTGTTTTTACATGCAACCAGAAAAAAAGATTAAGAAAAAAGACATCATAAGCATCTGAGGGCTAGTTTCTCCAGTAATTTATTCAATTCCATATTTTCTCTTTCATTTGCCTTTCTGATTTGTACAAAACCGAGAGAAGATTAGAGTCTCCTGCTATCACTAGGAAGGAAGGAAGGGAGGAAGGAAGGGAGGAAGGAAGGAAGGAAGGAAGGAAGGAAGGAAGGAAGGAAGGAAGGAAGGAAGGAAGGAAAGAAAGAAGGGAGGAAGGAAGGAAGGAAGGAAAGGAAGGAGGGAGGGAGGGAAGAAAAACAATTTGAGCTTTAACTCAAGGAAGAGGTCAGACTTGACACTACTAGTTGGCTAATCAACAGCTGGGTTCTGTTTTCTCGTAATCGTATGAGATTTTTTAGTTCAATGCTAATTTTAAGTAATGGCAATAGAACCACAAATATAAAGGGATGCAATCATTCCTTTTTCCTGTGTCATATTCTGCTTGATAGGCAGCCCATCCACTTAAGGGTTTAATTCTTTTCACAATATACCCCAAGCCCAGTTCTTCTTGATCTTAGAGCCTTCCCTCAGAGATGATCTATTGCTCCTGCATGTAATTTTTTCTGTACATAGTATATTGTCTCCCCCACTGTACTGTGAGATCCTTGAAGGCAGGGACAATAATTTTGTCTTTCATTGTGCCTCCAGTGTGAGGCATAGTACCTGATACTTGGGTCCCTAATAAATACCTGTTGACTGACTATTGACTTCCTGACTTTAAAGTGTTGGTTGTCAAAGGAATGTTAAATAATACCACATAGATGATTAAATACAGAGTCATGTATCTAGGCTGCTTCTAAATATTCAATTCTCTAGGGAAGTTTTCGTGTTCTTCACTCCTTAGACCTGTCCCAAAATAAAATGTTTAACTTTAGAAAACCTGAAGTTCCTATGATGGGATAAGTAACATAGCTTGGGAGCTGCTAAATGGTACCTGAATAGTTACTCCTGTGGTTTACCACTGCGTGATCTTGGCAGGGGAAGAGGGTTCCTCCCTCCTCTTCTCTACTCCTTTAAAGATTCACTTTGGCTCCACATTTCCTTTTCTCCTATTTCAGATTCAGCTACAGACTCCCGAGGAGTTGTTTCTCCTCTCAATATGTACAAACCCACATAACTCACTAAAGTTCCACACCAGGTTTCATATACATCAACCCTAGGCATCTGATCATCTTCCCTGACACTGGGAACTTAGTGCTATATACACTATACATACTTTGTTTTTCATCTCTTACTCTGAGAATGGTAATTAAATCAACACTACCATCAGAAAGGATGTGATGATCAACAACACTCCAGCTCCACTGACAGTCTCTTTAATCACACCAAAATTTTTTTTCCTGGACATTGTTTACCTATATGCTTCCTTCCTCTATTAGAATGTAAGATCTTTGAGGACAGAGACTTTCTTACTCTTGTATTTGTATACCTAGTACCAAGTACAGTGCCTGCACTGGACATATAACTTTTTCCTTCCTTCTTTCTTTTATTCTTTCTTTTCTTCCTTCCTTCTTTTCTTCTTCCCCTCATTTCTTCCTTCCTTCCTTCTTTTCTTCCTCCCCTCATTCCTTCCTTCCTTCCTTCCGTCTTTCTTTTATTCTTTCCTTCCTTCTTCCTCTCCTCATTTCTTCCTTCCTTCCATCTTTCTTTTATTCCTTCCTTCCTTCTTTTCTTCCTTCCCTCATTTCTTCCTTCCTTCCTTCTTTCCTTCTTTCCTTCCTTCCTTTAGTCTTTCTTTTCTTCCTTCTCTCCTTCCTTCCTTCCTTCACTGGTGATACTCAAGGAGAAGGAAGTTATTGACTCCTTTTGGAGATGAAGGGTATGTTGGCATGAAGCCTTTTGAAATTTTAAAAAGACCTTGAATTCAAAGAAATCGAGCCTTCTTGTAATCCAGGCAAGTCAAGAAATGTGCCAGGAAAGTAATGTATCGCTAGAGGCAGGAACAATAAATCTTTCCATACCTGCAGCAGGAACAGAATCACTCCTTTTTAAACAAGGTTAAAAGTAAAACCTTTTTAGCAAATACAGAAAACACAAGCTGCAATTTTGGAGGGCAGATGGTGGGGGGGGGTGTGGTAATTGAAGGGTGAAGGAATTCATATTTTGTTTACAATGCCTGATGTTCAAGTTTATAAAAATGCCTTAGCAGTTTGCTTAAAAATCAATATAGTGCTATCATAAAGTGTCTGAAGATAAATAATAGGAAAATCTGGACAAGCACTCATGCTGAACTTTCAATTGGGGCAGGGACTGTGGGGGAGAGGGAGGTTGGGTTATGCAGGTTTCTAGGCTCCAAAATCCAAAGCAGGACCAATAATTCTGTTTTTTTTTTTCTATTAATGTTCATTTTGAATACTATTGCAAGGCAAAGAGTCAAAGGACTGAGTTCAGATATATTTCTCATGATTGCTAAATTTTGAAAGTCCCTGAAACATTTATTATTATAAAACAGGCTTGGTAATTCCAAATGAGGAAATTTAGAACACTAATTTGACCAATATGCCTATAAAATGGGCGGCTGATTGGAGGATTCTAAATACAGATTTCTACAAGATAGCTAAAATAAAAAGAGCATCCATTGTAATTTTCTGTCTAAGAATCATAGGCTTGAGGACCAAAAGGACACTCAGACACCATCCAGCTGAACCCCACATTTTACAGAGGAGAAAATAAGAACCCAGACCAGCATCACTTGCTGTCTTTCACTGATACTATCAACAACTTGATGGTATGAAAAAAGCAGCTGATAGCTCCAGTATATGTTCATGTAACACCTCTAGCAAACACCCTTAACTTCATATAAGAGTCAGCATTCCCCTCTCAATGTCGACTATTAGAACTATTGATGTTTTTCTAACATACTCTCATAGACTTTAAGCTCTCTGAGGGCAGGCAGTATGTCTTGTCTCATTTTTGTCTTTTTCCCAGCACCGGGGATGAGATCTAGCACTGCTCTGCTCATGTTTACTGAGAAAGAGGAGAGAGGGGAATGTCTCAACTTCTGATTCCATCCATCAGTGTGGAGAGGTCTGGGTACAGAAACTCTGTTCCCCAATACATATCCTGATTAGTCTGTCACTTGTATTCTTTTCTTTTTTTAGGATCATAATTTTCTTCTTTATCCTATCTACAGCATCAGACCATTAAAGGTTTTTAAAGATAGTGGTAGCATTATCAAAGTAATCACTTTGAAAAATATACCATTAATGTTAGAGTAAGGTACAATTATTCCAAATGGAATGTATACAGAAATGATACAAAGACAAAAATCATAACCTATCTAAGTTTTCATGGTCAGCCCATGGAAATGCATTGACTCATGGGAAAAACATTTCACCACCAGCTGTCTTAATGGTTCATTTAAATTGTATCATGACACCCATGACCATTAGGCATTCAAAAAAGAACAGCCATGTAGGTCAGGGCGAATTTCATTGAACAGTTTCATTGAATCACAAGTTGCTTAACTTGGGCCTCCAATCCAAGGCTTCCTCAGATTCACGTCCTCAGAAACATGAATGGCAGCACCTCCGCTCCTAAGTCCAAAACTCACCCATAGCCTTTGATTCTGTGCCATCCATTATTCATGTCTCTCCATTAAACCTATATGGAAGTTTTACCAAAAGGAGTTTGGCCTTTTAGGTCAGAGGTTCTTAAGCTCTTTAACTACTCTTTTGCAATCTGGTGAAGTCTACAGATCCCTTCTCAGGAAAAAAAATGCATAAAATAAGATTTATAGAATTAATAAGAAAACAATTTATATAGAGTACAGTGATAATTTTTTAAATTTTTTCTGAGCATTTATTTATTTTTAGTTTTTAACATTCATTTCCAAAAGATTTTGAGTTACAAATTTTCTCCCCATCTCTCCCCTAACCCCCAACCCAAGATGGCAAGCATACTGAATACCCCTTCCCCTAATCTGCCTTCTCTTATATCCTTCCTATTTTCACCCCACCTTACCCTTTACTTTCTTGTAGGGCAAGATGTATTTCTCTACCTCATTGCCTGTATATCTTACTTCCTGGTTGCATGTAAAAACAGTTTTTTAACATTTGTTTTTAAAACTTTGAGTTCCAGATTCCCTCCCTTCTTCCCTCCTCCCCTACTCCCACTGGGAAGACAAGCAATTCAATATAGGTTATACATGTGTAGTTATGCAAAACATTTCCATAGTAGTCATATTGTGAAAGACTAAGTATATTTCCCTCCATCCCATCCCACCCCCCACTTATTCTATTTTCTCCTTTGACTCTGTCCCTTTTCAAAAGTGTTTGCTTCTGACTACCCCCTCCCC
>CM053585.1:33152695-33199804 GCA_028646515.1 Pseudochirops corinnae | reverse complement strand
GTTTCCACAATACTCAAATTGTTTCTTCCTGACTGCCTGTAATATTTTCTCCTTGACCTTCAAATTCTGGAATTTGGCTATAACATTCCTAGGAGTTTTCTTTTGGGGATCTTTTCCAAGAGGCAATTGGTGAATTCTTTCAATTTCTATTTTACCCTCTGTTTCTAGAATATCAGGGCAGTTTTCCTGGATAATTTCTTGATGGATAATGTCTAGGCTCTTATTTTGATCATGACTTTCAGGCAGTCCAATAATTTTAAATTATCTCTCCTGGATCTATTTTACAGATCAGTGGTTTTTCCAATGAGATATTTCACATTGCCTTCTAATTTTTTCATTTGTCTGGATCTGTTTTATAATATCTTGATTTCTCATAGATTCATTAGCTTCCATTTGCTCCAATCCAATTTTGAAGGAATTATTTTCTTCAGTGAGCTTTTGAACTTCCTTTTCCATCTGAGCAATTCATCTTTTTATGGCATTCTTCTCCTCATTGGCTTTTTGGACCTCTTTTGGCATTTTAGTTAGTCTGTTTTTAAGGTGTTATTTTCTTCTTATTATCTTCTTCTTGGGGGGTTTCCATTAGCAAGCTTTTTATTTGTTTTTCATAATTTTCTTGCATCACTCTCATTTCTTTTCCCAATTTTTACTCTACTTGTCTTACTCAATTTTCAAAATCCTTCTTGAGCTCCTCTATGGCCTGTGATCAGTTCCTATTTTTTTTGGAGGCTTTTGATGCAGGAGTTTTGACTTAGTTGTCTTCTTCTGGTTCTATGTTTTTTTTCTTCTTTGTCACCAAAGAATGATTCTATAGTCTGTTTTCTCTTCTTCTGTTTGCTCATTTTTCCCATCCAATTACCTCAACCCTGAGCTCTTTGTCACAGGAGAACTCTGCTTCCATAGTGGAGAGTGCTATGTCCCAAATTTCTGGGGTTTTGCACAGCTGTTGTCAGAGCTTCTTCTAGGAACCTGTCTCAGAACTGTGAGAAGGATGCCCTCTCCACAGCCACCACAAGCAATGCCACACCAGCACTCCTAACCCCAGGACTGCCATCCAAGACTGCAACCCAGATCCAAGCAGGGCAAGGCAAGAGAATCCTGCCTCAGCACCAGCAAAGATATTCTTGCAATTGCTCCCTGATCAGCTGCTTGATCCCCCCATCATTTGTGGGCCTTGAGCTTCTGGAAATAGCCACCCTGATGCTGCAGCCACCCTCCTCTGCCCCCCCAGGGGCAGGGGCCAGACTTAGCTCTTCTCTCTCCCAATTCCAACAGAGTTTCCCCACTGACCTTTTACTTTCTCTTTGGCATTTATGGGTTGAGAAGTCAGGAAACACCAGTATGTGTGAGCATGGCCCACACCAGACTGCACTCTGCTCTCAACCCAGTGTGACAGACCATTCCTGTCAGCCTGCCCAGCTGCCTTCAGCAGATTTGTTCCATTCTGTCCTTTTGTGGGTTTTGTACCTCTAAAATTTGTTTAGAGTAATTTTTACAGGTGTTGGAGGTAATTGGGGGCATAAGCTCAAGCAAGTTTCTGCTTTTACTCTGCCATCTTGGCTCCACCCCTATTAAAATGTTTATATGTTCATAGACTTCTTTTTAATAACTCCTAAATATTCAAACTGTATATCCTTGAATATACCTTCTCCCAGGAGTAAGTTCTTCATAGAATTTCTATTCTGAAGAAGGGACCAGAACATAAATCCTTCATTTTCTGGACTTTACCCCCCATACTCCTACATGGATATCTCCTCCCAGTCTTTAGCTTTTTAGCTTCTTTTTTTTTGTAAATAGTATTTTATTTTTCAAATGACATGTAAAGATAGTTTTCAGCATTCATTTTTTATAAGATTTTGGGTTCTAATTTTTTTTCTTCCTCCTCTCTTTCCTCCCCAAGAAAACAAGCAATCCAATACAGGTTATACATGAGTTACTTCTATTCTTAATGAGTCACCCAGGGCACTGACACAATTAATATGTATCAGAAGCAGAACACTCAGGTCTTCCTGACCAGAACTGTACCTACCATACATAATAGAGACTTAGCCATTTGTTATTGAGCAATGAAGCTGAAATCTAGAGAGCTGATATAACTTACAATCTCAAAGAAAAATGGGAACCGGATACCTGGTTGGCTGTCTTTTGGTCTACTGTTTCAGCGCTTTTCTCTAAGGTTCTTCCCCATTTCCTAATATTCATCTTCACATACTATGATTTCATCTTCTTTCCAAGGATTCCTTGCTCTTCACAGGACATTAGTGCAGCCAAATGGATAAAGTGATTTAAAATGAAAGCTAAGCTAATTTGCTCAGCACAAAACCTCAGGGCACCAATGATGGCGCCAGGAATCCAAATTCCAAAATGCAAGATTTTCCTTCTTTCAGTGTTAGACAAAGACAACACAGAACACCTAAAGTAGTAAGGGAAAAAAACCCGCCTTGGGGTATCCTTTTTAGGGGCACCTTGGCTTGTTTAATAGCTTAGGGTAGACAGTATTAAGTGCTGGTGACTTAAAACCATCCATAGTATTTTTTTCTTTACTGTACAAAAGGCAGGCAAGCTAAGAAATGTCAAATATCCCAGTGTTGCTTTCACAGAATTAAAAGCATTTGTTCCTCAAAGATAAATAGCTGGCTATCTACCAGAAAGGTTTGGGCTAGATATGATGTTCCAGTAACAGCCGGCACCTCACCAGTAAGGAAATTCAGTTATGAAACTGTTTAATTCACAGCAGAAAACAGCTATTAAGTGCCTTCTATCCATGAAGAATGTATGCAGCAAGACAATACATTACATCTAGTCAACGGCACGCCCATAACAATGATGTTCCTCAAAGACAATTCAGTACAATTTTGCTTGGGATTTGACGCTACCAATGAAATACATGATGATGATGGTGGTGGGTGTGGTGGGGGTAGTGATGATAATAGTTAGCATTTAGAGATAGCCCTTTAAGATTTGCAAGGTGTTTTACCTCATTTGAGCCTCACAATAATTCTGAAAGGTAGGTGATATTGATAAACCCATTTTACAGATGAGGAAACTGAGGCACAGAGCCTCAGTTCAATCTATCATCTGCAGTCACACAGCCACTAAGTGGCAAAGACTGATTGGAATTCAGGTCTTCCTGAGTCCAGGGCCAAGGCTTCATCCCCCACAGCACTGAGCTGCCTCTAATATGCTTCTCATTTTAATATTTTAACAATTATTGAAACAGGACATTCCTGATATGTATTCTTGCAATAGGAATCTATGTTTGGAAGTGAAAGTTAATGCAACATTCCTGTGATCCTTAACACTGCCACTTCAGCAGCCGCCCAGGCTCCTTCCTGCTCTGCCATCCGGGGTGAGGAGCTTTTCTGCCTGTGTCTTCATACTCCACATGTATCTTTGGTGCCTGCAAAGCCCACCACCACAGAGGATCCCAAGCTCGTGCCACTGTGCCCAATACAGAGGGCGGATGATCACTAAAAAGAAAGGGAGCTCAGGGGAGGAGCTGAACAAAAAGAAATACGAAGTGTCTGCAGCTTTTAGGAATTGGAATTAAATCCAAGAAGGCCAGACTAGAGAAAAAGGACTTGGAGCCCCATTACAATTGATCTTTTAATTCTTAAGGTTATCTACAATGTTTATGGGAGAATAAACATTTATAACATGTTTTTTACTTATTTACTTATAGCATGTCTGGTATACTGAGGAGGAAGAGGTGTTACAGGCTAAGGCCTCTCAAGCACCAGATCCCACATCCCCAAGTCCAGAGCAAAGTTCCAAATACTGGCTGATCCTTTCGTTGCTGAAATACATCCCACCCTCTGGTCCCTATCTTCCTGTTCTTATTTTTGAGGCAAACATTCTCAAGGGATGGGATGACCTGTGTATGTGTCTATGCTGTGTGTTTTATGTGTATGTGTACATGTATATATGAGTGTGTACATGTGTAGGTATATATGTGTATATATGGTATCGATACATACGTGTCACAGTGCAGATAATAACATACTGGTACAGATTAGTTGTAGACAACAGAGATAACTCACTGTAGGTAACTGGACGGTGCAGTGTATTGAGTATAGATCTTAGAGTCAGGAAGACCTGAGTTCAAATACAGCTTCAGATACATACGAACTATGTGACCCTGGGCAGGTAATTTACCCTGTATCTGCCTCGGTTTCTTCATCTGTAAAGTGGATAATAGTACTATTAGGATTGAATGAGCTAATAGCTGTAAAGTGCTACACTGTTGTAATTGCTGGTCAAGCCTTTTCTGGTTGTGTCTGACCCTTCGTGAGCCGGCGGACCGCAGCATGCCGTGCCCTTCCATTGGGTTTTCTTGGCAAAGACAGTGGTTGGAGTGGTTTGCCATTTCCTTCTCTAGCTCACTTTAGACATGGGGAAACTGAGGTAAAGAGATTGGCTGCTATTATTACGATTATCATTGTTATTGTGCATTCAAAGATGGATCTTTGCCCTTCTTAAGTCCAACAGTTCGCAAGCCAGACCCTAAGTCATCAAAAGAGTTGTGGCCACAGCTGGTCTCTAACCCTTTAGTTCTGCTACCATTGCACAAGGGCTGCCTTTGAGTTTCTTCTTTAATAAAAGCTTATTCAAGGCAGAGCCAAGATGGCAGAGTGAAGGCAGGGACTCACCTGAGCTCTCCCCCCAAACTTCTCCAAATACCTTTAAATAATGACTCTAAACAAATTCTAGAATGGCAGAACCCACAAAAAGATGGAGTGAAACCATTTTCCAGCCCAAGACAACTCAGAAGGTGAGCAGGAAAGGTCTGTTACACCACGGTGAGAGAGGAGTTCAGTCCAGTGCAGGTCTAGTCAGCTCAGAGCAGGCCCCAGCAAGCCAGGAGCAGACTTGCAGTGACTGAATCAGTGGCAACAGTGACAGTTTCCAGAGCGCTCGGTCCACAGACCATAAAGGTATCAGAAAACGGGTCAGAAGGAGATTTATAGAGGTCCCTTTGCTGGCACCAGGGGCAGGATTAATTGCATTACCTACACTTGGATCTGGGTCACAGCCCTGGGTCTTAATCTCAGTGAGAAAAGGAGCACTAACACAACAGAGTTTGAAGCCCCAGGGGAGCAAGGACTCTGGTCACAATTCCAGGGCTGAAAAGAGTGTTTGTGGTCGCTCACAAACCAGAGCACAGTATAAAAGAGTAGCAAACACACTTCTCCCTAGACCATGCCACCCCGGAAGAGCCAAAAACTTACAAGTGGAAAAAGAGATGCTGAAGAAAATAACTCTTTAAAAGTTAGAATTGAGCAAATGGAAACTAATGACTTATGAGACAAAAGAAACAATAAAACAAACTCAAAAGAATGAAAAAATAGAAGAAAATGTGAAATCTCATTGGAAAAACAGCTGATCTGGAAAACAGACCCAGGAGAGACAATTTAAGAATTACTGGACTACCTAAATGTCATGATTTTTAAAAAAGGTCTGGAATTGGCTCAGTTGGGTGTAAAAATCTATCTTACCATATAGGAAAGTAGGAAGGGAAGGGGATGAGAAAGGGGGTATGAGGGTGAGGTGGGGGAAGCTGATAGAAGGGCAGGCAGTTTGGGTGAGGGAAAAGTCAGAAGCAAAACACTTCTTTTTGAAGGGGGAAGGCGAGGCAATTGGGGTTAAGTGACTTGAGCAAGGTCACACAGCTAATAAGTGTGTCAAGTGTCTGAGGCTGGATTTGAACTCAAGTCTTCCTGACCCCAGGACCAGTACTCTCTTCACTGAGCCACCTAGCTGCCCCAGAAGCAAAACACTTTTGAGGATGGACAGGGTAAAAGGAGAGAGGGGGAGAGAGAGAGAAAGAGAGAGAGAGAGAGAGAGAGAGAGAGAGAGAGAGAGAGAGAAAGAGAGAGAGAGAGAAGAATAAATAGTGGGAAAATAGGATGAAGGAAAATACATAGTTGGTAATCATTACTTTAAAAAAAATTTTACAATGAGTTTCTCTGATAAAGACTTCATTTCTTAAACATATAGAAAATGGAACCAAATTTGTAAAAATAAGAGCCATTCCTCAACTGATAAACAGTCAAGGGTTTTGAACAGGCAGTTTTCAGACAAAGTAATCAAGATTATCTATAGTCATATGAAAAAAAATGCTGTAAATCACTATTCATGAGAGAAATGCAAATTTAAAAACTCTAAGCTATTATTGCACACCTGTCAGACTGGCTAATACAACAGAAAAGCAAAATGACAAATGTTGAAGGGGATGTAGGAAAATTAAAACACTAATGTTCTATTGGTGTAGTTGTATACTGACTCAACCCTTCTGAAGAGTAATTTTGAGCTATGCCCAAGGGGCTATAAAACCATGCATACCCTTTAACCAAACAATACCACTACTAGGTCTGTATCCCAAAAAGATAAAAACAAAAACAAAAAGGAAAAGCCTCTATGTATACAAAAGTATTTGTAGCAGCTCTTTTAGTGATGGCAAAGAATTGGAAATTGAGGAGATGTTCATCAATTGGGGAATAGCTGAACAAGTTGTTTATATATGTGATGGAATACCATTGCGCTTGAAGAAATGATGAGGAGCATGCTCTCAGAAAAACACAGAAAGACTTGCATGAACTGACTCAAAGTGAAATAAGCAGAAGCAGTAGACCATTGTACATAATGATAGCAATATTGTGTGATGATTTACTATGCATAATTTAGCTATTCACAGCAATACAATGAACCAAGACAATTCTGGAGGACTTCTTAGGATAAAAGTGCTATCAGTCTCCAGAGAAATAAACTGGTAAAGTCTGAATATATATCAAAGATACTTTTTCTTTCCTTTATTTTTCTTGGGCTTTCTTTGTCTGTGTTTTCTTTCACAGAATGACTTACATGGAAATGTATTTTGCATGACTGCACATGTATAACCTATGTCAAATTGCTTGCCTTCTCAATGGGGGAAGGGAAGGTGAGAATTTGGAACTCAAAAGTTGAAAAAAGGGAATGTTAAAATTTTTTGTACATGTAATTGGGAACAATAAAATATTAAATAAAATTGGAAAAAAGTCTCCAAACCGCTCCCCCCAACTAAAAGCTTATGCAGCTAGACAAATTAAGATAAGATTTTAACATGGTAAATTATATTCATAAATGATCAGATAAACCAAAGAGAAGTTTTTTTCTTTTATCAAATGTAAACTCCTCTTAAAACTTGAGTGAATCCATCCCTTCCAAAACTTGAAACTATGTTTTCCCTTGAACAATGCTTCTGATTTATTAACCAGTTTAAGTTTTAGCTTTTAAAGTTTCTTTTCAATGCTCTTCATTTCCCAAGTAGCCCAATTTTACCAGTAATTGCTGTTCTGGTGCCAGAAATGGAGAAGAAATACCCCTCCCCCCTACCGTTACCAGGTTCCTCTGACTCATTTGCTGCTACCTCATTAAGACCATGTCTCAGTTCTCAACGCTGTTCATTCACCAATATTTAAAGAGCATGTAGATAATCTAGTCTAGTCCCCCTCTGAAGAAGAAGCTGATGTCCAGGGTGGCCTTGATTTGAACAAGAGCACAGAAGTAATAAATGGCAAAGCCAGGGCTCCCAGATAGGTCTTCTGCCTCCACAGACAAAGCCATTCATTCACTCTACTCCACACTGACTAAAGGCAACTGCTACCTTACCAATGTTCTAGTTTCCTTTTGTTGTTTTCTTACTTTAAAAAAGCTTTACTGATACTGTTTTTTTACATCACGGTCCTTTCTTGATATGTCTTCTCTTCCCCAGCCATCCTCAAAACAAAGGGAAACCGCTAAGCAAAATCAGCCAGTAAAATAACTATGTTAGTAGGTTTAGATCCCACGCCACACCATATAAGTATATTTATTCATCTATTCTCGAGGACCAAGACCAGCCTTTGAAATTCATCTGATTTTGGCTGCCATTTAGAGCCATTTTCATTTACATTAGGGTAGACATTTGGCCATATCGTTTTAATAAATGTTTATTGAGTGACGGGTGGTTCTGTTGAAAATCCTTTATATAAAAATTCATCTTATGCTTGCTTCAGTCCTTCAGTAGTACTGTGATTTCATGGACAGAGCTATCTCCTCTCATGGCACAGATTACAGATGATCCTTTTATCCTATATAATTTTCACCCATGAAGGATCCATCCAGCACATTAGATACCTGCCTCTAGGTCTTCTAACACTTTGTAGATACTAGTGCAACCCTTCAGAGCTAAAGCTGTCCATCCACTATCCCTCACTCTGGCTACAGAACAACTTCATTTCTGATTTTGTACTCTTGAGTGGTGGTTAGGACACTTCAGACACACAGATCATTGTGTTTATGGTCTACATGCATCTGTTTATGATGTACATGCATCTTTCTTCTGCCTTTCATGTCACTTGGAATTCTAATTCTTCATGCCTTCTCAAAGCATGTAGGTGACCCTGGGTTTTGATTAGCCATGCCAAGGAAGTGCAAGCTGGTGATAAAGGTTTCCCATATAGTCCTGGTTACATAGAATGTCTTCTGTCTAAGTACCAGCATAGCTAAGCAAGAAGAAACTGATCATCAGTTGGTTGACTACAAGGCAATGAATTCTTTGGTTATGACAATGCATGAAAAGGAGAAGATACAATGAACATCAAGTTGGGATAGCTCCTATTTTCACAGACATTGGAGTGTTTAGTATCACACCATTCTCATACTATTCAGAAACATAAATTTCACTAATGTGAATCTAAATAGCCTTTGTCCAATTACAAATGGGCAGATAGAGTATTGTGGGAACTTAACTACAACAACATTGACTGATTTTTCACAACAAAAAAATGTGATATGTTGGATGGAAGTTTCCCAAGTTCTCTTAGAGAGACAAATAAAGGAGTTGAAAATGTGTATGCAAATAATAAGACACATCATGTCATGAAACATCTGGTCAACCTTCCCTGCTGGGTTCATGACTGGCATTAACAAAATGATCACCAAAGAAGATAACTGCTTCTTATACATCAACACCTGGTACAAAGGAAGAAGAAGAGAGCTTGACAAGATTCTCCAAATTAAGTCAAGATGTATATAGATGATATTCAGCTATCTCAATGTGAAGGAAGGCACAGGTGAAGAGTGTAAAAGATATGGAAAGAAAGAAAGAAAGAAAGAAAGAAAGAAAGAAAGAAAGAAAGAAAGAAAGAAAGAAAGAAAGAAAGAAAGAAAGAAAGAAGAAAGAAAGAGAGTGAATGAGAGAGAAAGAGTGAAAGAGAGAGAGAAAGAAAGAAAAAAGAAAGAAAGAGGAAGGGAAGGAAAGAAGGAAGGAAGGAAGAAAGGAAGGAAGGAAGGAAGGAAGGAAGGAAGGAAGGAAGGGAGAAGGGAAGGGAAGGGAAGGGAGAAGGGAAGGGGAGGGAGAAGGGAAGAGGCGGGAGAAGGGAAGGGGAGGGGGAAGGGAAGGGAGAAGAGAAGGGGAGGGAGAAGAGAAGGGGAGGGAGGAGGGAAGAGGAGGGAGGAGGGAAGGGGAAAGAAGGAGAGGTGAGGGGAGGAGAGGAAAGAAAGAGAAGAAGGAAGGAAAGGAGGGAGGGAGGAAGAAAGAAAATTTTCCAATGTTTCTACAGTGATATATTCTCCTCAAAGATGATAGTGAAATCATCCCCACAAAATCACTGTGCTGTTTAGGGAAACAGAGACAGCCATTAAGAAGATGAAATTGGTTAAGAGTGACTGAACCAGACAGGTACAAAATAAATCTGTACTGGAAATGACAGAGTTTTTATCTCAAAAAGTCAGGTAGTAGATGATAACAGATTTATTCTTCATGGCCCCAGAGAGGAAAACTAGGAGTAATGGGTGAAATTTGCCAGGAGATAGAATAAGATTCAATGTTAGGATAAACTTCCCAACAAATGGCACTTTCAAAACTTGAGTGAGTCTTCCTTGGAAGGAATCCTAATTCCGACCCTAATCCCTCACTGAAAATCTTCCACCAAAAGCTAAATGACCACTTATTGAAAGTGCAGCTCAACAAGCCTTTGATTAGCACCTGCAGTGTATCAATCACTGTCTGGGTCATAAGGATATGAAGGAAAAAATAGAACAAGTCCTGAACCACAAGAAAGGTCCAAAAATCTTCCAAAAAGTCTTGACTGACTGGAAAGATTGACTAAGTCAAAAAAGACAAAATGCAAAAGCAGCAAAAGTATTAATTATGCCTTGGAGTCACAAATCAATTTCTCAATAGAGAATGGGGAAGGTAGGGCTAGATAATAGTTCTTTCCTACCTCCACCTCCTCCACCCATTGAGAGAGAAAGAAAAACAAAGCCCATTAAAAAGAGGTATAGTCAAAGAAAACAAACCCTTGCATTAGCAATGCCTATATAGAGAAAACAAAAAAGGAATGTATACAAATTATATGTATATACATAAATATATAAATCTTATTTAATATATTTCACAATTCATGTATAAACAATTTTAACATTCTTTTTTTTCAAACTTTGAGTTCCAAATTCTTTCCCTCTTCCCCCTCTCCTCCTCGTTGAGAAGGCAAGCAATTTGACATAGGTTATACATGTGTAGTCATGCAAAACACATTTCTATGTAAGTCATTCAGTGAAAGAAAGTACATATACACACACAAAACAAGAAAAATAAAGAAAGTAAAGAAAAAAAATCTTTAATCTGCATTCAGCCTCTATCAGTTCTTTCTCTGGAGACTGACAGAGCCTTTCATCACAAGTCCTATAGAATTGTCTTGGATCACTGTATAGCTGAGAATAGCTAAATTGTTCATAGTGGATTGTCATGAGTAGGCAAAAGGTCTTGAGATCATACTGTATAAGAATCAGCTGAAGGAAATAGAACAGACAACTTAGGGAGTGACATAAGAGATGTTTTTAAGTATTTGAAGGTCTATTACATGGAAAAGAGATTAAAATTGCATTGTTTGGCCACAAAAAGCAGAACTAGGAACAATATGTGGACATTGCCAGGGCAAATATAAGTTGGGTAACGCTTAACCATTAGAACTATCCAAAAATTAGGAGGCAACAGAGTTCTTTAAGGAAGAACTGTAAGCAAAAGCTTTGGAAGGTTTTAAGCAAAGCCTTGAAGACCATTTGTGGAAGACCCTAGGAAGGCTGATCATTTAGGCAGAAATTGAACTAGATGGCCTCGGGCTTCCTTCTAATTCTGAGATTCTGTGATATTTGTCTCTGAGCTATATCAGTTCTTAAATTATTTAGTGCCAAATTCTATTAATTCTGAATGATGGCTAAAATGAATAAGTTAAAATGCCAACTTCATTTCAAGATTTCATTGTTTGTCAAGAGTGAGTAGAAGAGAATCCAAAACTGGTTTGTTTTTAAACAGAAATGTACGTTATCCAGTTCAGAACACTTTTCTCCAATTCCTTTCTATATTTTTTCCCGTAACCAGTCTTCCTCTATCTTAATCAATACCATCTAATGAGATTGAAAAGCAATAAGCCTCAGAGTTCTTTCTAATAATATTGAATATCCCTTGGATCTGCTGAAGTTTGACAGGCACAGTACTTTGAGAAGGATTCTGAACCCTCCATGGCTTTCAAACCTGATCTCATCTCTTACGACCTCGCCAAATATCTGGGTCCCAAAAGGCCAGGGCATGCCTTATCAGCATTCTTGCTCTAAGAAGAAAAAAATGTCCTGAACATACATAGTGACACCACTAAAAATATCCTAAACTCTTTTGGGTCAGAAATTCAGCAAAAAAGGCACAGTAGAATTGAGTGCAGAGTGATTCAAATGTTAACAGTTTCTCCTCATCCCTTTAAATTTTATGCCTTCTATTTTCCTCTAAGATCTGTTTTCTTGTTATTATCTAAAAATTCATGTTTAATAATTGTCAATGTCAAGATTCGTAGTTTTCTCAAATGTTGTTCCCTAAAGAGAATTTTAGATAGTGATTGTGGCAGGCTCCAAGGTCACATAGCTGTGCATTTTTTAAGATGTTGAAATGGGTAAGGACTGCCACTCCGTCATAACATCTCAATGATGCCAAAGATCTGGGTACATTCACTAAAGCTTCAAAGCCATGACTTTGGTGATTGAAATCAGACTCATGCTGAGTCAGATTAGAGTATACTCCAAATGGATCGCAGTTCTACCTTGTTCCCAATTGTCCTGATGGTCAGCGTGGTTAGCACACAATGACACACAGTTATTTGGAGTATTTAGAGGCTGTCTGTTAACAAGATAACTAGGGGAAGCTTCCTAGGATGGATGGTGAGGTAAGTCTTCATTGTGAGCAATTGCACTAGTCTACCAAATGCATGAGGGTAGAATTTAGCTCCTGTGGAAAAAGGGCCAACCATCACCTGCCAACCAATTATCACACGTGGTAGGCAAAGCAGCCTAGATGAAGCAGCTAGCATCCTATGGAAAAGACAAGAGGCACCATGTGCCAAGGAAATCACATCACCACGACCACCGCCTTAACATCCCCTCAGATCCTGACTCCAAACCTAAGAGATTTCAGAATAACATTGCTTCCAGCCAGGTGCCCTCAGCCACCATCCTGAGAAGCATCTGTGGAGATGCAGCCTGACAGCAGTCACCACTACTCAAGACCCAGAGAGGAGAATTCTCACCACTAAAGTCCAAGGCTGTGTCAAGTGCTTCCAATTCAGAAAAGGAATCATTTTATTAGTGGAAACGACACGAATGCTTTGAAAATGACCATCTGTTTTGCTGCTGGATCCTTAAGGTGAATGGAACCTTTCCATCTGACTTGCAGCTGAAATCTTTATCTGCGTTCTCCCCCATTAGAATGTGAGCTCTTCGAGTGCAAAGGCTGTCTGACTTTGCCATTTGGATTGAGAGTACTGTGCATGTATTAAGTCCTTAATAAATGCTTTATTCAGTCATTCATTCATTCTGGACCTTGAAAATCGAAAACATGGTTAAACATTGGCAAAATATTCCAACACAAGGGCAGCCTTATCAGGTAACTGAGTAAAACACAGTTCTAAGGCATTGGTGGCATTTTTGACCAAGGAGATGCAGTTCCTCTAAATCTGAAATCAGATCCAGGTCCTCTACTAAATCTGTTGGTCAGTCCCATTAATACTCTGGACTGCTTAAAGAAGTTCTGTATGGCTTGCACATCCTCATATACTCATGGGTCTCTGGGAAATTGTCTTTAGATTATATTTTTTTAAAAGAGGCATTCCTATTGGTTAACCATATGGGTTGGGTTGGATGCTGGAAGGATAGATGAGTGGAAAGAACACTGGCTCCACAGTCAGAGGATCTGGATTCAAATGTTGCCTCTAATGCTTGATATTTATTCGACCTTTGGCAAGTTGCTGCATGGATCTTTTCTCCTGCTTGCATAATAATTGCATAATAATAAGATCATTGTTTGTACCAGCTTCTCAAGAACTGCTCTCCTATAAATTTCTGAACCCATATTTTTGCTTTAACCTGAGCCACAAGGCTAAATAAACAAGAATCCAAAGAATATACCAGTAACTTGCTACAAGCCTTAGGAAACTCTTAAAAATAGAAATCAAGTAACGATGACAATCATGAACCGAATCATTTAAATAATAAAAACATGCTTCTTGACAATTTCTCAGAGAGACAAATTTTCTGTGGAATGCTTTAGCTGAATCCCAGAAATCTTGCTATGTTGTCTTAACATTTCCATGTTTCTTCACATGGCTAGTGTTTTGATGATTTGCTATTTGACTGCCTCATTTTTTAAGATGTCATTATTAAGTCTTCAACCAAATCGTATGGACCTAACCATATGATTTGCTTTGTTTACTACTTTAAAAGGATTAGAGTTTATAAGTCATATATTCAGTATTTCTTTTTTCTTATGGATCCACTGCAAACTTGTTATTCTTATCTCAACTGGACCCTCACTACAGCAAGGCAATTCTAGTTAATTCTTTAACCCAACTGATTTCAGTGGCTATTGAAAACCTTCTCTTCCCTCCTCAAGATTCCTATAGCAAGTTCTCGTCTTATTCTACTAAGAAAATGGAGGTCATTAGCCATGAGCTTACTCTTCTGACCCTCTCCTGAAATCACAATCCCTTGGCATCATTCACCACTCTTCTCCTTCAATCTAGTCTCATTCTTGCCAACACTTCTCTATGTATTCTCATCTCCAGCAGATTGGCCCTTCTATCATCCCCACTCTCACTTGTCTTTAACTTCTCCCTACCTACTTGTTCCTTCCCTGCTACCTATAAACACACCCAAGTCTTCATCACCTTAAAAAAAAATCCTGCTGTTGCTCTCTATCTCTTCTCCCTTTCTCAGCCAAACTCTATATATTTGCTTTCACATCCTCTCCTCCCTACTCTCCTCCCACTTCCTTCTAAACCCTCTGCAAACTGACTTCTGAGCTTATAGTTCCACAAAACCTGCTCTCCAATGATCTCTTAACTGCCAGATCTTAATGGCTTTTCCCAAACCTCATCCTTCTTGACTTCTCTGTAGTATATGACACAGCTAACCTCTCTCCTGTCCTGGAACTTGATCCCTCTCTGGGTTTTCATGACCCTGCCCTCTCTTGGTTCTCCTCTTCTCTGATAGCTCCTTCTCAGCCTCCTTTGCTCACTCTTCACCTATGTCAGTTCCTCAAACTATCCAATGATCCCAAGGCTCCATCAGGGGCCTTCTCCACCTCTTAAACCTCTATCCTGAGGCCAGGCTGTCAGAACTGGTGACTGCCTCTCCTAGCCCACTATTTCCGAAGAACCTTCACATGTTTCACTTCATTCTCTACTCTCCAGACATCTCCTGCCCTATATTGCTGTCTGGAATATGCTCTTTGCTCCCCATCACTTGCTTTCCAGTTGTGAAATGATTATCATATCAGTTCTCCCATTGTGGTGGATGGGGTATGTCAATATATTCCCCTAAGTATACTCACTATCTCTATAACTTTAAGTATCAAAGTACCCCCTCCCTGGCCCATCACTCACCCACATGTGGGGCCTGCCCCGCTACAACCAATCAACCCATCGAATATTTATTAAACACTTAGCACATTCCAAGTACTCTGTTAGAACACTGAAGAGTACAAAGAAAGGAACAATCCCCGCTCCCAATGATCTAACACCCTCCTGGCATGGACCGTCTGCTTCTGTATCCCAGTGCTTAGCAGAGTGTTTGACTCATAGGACAAGAATAATAAGTTCTTTTTTCATCCTCCCTCAGCACTCTCTCATTTTGTGACCCCAGTAGCATCCATGGGTTCATTTATCTTCTCTATGCGGATGCCTCCTACATCAACATATCTGATCTCCCTCCTGAACTACAGGCCTTTATTGGTAACTGCATTGGACATTACTTGCGTTGTATTTCATTGTACTGGACATTTCAAACTAGATATCCTGTCGGCATCTCAAACTCAAATGCCTAAAACAGAGATCACTCTCTCCCAAGCCTTTCCCTCGTCCAGATTCCCCCGTCCCTGCTGAGAGTCCCACTGTTCTCCACCCTTGCAGGCTTAGAGTCTCTGTCACTTACTTACATAGATGATCAGCTGCCAGGTCCTGGCATTGCTCTCTCCTCAACACAGCTCATGCTTTCATTCTCTCCATTCAAATGACTACCCCCTCACTTATGCCCCCATCACCTCCCATCAGAACAATTGCAATAGACTTTTAAATTGATCTATCCCACCCTCCCCACTCCAATCTTTTCTTCCACAAAACCGCCAAAGTGGTTTTCCTAGAGCATAAGTCTGATGACACCACAGACACACGCACGCACACGATAAACTGCAGTAACTCTCACTCACCTGTAGGATCAAATACAGACAACTCCACTTGGCACTTAAAGCTGTGTCTGACCTGACCTGCCCTCTCTCTGCTGTTGCCTCTGAAATCACATCTTGTACATCCATGGTTGTTAACGGCTCATCTCCCCCCCTGGACTCTGAGCTCCTTAAGGCCAGGACGGTGGCTTAGTCTTTCTTTGTCTAACTCAGTTACTCTTGGGCTCCAGTCTAGGGCACAGATTTAGAATAGGTGGCCTGTCCAGGTAGCCATTATGTCCTTGGAAGGATAGTTATGAAATGGCTTATGTTCACACCCTAGTTAGAGTAAAACTGTCTAACAATGGGCCTTGCACCTAGGAAAGATCCTTCTCTTATTTGGCTCCCACCATGCCCTTCTCCCACAAAGGGTCACCACATAATATAAAGACAGGGTCCACCACAAATGTTTACAAGAAATAACATTAAATCTTTTAATAATAATATTAGTAATATTAGCACGATATTATTAACATACTATAATGTGTCAATGATATATTAACAATATTAAATAATTAAATATTTCAAATAATGTTAAATCTTTAAATTCAAAGAATTATTAGAACCACAACTAAGTAGAAGGCGGGGACAGAAAAGGGACCAGGTTACTTGTGGATGGATTTTGTCACTTCAAGAGTAGCCAATGTCCAAGATAAAAAAAGACCAAGCAAACAAGCAGTTACAGGCCTCTCTCCTTATTTATTCAGAAGTCATCTCTTGTGGTCTGCAGACAAGGCAGACACACACAGGTTGCAGCCATTGGAGGATGGCTGCCTTTCCCTTCTCATCTAGAGTTCCAAGCTCTTCCACCCCATAGGTAGAAAACCTTTGCCCTCCCACCTGAGGCCTCATCTTGAGTTAGTTTCCATTCTTCCCAAACTTGCAAAAACTACAAATCCCAGGGGTTTTGTGGCCAGCCAACCCCTTGACAGAGAGGTTATATTCATATCCCTAGAGCTTAGTATAGAATCTAGCATATAGTAAACCCTTAAAATAATGGCTGCTGACTGGTTTCTAAACTAAAGGTTTATGAGAGAGAGACAGACAGACAAACAGACAGACAGAGAGCAGGAAGGGAGGGAGAGAGGGAGGGAGAGAGAGAGAGAGAGAGAGAGAGAGAGAGAGAGAGAGAGAGAACAGTCTTAGACTGACCTCCTTGGTAACCTAACTATTAAATCTATGAAACGAATGTTTCGGCTGTATCTATGTATGGAACTCTACTCAGATTTACTTCTGGATTCTTAAAGATCTGGCTTAGTAATTATTCCAGATTAGGTATATTGCCCATACTTCTTTTCCAAACTCATTGTGAACCTATTTCTCATGGAGAAATATTCCAGATGAAGGCAAATCTTTAGAAGTCTGTAGTTTGTGGTACACCATATCTATATTAAGTAATGGAAGAGTATACATCCTCCCTAACTCATGGTGAACCAATCATTTTTGTCATCATCCTTTCCTAGTCCACCAGGAATAACTAAAAGCATCTTGGTGTTGGTGTCCAAAGACCTATGTCTGATACTCATTATGGAACAGCTGATGGGGGCAAGGAGAGGGGGGATGGGAGGCACAGCTGGGGAGGCTGGGTTGATGAGGAAAGAACAAGACGCCAGTGCTCAGGTCCCCGAGGCTGGCTCTGGAAGCCCATCCTCCCTTCCCCCTCCACAGGGCTTAAGGTGAGTAGCACTTGTCTGACCTTCAGTTTTTCATCTGTTAAGTGACAGGATTGAACTAGATCATCTTAAGGTCTCTCAGCTCTAGCATTCTGTGATTCTAGAAATATGAGTGGAGGCTCACAGAGACATTATGCAGAAAGCTCAGTTTGAGTTTCTCTGAAGTAAGGTACTCAAGTATTTTAAGTACTCACTTCTAAATAGCAGAAGGACTATATAAGGAAAAATCTCCCGATACAGAGATGAAGGGCTGGGATCTCACTCTGGCTTCTGCTACTTTCTACCTATATGAATTTGAATGTCACTTTGAGTATTATGGGCATGTGTAAAAAAGGAAAGATGAATAAAATTCTCTATAAGTTCCTTTTCGGTGTTAAATACCATTGTCCCATTTTAATGGCTACATGGTTTTAGACAAGTCACAAGTAAGTCTCAGTTTCCTCAACTGTAAAATGAGATAAATAAAACTTTCCCCATATCCATCTTATATGGTTACCCTGAGAATAAAAATTAAACCATAAGTGATAAGGTCCTTTGGGAAGTTATGTAGCCAGAACATCAGCTCTGGTTTTTCCTGGTCTGGGTTCAATCCTGAAGTGCCTCCCACAAATCATCATCTTTCAGCTTATGACTCCACCCAAGGGTTCTCCGGGAACCTTGGAACTTGGTTGTATCTAAGACTCTATTCATAAAAAGCTCCCTTGGCACTCAAGGTAACAATCTATACTAGATACAGGACAGCCTTTATTTCACCCCTAAAAAAGAACACAAAGCAAGTACAAAGAATTCATAAGGGTCCATAAGACATCTCTCCTTCCCTCTCTGGTGAGACCCATCAAAATGAATCCCAAGGACTAAAGAATCCTTCAGATTCACAGCATCACCTTGTAGTTGAGATTCTCCTGGAAAGGAAAAGGTGCCTGAGGCCAACGGAGAGATTCCTCAATTTTTGATAAGCCCCCTGCTCCCCTAGGAAACTATATAATCTTAAATTTATGATTAAGGTTTAGGACTCCATCCAAAGAGAATTTTGCATTTGGGGCAACTAGAGTCAATTCCTCACATTCCTCCAAATATATAATACTACTCTGAGGTTTTTGGAGGCATTCTGGTACTGCTAGAGCCTCAGTATTCCCCTTCCATTTCACCTGAATGGTCTGAATAATTCGTAGGCTCATAGCTCTCAAGAGGCTGTCCAGTCAACCCACTTCACTCTGATAACGAGGGAATAAAAACCCACGGAGGCCAAATGACTTGCCCAGAATCATGCCATTAGTGGCAGTGGGACAAGGGCAAATAGCGCAGATCCAGCTTTGCTCTGGAACCTTGGATATCAGGTCTTAGTGGTTCTTTCAGCTTCAGGGCCACAGGAACTTCTTCCAGAAGGCCAGATACAAAAAGCTGATGTTATCGAACACAAGTCTCCTTTCTCTGGAAAGAGAACTTGGCATTGACCAGGAACTTTGATAAAAGCTTGCTGACTGATGCCTTCACAGTTAAATGTGAAGTTGAAAAGGCTGAAGAGTGAGTGCAGTGTTGTTGCACATTCAGGACCACTTGAGGACCACTTTGTCCCTGTCCCCAGGGGGCAGCAGGTTCATGTCCACATCACTTGGAATGTGACCGACAGACACTGATTCCTAGAAGGAAGAAGAAAGGCTCCTCCATGAGCTCTGAAAGAACACATCTGAGGCTAACGGAGCTTCCTGTAGCACAGAATTGCTTCCAAGACTAGAAGGGGCATGGCCAGAAAACAAGACCAAGAGCCTCCTGTGTCCCAGTCTCCCACCTCCAACCAAATGATGAATCGTGATGGGCCAAAACCTAGAATCCGTGTGGTGGCTTCTCCATTTATAAGGGGCACAGGCAGCCACAGCAGAGCATCCCTTTCTCTTCCTCCTGCCCCCAAGAGAGCAAACTTGGACTGCTAGATAGAGAGAAAAGAGGATGGTGGCCCTAGTTCTTCATGTCCACATCAGTAGTCACCCTGCCTGCAGCACCTTCCCCTGACCTTTCTAGCTTTCCCAACCCTCCCCATTCTCCAGGCCCACCTTCGCCATAAAGGGCTTTTTGTCCTAAAGCTAAACTCCTGCCCCAGGCTCCATCTCCCTGCTACGGGCACTCATGGGGCCTTAGGCTGCAAGATAACATGACTACAAGGTGGGCTCCTTAAGGAGAAGGCCCATGTCACCAATGTGTCAGCTCCCCCACTGCAGCTAACACAGTGCCTGACTCTCATGGCACATTTTTGGCAAATATTTGCTAATTGATTTTATTTTTAACAACTAAAATGCCTAAGACAATGTTACAAAATGATGGGTCAGAATCAATATTGGATTTTGAATCTGAAGACCTGGGAAGAAGGCAACAACAACAGCAACATGGTAATGATGGTGGTGATGAAGGTGATGATGGTGGTGATGATGGTGATGATGATGATGGTGGTGATGAAGGTGATGAAGGTGGTGATGATGGTGATGATGGTGGTGATGATGGTGATGATGGTGGTGATGATGGTGATGATGGTGATGATGGTGGTGATGAAAGTGATGATGGTGGTGATGAAAGTGATGATGGTGGTGATGATGGTGATGATGGTGGTGATGAAGGTGATGATGGTGGTGATGATGGTGATGATGGTGATGATGGTGGTGATGATGGTGATGATGGTGGTGATGATGGTGATGATGGTGGTGATGATGGTGATGATGGTGGTGATGATGGTGATGATGGTGGTGATGATGGTGATGATGGTGGTGATGATGGTGATGATGGTGGTGATGAAAGTGATGATGGTGGTGATGATGGTGATGATGGTGGTGATAAAGGTGATGATGGTGGTGATGATGGTGATGATGGTGGTGATGGTAATGATGGTGGTGATGATGATGATGGTGGTAGTGGTGGTGGTGATGATGGTAACTAGGGCTTCTAAGGTTTGCAAAGTGCTTTACAAATAAATTATCTCATATAATCCTCACAATAGCCCCAGAAAGTAGGTGTTATTACTATCTCCATTTCACAGATGAAGAAATTGAGACCGCAGTTAAATGACTTGCCCAGAGTCATATGGCTAAGAATTGTCTAAGGCAGGGATGGAACCCAGGTTTTTCCAGATCCAGGTCCAGTGCTGTGTGTGCTGTGCCAGATTCACCACCGTTTGGGGAAGGAGTAAGATAGAGAGGAGGCAGAGTAGAGAAAATCCCACTTCTGCTGCTTCCAGTCACTGCTGTCTGCCTCAGTTTCCTCATAGGCAAAAGGAGGGGTTTGCACTGGGAGCCAATGAGTTAAAGCATGTGAATCACTCTGTAAACTTTAAAATACTACATCAAGTCTAGCTCCTGGGTGATCTCAAAGGTGCCGCTTGCCTTGAAACATTAAGCTCTTGCTTTTTAAGAACATTGGTCAAGCCCACCAGTGAGGCAGAGTTAGTACAATTACGATAAAATGGACAAATAATGCATGGAAGGCACTGGTCTTTGAACTGGCGTCCTAGTTTTCTGAATGGCATACAGAGTGACTTCCTCTATGGAATGACCTTAGTTTCCTCTGAAGGGAGAAGAAGACAGACAGATAGACAGGACAGAGACAGAGAAAAAGAGACAGATAGAGAGACAGGGAGAGGAGAGAGAGAAAGAGGGACAGAGACAGAGACAGAGACAGAGAGAGACAGAGAGAGAGACAGAGAGAGAGAGAGAGAGAGAGGGATAGAGAGACAGAGACAGAGAGACAGGGAGAGACAGAGACAGAGAGAGGCAGACAGAGAAAGAGAAAGAGAGAAAGGAGAGAGAGATTATTCATTCTGCCCTACTTGACCAGGCTGGGAGAAATGGCTAATTAAAATTTGTAAGAAAGCAATTCAATATGTATTGCTCGGCTTGCAGACTAGGGCTGCTGACTGCATCTCAGCATGGAGCTGTAATCAATCACAGCCAGGGCCAAGGCATGCCTACCTTCTAATCTGGATGTGGAACACAGCCTCCTTGTTGCCAATATTCCGTACCAGCAGAATCTTCTGGGTGCTGTATTTGACAGGACAAATGCCAAAGTTCAGCTCATCAGGAAAATCCAGAATGGCCCGAGCACCTCGAGCCTTAATGGGCACGATAAACTTTTCTCTTTCGGTAACACAGGTCAGCACGTGGGAATAATCCTATGAGGAAAAAGAAGATTCATCAGCTGGCAGCCTGTGGGCCCCAAGTCATGGCAGGAAGAGGGGAATTTGGTCTTTAATTACACATTTCATACAACAACTTAGCAGAATCTGCTTTATCTAACCAATTCTAACATGGCACCTACTCGATCCAGGGTAGTATCTGAACTGTGGGTTTTGTCAAGGAGAATAGCCACTCAAATCAAAGAGATGACGTTTTGTCTGTGTGCATTTCCCATTCAACATGACTGAGATGCTGCTAGACAAATTCATAGGCTCGGTGGCGCCATAGTGCATACAGTGGCGAGCCTGAAATTGGGAAGACTCTTCTTCCTGAGTTCAAATCCAGCTTCTCAGACACTTACTAGCTTTGTGATCCTGGATCAGTCACTGAACCCTGTCTGCCTCAGTCTCCTCATTTGTCAAATGAGCTGGAGAAGGGAATGGCAAATCCCTCCAGTATCTCTGCCAAGAAAACCCCAAATGGGGTCACCAAGACTCAGACACAACTGAAAACAACAGCATGTAATATAATAAAATTGCTAACTTTATATAATGCTTAAAGGTTTGGAAAATACTTTACACCTGATGCCTCATCTGATCCTCACAAAACCCTTCGGAGGTAGATGCCATTCTTGTGCCCAGTTCACAAATGAGGAAAGAGGCTGAGAGGCTAAGTGGGTTATCCGAGGCCACACACTAGCAAATGTCTTAGGCAGGATTTGAACTCAGGTCTTCCTGACCCCAAGTCCAGCACTCCTCTCTCCCTAGTGTTACAAAACAAGACCAAAAAAAAAGGCAACACCACAATAATTTTTTTAAAAAGATTGCTAAGGAAAATAAAGAATCCTACACCTAGTAATAAGTAGGTATGAAGTTTGGATATCACCCCATCAGGAAAAATGGCATCTAACTCAGATTTGGTTTTCTTCATTTTAGATTTTCCCAAAATCCTCCCTTTTCGTGTATTTCTAAGTCACTGAAAACTCAATCTAGTGGGAAGCATCCTTTTCAGTCTTGTCCAACTCTTTGTGATCCCATTCTTGGCAGAGATATGGGGGTGTTTTGCCATTTCCCTCTCCAGCCCATTTTACAGATGAGGAAGTGAGGCAGACAGGGTTAAGTGAGTGACCCAGGGTCACACAGCTAGTAAGTGTCTGAGGCCATATTTGAATTTAGATCTTCCTGATTCCAGGCCCATCACTATCCACAGAGCCACCTAGCAGCCAGTAGGGAGCAATGGCATTAAGGGGTAGATGATTTCATAGAAACCAAACAACCCATAGTAGGGATTGGAAAACTCTGGCCTCTGGTATAGATTTATCTCTGTGTTTAAACTCATATAGTCTGTGGAATAAGCACGAAGTCATGGGATATCAATCAATGTTATGCCTAGAGTTATAAAAATGCGAGTGTTTTTTCCATGAAAGTCCATGTTTGCGCGTGCCTGGCGCGCCTTGGATTCTGTCTCTCAGTCACCTTCATTTCTTTTCCTTTTTCTCCACCTCTCAAGTCCCTCTTCCAAAACTAATCACAGTCGAGAAGTAAAATTTGGGTTTTAAATTTTTGTTGTTATATTTATCACAGAAATATGTACGCTTCTTGTTTGTTGGTTGGTTTATTTTCATTTCAAAGCTAATTTAGAAAAACCATTTGTAAGCATGTGAAAAAAAATGACAAAGTTGTTTCATGCCCCCAAAGAGGTCAAAGAAAGAAAGAAAGAAGATGGGATATTTTAATACAACAAAATAACCATAACAGCACTTCTGTGGCAGCAAAACATAGAAACTCAGTACGTGCCCACTGAAACGGCTGAACAAATGATGACAGGTGAGTGTAAGACACAGACTGAAATCAGCAAAACCCCAATGTCAGCCTTAATGTAAAAAGGGGGGGACCCACTAAAATCAAGCTGAATGCTGAGCAAGTGGCCAGTTAAAGACTAGAAGAGGGCAAGTGGAAGCCCTTCCTTTCAGTGCAAAGGTAGGAGGCTACAGGTGTGGAATATTCATAGCAAGCACTGTCAGATACGACCATTGTGCCACACTGATTATTATACTTAACTGACTTGGTGCCAACAGAGGTCTCATTTTAGGGGCAAGGCCTGGGAATGACTGTGATTTAAAATTATAGGCTTCAATAAATCTTTTAAAGTCATATGAGTTTTATAGGTATTGTTTTTTCTTCTTAAAAAATCATTTAGATTCAATTATGCTTATATCTGTGGTAGTTGAGGGCAGGGACTGTCTTTTGCCTCTTCATATCCCCAACACTTAGCACACTGGCTGGCCCACAGCAAGCACTTCAGAGATATTTCCCGATTAACTTTTTTCCCTGAGAGTCAATGATCCTCAGCAACAACAACAAAAAGGTTTCCGATCCCTCCTCTACAATGACATTAAATATAAGATAAATTACAAATCAGACACGTTTAATAGACTCAGGAAATACCTACTTCTCTTAATCAGGATTACACTTAAACCACCCCAAATGGACAGATCTTAACCATATTTTTAGAAATCGCTGTGGCTCAGTCATTTTTCAGTCGTGTCTGACTCTTTGCAGCCCCATTCGGGGTTTTCTTGGCAAAGATAATGGAAAGGTTTGCCATTTTCTTCTCCAGCTCATTTTACAGATGAGGAAACTGAGGCAAACAGGTTGAAGGGACTTGCCCAGGGTCACCCAACCTGATTTGAACTCTGGAAGATGAGTCTTGCTGACTGCAGGCCTGGCACACTATTCACTGATCCACCTAGCTGCCCATGGGAAGCATTACCCAACCCAACCCATTTCAAATTTAACTATTTTTACTTCTTATTTATAGTTTTTCCCTGCTCTATGACTACCTTTCGCCCAATCTGTACTTTGCATTGATCTACATATATTGGCTCTCCCATTAGAATGGAGGCTCCTTCAGGGCAGGGCCAGTTTGAACTTGTTCTTTGAATGGTCCTTGCTGGGTATGGGGTCTACCACTGGCTAAGGGCATAAAGAATCTTTGTTGATTAGTTGACTTATTCGTTTTCCCATCCAACACCACACTCAAGCATCCCCTGAAGTCTGTTTCCTCTTATTCTGTCTAAGAGGGTGAGGGTAGGTGAAAAAAAGCTGGTAATACACCTCACAACAATAACTCTTCATGTCCTTAAAAACCATCAAGTCACTGCTGAGTTCTTTCTCCACGCTAAGTAATTCCAAGGTCTTTCCTCAAAGGTCCTATTTTCTAATGCTTTAATCATCTTCATAGCTTACCTCTGAAGCTCAGCCAAGTCCTTGAGGTGCGGAGCCCAGAAAAAGGAAAACACTCCACCACAATAGTTCAGGGACTTTCCGTTTGGTGATTATTTTAGACACCCCCTGACCCTTTCCACCCCCCAGTGCAAATTCCATCTTCTCCTTCTCCAGTGCTTAGCACACAGTCTGGCAAATGATAGGTATTTAATAAAATCTAGCTGACTTGCCACTAAAAATTCAGTTGCGTCTGATTCTCCATGGTACTATTTTGGGGTTTTCTTGGCAAAGATACTGGAATAGTTTGCCACTTCTTTCTCCAGTTCATTTTACAGATGATAAAACTGAGGCAGACAGGGTTTAATGACTTGCCCAGAGTCACACAGTTAGGAAGTATTTGAGGCCACATTTGAACTCAGGACTGTGAGTCTTCTTGATTTCAGGGCTAGTGCTCTATCCACTGCACCACCTAGCTACCTCCCTAAAAATTGCTTCACTACAATAAATGAGACTTGCCTTGATTGTTGACAAGACAAAGTCTTGCCTTCAAAATTAACATTTTGCATTTATACAATAGGAATATTGTGAAGACAAACAACTTTGAAAGACTTAAGAGTCTTGATCAATGCAATAGCCAACTATGATTCCAGGGGACACATGGTAAAACCTTCTGCCCACCTCCTAGCACAGGGGGAATGAACTCAAAATGCCCAATGAGGTACAGATTTTTGGGGACATAGCTAATGCAAGAATTTGTTTTGTTTGACCATACACACTTGTTAGAGAGGGCTTTATTTTTTTTGTTGTTTTGCTGTGGGGTTTTGTTTTACCCCAATTGCAGGAGAAGGGTGAAAAGGAAGAAAGAAAATAGATTTTTGCACATTGAAAAAAAAAATTTTACATAAAATTAATGCTTTGGGTTGTAAAAAATCAATGTCTATTTTTCTAAAGTAAATCGCTAATTCAGTCCCAAGATTTTTTTTAAAGTGTCATATTAATTCAATTAAACATTTAGTAAGTAAATTCTTATGCTTAAACCTGGCCACTAGGTAACGCAGTGTATAAGGTGTTGTATTTCCAGTCAGGAAGACCTGAGTTCAAATCCAGCCTTAGATACTTACTAGCTGTGTGACCCTGGGCAAATGTAAAGCCAATGATGACAACTTTCCTGAGGATTGCTGCTATGAATCACTTTAACATTCTAATTGCATAGTATAATGAAGTCTATTTATTCAACAATAAACTAAAGTTTAACATTCAAGAAACTAAAGCATAACATTCATGACAACATAACATAACAACTCATTACTAAGGTGGCCACATAGTCTTAAACAAAGCATATCATACTAGTATATCTTACAGTCATCTTTAAGGGGTAGGAAAAAATACAAAAACCATCAACCTCTAGGTCACAATAAGTCACAATCTCCTCAGTCAATACAGAGTGTCCAAGTAAAGCCCTTTTTCATCTTAACTCAAGATTGGTTTCCAATCATTCTCAAGTCAATCATCCTTAAGGGGTAGCAGAAAGTACAACCATCATCTATTCCTGAGTCACAGTAAGTTACAAATCTCATCAGTCAATACAGAGTATCCAAAGAAAAGTCTTTTTCCATCTTGACTCAGGCTGGTTTCCAACCCCAGGGCTCCTTCTCCATGGGCTGACCTGACCTTTCAATGGCAAACCCAACTCTTGCCTGGATTCACACATAAGCAGCTCTCTGCTCCTGTTCCATATCTCAGCCCACAGGGACTGCTCTACTCCAAGATCTTCACGGTTTCTATTTCTAGGAAAACGAAGCATAATAGGGCTGCAACAATATTTACAAACATTACCAGTTCTATCATCTCAATTCATTTTCTGTCTGAGAAACCAAATGAGACTTCTGTCTGAGAAATCAACACAGAACAACAGACATGGCTTCTGTTTGAGAAATCAACACAGGACAGAGTGCCAACATCACAAACATTCTCTCTCTCAGTTCTGATCCCTCCCAGATCTGCTCATGCTTTTCTCTGCTCTGTTCCTTCCTACTCCACCCTTCCTGTTTCACCCTTTAGGCAAGCTTCTCCCACGTGGACCCCCAAGTGATTATATTTGGCCTATTAAGGGGCAGGGAAGATCTTCAAACTCCCTTGGGCCTATTAAGGGTAATACAATGTATATTGTTTCCAATCAAGGACTCTTGGTACAATCAAAGGGGAGGCTCAAAGGCACTTTATTAACAAAAACTCAATCCAGAAAAAACAGCAAAAAGATCCTATTTTACTTGCCATTACAGCAAGTCACTTGACCTCTTTCTACCTTGACCTTCTTGACTATAAAAATTAGGATAATAATAGCACCAATCTTGCAGGGTTGTTGTGAGGATCAAATGAGATATTTGTAAAGAACTTATCCCAGTGTCTGGCACGCAGTTGGTGCTTAATAAATGCATGCTCCATTCCCCATCTATTGTGTACAGGACATTATCACAGAGATACAAAGAGGAAACAAGATTGATACAATGCCCACAAGAAACAAATCTCCTGTTGTTCCCAGACTAAACAGTCCAGAGGCAACATTTAACCAGAGCTAAACAATAATAAAATCTACTTCCAGCCCCCTGGAAAATGCATTTTTCAGAGAGATTAAAAATGAAATAACAGTAATAAGGTTTCCAATTTCCAGCATCTTAATAGAATCAAAAAAAATTTACACAATTAAATGTTCATCTAGAGTAGGTAAGGATGTTTGCTCTCTTTGGTAAACTAATTTTAAAGACTTGTTTTGTTATAACTAAAATACTGTATTGACAATCCAATTTCACAAATTTTAGCCCGTTGAGAACAATAAGGAAACAACTCTTCAAAGGTTACTCTGCATTGCTGCCAGCCCCAACTTTCTCCCCCAGTTAACATCCTATACAAGTGAGCCAGGGAGTCTCCTGGGAGGCGGAGCTGCACCTCAAATCTGTTCCTATATTACCCTGATGCTCAATCTCCTCTCCAGGGCTCTCCTTCCATTCTCTTTCCCTAAAAAGTCAGACATCAAATCCAGCAAAACCAAATCTAGCCTCACTGACTTTGGCTATTATTAGCTTGTTCTCTCAAC
Organism: Pseudochirops corinnae; assembly: GCA_028646515.1. Taxonomy (NCBI): domain Eukaryota; kingdom Metazoa; phylum Chordata; class Mammalia; order Diprotodontia; family Pseudocheiridae; genus Pseudochirops; species Pseudochirops corinnae. The sequence continues at coordinate 33,171,872 of CM053585.1, read as the reverse complement.
AGGTATTCCTGACTATTGCCTCCAGGACATTATTAAATATTCCTGTGTGAGGATCTAGGCTCCCAGCATGTCTACAATAGCCCCTAGGTTTAGTTTGTTCTCTCGAACAGGTAATGTCAAGTTCAAAAGAAACCCAGAATTCACTGCCTGTGTCTGACCCCAGGAGAGCCCAGCAGATTAAATGACCTAAATTGGCAGATTAGTCAGATTGTGCCAATATCCTTTTCTTTTAATTCCAATCCCTAGCTTTTGAAGAAGGTCAGTGTCAATCAGTCAAGTGTTGGACTATGGATTACATTTTGTATCTGTTTCTCAGGTCACTATGGCCAAAGAATCCATCACCCAGTGTCCGACATCTTCCTGGTGAGTCTTCACATTTAACCCAGCGTTCTCTGGACAGTAGACATACTCTGTTGCTGAAACTATCTTCAAAACCTTTCTAATTTTTAAAATATTTTTACTGTATCGTAGTTATACTAAAATTAGAGTGTACCATTCTTCAAAAATTATTTTGCATAATTTGTACAGTGCCTAGCATACTGTGGTTGGAAAAATATTAACTGATGGTTCTTATAATGTATTTGCAAAGTGGTCATTGAAGATTTGGGGGGAAATGAATAGCAAAAGGAACTGCTGAATCCACCAGGTTAAGGTCAGGTAGCTCATGTAGACGGATACCAGAAAGCAGCTGAGGACCTGAATAAAAATCCATCAGTGAGTTCCATCAAACTTTTTTAAGATTTGGGATGGAAAAAAAAAAGATTGAGTTTTGATCTGCTAAATTCTTTCATCAAAATCAATCTACACATCCATAAATGAAAGAACTCTGAGGAAAACTTCTTAAACAGTCATTTCAAAAATGTGTTCCAGTCTCTGAGTTTATGTATTTAATATGATTATATGAGGTTATGTAATATGACATTATATATTATTCTACTGGTTTATCATTAATTCAGGGAAAATTGTCCAGTTTGCAAGCCAAGCAAATACTCCAGTCAATGAATTTTATTTCAGTGCATTCAGAGAGTCAAGTAATCAAATAGCCCAAGCATTCAATTATTTAGTTCTCTTCTTCCCTCCATTTATTATGAGAGCTGATAACAAGAATCACAACAATTGACAGCCTTGTCTTATATAACAATGCTCTCAGGTGTAATTTTGGTCTCTCCTTGGAGCCCACAGAGTTTTTATCAAGTGAAAGCCAACTTTAGCAGAGAGTAGCAGCCAACCTGAATCGTGCAGCAGAATCACAGGTTTGATCCCAGGCTGGTGCATAAAGGAAGGGGAGAAGAACATGGCCAAATGCCATTGTTTAAAACTACAAGTAGGATTAGGCATCCAACCAGCGGCTGTTAACTCAACTGTCTGTGGCCAGCGAAAGCGAGGGCAATCCAGGCTTTCACCTCCCCTGCCTGGCCCTTTTTAACACATTGTCCTGCTGGTGGCACAGGGGACAAATACTGGACTTGCCTCTTCCACTTATTGGCTGTGTGACCCTAGTCAGGTCACTCAACTTCTCTGGGCCACTGCTCCTTCATCTGCAGCAGCGAGGGTGAGGGATAGACTTGGAAGTCTCCAAGGTCCCTTCCAGATATTATAACTAACTGAGACTCACAGCAACTTCCTTCAGTATATACTAGGGATAAATCTGTGATTTAATTGGTAGAGGGAGCTCCAAAGCACTGGAAGGAGCACCCTCTATGAGTGTAGGTTAGCCGCTCATAGAGTGACTGATCTTGCCTAGAGTATTAAGAAATAAAGTGACTCACCTAGGTTATGCATCTGCCATGTGGTGGGGGCAGAATTTGAATTCATGCCTCCCTCGTTCCAAAGCCAGCTTACTCTCTACGTACCATATACTATCTATACTATGCAGCACCCTCACCCGAGGTTTGGGATGAAAAAAGTCTGTGGCTTATTCAGTATAGTGTTACTGGATTGTGAAAGGGAGCAAAGCAGGAAAGGTAGGAAGGGATCAAGTTGGGAAGGGCTTTCAATGGCAAACAGAGCATTTTCTTTGTGATCCTAGAGATAATAAATAGGGAGACACTGGAGTTTAGTGAGTAGGGGTGACATGGTCAGAACTGAGCTTTGAGGAAAATCTCTTTGGTAACTGGGGTTGGGGCAGGAAGATCGAACCCAAAGGCTACCACTCATGCAGATGTGAGGTGACAAGAGTCTATACCCAGGTGAGAGCACATATATACAAGAGACTGGATAGTGATGAGGGTCTAAACTAGGGTGCTGGGTGTGTAAATAGGACAGATGTTGTGGAGGTGGTCAATAAGACTTGGCAACTGGTTGGACATGGGGAGAGAGAGAGAGAAAAGGGTTGAGTATGGCTCCTCAGTCGCAAAATTCAGTACCTGTAGAGAAGAGTGGGATGCTCTACAGAAACAAGGAAATTCAGAGGGAGTCAATTTTGCAGAAAAGATGATAAATTCAGTTTTGAATGTGTTGAGTTTGAAATGCCTACCAGATATCCAATTGGTGTTTTGGATGTGGAGCTCAGGAGAGAGTCAGTTATGAAGAGATGATTACTGAACCCATAAGAATTGAAGGCATCATTGAGAGAGGGTCTAATGTAGAGAAACAAAAGAAGAGGGTCACAAGACAGAGCCTTGGAGGATAATCACAGTTAATATATGGAACATGAGTGATGAGATGGCAAAGAAGACTGAGAAGAAATCGTCAAACAGGTAGGAAGAAAGCCAGGAGGGAGCAGTGTCACACACACACACACACACACACACACACACACACACACACACAAAGATAGAGAAGACAATACTCAGGAGCAGAAAATGGTCAACACAACTGGGTCCCTTTTAGGGAGAATAATAAATCCCTCCGAGTGGTTGCATTATTTGAATTCCAATTACACATTTCCATTGGGCTGGAACCTATTACCATATTTTACATAATTATAACTTTGAATGATGCCAATTTGAATACATGTCAATACATGCTACAGAGAGGTCAAGCAGGATAAGGACAGAGAAGGGGCCATCAGATTCAACAATTAAGAGATAGTTGGTAGTTGTAAAGGGTGCAATTTTAGTTAAGTTCCATTTTTGACAAGTTGAATTTGAAACGCTGATGGGGCATTTAGGTAGAGATGCTTAACAGATGGTTCAGGAGAGAGATTAGAGTGGGACAGGTAGATTTAGGTCATCGTTCAAATAGAGGTAACAACCCACGGGAACAGACGCTATTCAAAAGACCAGCTGGCTGCTAAATGAAACTTAGTCTTTTCTTCAATTATTTAACAACTTTATTCTGAGAAGGGATCCACAGACTGCCAGGGAGGTCTGTGACACAAGAAAGTGGGAGAGAGCACTGTAATGCAAGGAGGGAGGAGAGAAGGTCCAGAACAGTCTTGAGGGACATCCATATGTAAGAGTAGCACAAATGGATGCGAGGAGAAAGCAACAACATGGAAGCAAAAGGAGAAGGTATCTAGAAAGAGGGCTGGGCTGACAGTGTCAAATGCTTCAGAGAGGTCAGAAAGGATGAGAAAAGAGAAAGGACCAGAGAATTTAATAGTTAAGAAATGAGTGTTCAATAGAGCACCAGCCCTGGAGTCAGGAGGACCTGAGTTCAAATTCAGCCTCAGACACAACACTTACTAGCCATGTAACCTTGAGCAAGTCACTTAACCCCAAATGCCCCTACAAAAAAAGCAAAAAAAAAGAGAAAAAGAAATGAGTGTTAACCTTGAAATGAATAATTTCAGTTGACTGGCAGAATCAGAAGTCAGATTATAAGGCATTAGAAAGAAATGGGACAGAATAGTGAAGTGCAGCCATGTAAATATGTATGAAAAGGGAAGAGTGATTATAGGGATGATAGCCTGAAGGGATGGCAAGGGTCAAAGAGAAAGGTCTGGGTTTTGTGGGATTTTTTCAGGATAGGGGAGACTGGGATGTGTTTGTAAGCCTCAAGAAAGAAGCCAGTAGATAAAGCAAGACTGAGAACAAGAGAAAGGAAATGATTTAAAAAGTGGCAAGCTTGTGGAGGAGATAAGAAGGAATGGGAAGAAAGCTTCTAATGCTACAGTTGGCAAGAAGAGCTACCTTTTTCACAGAGCCTAAACAAGAGAGGAAGGGATGATAGCATATGATGGAGGGGGTTTTGCATATAAAGGCAGGGAGAAGAGGGAGCTCATTTCAGGTGGCCTTGACTTTCTTAGTAGGGCAGAAGGCTAGGTACTTTCTGAGAAGGAAGGTGAAGGGAGCTGTAGGAGGCTTGAGGAAAAGAAGGAAAAGTCTAAGTCTGAAATAGCCTCTGTGGGGGGTAGGGGCTGTCTATTAGCATTGTCAATCATGGAAGGATAATAGGGTTGCCAGGCAGCAGTGAGGACCCAGTTGGGTTGTGTTGGATAACCTAATGTTTAATGCCCCAATGTGTGACTTTTCTCCAGTGGCAGTCAGCTGCACTCAAGTAGCAAGAGTGAAAGTGGATTGTGAGGAGAACCCAGGGTTTACTTATGGCAAGACATTAGCAGCACCAAGACAAGGCAGAGAAGAGGGATGAAAGATCCAGGGGCAGAAAATAGTACTTAGGTGAACCATTTAAGACTTATGACTATGGAGGGAGAACAATGAAGCCAGAACAGAGTAGGAGGAAAGCAAAGGTAGAGAGACTGTGAGTTGAAATGAGGTTGAAAAATAGGTTTCAGAGATGGCTAGAAGAGATATGGGAGGAAAGAAGGGAAAAACTGAAGTATGCCCAATAGATACAATATTGGACTGGTGATTGGAATTCAGGATAAATAGAAGAGCTGGATATATAGTTTACGGATTCCTATGCATAAAGGGGATAATTGATTTGATGATAGCCAACATGGCCATAAAGAGGGAGAGGGGACAAGAACAGAGAGGTCAGGATAGAGCCACAGGGGGACAACCAGGCTTAGGGAGTTTCAAGTGGGGGTGGGGGTGGTCAACGCACTCGAAAGAGAAAAAAGTTACATCTCTATTTTTACTAACTTCTAACTAACTGTAACTTCGATTTCATTCAATTATTTAAAAACATTATTCTGACCATCTATGGACCACCAAATTGCCATGGTGGGTGAAAGGTTAAAAACATCTATTGTAATCAGGAGACAGCAGTGTCATGGATACCAAGCCTCTCGGAGGATCACAGGATGGAGAGGTTTAAGAGAAGGCTCTCAGATTTAGCAGTTAAGAGATAGCTGGTAATCTCTGAGACAACCGTTTCAGCAGGGGGGCTGAGTCAGAAGTCAGATTGCAAGGGGTGAAGGAATGAGTGTGTGGTCAGGCAGCGGAGGCAGCAAATATGGACAGCTCTAAGAGTTTAGCAGGGAAAGAGAGGAAACACAGACATGACAGCACTTTGAGGATATGGCAAAGTCCAATCAAGAATGTTTAAGAAAGGGGAGGGGAGGGAAGAAATCAGAAAAAGAGAGGGATTAAAGACAGGGTTGGATTGGATGATCTTTAAAGTGCCTTCAGGTCTGATATCTCATGATTCTAGAAGTGTCTGATTTCAAATGCCATCCAGATTAAGCCTGATGTTTGTCCAGAGATTGGAGAAAAGGATTAAACTTTAACTCTCCCCAGGGAATGGACTTGGGTGGGGCATTGTCAGGAAGTCTCCTGTGTCAAAACAAAATTAACCAATAAGTTTTTTTTTAAAGAAAAAGAGAGAAGCTTCAACAGGAATCTTAAATCCTAGACTCAGTCTTACCATGATATGTTTTTTTTTTATAATTTGGGGAAACTTAATTTACTATGAAAGCAAAACATTTTTTCATTAATAATTCATATGAAAATGCAAATTTAAAGAGGGTTCCAACTCTGAACTTTGCTTTTAAAAAAAGGTTCTTGATTTATGCTGCGTAATTGGAACGTTAACTGTCACATTTCCATAGTGTATCACATTTGTACAAGGATTATCAAATTAATTACATTACACACAATCTTCAAACCAGTCTTTGAAAGAAGAGACAAGAAAAGGCAGTGTGAATGTATTGCACCTGTTATCCGAGTAGTTAACATTGTGGACAATTTAAATCCCCGTGAAGCTGAATTAGTAGATGACAGAAAAAATTGTAAATTGTATTATCATCTTGGACATCCTAATATAATGTGGGTGTAGAAAATCCAATTGAAAGGGGACTGGCTTATTAAGTTGTGGCATGCTGCAATTTACATAACTCATCCTCCAGATGTGGGGTGGGTAAATGAGGATGGGGGTGAGCAAAGATCAGCAGGGGATAAAGGAAAATATATACATTTCCACTAGTTTTGGCATTTGGAGAGAAAGTAACACTTTCTGAAAATGCTTTACTTTTATTTTTCCTAAAAATAAATGGGGATCACACAGTATCTCTCAGTTATCCTCTGTTCTGGAGCTAAGAACTGCACCCTCAGCTTTGGTCAGCCATTTCACAAATGTGGAATTCGTTACAAGAGGGATTGAGCAAGAAAACGTGAATATATGTATCTACACAACTCTATCAGCCCCTTCTCCCCGAGTGAGGTTCTAACACTTCTCTGGGTCTCAGTTTCCTTGTGTATAAAATGGGTTGGGAGTGGGTGAGAAGACCTCTAGCCTCTTCAAGATCTAATCTATGATCCTATTTTAACAGCAGTCTGAAGGCTCCGTGGACAGAAGCTGAGGAGACTGCTTTTGGGAGAATCACAATGACATGGGACAGAAGTGCCTCAGAGAGAGTGTGGCGCTTGGGTAGATATTATATAACTGGTTCCAATCTGCAGGCCATGTGCAGGTAGGAATAGCCTTTTTTTTGAGGGGGCATCCTGGAAAGGCCTAATTCAGCATTAGCCTGGCTTTTGTGGTTATTCTTGAGTCAGCAAGACTCTGGTGGTATGATTCCTTCCTTCCATTTAGTGACAGAGACAGACAGACACACAGACAGAGACAGAGACACAGATCTTCCCTCCCCTGGGGTTATTTGACCCTGGGAAATGTGCTTCCATGGAATGAGCCTCCACATTTGTCCTTTCCCATTCTAGGTGGAGGGATTAAAGCCTATGAGTCTCCAAAGGCCTGGAGGGCACCCAGGTGTCCCAGAATTCCAGAATCTGGTTTGATGGTCAGTTCACCATCAGTGCCCAGAGGAGTGCACAGTGAGAGACCTTCAGGACCCTTCCTATTAGCAGCTAAAATGATTCTCACGTGGTAGGTACGCCATGAACTTGGTAGGACCAATGCTTTATATGAACTGTGTTTAGAGGGTAACCCTGCATACACACACATACACACACGTTGGAGAGAAGTGTTTGCACTTTTGTGATCACTATGTCTTTAAAGTAAATACCCCCTTGTAGAAGCTAATCGATGCTAGTGGCTAAATAGACCTGGATTGTTAGTCAATGGCATCTAGGGAGGGAATCAGCAGAGCGTGGGGGGCGTAAGGCAACAGTAGTTTGTGAAAAAAACCAACAGGTCCTGCCAGTGCCCCAGAATCCCAAGGGGCAGATAGAGTACGCTCATCTCTGGGACGGTGGCCAGAGTAACCTTGCTACACTGATCCATCATCACTACTGCAAAATAATCACTCAAAGTGAATTTTTTTTCTAATGGTCAGTCAAGAGTATCTTCTTTATGTACAAATGCAACATTATAATTATTGTTTTTATTTTCATTATTATCGTAGACTATTTTTGTCTTTGTGTTCCCAGCACCTGGCAGAGTGCCTTCGAGTAGGATCCTAATAAATGTTTATTGGAGTGAAGCTTTATTGTTATTTACAAGGCAGGAGTTGGGCCTGACGGTGTCAACATGAAAAGAAAAGACAACACAGAAAATCCATCCTTATTGAAAATGCACCCTGCAAATTATAAATTTGGACCAAGATATTATTCATTTTCATACAAAATACCAGTGTCCCCGTGAGGCTGAGGTTTTAAAATTTGCCCCAAATGAGGAAAACCTGTTAAATTTCCCCTGGTACCTCTCCCCATGACTATTCATATCCTAGAAATGGAACTTTACAGCCTTCAGTACCTTTTAAAAACCTGCAAGGATTAATAATACATGAAATTTTCAATTAGTTTATTTTAAAATCAAAAGTTTCCCAGTAGATACGTACTATATGGACACAAAGAATTGCATGATGAAATTAAAATGTCCATAGTTCCACAAGGAACCGTAAAACAGAACCATGTAAACAAAGCAACCTCTAGAGTTACTCATTGGAGACGGACCCCAGTGGAAATATTAACTTTTCATATTCATGAAGTCGGTGCCAATATACCTAAGAGGCATTTCAGCTGTTTATTTACTATGTAATTATGTAGAAAAAATTCTCTAGAGGGCTTTTAATCCTGCATGATGGAAATATGCTTATCCAACAGAAGGCATGTTTTCTCTGTCACAAGAGATGATGAAAGAAGATCGCATTGCTTTGATTCAGCACTCTGACTTACAAGCTACAAAATTCACAATTACTTTCCTTTAGGAACATCCAGTAAGTAATTTTGAATACCTAACCATGTCCCAAGTGCCTATCATTTCAAAGACAGATCTCATACACAATGACTTAGAGAAAAGAATGACTATTTTGTTTTTAAAATATAACTAAACCCTACTTACGTAGCTGTGTTCATCTATCTTGGCACTGAAGTCTTTAATTTAGAATTACAGGCCTAGAATAATGAGGGAAATAAATATACAACTACAAAATATCAAGGAATGTTGGGGGAGGGATGGTATTGTTAGTACTCTGGTTATTAATTTTATAAGCACCCATGACTATGCTAAGTGCCCAGCCCCTGCCCCCCCTCCCCCCCCCCAGCCAAAGATGCTCCTTTCCTGCTTGCTCTCCAGGACAACAGACTTTAAACAAAGACAACAGGGCAATACACACTCTTTCTGTATCCTTAAAGAGCTGTGGAAGGGGAAAGCGGGGAAGATGTCCATTGACCACCTCATTTTCCTTTCCATATCTCAAGTTCTAAATCTATTAGACCAAGGTAATATACATAACTGGTTCCAATCTGTGGGCCAAGATATTGTCCTTGTACCGAAACTACAAGGGGGAAGGCAGAATGAAAAAGCATTTATCAGACATCTGCTGTGTGCCAGGCAGTGCTGAAAGCACTTCACAAACTTTATCTCATTTGAGTCTCTCAATTATCTTCATTTTACAGTCGAAGAAACTGAGGCAGGCAGAGGTAAAGTATCTCACCCAGATTCTCATGGCTAGTATGCCTCTGAGGGCAGATCTGAATTCAGAGCTTGCTAACTCCAGGCTCAGCACTCCAGGCACTGTGGCAACGCCTAGCTGCCTCCAGCAACTCTGTTCTTTCTCGTAGTGGGTGCAGACATCACGTCTCTTAGCAGCTCTGTCTCCATCTAAGACGGCCTCCCTCCTCACCCTCTGTTCCCTGTTTAAATCCCCCTGCTTATTCCAGGAAAACCCTCTGCACAGGGCATTCTGTGCTTCTGTAGCTCAGTTTACGTGGCTGATTCTACATGGAACATACCCCTGCCAGGGCTCTAGCACCTTCCTTTTGGTCACTTAAAGACTTCTTGAAACCAAACCCTGCACCATAAAAAGGTACCCCTCATCAGAAGAAAAAGTGGTGGTTGTTGCTTTATAATACCTTGAAGGTGCTGATTTCAGAAGAGAATGAGTTAAAAGTCAAGATGTGTTTTACAATGTGTTTAAAAATTATTTCATTTTTATTTACATTTAATATTTATAAATAAAAAAGGTAGTATCTCCCCTCTCTGATTTTGTTGTTAACAGATGGGTAGGCTCACCTAAATTTCCCTATATTTAAATATACTTTTGAAATAAAAAATTAACTTAGAAATCAAAATTTTCTGAGGTAGGGGGAAACACAGATAAACACAGAAAATGGGTTTTCAAAGCTTCTTTCCTTAGAAAAATAGTGTTTAACACATTACATTGCTTTTATTTTAAAGGCAGTTGGGGGGCACAGCGGAGAGCATGCTGGACTTAGAGTCAGGAAGATCCGAGATCAAATCCTGCCTGAAAAATGTATTAACTGTGTGATCATAGCCAACACACCCAATATCTGTGGGCCTTGATTTCTTTCCTTGAAAAATGTCGATAATAAGAGAACCCAGGTTACAGGATTGTTGTAAAGACCAAAGATGAAGATAGATGTAAAGCATTTTGTAAACCATAAAGCACTCTATACATGTTAGCTACTGTCTTCCCTTTTCCATTCCACCAGCAGGAACAACCCAATCACAAAGGTATCAGTTTCTTGGACGACTGGCATAGGTTACCTTGTTCTCTTCTGGAGTGAAGAGGATCCGGAAGGTAGACGGCACTCCTGGGGCTACTTTATTACAAATGTCATTGGGGCTGATGACTTTGAAGTAAGGGGAACTCTCCTCGACAATCTTCACCAGTCTTGGAATCTGCAGGGAAAACATAGACGATTATGGACAAATGGAGCATCTCTGAGAAATACGAGAAAATGAATGGAAAATGAGCTTTGAAAGAGGATGAGCATCGGCTAAACTCAGAAGATCTTCATCTTGGCTCAATCACATACCAGGTGAGTTTCCAGTTTTGACATTATCTTTTCCCAGATATATGACCCTCAAACAACTGAGTCAGGGTTTCTGGGGATCCACTTTTCTCATTGATAAAATGAGGAGAGGGTGAGAGAGGTGAACTCTAAGATGTCTTCCAGCCCTAATAGCCATTGGCTCTCCAACATGTGGTGAGCAAAGTTGCTCAGATCAGTCATTAGAACGTTAACCTCATTCTGTTGGCTTCTGGTCAGTGTTGGGTACCACTCATTCACAAATTCTTGGGACAGGCATCAGAAGAAATAATATCTCCAAAGGGTCAGGTCTCCAAATCGTGCCCATCATTGACTATTATCTTTGACTGTGGGACTATATTAGGACTAGAAAGTATAATTGATAGGCTTGTGTCACAATCCCAAGTCAGGTAAACAGGGATTACTGTCTGTGGGATGAAATTTATTTTCATTCCAAATCAATATTCATTAAGCCTTTGCTATGCGGTGCATGCCGCAGCCACAGAGATCAAAACAAAACAGTCCCTGCCCTTGGTGAGCTCACACTCTTACAAAATCCCCTTCAAAGCAGCACAAGACAGGAGGCCAACGTCAAAGAAAAGGAGAAGTGCTTGTCACCAAGTTATTTAGTGACAGCTCCTTAAAGAGAGTGGCCACAAAAGCAGAGGTCTCATAACTGGTGAAAGGTAGGATTTTACCTCGTTTTTTTGTCTTTCCAAGTTGGAACTCTTTTAATTCATCATATTGTGAAAATTATAGGAATGTGATCAGATAAAATATGAGAAAATTAAAAGCCTCAAAGATCATGCAACACAGCCTCAAGTTAAGTTGACTGCAAGGTCTCTGCCATTATTGTACTTGCACCTGTAAGGGTGGGGCTGACTGACTGACTCAATTAAACTACCCTATACCATTTAGGGGCAGCAAGGTGGAGCAGTGGATAGAGCACTGGGGCTGGAGTCAGGAAGACCTGAGTTCAAATCCAGCCTTGGATATGTACTAGCTGTGTGACCCTGGGCAAGTCCCTTAATGCTGTTTGCCTCAGTCTCCTTATCTGTAAAATGCTCTGGAGAAGGAAATGGCAAATTACTCCAGTATCTTCACCAAGAAAACCCCAATGGGGTCACAGAGAGTCAGACAAGACCAAAACAACTGAACAACATGACATTTAAATTAAGTGATAAGATGCCTGAGCAATCACTCCAGATTATATGGGTTTTAAACTAATTGTGAAAAGTACTTGATGGTACTGAAATGATGTCACACTGGGAAGGAGGATTTATAGAGGTCAAGGAAACATGGTAACAGTCCAGGGATTATCTAAAAATTGTCAAGCTAATTTAGAAGCAGTTATCCCAGAGATTGGAGTGAGTATGGCTTTCCCCTAAAGAGGAACCATCTTGGGGAAGAGGAGAGGAGGAGAGGTCTCGGTTTTGGCCTTGGTCACTTCTCCTTCCCTCTTCCCACCCCTGACCAGAACAGGACTTCAGATGAATCAAAAGGTCCAGAAAATTTCAGACTTCTCATCTTCCCGCTGGTATCCTAGCGGTATCACTATATCAGCTAATAGTAGAGTCTATATTGGGAGTCAAGTACAGACTGTAAGTGGACTCATAACTCTATGACAATTTCAGTAAAGAAACTACACAATGCCTAAGAGAAATTTCTTGATCACCCCATGAAGAGGAGAAAGGGACTTCCAGCCGCCAAACATTGTGAATCAATCCTTGGCCATGTGAGCTCTCTAAGCTGAAGTCTACTTTCCCCAGTACTCCATGGATTTTTGGGAAAAGGTGTCACAGACTTGGGGGGCAGGTTTTACACCAGTCTCTCTAACTATACCACCCTAGTTAATAACTTCTCTAAAAGCCAGTTGAGATTGCCAGCCAAAAATTATTCTCAGCTGATAATCTTGGAGAGAAGTGCCTCAAGGAGGGCTCAAGCCAATGGCATTAGAGTCACCTCCATCTCCTTGCTAGCATGCATGAAACTCTGAGAGAGATAAGGGGACCTGAAACTCATTGGTGAAAGCAGGAGTTGGAATAGGTATCTTCAGAGTTTATGGGGTTCACACAGCCATTTATTCACAGAATCATAGCCTAGTACAGCTGGATTGGATCTTATAGATCATATGAATCAAATGCAACCTTTGCATTTCTCAGAGAAGGAACCAAAGTCCAAAGAAGGGAAGGGATTGGCTCAGTTCTAGAACCCAGGACTCCTAATTCTCAATCAGAATCTAACAAATTAAAATATGCTAGTTCCCTTTTCACTATGTCTTGGGAAACATGAAGCAGAGGTAAAAATAGCTCAAGGTGAAAGATGTGTTGGATGGATGGATGGATGGATGGATGGATGGATGGATGGATGGATGGATAGATGGATGGATGGATGTTTAGACAGATGGATATTTAGATAGATGAGTAGAGGATATACAGGTAGATAGATAGATAGATAGAAAAATGATAGATGACAGATGAATAGGTAGATGTTTAGATAGATGGAGAGATAGATGGATAGATGGATAGGTAGACAGATAATAGAATAGACAGATATTGATGTTGGATAGAGAAATATAGTTTATATATATACATATATATAAACAATTATTAAGTCATATGCTTACTTAACAGAAACTGTTAAAAAGAGACATTTCACAGGAAAGACAAGGATTTCATTTGCACTTTACAATGCAAGTTGCACTTTACAAATGTGACCCTGAGCTCCTTGAAGCATCTTTTTCCTCTCCCAGCTGCTCTTTTAGTCTTAGTCCCATTACCCTCCCTTGCTAACGCTGCAGCAAAGAATTAAATCCACTCTTTTCTGCCGAGTCTACCTTTTCTGCCACTAAATTACCCCATTGATCTCTGAGAAGCCTCGCTGACTCCTTTAATGAATTATTGCACCGGATATGTCTGCAAATCTTCTTGATGCTCTTGGCTTTTTGTGTAGTTTTCATTTTGTTCTCCTATCTCTTTATATATAAATTCCTTCTCTCCTCACCCATCTTACAATGTTCCCATTTGCCTTGACACCTAAACTTTTGCATCTCTCAGATGCTTTTTTTTTCACTCATTACTTTTCACACTTCCTTGTTCTTCACACTGACCTTGTTCTATCCTTTGTAGCTTTTCTGCCAGGTGTCATGCAGAGCCAAGGGACATTTAATATTTTCTTTTGAAATACTGTCTAATTTGATTCTAAAGAAGACAAAGTAAGCCTGGAAAGGAAGCACCTCTCTGAAAAACAAAGAGAAGGTCAGGGCTAGACTAAACCCCAGGATGTATAATACCTGCAGAACAGAGAAGCCTTCTTTGACTGGCTACAGACTTAACCTCTTAACCATTTTTGTGTCCTGGCCCCCTCGGATAGTCTGGTGAGGTCTATGGACCCTGGTGAGGTCTGTGGACCCTTTCTTGGAAGACTATTTTCAAATGTATAAAACAAAATGCATACAGTTACAAAGAAATCCAATCATTCTGAAATACATTTACCAAAATAAAAAATAATAATAATAAATTTATAGGCACTAGATTTCAAGCCCCTACTTACAGACAAAGTTTGAAGAAGATCTAAAATGGAGGGAGGTCTGAGTAAGGGATGTATGAGTAACTTATTCAATATAGAAAAAGGGAAAGATAGAAATGTTTTTTCTTCATATAAACAACATTAGATTTTGCAGAACTTAATATCAATATCAACTTTCCCCATGGTCTGTTGAATTGAGTTTGAAACTTTAATTAAAGGAAACATATGGATTCTCCAATTTGAATTTTTATATAAACTCTATTGGTTACTCTTCCATAGTTATAAAGAAAAAAATCCCAACCCAACAGGTCATATTTAAGACTTTAAATTATAAGTTTAAATGGCACTAGATCCCCCCGCCTTAATACCAATCAAAATATATATATTTCTCATGCCTTTTCCCTGGACCTGCCAAATATAAAGATCCGACCTGGTTTCAACACTCAGCACATGTGCTGGAAATATTTAGATGCCTAAGTGAGAGAACTTACTTTGTCATTGTTCCTAAGAATCAGGGGTACTTCATAGACTTCACAGGCATCGTAGTTTTGAAATACAATCTCTGATGGGAAGGGTTGGAATAATGTCTGATCCAGGTCAACTGTCGAGTACTGAAAAATTAAAAGCACCACCAAATATTAGATTCACCCAATTATAGAAATCACAGGGCAAGGAAAGAAAATTATTGGTCTATTCCAACACTTAAACTACACCCAATACTTTAAGGAACTGAGGCTTGATACCTGCCTGCATCAGCCCTGATTATGACCCCTCTCCAACTTAGCAAGCAGACTTGGGCAGTTGTGCTACCATAGAGTTTACCTGGTGGTGAACCTCTCCAAACTTAATGAGATTGACACTTGGTACAAAAAAAAATACAGTCCATCACCAGGTCTGTACCTGAAACCATTCCAACTTGGTAGGCCCTGCCACACCTCAGGAACCCAGGATCATGTCCACACCATGAGGAAGCCTCCAAAGAGCACTTTGGTCATCCTTATAGGAAACCTTCAGAGAAGACATATGCTAACAGAGGGCCAGCCTAACACTATAAGCATTAGTAGTGAGGACTAGCAAGTAAATTTACTGCTTTAAAAGCTCTTAAATTAATTCAGAAGGGTGAGAACAAACAAACAAATCCCTAACAAAAAGAAACCACTGGAAAACTCCTTCAAATTAAAGTACGCTAAAGACAGTAAATAAAATCTTCTCTCTCTTCTCCATTTCCAGCTCCGGGGCTGTAAATAAGCTGCAAACTCCAAACCAAGGCAACAGAGAACATGGGAGCTGCCTTCTGCCTGGCCCCGTAGAAGCTGGCACAGGAGACCTTCAAGGCTCAGAGGAAGCAAAAAGTCTTTGCCTTGGCTCTCCGATTCCAGAAGAAGAAAGTGTTGCTAAGGCAACAGGAGAGACCATGGAAACCAAAGGCATCTCACAGAGAACAGTAAGGTGGCTGAACAGTCAGCCAGGCAGACAGGACTGGAAAGAAACCTTCATAGGGGCAGAAAAAATGCCAAAATTGAAATGAATGCCTCTTGCCTAGACCTGTACAACAGCCTCCTCATTGGTGTCCCTTCTTCCAAGCTGAAGAACCCACAATCTGAGGGTTCGGAGGAGAAAGGGAAGTTGGTCCCCCCAAGAAGGCCTACATACCATCCCTCTTACATGTATGTACAATATGTATACATGAATGATATGTGTGTATGTGTGTGTGATATGTATGTGTATATGTGTGTGTGCGTTTATTTTTAAAGGGCAATGAGAAGAAAGGATCGTGGGCTATGTTTATTCCACTCACACTTCACAGAGTGTCAGGGCTGGAAGGCACATTGGAGGCCACTTAGTCTAACTGATTTCTGAAGAGTAATCTCTTCCAGAGCTTCCATGACAAGTGACCCATCCAGCCTCCCCTCGAAGGCCTCTAGGGAAACCACCCCCTACATGTTCATGGCTCTGATTATTAGTGGGGGCAGTGAGGTGGTGCCATAGCAGACAGAGGACTGAGCCTGCAGTCAGGAAGACCGAGTTCAGATCTGGCCTCAGACATGTCCTAGTTGTGTGACCCTGGGTAAGTCACTGCACCCTGTTTGCCTCAGTTTCCTCATACGTCAAATGAGCTGGAGAAGAAAATGGCAAGACCACTCCAGTGTCTCTGCCAAGAAAAACCTAAATGGGGTCACAGAGAATCAGACATAAGTGAAAATGACTAAACGACAACAATCAGTTATTAGAAAATTTTTCCTTGCATTAAAATGAAGTGTTCTCTCACCGTTCCTCTTTCTGTCTCCTGGGACCATCTCTATACAACCATGCCTGCTGAGTCTTCTCCAGGCTAAATATTCCCAGTTCCTTCAGTGCTGCTTATGCGCCTCCAATCCAAGTGAGGAGAAGAGAGATTGTGTTGTAAGAGGATCTAGTGAAGAACTTTAATCTGTTCAAACTAGTTTTCTACAAGCTTGTTTGTTTTCACTGAAATTGTTTTGAAAAACTTTAATAGTGTCCATTATTCCAGACAATGACCCCAAGGAGGATCACTGAGCTTATGCTGGCAAAGAAGCCATAATAGGGAGAGGGTAAACCCAGGTACCCAAGGAAGGTACTGTGTTGATGGCTTGGAGGTTTTTTTTGAGGCAATCAGAGTAAAGTCACTTGCCCAGGGTCATACAGCTAGTAAGTGTCTGAGGTCACATTTGAACTCAGGTCCTCCAGACTCCTGGACTGGTGCTCTATCCATTGTACCATCTACCACATTCCCAGACATCCTTCCCCACAAAGTCATGGTATTCCTCCTACTTTTAACTAAGATACTGAATGGGCAGCTGGGTCAAGAGAATGCTTTCAAGAAATCCAAGCATCCATCTCTAACTTGTGCACTAACAGGAGGAGTCCGTGCTGTCGCCTCTTAAATTTCCCAGAGGCCCTCACTGACCCAAGGTCATATTCTCTTCTAACAGCCTTATTTCGAATTCCTTCCTAAGTATCCCTGACTTCAAAATATGCCTGATAAAAATGGCCAGGGCACGTCTGCATCGGGTCCATCCATAGCCTTGCAACGATCATCCTCCAGAATACGGTTATTAAGTCCAAATGGATTAAGCAATTGTAAGAAATCACTTTTAGCTTAAGTGGTTTGGGTTAATTAACTCTTACAGAAGTGGCTCTTACACTGAGGTCTGCGAGCTTTTTATATCTGTTTCGATAACTGTATTTCAATATAATTGGATTCCTTTGTCATTCTGTGTATCTTCTTATATACATTTATAAACACGATTCTGAAAAATTAGTTCATAGCCTTCGCCCAAGGGTTGAATGGGTGCAAGGGGTCCGTGATATACACACACATAAAAGTCATTTTATGAACCTCTTCCTTGTATGCTCAGATAAATCGTCTTTTCTTTAGGGTAAAGAATATTGATAACATTGCTCAGATAACAGAGCCTGAGAAATATGGTAGGCTATAAACTCCTCAACAATAGGAATCCTGTCTTCTTTTGTATTTCCCCTCCCAACGCTGCTCCTGGGTTCAGCACGCAATAGATAATAAACGCTGGGGCTCAGCTGTGTATCCATTTCCTCATTGAAAATTCCAGTTTTTAAATTAGAGGCATGAAGAGGATGTGTTTGAAAGAAGGTTTTGTTTTTCTTGTTCTGCCCACATGATGCCTAAGAGTTGACTAAAAAGCAAAATGGCTTTCCCTATTCATTTGGAAACTGTTTGGGGGCTACTTCATTTTGCAAAGGATTTCTCTTTATCTCTGTAGCAGCTGGAAACAGCTGCCTTGAGGGCAGGCACGGGAAAGTGCAGCTTTGCCTCCTTTGGCCTTGTGTTTCATGGGCCCATTCCTGGGCATTGGGTCACTGTGAAGAAACCACACAAATACTTCCCACAATAAACATTTATTAAGCACCTTCTCCTTGTAAGTCACAGTGTGAGGCCCTGGAGAGACAAAGGAAACTGAAATCATCCTTGTTCTCAGGAAATTTATTTGTTTTGGGGGAATATAACATGTACACACCCAGAGGGCTGACGATGAAGCATGCTGCCCGCTCCCTGACAAAGAATGATGGACTGGGCTGAGAATGAGATGTAGATTTCTTTGTACTCAAGTCAATTCAAGAATTTGTTTGGCTTGACTATGCATTTTTGTTACAGGGATTGTTTTTTAATTGAAAGGGAATAGGAAGGAAATCAAATAGATTTTTATTCTTTGAAAAAATAAAATTAGATATACTTGGAGAATCCTAGAGAATCAAGTAAAAAACTTCTTGAGACATTAAATAAATTTAGCAAAGTTGCAGGATATAAAATAAACTCACATAAATCCTCAGCATTCCTATATATTTCCAATGAAGTCCAACAGCAAGAGATAGTAAGAGAAACCCCATTTAAAGTTACTGTAGACATTATAAAATATTTGGGAATCTACCTGCCAAAACAAACCCAGTACCTTTATGAACACAACCACAAAACACTTTTCACACAAATAAAATCAGTCTAACTAATTGGAAAAACATCAATTGCTCATGGCTGGGTTGAGCTAATATAATAAAAACGGCAATTTTACTTAAATTAAATTACATATTTAGTGCCATACCAATCAATCTACCAAAAAATTACTTTATGGAACTAGAAAAAAATAGTGACAAAATTCATTTAGAAGAAAAAAAGGTCCAGAATATCAAGCCAATTAATGAAAAGAAATGCTAGAGAAGGTAGTCTAGATATACCAGATTTTAATCTCTACTATAAAGCAGCAGTCATCAAAACTGCTTGGTACTGGCTAAGGAATAGAATAGTGGATCAATGGAATAGATTGGGTACAAAAGACTCAGTAGTCAATGATTATAGTAATATACTATTTGATAAGCCCAAAGACTCCAGTTTTTGGGATAAGAACTCAATATTTGACAAAAATTTCTCGGAAAATTAGAACATAGTATGTCAGAAACTGGGCATAGACCATCAGCTAATGCTGTACACCAAAGTCAAGTCTAAATGGGTGCACAATCTAGGTATAAAGGCTGATACCGTAAGTAATCTGGGAAAGCAAAGAATAGTTTACCTGTCAGATTTATGGAGTAGGGAAGACTTTATGACCCAAGAAGAGTTGGAGAGCATTATAAAA
>CM053585.1:33124624-33152195 GCA_028646515.1 Pseudochirops corinnae | reverse complement strand
TTTTGAGATTCTTTTTCCATCTGGCAAATTTGACTTTTTAAGGCATTCTTCTCCTCATTGGCTTTTTGGGCCTCTTTTGTCATTTGAGTTAATCTATTTTTCAAGGTGTTATTTTCTTCAGTCAGGTTGTTGAATCTCTTTTCATGATTTTCTTGCATCATTCTCATTTCTCTTCCCAATTTTTCCTCCACTTCTCTTATTTGGTTTTCAAAATTTTTCTTAAGCTGATCTATGGCTTCTAGGCAATCTACATGTTGCTTGGAAGCTTTTGGTGTGGAAGTTCTGACTGTGTTGTCTTCCTTACGTTCCATGTTTGATCCTTCTTGTCCCCAAAGAAGGAATCTAGAGTTTGGTTGCTATACTTACGTTGCTTCCTGTTCCTGCTCATGCGGCCAGTCAATTACTTGATTTTTTAGCTCTGTGGAACTCTGCTTCCAGAGGGGAAAGCTCTGTCCCAAATCTCTGGAGTTTTCACAGCTTCTGAAGTTATTGGGAGGCTCCTGCAGCCCCCACCAGCTTTGATTCATGGAAAACGCACCCCAGGACCACCACCCAAGACCACAATCTGGATCCAGGCCACTCAACGCAAGATCCCTTAGCCTTTTAATGAATGCTTGGCTGCACTGCAGTCTGCAGGCCAGGAGCTTTGAAACAGCCATGTGGAGGTGGCTGCAGGGCCGCCACTTCTGCTGCTTCCTTGCCCTGGAGGCAGTTAGGCCAGACTGCTTTTCTCCCCCAGATTTAGCTGAGTTTCACTGACCTTTCACTTAGTCCTTGTTTCTTATGGCTTGATAATTCTAGAAACTTCCACAGCTGCCACTGATCCACTCTCCTGAAGGCTCCAGCTGTGGCTCTTCCTGGCTACCCCCGGGCCAAGCCACAGTTTCAGGCTGGGCTGGTTTAGGCTCCCAGCACACTGTGATGAGCCCTTTTTGCCAAGCTGCCTTCAGCAGGAGATTTGTTTTTCTGTATTTTTGTGAGATTTGGAGCCCTAAAATTTGTTCAGAGTTATATTTTATGAGTATTTGAGGTGGCTATGTGGGAGCTACGGGAACTTGTTGCTTCTACGCCACCATCTTGGCTCCTCCCCAGTTATTTTGAGTACATACCATAAAGAGGAGGACCAGATAAAGGTGGTCCTTTTTTATTATTAGAACACACCATAAGACAAGGTAAAAATAAAATGATCCATACCCCCAAAACCATAGATTTTTTTTATAACACTAGGTTCATTATTAGAATCACAAAAATGAAAATATAATTTAAAATCAAAGAAGAGGGAGTCATGTATTTTCCAGGGCTTATACTTTCTTGTCATTTGTAAGTTCTCCTGAAAATAAAAAATGTTCTATATTTTCTTATTATTATCCACCCCAAACAACCTGCCACTCAATGTGACCTGAGAGCTAGCAAACTCCAGCTGTTGCTTGCATATTTTCATTTCAACTGATAAACTGAAATATTCCAAACTTCTTTAGTCTTCTTTCTCTTAAGATTTCAGGAACTTCTGAGGGCTTAAGAGATTCATAGACTTTTCCAAAATCACTTCTTTCTCCCAACCAGTTGTCATATTATTGAATAAATATTAATCAGTGAACTAATTCTCAATCTACTAATCTGAGAAAGCCAAAGAGCAACAAAAACATACCAGATGATTCCCTGGAAAACCTGCATTTTATGAGATTCCAAGAGTGAGCAGGATTTACCATTTTATTAGCTTCCTCTTCAGAGACTATCTTCGGTGCCAGGATTCTGCTGCCTTGGAATCCTTTGAGCATTTGAACCAACTTTGTTTGACGCATGTGTCCTTCGAGTTTGCTGGTTGCCATTTTGATTTATTTTCTTGGCTTATCTAGGGGAAGAATACATATTACTATGAAAACATGCAGTCAGCTCTTTGACTACCAACAGGATAATTATTCATATTTCATCTTGTTAAAATATTGGAGAACAAATTCCAAAGCCAAATATAACTGATTGGAGATTATCTAAAACTTTACCCCTCTCCATGAGTGTAGATAAACAATTAATTGATTATAGGGGGAGGTGTGTCAATATTCAAATGATTAAAAATTAGAAAAGATGTAGAGAAATGAGAGTTCTTAAGAGGACAGAGAAAATAAAGCTACTATAATATTCTGGTCTTTGACTTTTGGTTGATAGCCACCTGAACAGAGGCAGACCACCTAGCTCCCATGTAACTACTCCAGCAAAACCCTGAAGTTCACACCAGACTGTGTGACAGAGAAATCCAATGAGAAATTAAAGTAACTTCTTCCACCCCAGGATGGCAAGATAGACCTAGGGAAGTATCAGAACCTTGGAAATGCCAAGAATATTAACAGGTAGCAATCATCACAGCACTATAGCATTCAGATTGGGACACCCCAGGTCAAGGGGCTCTGAAGTTTCTAACACTCTGTAATGAGGCACCAGAGAAGCCCCTGAAGCTCCAGTGTTTTGAAGCTCAAAGATTTGGGGAGGCCTAATGAGGGGAGGTGGAGGTTAATGCAGAAACCCAGGTGACCTAGAGGTAGACCAAGGAGGGCTGATCATCCAACCCAAAAGAACAGCAGGGAAAGAAGACTGGCTCTGCCATAAAACCCCAATTTAAGAACTAAAACAAGAAAGATGAATAAATCAAAGACTAGTATAAACTAGTATAAAAATAATTGTAGATCTATCAATCCCTCCAAAGAAGAGAATAACTCTATAACAATTGTAAACAAAAAGAGACTCATAGGAAAAATGGGGGGAAATGGTCTTTTCACAAGGGCTACCTGAATACCTAGGGGAAAAAATTAATTAAGTGATAAAAATGAAATAAAATCTCTGAATAAAAGAATGTGAAGGAGGATAAATACCTTAGAATAGAAAGTGGTAAACCTTACCCAAGTAACAAACTCCCTAAAAGCCAGAATAGACCAAACAAAAATCAATGACTCCATGAGACATGAAGAAATGTTCTTAGAACAAAAATCAAACAAGAAAATTGCCAGGAATGTCATGGTCAAAATCTAGAGTTATGACAAAGCAAAGTACTCCAAGTGTCCAAAGAGAAATAGTTCTAATACCACAGTACCACAGTCAGAATCACACAAGTCCTAGCAGCTTGTTTTAGTAACAGGAGGAGATCTTGAAGCACAAGATCCCACAAGGCAAAAGATACAGACTTACCGATCTAAAAGCTAGTATAATTCTACAAGAGGGAGCAGAGATGGGAAAGAATCTTCAGTGCATTCCTGATGACTTTCAAGTGGACTTTCAAGCATTTTTATTTAAAAAATAGCTGGGTACTTTGAAATACAATCACAAGAATCAAGAAAAATCTAAATAGTTAGATTTTTTTGAGTAATTAGAAGGAGCTATGTGGTGGTATGCTAACATTCTAAATCTCCTTTCAGAACCTTAATATCTTCAAAACAAATTGAGACCCTAATTAATAAATAGTCAGAGTAAATGAATAGGAAGTTTTCAGTGAATAGTCAATTGGAAAAAAAATTCTAAATTACTAATAATTAAAGAAATAAAAATGAAAACAATTCTGAGGTACCACCTCACACCCATCAGATTAGTTAAGATGACAAAAAAGGAAAATGACTGATGCTGGAATGGAGATGGGGAAGCAGACACACTAATAATGTACTAGTGGAGCTATGAACTAGTTTTACCATTCTGGAAAGCAATTTGGAACTATGCTCAAATGGCAATTAAACTGTGCAAACACTTTGAGCCATCAACACCACTATGAGGCATATATCCCCAGGAGATAAAAGAATAAGGAAAAGGACCTATACATACAAAAACATTGATAGCAACTCCTTTTGTGGTGGCAAAGAATTGGAAATTGAGGGGATGGCCACCAAATGGAGAATGTCTGAACAAACTATGGTACATGAATGTGATGGAATACTATTATGCTATGAAAAATGATGGAGGGGATGGTTTCAGAAAAACCTGGAAAAATATGAACTAATGTCAAGTGACATGATCAGACCTAACAGAACAATGTACACAGTAACAGCAATGTTGTAAAGATAACCAGCTTGGAAGGGACTTAGTAACCCTGATCAGCACAATAACCCACCATAATTCCAAACATGCTATGTACCTTGATAGTAAAGTGATGGACTTGGAATGCAGACTGAAGCATATTTTTTCTTCCTGGGCAGGTGGGGTGGAACAAGACTAATAAAGACATTTGTTTTGTGTGACTAAACATATTTGTACTGGGTTTTGTTTTTCTTGTCTTTTCATTGGGTGAGGGAGAGAAAGAAAATTTGGAACTGAAAAAAGAGAATAAAGAGGTCTCTGGTGCTTTAAATAAATAATAAAATTAAATTAAAATTAAATGTATTGGGGGAGCTAAGCAAGAAAAATCAAGGTCTTGTGGGTGGGTTGCCTCTTTTCTGAGAGTTTTAAGAGGAGTCAGAGAAAGGAAAGTGGAAGGAAGAATACACTTGTGTAGAAACTGGAGTAGTAAAGGGATGGAATTTGCTATTTCTCATAATTTGGTTATATAAGAAGAAGAGAATTTAATCATGGAGGAGGAGATGGGAAAAGCAGGCATTATATGAACTTCACTTACACAAAATGCACAAAAGAGATTTGAAAATGCACAAAGAGTTTGGTGTCAAAATATATCAAGTTCAACAAGAAACAAAGTGTATTGTGTATTTGGGGGAAGGCAGGAGTTAAGAGGGAAGGTAATGCCAGGGAAAGAATCTCTACAAGCAAAGCAAACTTCCTAAAGAAGAAGTAACTGAAGGGAGGGAGATGAAAAACAAACTTCTAGAATCTAAGGCTGTTCCTTAGATTACCTCTCAGTCAACTAGGGAATGGTTGAATAATTTGTATTTAATGGAATATGGTTGTACCCATAATAAGTAACAAAAGAGATTATTTCAGAGAATCCTGACTAATATGACCTGATGCAGGGTAAAGTGAGCAGAACAATTTCTGCAAGACCAGAAACAAAGTAAAAAAAAAATCTGAAAAAATCATCGATGCAATGACCAGCTGTGCCTCCAGAGATACTAGGATCAGGGATATGCTGGGATTGTTGTTTGTCCTTCATTCTCAAACAGGATCATGCCATCAGGAAGGTGATGCCATGACTTGCAAGTGAACAGAGTTTAAGTGAGGCAGGGCTGTGCAGGGTCACTAGTCTCACTCTCTCTTCCAGAGCCATCTGTGTCCAGGGGCAAGGTATAGATTAGGTAGACTAGAGATGGCCCCCATGATGGTGAATGTTTAACAACTGGCTCTGCAGGGGCGATATGTACATAACATGCTTTTAAGTGCATTATTAATATTTTCTCCATCATTTTCTTAAGTCTAGACACTAAGCAGAAGAAATCGAGCCTTGATTTGTATCATTTGCTGATTTCTGAGATTTGACAACTGATTTTAAGTATGAAAAGTAAGTGAGAATGAGAAGCTGAGGATGACACCATGATTGCAAACCTGGATGACTAGAAGATGGTGGTGCCCTTGACTATGATGGGGAAGAGTGGTAGGTTTGGGGGAAAAGATAATGAGGAAGGTTTCCAATGTATTGATTTTAAGATGCCTAGGGGACAGCCAGTTTAAAATGTCTAATAGGTAACTGGAAGCGTGTGACTAGAACTCAGGAAAGGAAGCAGGATTGGATACACAGAGCTGGAAGCTATCTATATAGAGATAATCACTGGACTTATGGAAGCTGATTGTCTTAACAAATCAAAGGCTGTAGAAAGGAATGTCCAAGACTGAATATTATGAGACGCTTAGGCATAACACAGATGAGGATCTGGAAAAATGTGACTGAAGGGGAGTAGGCAGACAGGTCAGAGAACCAAGAGAGTGGGAGAAGGTGAGAATGGGAGAACATAAGCAGTACCATCAAAACCCAGAAAGAAAAGAGTATCCAGGAGGAGTGTCTGGTGCTAAAGGAAAGTTAAGGAGGATGGGGAATGAGAAGAGCCCAGTAGATCACTGCTAATTTTGGAGAGAGCACTTCTGGTTGAGTGATGAAATCAGAAGCCAAATCACAGAGGGTTTAGATGAGAGAAATGGAGGTATTCTGAGTATAGACAACATTTTTCAAGGAGCTGGGAGAGATGAAGGAAGAGAGCCTAAGATAGATGGCAGGAATTAGTAAAGATTTTTCAAGGATGAGGGAGACATGGTTTCAAGGATGACGGAAACATGGGCACATTTGTAGATAGCAGGGAACTGAGAGGGAACTATCTACTGAGAAGGGAGAGATTGAAGATTAGACAGTAGGGAGGATAGCAGGGGCAATGTACTAGAGATCAGTGGGGATGAGGTCGGGGGTATCTGTAGAGGCAATGGCCTTGTCAAAGAGAACTCCCAAGTACTCCATTCATGCCCACCTCCTATCAAGGAGCTCAGTACCTCACGTTGCTTTCTCTGTGGCCAATGTCCACCCTACTTCCCTCCTATTTATCAACTAACTTCTCTCATTTATCTCTCCCAGAAACTTCACATTCTCAGTCTCCAAGTTCGGGGATAGGACACAGGGAAAGGTAGGATGCAGAAAAAAGCTACGGCTCCTGCCAAATGTTTGCACCTTCTTTCCACCAATCATTCTCCTTTTCTGGCACCTACAAGGGCTGTTTTCTACTAAAATTCCATCAACATTCAATATTATAGGCAATTGCTGATCAGCAGCAAGCATTCCTAAGGCTTAATCTAACCAGCAGCCCATAGCTGACCAATCTGTCAAGTTCATGGTGCTACAGTCACAGGTCAGAAATAGGGTTGTGGAAGCGTTTCTTTCAGGTGCTTATCATCTTTTAGACAGTGGGGAGCGGGGGGCATGCCAAACCCAGGATTACACTGTACATGAATATTTCTTTGGGTTTTTTTAATCCTTCCTTGCATGAATCTCTGAAAACTGATGAATTTCTACCAGACCCTTTTTAAATTATCCAAGCCTGAAGAAAAATGGAATTTTTCACATGTTGAAGAAATTGCACAGGTGCTTTTTATATTGTGATTATGCTCCCCCCCACAAAGAAGTGGATTAAAATTTGCAATTTTACAAGGGAACTAAAATAAAATGTCCTGACAACACGCATATCTTTTTTTAGACAAAATTGCAGCACTTAATTGTTAATAATGTCAGCAACTTTACAAATATTAAGTAAAGAAAAGAAGATGCAATTAGACCCATAAGCTCTATTGGGAGAAAATGAAATAGAAAAGAATGACACAATTGACCAAAAGTCACCTAAGTAGTGTCTGTGCCTCGCCCTGTCATCTGAATTCTAATTTTCCCGGTGGGCCCAGGGTGATGCTGCTGCTAATCCAGAAAGAAAGCATTCTGTTTCTGATGATGCCCATTTTCCTCTCCAGGAGCCTGGGACACAGACAGAAGCCAAGAGCCACACCAGAGGTCCCAGAATGACAAGGTATGCTACAGGCAAGTGAGTCTGGACTTCTCTGTGTCCTCTTGGGGGAGCAGGGAGCAGAGAGGCAGGCAGGGCTGCCATGGAGGTGGCCAGCCTATGAGCCGCTGGCAGCACTGGCCTCTGCCTGCCTCTGTGGTGAGAGTGTACAGGAATGAGACTCAACTGGTAGCCAGGAGGAAATGGCAGCTTTTGAAAACCCCTACTGGTTGTTAACCTGGGGCAGAGTAGAGCATTCTTCATACTACTCTCTTTGCTTTCACTTTCCTAATGCAGAATCTAGAACCCCATCCAGAACCCAGAACTCTGTCCAAAGGCTAACCCAGCCATTTCTTCCCTTTCCCCCAGCTCTCTCCTCCCAGTCTTTTCCACAACTTCCAGAGGGCCAAGAGTCTCTCAGGAACCCTTGAGAGACAAGGTAGAAGGATAAATGGGAGAAGGCTCCTGGGAAGAGATTCCCTGAATAGAGAATGCTTAATAATTTTCCTTCCATTTTTCCTAGGCATTCAATGAGTGTGAGAGGTCAACTGACTGAGAAAAGAAAGTTCAGAGAGAGTGCATGGTCATAGATTTTTCTGTAATTTCCTAATATGTTGAAATTTTCATTACCCCCCCAAGTCTAAAGTCAAAACCAGTCAGGATGGGGTTTAACTCTCCATACTTTCCCCAGCACCCAGGGCCACATACTATGTTGGAAAGGGAGACTCATTTTCTGCCCCTCCTCTCCAAAAAGAGAGACTTCATTCAATTCCATTGAAATGACATGACTGGTTGCTTGAGTAGAGCATCCTCCTCAGAACAAATCAAATAGGACACTCTCTGGCTGAGTAATTAATGAAATGACATCCCACCCTCCTAAAGGCTTGAGGAAGTCAGCACACAAGTCAACGTGGAGTACTCCTGCTATTGGACAGGAATAAGTGACACAGGTAGCCAACAGGTGCATACACAGCCCATCACTCTGTCATTGTTGAACAAATCACAAAACTATTCAAGTTCAGAGAGATGCCAGAGACCATCTCCAGTCCAATCCCTTCATCTTAGGTGTGAAGGTTAGATCACTCCGGCAAAGTCCTGGAACTAGTTTGCAAGAGTGCCGGGCTCCTAACTTGCAACTTTCATTTCAAATATTCAGATAAGAATTTTGGTCACATTTTTTAAAAAGAAAATTCCCCTTTTGAAAAAGGGAATAAGATTCATAATTTATCAAGCCACTTAAAAAAAAATTTCCTGGATGGAGCCAGGCAACCTAAACCCTGACTGCTGTGTCTAGACTCCATACTCTAGCGTAGAGTAATCCTTTTCCCACTTGAAAGGGATGAAATGGAAATCATTCATCAGAATGTTGCTCCTTCAACTTCACCTCAGGTGGACTTAGGCAGCATGGAAAAGTTCAGGGGGGGAGTGGCCCTCTCAGGAATTTCTGAGAACTAACAGCCTGTCCTCAGCCTTAGACCTACAGGAGGTGGAGTCAGGAAGAACTGGGCCAGTCATTCAACCTCTGGTAATCTCAGTGTTCTCACTGGTGAATAAAAGCTCCTATTCCACAGGACTGTGGTGAGAATCAAACGAGAGAATTAATAAGAATAATGTCTAGTGTTTACAACATGTGTTACAATTTACAGAGCACTCTGTGTATATTATCTCATTTTATCCTCAGATCAGCCATTGAAGGTCGGTGCTATTATCATCTCCATTTCACAGAAGGATAAATCAAGGCACTGACAGGTTAAGTTGACTTGCTCAGGATCACAGAGCTAGGAAGTGCCTGAGTTCTGATGTGAAGACAGCTCTTCTTTCTCCCTGGCCCAGGCCTCTCTCTAGCCACTGCTCAGCCTGCCTATCTCCACTTTTCAAGCCCTAGAGGGTATTAAAAATGCCATCAAGAAAAACACAGGACACTATACTGCTAGAAAGGATCTTCTGCCCAAGGGGTAACTCGTCCCTATCAAAAGAATGCTTTTTTCCTACAGGCAATCATACCATACAGTATAGCACTGACATTTTTGAAGTTTTATCACCTCAGTCTTCCCAATAAAAGTCAATTCAGACAATGAATCAAACTGTCACTTGTAAATTAAATAGTATAAAAAAATTCTTGGCAGTTGGTCTCCCTCCTTCTCTCCTCTCCTTCACCGGTTATTGTCATTGTTCAGTCTTCAGTCATGCCCAACTCTTCATGACTCCATTTGGGATTTTCTTGGCAAAAATGGCTTGTCATTTCTTTCTTCCAACCCATTTTACAGATGAGAAAACTGAGGCAAACAGGGTTACATGATTTGCCCAGAGTCACACAACTCATAAGTGTCTGAGGCTGGAGTTGAACTCAGGTCTTCCTAACTCTAGGCCAGGAGTCTATTCACTATGCCAACTAGCTGCCCCTGACCAATTATTAATGATGTAGAATTCCAAAATCCTGCATTTCTTAAAATATGTGTGTTCTTGTTTCTGTGCATGTGGACAAGCTATGATTTTTCTACTTTGGACATTTTTCTTCAAATTACCGAGTAGATTCATTGACCAGGAGAACAACCCCCACAAACAAACAAAATTTATAGTACGAAGTCAGTAATAGTACAGTTTTAAAAAAAAACCACACAAACATTTTTAAATGACACTTTTTTTTTTTACTAGAATCTACATAATGGGACTGAGTTGATTTCATAATTATTTTGAAATTTAGCCTGGGGCTATGTGATTGGGATGGGGGAGAGGGAGATCGCCTTAACATCATGCTTTAGAAGACCAAGCTCAAGTCAACACAAATGGGTCCTGGCCTTGGTCCTGACGAGACAGGCTGCATCACCCTTAGCCAGCTCTGGACTGGCCAGACCTCATCCTAATGCTCGGGCCACTAAAGGCTGCCTCCACTTCTGTACTATTGTACCCTAAAAGGAGTGTGTTCTGAATGAGGAAACGACGGCTGCACAATCAGCCTTCTGCCCAGTTTCTCCAGCTGCCACGGACACTCCGGGTCACGTATCTACATTATTTCAGTGTGGCTTCTTGCCCATTGTGGGTGGGATTTCCTGATGTATATTATTAAGTTATATGAATATATGCAGATGTGGTAGGGATTTGTACATGTCACATTAATCACTATAATGATAAAAATAATCATTCCCTCATCTCCTTTCTCTGTGACTCCTTTCACTTTTCCTTCATCTGGCATGACTAAATCATATACTGCCCTGAATTCTCTTTTCTTCTTGCTTACTTGAGTCCCTCCTTCATTTACTAAAAAGCCAAGCAAAACCTTAACAGATTTGCTAGATGGGCTAAATCTCCAAGCAAGTAAAGATCTTTTACCCTACCAAGTAATTTGTAAATATGAGTCTGGATGAACGTCAGTGCCATCTGTAGTATTCTGTAGTTACACAAGGATTTTGTTACTTCCTCCAAAGGGCCTAGTACAGTGCTAGGCAAATGTTCAATAAGTACCATAGTTCTTAATTAACTGATAATTCACTCTTTCAAAAAATGTTTGTGTTTGGGTTTTTTGAGGAGGAAATATAAGAATTTTTTCTCAATATTTCTTCCTGGAAGGCTGCCCCTGCCAGCAGCCACATTGCCTCTGGTTCAATCCTACTTGTGAATGTAAATGGAAAGCTTCTTATTCACCATGTATACCTCTCAAATTCCTGTCCTGGTCACAGCAGCCCACCATAGAGAGGAAAGACCTCTTTGCCACCAAAAACCTAATTATTATCATATTTGGGGGAAATAGGGAAACCATACAAGTATTCCTAGGAATAACAGACTGGGATTTTTCAAGGCCTCATAGAATGACAGTTTTGATTTTCTTGATAAAATTTTAAGATTTAGAGCTAAAAGGGACCTTAGAAATCATTTAGTCTTGCTCCCTTTTCCAACATCTTGTTACACAGAGGTGAGGGAAACTGAGTCAGAGAGAGGCCAAGGCCACAAACTTAGTAAGTGGCTGAGGTGAGATTCAGACCCAGAATGCTGTGGATTCAAATCCAACACTCCTCCCACTTAGCTCTCCTGCCTCTTCCTTCTCTCCCCTCCATAGCTCCTGTCTTAGGAATATGCAAGTCATGACCTTCCTTGGCTCTCTATTTCTACTCCTGAGTCTACTCTTCGTAAGGACTTAGCACACTGATCGCTACAGTCCCTCCCTGGGAGAACAGTTTTTGGCCTATCTCTGAAAGTTAAAGGTTTTCCTGTCTCTAGGGTAATAAAACACGGAAAGAATTATTTTATGTAAGAAATAAAAAGCCTTATTATCATGGGCTAAGTATAATCTTGTCAAAATGAGGATATCAATTCTGGGTACTGGATGCTTCTTTGCAGGCTAAGCATAGGTGTGGAAAAAAAACTAATGGTCATCCATCCATCCAAAGGACAAATTTTTAAAAAAGGAACCTCAAAAACAAAAGAAAAGATGTATGTGTACAGGCATGCAAAGGTATTATATACATTTAAATCTCTATGTCAGAGTGGGAGTCTACCCCACCCCAACTAAACACAGAAGGCCCATACTTCTCAACTGAATCAAAGGGGCAAACTGGGTGAAAACAACCCCTTTGATCCCTGGATGAATAAACTGGAGACATCACAGACAAAAGGCTCTGTGGTCAGTTGAAGAGGATCAGTCACAATTGGGGGAGCAATGGAGAGCATAGAAGCCAGTTCTAAAACTCTCGGTCCAGCAGAAAAGCACTGAGGCTGAAGTTTGGGCACTCCCAGGCTCAGAAGAACCTTGGGGAGATGTATCCATGAGCAGAGGGTAAAGGAACCAGATGGAGGGCTACCCTCCTCACCCCCACTGACCAGGTACTGACCCTGTGAACTTTGCAATAGTCAGATCTGACATTCCCACCAGTGTCCACTGGAGCCAGCAGCAACAGTGGCCAAGGTTGGCATCTGCATCAGGAGCTCACAGAGACACCAGAGTCAAAGGCACCAAGCCTCAGAGCTTGGCAGAGGGCTACACCTAAGAGGAACTTCACGGGACTCCGCCAGGACGGGCTGGAGTCAAAGGGGTCACATCTCAGGTACAAAAACATCACCAGAGCATGACTGGAGAGCGGCCGCATTTAAATCCTACAAGGCCAGTCTTAGTAACCATCATGATCATTTCTGTCACCTTCATATGATTTTAAACTATTTGAAGTGTTCTAAATTTTGAAAACACCCAAGGAAAATATTTGCACAGCAGCAAACAGGAAATTCTGGCCTAAGGAGAATTCCTTTCCAATCCAGGATTCTGGAGACATTAGCATCAAGTCTAAGGGACTCACTGTCTATTCGGAACTGAGTCCCTTGACCAGAATGAATTCTTTATCATTCACCGCAGCTCATTTATTACTTTATTTAAATGCATTACGCTATGGCATGGTTAATTTCAGTAACATCCTGGAGAGTGCCTTCCAGGAGCATTTGTTAATGGCCCTAGAATGTCAGATGAGTTCATTCAGACATTGCAGACAAGATAATTTTTTAAAGTTCGTGTTTGTCCTACCAAAATAAAATAACGTTAACTTTTATGCAGCTGGTTCTGCTGTTGACAATGTCTCTTCTCATCCTTTGGTTATAGTACAATGTACAAAGAAATTCAGGGGGCAGGGGGGTCCCTTTGCTGTTTCATTTAATGAATGCTCATTTCAGTCAGTCAATAAAAATTTATTAAGCACCTGGTATGCACCAGACACTAAGTGCTGAGACCAAAAAAAAAAAAGGTAGTTCCTGCCCTTGAGGAGCTTACAGTCTGATGGGGGAGACAACAAGCCAGCAAACATGTACAAGCAAGCTATATACAGGATAAATAGGAAATAATGAAAAAAAGAAAAGGCGCTAGAATTAAGAGGGACTGGGAATTCTTTGGGCAGCTGGATGCTGTGGATAGAGATCTGGGCTTGGAGTTAGGAAGCTCATGAGTTCAAATCTGACCTCAGATACTTACTCTACACGACCCTGTACAAGTCACTTAACCCTGTTTGCCTCTGTTTCCTCATCTGTAAAATGATCTGGAGAAGCAAATGGCAAACTACTCTAGCATCTTAGCCAAGGGGAAAAAAAAAGTCGGGCATAATTGAACAAGGGGATTCTTTTGATGAATTTGCACAAATCAATCATTCGTCCGTACTGTCCAAGGACGACCATTTTGTAAATTTCTGAATGACGAGCAATCGATGCCATTTTCGCTGAAACAGATGCTATAAACATATGATTTTTAACAACACACAGCAATTGAGCATCAAGCAAATAAGCGTTTATTAAATCACTACTCTGAGGCAGGGTTGTGCCAGGCACTGGGAATGAAAGTGTAATAAATCAGTGGTGTCAAACTCGATATAAATGGGGACCACTAAAGTGTATGTAAAGATGCCTGAAGACTCTATAACCACTTAGATTTAAAGTGTAATAGTATCTATGGTTTTATTTATTTTGTTTAATATTTCTCAATGAGATTTTAACTGGGAGCTCCGGGGGGTTGGGCAGAGCCGTGGCTGGGTGTTTAACACCTCTGTGAAAAAGGAAGTCATCCTTACAAACGTGAGAAGCTCACCCTGGCAAAGGAGATGAGGCCATATGTAAGTGCACAGAATCCTTCATCCAAAGGGGGTTTGAGGAGTGCCCTAGCAATGTGGGGGTTAGGGGTGCCTTGTTTGAAAATTATCCAAAATGAACAAAGGGACTCTTGAGACAAAGGGGAGGACACAGAGCTTTCCAGGCAGGTGGGGCAGGCAGAAAGGTGGAGGGGGGGTGAGAAATAGAGAAAAGGTTAGCCTGGCCACATTGCACCCTGGGAAAGGAAGCAATGAGGCTGGAATGACAGGTATGGGCAAGGTTGGAAAGGCCTTTAGAATCTGAACAGGAGAGTTTATATTTGATTCTAGAGGCAATAAAAATAACTTAATAATGTACAATATATTACAATACTCTAGTAAAAATCACATAATCATGTCTATTATTAGAAAAACAAAATGCTAAAATCATTGTCACTTTTGTAACTAAGAGTCTTTGCTTTGCTTCCTGCCACCAAATCAATAAGGGTTTAATTTATATTTTGAAACAGCAGGCAGAATGGTTATACATTCCTCTCACTGAATCAGCAAAAAAAAGGATAGGGCGCGATTGCCCATTTTAAAATGCCTTCTTTGTGGCAGTGCGCCACCAAGCTAAGCAGATGGAAATGTTGTGCAATCTTGCCTCTTCCCATTTCCCACAATACCTCATGTAATTGTTCTTTCATCCAATTTGCTGCATCATACAGATTTTTATTTTATCTCATAGATTTTCCTTACAAGGGAAACTATCTTCCTTATATAGGAATCTTACTTAAACATTACATAGAATTATATATTGCAGTATTACTTAATTATACACTATAATATAATTACATATATATATATGTAAAATCTTACTTGAATTTGGAGTGGATTTTATATTAGCATCACTTTTCATATCTTTTAATGCATTTAGCCATCAATCTTAAGTTTTTAAGTTTTAAGTTTCTTAAGGTTCTTAAGTTTTTAGGAATCCCAATTTCACTTCAAACCTCCTTGATAGCTTCAGATTCCTTAGAAAACCATACAAAAAGTCACCTGCCTAGAATAAATCATAAGAATCCCAGAATAATGTTTTTCCAGCCTCATACTATGTTGTTCTACCCTTAACATGTTTGCACACTTTTGTACACATTGATATCATTCACATGGAATACCTTCACACTTATCTTTGCTGAAATTCTAATTCTTTAAAGGAACCTTGAAAATTTCAATTCCTTGATAAAGCCTCCTCTGATTTCTTCCATTAATAATGCTTCTTTTCCCAATCGGACAATGCACAAACACGTATGTGTGTATATGTATATATGTGTATGTATATATGCCTATAGCTATATTCATATATAATACATATGTACACATATGTATATTATATTAGGCATGTGTATATCGATATATTTGTGTATATTTTTATGTGTGTATATATATGCATGTAAGTATATCAATCAATCAATAAACATTGATAAAGCACCTACTATGTGCCAGGCGCTTAATAAGTACCTTACCTAGGTATTGGTCGATTTCCTACTGTCTACAAACATTAGAGAAGGAGAGAGTAAAAATCAGTGGAAGAGTGGGATGATAGAGGGAGTGATCTGTGTGGGAGGAGACAGGATAGAACAGGATGGCTTGAACAGGTACAGAGGATCAGCCTTGGTAAGGAGTAAAGCTGCTTCATCATGTGGAACAGAAGTGAAGGAGAAGATGGTGGCAGAAAGTGCCTGAGTGATAAAAGATGAGGAAGAAAGAAGAAGGAACCCATGACCTAAATTTTTCTATAAAGTATGAGGCAAGCTTCTCAGCTGAGAGAATAGAGGGAAAGGGAGATTTAAGGAGGAATGAAAAGGTTTGGAAGACCCTTTGTGGAGAGCAGGAGGGTAAGTTGGTAAGCAAACACAGTAGGATTGCCAAGCAGCAGTGAAGGCCCAACTGAGGTTGTGCAACATAATTTGTTAGTGGATCTAATCAGAACACATGTATAATTTTTCTCCACCTTTGTTCAGCAACATGTATGTAAGCACAAAAGCTGACAAATGGTGGGGATGTAACAACCAATATGATAACAGAATAGGACTTAAGAAAGGAGACAGCATAGAGTTGAATTGGTTCACCAAGATGGGGAGAAAAAGAGAGAGACTAGTGTAGGGGAGATGGCCTGGAAGACCAGTGAGGGATCAATTGACTGGAAATCACAGGGTGGACAAAGAACAGGGTTTTGTAAGAGAAGACAGAGAAAGAAGAAAAAATTCAATAGATTATGGGCAGATAAGGAAATTTCAGAATTCTTGAACATGGATTTGTGGTTGATGGCAAGATACAAGGTATGACTACTTTGTGTGTGG
The DNA here is from genome assembly GCA_028646515.1 of Pseudochirops corinnae. Lineage (NCBI taxonomy): Eukaryota > Metazoa > Chordata > Mammalia > Diprotodontia > Pseudocheiridae > Pseudochirops > Pseudochirops corinnae. The sequence goes on along the minus strand of CM053585.1, from coordinate 33,135,905 downwards.
CTTAGGTGGGATAGAAGAGCAGCTCATGGGAAGTGAGTAGGTTGAGGAACTTAGTGATTAGGGCATTTAAGGGAAATTAATATGTATATTGAAGTTAAGGAGAGAAAAATTGTAAGCAAAGTACATGTGTATGTCACACACACACACACACACCATGCACGCACTCACAAACACATATAAAGGTCCAGTGCAGTAGATAAATGATCTAAGGATAGACCCCTTTTGACTGAGAATGTCAAAGGGAAAATGTTTCCCAGAATAGACAGATAAACCCAAGATGGAACAGGAAACCTATGCTCTAAAGGGACACTAAGATTCATTCCATGTTTCTGTCCTTCTAATTATAGAGTTTATTGTCCTTTGTCTCAGGGTGTACAAACCTTTTTGGAAGGTTAAGACCTAAGTTGTTCAGACTTTTTACTCTATCCCAATTTCTTGCAGTACAACTGAGTCTTGTAATGTTTGCTGTGCAGTCCTTAAGAGGATGTTTTGGATTTTGTTTGATCTTTTCTCCGCGTTTTTGTTCCATCATTACCATAACCCTCTTCGGACAAAGTTTCTTATCCTGCTGCACAAACAACTGACTTACCGTATTGGGAATATACACTGAGTAGTCTAGATGCTGCCACTTCTAATGAAGTATAAAAGATGGGAACCGTGGAGGAAATGGACAAGGCCAAAGAAATGTAGGCTGCAGGTAGGGGAGTGTAGAGACAAGACTCTCGGGCTGTATTCAATGGTGATTCCGTCTCAAAGCAAGGCTTCCACTAACTTAGACCTCCCATCCTACCAAAACATTCTGATGATCTTTAACTACAAAAAAACACTGTAACCCAGAACAGACCCAATCTAAGATGACTCCAATGTTATCCCAAAGTTAGGACTGCCTCCCCAGCCCTCTTACTCAGACTCCTGAATAAGGAAAGAGGGCAGAGACCGTGTCAATTAATTTTCAAATCTCCCTTGGCACTCTCCCTATATCAGATCCTTAAAATGTTTATGATAATCAGGAATATTCCATTTTTACTCATTTCTTTTACTACTGGTATGCCTCTTGGAAGGAAGTGAAAGCTTGTGTTTTTCATATTTTTTGGCAAGTCTGGAAAATGGTCTCTATAATTGTCAGAAGAATTCATGAGAGCCTGGATTAGGTACCATGGTATGGGTGATTCTACAGATAAACAATCAGTCAGCCAGAACCAAGACCATGTCTTAAGAACCAAGGTCAAGGCAGAAGACCATCATCAACCATGACTCTATAGCTGTTCATGCAAATTCCAATTATTGGAGGTCAGATATAGGCATGTCTGAGTGCTTTAAAAAAAATAACCTTCAACACAAAAGGATGTTGTGAGAAATGCTTGGCTTCTTTCTCTCCCTCCCCTCCCCTAGTGATTCATGAGAGGTTGGGTAGCATTAGAGGAAAGAAGCCCACACATTTAGCTGGGGGTAGACATGTTGATCCCAAGGGATGGGGGAAAGGGGAAGTCTGCAACACCTAGAACCCCTATTTTCCTAAGACTTGAGGTCTGTGTAACTGTAAAGCAAGGGTTCTGGGAAGCTCTTTGTTTGATACGACATCAGAGCCGACTGACCAGGATAGCAATCGAAGGTATTTGTATCAGCAGAAAGGTGAAACAAGGTTGGGGAATCCAATCTGATCGCTGTACTTCTTATTTAGTTTTCTCCTATGTGTTCGGGTCTTATGTCCTTGTGCCTGCCTTTTTTTCCCTGTCTGTTGAATAAATTAAACCTCACATTCACTATCCCATCCCACAGTGGAGGGGGAGAGTCTAGTTTCCAGGAAACTGCAGGGAAAAATGTATAAATCAGTAGCCAGACAATTCAAAGCAGGTTAATCTAATTAGATAACTTATTTTTTCTTGGATTCTTCTGTCTTCTCTACTTCTCTCTGCTAAATAAATTGATTTGCCCTCAAGATAGGGACAAAGAGTCCAACAATCAAGAAAGTATGGGGAGATAGCTCAAAATCAGCAGCAAGGTGAAAAGAAGGTGGTCAGCTCTAATTAAATAATTGGCACCTACTTCTGGATCAAATTCCACCTGCTTCTTTATGCATGAGTGTTGTGTATCTGTATTTTGTGTTTGCTATTACTATTACTAAGTTCCCTTCCTCAGCAGGACCATGGACTCTAACAACCAGGGAAAGAGTGAGCTAGCTACCTTTGGAGATCGAGGAGAAGGAGAAACAAGGTCTATATACCTAATCAGATAATGAGAATATCTGCTTATGGATTGGTTGCTCTTTGCTTCTAGCTGTATTAAGAGGTGTAAAATATTAACCAAAATCAGGTGTCCATCAATGTCCCATCAATCACTCAGTCAATAACTATTTCTTAAGCATCTGCTCTGTGCCAGGCACAGTGCTAGGCACTGAGGATATAAAAAGAGGCAGAAGACAGTCCCTGCCTTCAAGGAACTCACAGAAAAGGTAATAAATCTGTACCAAATAGACTAAACTTTGTGTAGATAAGCTCTCAGAGGAGTGAATGGCTATGGCGGCTAGGCTGGCCATCACAGTGATTAGCCAAGAGAGCTACTGAAAAGAAGACAAAGGACTGTGGATATTACCCACCAAGGACGAAGGGCAAAGAGCACTTTGTGCTGACCTTCTGAGAGTGTGCAGTCTGGGCCTCTACCAGCTCCAGTAGGATTTACACCAATCAATCAAAAAACATTTACTGAGTACCTACCACATGCCAAGCACAAAACAAGCTATCTAGGGTATAAGTAGAATATGATTAAAAGAGAGAAAACAATGGAATTAAGGGTGGTTAGGGAAGGCTCCCTATAGAAGATGGGATTTTAGTGGGAATGCATGCTTGAAGTACAAGTTGATCAGGAGAAAGTGAAAGGGCTGAAGGAATGTAGGAATGAATCTCTGCTGTGTAGTTTAACACAAAAGGGTAAAAATAAAATCTTTTTAAAGCTTCATATTTACTACTAAAAAGGAATTTGATGATTTTTAGGTCATCAGGTATAAGGAAGTGTTCTCTGAAGGACTGGAAGAAGTAGTTGAAGAAGGAAATGCAGAAAGGGGTACATTCAGCTGCAGAAGGTAATTCCCACCTGAGTCAGGAGGACAGAGCACAGGGAAATGCTAGGTATAGGAGGCAGCTGGGTGCTATATGCTCTATGGTGCTAACACTATATACAGACAGTTAGGTGGCTAAGTGGATAGAGCACTGGGCCTAGAGTCAGGAAGACCTGAGTTCAAATCCATTCTCAGACACCGTGTAGCTATGACCCTGGGCAAGTCACTTAACCTCTGTTTGCCTTAATCTATTGGAGAAGGAAGTGACAAACTATTGTACCCAAACCCAAATCCCAGAGCACTATACACCACCTGATTTGTGGCCCACCATTAAGCCCCTTTTATATTTCTGTCTTTGTCTCTATCCCACTCCCTGTCATAGTTTGAAACTGCTTAAAGGCATGCCTGGGCATTGCTCAAGGTGTAGTCCCCTGCCCCCTCCTTCCCTAATCAGCATTCTATATATTCCCCTTGAACCAGCATAAGTGTACAAGGTTCAACTCAGGGTTATGGTAGAGACCACCCTGTCCTGTTCCGCTGACCAAGCAGGGTCCCCACACCCTTCACCCAGAACATGATCCCAGCCAGTTCTGGGGAATTCCAGTCCCCCTTACCCTATGACCCTCCACCCTGTTCTGGAAAGCACTATGATACTCCATCCTGTGCCCTCCACCCTGTTCTAGGAGGGACCCCTAAGTCATAGGAAGATTGCACCCTTGTACCCTTGTGCCATATTCCCAAATTAGCCCTGAGCTATAGATCTAACCAATGGCTGTTCTTTGCTTCTGTATGTCATGGCTTCTGCTAGCTCCCCTCCCTGATTGTGGTTTTTGTGGTTTTAGCCTTTATAACCAAAGCCTGTACCCTCAATGGACACTACCAATTTGTGTTTACACTCTGGTAGTTGTACACTTGCTTAATAAATCCACACCTAAATTTATCTTGAAGCCAGGTCTTGGCTTGCTCTTATTCTCTGCACAACAAAACTACTCTCATATCTTTGCCAAGAAAACCCTATGGATAGTATTGGAGTGCTCTAGTCTATGGGTCATGAAGAGTTGGACATGACTAAAAATTTATATGAAGGTAAAAAGGGAGAAACCTATTCATAAGCATTTATTAAGCACCTACTATGGGTTAGGCATTGTGCTAATTCCTGGGAAATCAAGGAAAGACCAAAAAAGGGGGTCACAGTCCAGCCTGCTGAGCAGTGAGAGCTAAGCAATAGGTACAAAGAATGTTCCATACAAGAGAAAGATGGACCAACTCTGGAAAAAGGAAAATGCTTGTGTTTCAAGAAATGACAATGGATCATGCCATGAGGTGAGAAGTTGTTCCGTTCTGGTCAGAGGAAAAAGAAACAAGCCATGATGGCTGCTGAGGCAGCTACTTAGGACCCTGACATAAATAACAGAGGCCTAGGAAAGAAATGATGGGAGGTCATGATGAGGACGAAAAAGGGGGTCAAGAGTTATGAGACAGAATAATCAGATAAAGGAATTTCAGAATTTGTGAAGATGGAAATGGAACACTGTGAGTGATGGCAAGATCAAAGGTATAGCTAGCCATCTCTGTGTGCAGCTGAGGTGGAGTGAAGAAGCAGGTCATGGGAACTGAGCAGACTGAGGAAAGAGAGCACTAGTCCATATGGTGAAGTCCTCTAATATGAAGGTAGATCATGTCTTGGGGGTCATTATATAATGGCCCCCAGGATCTGAATTGGGTCATTAATTTGAAAAGCAGGAACCTAAAAAAGGAAAGGTAGTTATGGGATACCATAGAATCTAAAGTGGCAATAGGGACCAAGGAATATTCCATCTCCCCCCCACCATGACATGTGAATCAAGAGGTATATAAGTAATAGTGCAGTCAATACTGGAAAGTGTCTCGGGATGTCACATTGTGAAGAAGAAGCCAGTTGTCAATCAGTGCAAGGAGATTGGAGGAGTAAGAAAAGGTTTAAGATAAAAACAAGGCTATTAATTATGGAGCAGGCATTCCAGAGAGCACAGTGAAAGGAGCAGGTAGATTAGGAGGGGGACATTTGAGGAGTGTGGCTAAGGGAGAAGAGAGTGAAGAAGCACACAGTTGGGGTTTGTACAAGGATAGCCAGACAATTCAGCATCACTAGCAAGAGAGATCACGAGGGGGTGGGAAGATTCCAGCCTCTGAAAAATGAGTCCAGGAGGAGTACTGGTGCCTTTCTACTGCAAATGGCAGGGCAGGAGGAGCCAGTGAATAGATTATCCCAGGGCATCACTTGAGGTCCAACCTTGCTGTAGGTAGAGGTTGTGTGTCTTGAGGCCTTGGGAGGTTCAAAGCCAGAGCACATACAGGTATGGCCTGAGAGAGTCAGGTAGAGAGTCAGGTAGGAGAGGGGAATTTCACCTGGGTATGGCCTCTATAGGACTAAAGGAGACCACAGAGCACAGAGGGCAGGGGCAGGTGGCAGGAATCTGGGGCTGATGAAGGGGCCTCTGGGAAGAATTAACATGATGAGCAACAAATTACTTCACACAAAGAAATGAAATTGATTATATTTTAATGAACCAGAAACAAGCCATTACTGATTCAGCAGAATCATTCCTGAATCATCTATTTGTGTACAGTCAAGCTGCCAATTGCCAATTTGTCAGAGCAAAGATTTTTTAAAATGCTAAAAGAAAAACTAATAATCAGTCACTAGCATGTATTAAGCACTTATTGGAAGATGTGCTATGCAAAGTGCTGAGGTTACAAAGAAAAAGCAAAAATAGCCCCTGCTTTCAACTTGTATTTTAACTGAAGAAATAGCATATATAAATCATACCATACAAGATAAATACAGAGTGGATGGAAAATACCCTTTGAGGGAATTACACTGAGCTCATCTACAGGAAACCTTTCCCAACCCCTCTGAGTTCTAGGCACTTCCCTCCTTTAGTTATTTCCTATTAATCTGACCTCAGACATTTAACACTTGCTAGCCGTGTGACCTTGAGCAAGTCACTTAACCCCGACTACCCTGCCTTCCCCCTTCCAAAAAAAATAATAACTGCATAATTATTTCCTATTTATCCTGTTTGTTTGTACAAATTTGCTTGCTCGTTGTCTCCCTTATTAGTCGGTGAGTCCCTTGAGGGCAGGGACTGCCTCCCTTCTTTTTGTATCCCTCACACTTAGCACAGTATGTTTATTGAAAGACCGTGGAAACTGGAAACCGTTTTAGTAAAAAAGGTAATGCATAACAATGAAAAATGATGCGTGCCACTGAAACAACTCAATCTTGACCTTTGTAGGCAAGTTGTTGATCGTGAAAAATGGGCAACAGACAATGAAAATGACGTCAACATTGATATAAATAATTTTATACATTCTTAACTGATATGTCAATTTCCATGAAAAAGAGGATTAAAAAGCCTCCAAAGCACCTTAATTAGCAAGTGCTAGAAATACAGGCAGATAAAAATATGTGACCACCAAGAGAAACAACATATTAGAATGTAAAGTATTGTGAGAAACAAGCAGACGAATAATAAAATATTATGAGCAATCATCTCATGAAATGGAGAAAAGCAATGAAGGAGAAAACCAGTTTAAAGACTACATGGTAAGAGAGTTATCTAAGCAAAGGCAATTTAAGGATGAAAATAAATGAAGAAAAATGTGTAATAAATGCTTCCAATATGGAGGGGATTTGGAAAAATTGGGACAGTAGTGCATTGTTGGTGGAGTTGTAAACTGCTTCAACTATTCCAGAAAACAGTTTAGAACTTCATCCTTTGACCTAGCACTATTTATTCTATACCACAGAGAGATCCATGAAAGGGGAGAAAGATCTGTTTGTACAAAAATATTTATAGCAGTTCTTTTTTTGTGGTGGCAAAGAAATGGAAATTGAGAAGATGCTCATCAAACGGGGAATGGCTGAATAAACTGTGGTATATGATTGTGATGGAATACTGCTATGCCATAAGAAATGATGAGTGAGATGGTTTCAGAAAAACCTGGGAAGACATTAACTGAGTCAAAGTGAAGTGAGCAGAACCGGGAGAACATTGTACACAGTAACAGCAATACTGAAATGATCAACTGTGGAAAACTTAGCTACTCTGATCATGACAATGAACCAAGGCAATCCCCAAGGACTCATGATGAAAAATGCTATTCCTCCTATAGAGAGACCTGATAGACTCTGAATGCAGAATGAAGCACTTTTTTTGAACTTTGTTTTCTTTTTCTTGAGGTTTTTTTGTGTATATATGTTTTCTTTTACAACACGGCTAATATGGAAATATGTTTTGCATGACTTCACATGTAAAATCAACACCATATTGCCTCTCAAAGGAGAGGGGAGGGGCAGGAAGGAGGCAGATAATTTGGAATTCAACATTTTCAAAAATGTTTTAAAAATTTATATGTAATTAAAAAATATGTAAAGAATTTTTTTTTAAAAATTTAAGCAGCATATGAGCTTGTGGGTTGTCTAATTATATAGACATGACTCATGGGTAGCATAGCTATAATGTAAGGTCTGGTCCACCATCAGTATACTAGCTGGGAGAAGGGCAGAATAGTTCTGCAACAGCCACAGCTGAACAGTAGGAGGGGTAAAAATGGTACTAAAGAGAACAAACACAGGGAAAACACCTAAAACTCAGAATACAAGGGGGAGATACATAAAAAGTTATGCAATAGTAAGGACACTGAGGAACCAGTTCACATAGTATAAAGGAGAAAAACACACCAAAAGCATGGAAAATAACTTATACCATATTAATGCTGATAAAAAGTGACCAAGAGAATGTTAAAAAAAAAAAACCGATTTATTTTGTTTTCACACCTATATAAATGTAATAAGGATGAGGGGAGGTCCCCTGATCTTTTGTACTGGGACCATTCCAGCCCAAAAGGCATTCATGGGGATGGGTCTGTATCCTTACCTCTTGCTAAAAGGCATATATGTATAATCAAAGGCTTCTGGTTGGTCCCTATGTGTCCCCACTACTAGGAACTAAATAATAAACAAAAGGTGATTTGGTAACACACTCAATAGACTTTGAAGAAAGGACTCCTCTCTCTCCCTCCCTCCTTCTCTCTCTCTGTCCCTCTGTCTCTGTCTCTCTCTCTCTGTCTCTGTCTCCCTCTCTCTCTCTCTCTCTCTCTCTCTCTCTCTCTCTCTCCTCTCCCTCACTCCTTCCTTCCCTCTCTCTCCCCCACCCTTTTCCCACTCTTACTCTTACTCCCTCATATATTTCTGAGGAATCAAGTGGCCTCTCCCTAAAATTTCTACTATGGGACAGGAAAGGATCTCCCACCTCCCAAAAAGCAATGTTGACTTCACTAACGTGGCAGCAAAAAATTGTAGAAGATGTGCAGAAATGGATGGATTTCACTCTTCATTTTTGGAGGAAATATCCAAATCAAAAGATCACAGATCCATCTAAATATGTGAGTACTATACTTGAGTAAAAGACATCCAGAAATCCCAGCTGATGCATCAGTAGATGGGATAAAAGCAGCACCAAAGGAAAAAAATAAAATAATAAAATGAACATGTTAGAGGAGAACTTCAAAACAGTTTAAAAAAAACACAAGGTGATACAAAGAAACAATCAGGAAAACTTCAAACTAATAATCAGACTGAAAACATCAGTGCAACTTCATGGAATGGAATAATAATAAGAATAGATCAAAAGACTTCAAAAGTAAAATTAAAGAACAGATCCAGAGTAACCCAACTGAAAAGGGCCTTAAAAGATATTTGGCAGTGGAGGGAGGTAGATTTGGAAGACAATGCAAGAAATGTAAATATTGGATTAAGATCTCAAAAATATATTGAAAACATTTTTTAAAGCTAGATATTGGATTCAAGCACTTGATTAGGGAACATTTTCTGGAGTGGACAAGATCAGGAAACATTCTTTAAGGAAAAAGAATACAAAGAACATCAGCAAGGAGAAATCTTAACTATGAAACCCCATAAACCATCCTTCCATATAGCTATAACATCCTTTTTTCTTCTAGTTTTGTTAAGAGCAGTAATATTAAGATTTATAAGTTTCAGTTATCCAGTACTACATCAACTATTTGTCCCCAGTTATGGGGGCAAAATATGAAATTTAAAGTACCAACAATATGAATAGTACAAAGTAAATAGGAACTCTGTGATCCTTAACACGTTTTGTCCCCTTTTCCACCCCTCTGCATTCCTGGGGTCACACAGGACTAAGGATTGTTTGAGAGTTTTTGTTTCATGGTTTTCCATAACCAAAGAATTCATCAAGAAGTGTCCAACCCATTGGCCATGAGCCTATTAGTACTTAGGTAGGGCAGTCACTATACAAAAGATTGGATCTATTTACAATAGGCATGGTAAAATCTTGACATATAAAAGATGTGAAGAACTACTAAAAATTCCCACAAAGTTAACTTTTAATCCCCAGTGGAAAAATGATCAAAGGACAGGAACAGAAAATTTTCAAAGAAGGAAATACAAATTGTTTATAATTACTTAAAAATGCTTAACTTCACTAGTAATCACTAAAGTAAAGAAACAGGAAAGAACACAATTTTGAGTTTTCCTACCTCACACTCATCAAATTTGCAAAAAGAATAAGACTCAAGACTAGTAAGGTTTTGTAAAGAGTGATTAAAAGGTTCACACCCTTTGACCCAGAGAGCCCACTGCCAAGAAGGTTAATGGCAGAAAGAAAGCTTCCATGTACAACAAAATATTCATAGATTTTTTGTGGTAGCAAATAAGTGGAAAAATAATGTAAATGACCATCTACTGGTCAATGGCTAGACAAACTGCAGTTCATGAAAGTGATGGACAATTACTGGATTGTAATAATAAGAATAAGAATAGCATTTATATAGCCCTTTAGGTTTGCAAAGCACTTTACAGTTTGTCACTTGATCCTCCCACAACCCTGGGAGGTAAGTACTGTTATTATCCCCTTTTAACAGATGAGGAAACTGAGACAAATGTTAATAACTTGCTCAGGGTCACACAGCTATTAAGTATCTAAGGCCAGATTTGAATGTGATTCTTCCTGAATCAAGGTTCAGCACTTTATCCATATCACCACCTAGCAGAAATTATGAATATAAAGAAATATGAATTTGAATAAATTATAAATATGAAGAATTCAACAAAGCATGGGAAGACTTATATGAACTGATGCATAGCAAAGTACTCAGTACCAAGAAAATACTATATATACTGTCTGCCACAATGTAAAAGAAAAAGAAGAAAAATGATACAAAATACTCTTTAATTATATAGTAAGCTTTAATCATAAAGGAGGCTTTACCCTGGGAAAGAGATAAGAAAATACTCCTCCCTCCCATCTTTGCAGAGATAAGGGACTGCAGGTTTAGAAAGTTACATATACTATCTCACACAGGAGTGCACTGGTTTTGTAGAACTGATATTTTTTCCTTTTTCCTTTTAAAATTTTCCTCTCCCCATGAATGTCCCAGTCCACCTTGCTTTCTCCTCCCAATTCAGACTTGTGTATCTTACTCTGAAAAAGTAGCTTTCACCCTGTTTTTCATAGAAAGGACTCATCATGTTACTTCCTAGCCAGGTCCAAACCATGCTGCTCCCCCTCCACCCTCCACCAATGGCTTACCCGACATATACTGGGCTTTCCTATATGTTGTTTTCCCCTATTAAAAGCGGAGCTCCTTGAGGGCAGAGCCTATGCTAATCACAAAGCCTGAAATACAGCAATATCTAATAAATGTTTTTTCATGCATTCACCCTGTGTAGATCTGCTTTGTGACTAAAGCTATACAAGTCTCTTGGGAAAGAGTAATTCACAGGTGGGTATTGTTATTTCTGATATTCCCATCTGTGCTCTATTGGCTTTATTTGTTGCAAATAAATCTTTATTTCTTTAGATTTTGTGACCTTTGTCTGAGTGTGGACAATAAGCCAGTAGTATGAGCTATGCCCTTAAGTATAGCAGGGCTTCTTCAAGTTATGTGAGAGCTGCTAACATATGAGTTACATTTATTTTTTTTTATTTTATTTTAGTTTGCATCATTCATTTCCATGTGATTTTGAGTTACATATTTTCTCCCCATCTTCCCCTATCCACTGCCCCAAAACAGCCATCCCAGTGTATCCCCCTCCCCCAATCTATTCTCTCCTATGTCTTCCCCCCTCACCCCTCTGACTTTTCGGTAGGGCAGGATGGATCTCCCAACCACAGTGCCTGTGTATCTCAAGTTCCA
>CM053585.1:33097027-33124124 GCA_028646515.1 Pseudochirops corinnae | reverse complement strand
CCGTCTGCTGATCTGTTTTTCTGTTTGTTTGTAACTTCTGTTTGTATTCTCTGAAGTTCAGGGTGCTGACTTTTCCCCCTGAACTAGGTAAATGATATGTTTGATTAAAGTAAGATTGTTAACCCATTTTGAGTTGCTTTCCTTTAGAAAAGCAGATCTAAGAACCTGTGCTAGTAGCCGCCCTAGGCATGCTAGGGTGTTTGCTGTTACAGTTTGTCAAATTTATTGGCAAACAATTGGACAAAATAGCTCCTAATTATTGTTTTAATTTCCTCTTCATTGGTGATGACTTCAATCTTTTTATTTTTGATACTGGTAATTTGGTTTTCTTCTTCCTTTTTTTCAATCAAATCATTCAGAGATTTATCTATTTTATTGTTTTTTAAATAAAGCTAGCTCTTAGTTTTTTTTATTAGATTGAGTTTTTTAATTTCAATTTTATTAATCTCTCCTTTGGTTTTCAGAATTTCTAACTTAGTATTTAATTGGAGATTTTTAATTTGTTCTTTTTTTAGTTTTTTTTTTAGTTGCATGCCCAGTTCATTGATCTCTTCTTTCTCTATTTTATTTATGTAAGCATTAAGAGATATAAAATTTCCTCCTAACAACCACTTTTTGCTGCATCTGATAAGTTTTGGTATATTGTGTCATTATTGTCATTCTCTTGGATGAAGTTAGTAATTGCTTCTATGATTTGTTGTTTGGTCCACTCATTCTTTAGGATTGGATTATTTAGTTTCCAATTAGTTTTCAGACTATATTTTTGTGATCCTTTATTACCTGTAATTTTTATTGCATCATGATCTGAAAAGGATGCATTTAATATTTCTACCTTTCTGCATTGTATTATGAGGTTTTTGTGCCCTAATACATGGTCAACTTTTGTATAGGTGCCATGTATCAGTGAATAAAAGGTATATTCCTTTCTATCCCCATTCATTTTTTTCTAGAAGTCTACCATATTTAAGTTTTCTAAAACTCTATTCACTCCCTTAACTTCTTTCTTGTCTATTTTGTGGTTAGATTTATCTAGTTCTGAGAGGGGAAAGTTGATCCCCACTAGTATAGTTTTGATGTCTATTTCTTCCTGTAACTCCCTTAACTTCTCTTCTAAGAACGTGGATGCTATACCACTTGGTGCATATGTTTAGTAATGATATTACTTCATTGTCTATTGTACTTTTTAGCAGGATACAGTTTTCTTCCTTATCTCTTTTAATTAGATCTATTTTTGCTTTTGCTTTGTCTAAGATCAGGATTACTACCTCTGCTTTTTTTTAACTTCAGCTGAAGCATAATATATTCTTCTCCAGTCTGTGTGTATCCCTCTGTGTGTATCCCTCTGCTTCAAATGTATTTCTTATAAACAACATATTGTAGGACTATGGTTTTAAATCCACTCTTCTATTTGCTTCCATTTTATGGGAGAGGTCATCCCATTTACCTTCACAGTTATGATTGCTATCTGTGTCTTTCTTTCCATCCTATTTCCCCTTCCCCACATTTATGCTTTTCTTTCTTCCTTCTTCCTTTCCCTCCTCACTAGTTTTGCTTTTGACCACCTCTTCCCTCAATCTGCCTTTCCTTCTATCAGCCCCCTCCCTTTTCTTTTCCTTTCCCCCTCCCATTTCCTATAGGGTAAATTAGATTCCTATATCTAACTGAGTATTTTTTCTCTCTTCGGGCCAAATCTGATGAGATTAAGGTTCAAACAATGCTCATCCCCCTCCCTTTTTTCCCTCTACTGTAATAGGTTTTTGTGACTCTTCATGTGATGTAATTTACTCTTTTCTTTCTCCTTCTTTCCTCTTCTCCCAGTACAATACCTTTTCACCACTTAATTAGAATTTTTATTATCACATCAAGGTCATCTTATACCCATGCCCTCTGTCTATGTATATCCCTTCTAAATGTTATAATAAAGATACGGTTCTCAAGAGTTACAAATATCATCTTCCCATGTAGGGATACAGTTTTCCCTTATTGAATAGCATGTTTTTTCCTTTCCTATTTACCTTTTTATGCCTCTCTTTAGTCTTGTATTTGAAGATCAAATTTTCTGTTGAACTCTGGTCTTTTCATCAGGAAGGACTGGAATTCCCATATTTCCTTGAATGTTCCCTGAAAGATTATACTCAATTTTGCTGGGTAGTTGGTTGTAATCCAAGCTTCTTTGCCTTACAGAATATCATATGCTAGGTCCTTTGATCACTGTTTCTTAAAAGGCAAGGAGGACCCCAAGTTTTATGTTCAAGGCTTGGCCCCCTTCCTACAAAAAATACCAGTTCCACAATGAACATACATAGCAAATAGCAAAGAAACCTATTTATCCAAACTGGTAGCAAAACAGAAATCAGACAAAGTATGCACATGAGAATAAATGCCAGACAATTCAGAGTGAAGACATTCTCCCATTCAGAGCAAGATAATTCAGTGAAAGAGAATGCTAGATCTCACGCAAAGGGGAAATCTCCCAAAGTCTCCAGTGTAAGCAAACTATGGACAGGAATATGACGGAAACTGCTAACTCTTTTAATGCTGGCTTCTTTCCAGAGTCTTTTTTCTCCCTTTAGCAACCTGTAGTGGCATTCACGTCATCTGTCTTTTCTCTCAAAGCCAGAAGCCAAAAGACCCCAAAGAGACTGACTAGGGCAAAGAGACTGAAGAAATCTCCCTTCTCTTCTGTTCTTCCCTGCCCCTTTTGCAGGTATGGACACTGATCTCCATACATGAAGGGAGAGTTGCATACCAATGGACTTTGGGGCTCAGGTTACACTATATTATTGATGTATGGTAGTGAAAAGTTTTGAGATTCAGATAGATTTGGGTTCAAATTTTGACTTTTATTTACCCTTTATAGCTATGTAACCTTGGGCAAGTCAACTAACCTCTCTGTGCCTTGAGCAAGCAGCAGACTTATAATCTTCCAGGATGAGGGGATATCCCCACCCTGTGGAAGTCAGAAAACTTTCAAATTCTAAATTTTCATCTGTTTCTCATAATCTCTCAAAATCTAAGAGCTCAGTTCCTTTAGAGTTCATTGATATCATAGAATGGTAGATTTAAGGATGGAAGAGACATTAGAGATCCTTGAGTCCAGTTCCTTCATTTTACAAATGAGGAAACTAAGGCCAAAAACTTGACTAATCTCATGCAGATTGAAAATGAATTTAAATTAGAACCCAGGTTTGTTTACAGCTACATTCTTATAAAAAATTTACAACACTTAAAAGCAAATGCAATTAGTACATTTGTAATTATTTTTGGATAAACTGTGCTTTTAAATTTAATGCAGCATGGTTATTTTATGAGCAGATCAAGTCATTAATACATAATACAGTTTTATGTTACTAAGCTAACAAAACGACTTTAGATCTGTAGTAGGCACTAAAAAATACGTATTGCATATACTTGTTATACTAAATTATGCTTTTAAAGTGGTATTTGTGTTTGTTTTTGTGTTTCAGTATTTCCAAAAATTGGAGTCACTCTGGCTCTAGGTTTTTCTGAGGCTATTGACACTCCCTCCTCCCTCCCCCAAAACAAACAATTTGCATTCCCTCACCCCCTTATTACTAGACTAAACTGTACTCTTTTGGACTAAGGCAGGGATTATTAATCTAGGGCCCTCGAACTTTTAGAAAATATTTTGATAATTGCATTTCATTGTAATTGGCTTCCACTGTAATTCTATGTATTTTATTTTGTGTGTTCAAAAACATTTTCCTGAGAAAGGAATGTAGGAAAAAAAAGCATTCATCAAGTGTTTACCATAAGCCAGGTACTTGTGTTAAGTGTTGGAGTTAAAAATACAAGCAAAATTAAAGACAGTTACTGCCCTGGCATATTCAGCACTTCCTACATACTTTGGGTCTAGTGTTTCTGGAAAATATGGCAACTCACAAAGACAACTTCAGGGGATCCATTAACACTCACAAGTAGCTTACTTTCTAATGAAGGGAAAAAAGGGAACTAAAAAGAGGTGTATGTGTATGGGGGGAGAATGATTGTGGTTGTTGTTGTGTGGCTGGTCTTTTATTCTAGAAGAGAACCATGACATCTGGGAGGTGATGACATGACTTGAAATTAACCAGCCTCGCTTTCTCCTTCGGAGCCATCTGGGTCCGGTGGCCAGATACTCATCAGGATGAGTGGAGATGGCCCAGGATGCAATGGGAGACCTTGGCCCTTTTAAGCTAAGGTGTTTTCAGGCTCTCACTTTGAGTGAGGCAACACCCATTCATTGAATAGGCCTCTTTAAGAACTGAGTCTAGGGATGACCTGTTTAATAATAATAAAAAAAATCAAATAGGGTTGCTGGTCAAAAGAGAAACAGTTACTGTTTACATTAACTCTGAGCCTCGAGGGCCCAAAAAATAACCATTAAGTGGTGCTTGGGCAATCCATGAAATCCAGAGTAAATTGGGTTAAAGACTTGGTATTTGAGAAAAATCTAGCCAGTAAAGCCCAAGTTAACTAGGTAGCTTTCATCCACCAAAATTTACCTTCCTTTGGGGAGAATGAAGGTAATTGTCTAAAGGGGCTTGCTTTTGAAACTGGGTAAGTCAGGATCAGAACTGAGAGAGGAATGAAGGCTGGCTTGCCTGGACCCTTTTACAAAATGGAGTCCCCAGGACTTAACCATTCAGAGAAAAGGGACTGGCCTGGCAGAAGGATATTCTAGGGTAAGAAAGACACAAGACTGTTTGGATGTTCCAGGGCAAGGAGACCCCAGGTGCTAAGGGAAGGTCCAGGGTGAGACAGCTGCTGATGAGTGGTTTTGAAGTCTGGACAGGCAGGAGCAGAGCTAAGAGAATGGGAAGGGGTTCACAGACTTCACCAGATGACCACAGAGGTATACAACACAAAAAAGATTAAGAACTCTGGGGCTGGGGACACCAGGAGTAGGGTATGAGGAACCTAACTGCTAGCACAGATGTCTTTTTTAAATCACTAATTAAACTCTGCTCACATATCTTAATGTACATAGTTTATTGCTCAGAGAGTCATCTGCTTACTACTTAAAGGAGAGAGGAGGAAGAAGAGGAGGAGGAAAAGAGAGAAAGAGAAGGAGGAGAAAGAGGGAGAGAGGGAGAGAGAGAGAGATAGAGAGAGAGAGGAGAGAGAGAGAGAGAGAGAGAGAGAGAGAGAGAGAGAGAGAGAGAGAAAGGAAGAAAGAGGGAGGAGGACTAGAGAGATACAGACAGATATAGACAGAGATGGAAGGAGAGAGAAGTATGAGAATCAATGTGAAGAAGAGGGGACAGAAAGATCCCATGGAAAATGGAGAGTTCTGAATCCTTCCCTTTAGCTATCTTAAGAGGAAATGTAATTTCAACAAAATTATTCTCCAATTTGATCTGCTTCTTAGTATTGTAATTAGCAGTCAGTGGGTTGTGATTTCTCTCTAAATGTTTTTTCTACAATACATTTGCCTATCTGTCAGACACTGAAAACAAACATAGCTCCCCTCTTTTGGTAGCAGCTGCAGATAGGAAAGGAGTTGGTGGGGGGGGGGCGGGGAACAGAGGCCAGCTGCTTCCTCTCTCAACCAGCCTTGACAAACCCTTAGAGGAGGTAATATGGTACCAAAGTGGGAAATGACAGTGATGATAGCAGCACTAGCCTGGGAAGCCGGAGACCTGGCTTTCAGTCCTGGGTGTAACCAGGATGCCAGGCTACCTTGAACACATTGCTCACCTTCACTAAATCTGTTTCCCTTTTTATAAAAATGTGAACAATCATCTTAGAATTGGAGAATTAGAATGCTTTAATTGGAAAAGACTTTAGAGGACTAGCTCATTAGGATTCAGATCCTGATGCACCTGAGAGATGTACCATCTAGTCCAGCCTCCTCATTTTATAGATAAGGACTCAGAGCCAGAGAGATGGGAAGTGACTTGTTTTATCCATCTTCTAGTGATGCTGTGAAGCCCTATAGCAGTCATGGTATAAAACAAGGGTAATACTGATTATCCTGGCCCTCAACTACTTGGAAGGCCAGGTCTGTTTCATTTTCACCCCTTTTACTGGGTTCTATGAAACCCTTAAGGGATATAATGGTACCTAGGCTCTCTACACATGGCTTTAAACCCTAAGAGATGTAGGGGGAGTATAGGGGGAAGTTCTCTGCACCTGATTTCCATTTGTTGTTGTTCATTTATGTATGACTCTTGGAAAATAAACTGTAGTGGTTTGTTATTTCCTTCTCCAGCTCATTTGACAGATGAGGAAACTGAGACAAACAGTATAAAATGAGTTGTTCAGGGTCACACAGCTAGTAAGTACCTGAGGCTGGGTTTGAACTCACAAAGATGAGTCTTCCTGATTCCAAGCCCAGCACTCTATGCACTATATCAGCCACTAATTATTATTAGCCACTAATAATCAGATTCACTTTTAAAAGGAAATGTTTACTTTAAAGGGAATCACAATTATACACACTTACAGCCCCAACAAGTGGGAGGCATAATCCTTCTTCCTGCCTTGTATCACCTCAGTGTCTGAGAAGGGAAAGGGGATTGGATTTATAGTTTAGCTTGGTTCCTATAGAGCAGAATACCCTGGAGCTAGATTAAAATGTAATTGGGAAACGTTTAGCAAAATAAATAAAAATATGAAACAAGAAAGATAATGGTTAAGTCAATACGAGTTTCTACTTGAGAGAGATGCCCTGCAGAGAGCAGTCCAGCCTCTCCTCCTCCCCCCCCTCCTCGCTCCCCCACTCCGACCCCCCTCTTCCCCCCCTCCCAGCTTCTCTAGGCATCCTTGATGGGTTGACTGACCCGGCCTGAGAAGGACAAACGATACTGAACAAGCCCAAACACCTCTCCGGCCCATTTCTCCAAGCTGGGCTAAAAGAGAAAGAGAGCAGGGGAGGGAAGTGCCTGGGCTGTGGAGGAGGTGGGATCTTCACCCTCAGCATGCATTCAGTAGGAGTCAGCTTGAAGAGCAAGAGCAAGAAAAAGAGGTGGTGAGAGACCATCTTCATCTCACCAGTTTTACTTGCCTAATCAAAGGAGACTCCATCCACCCACAGGGCAGAGGATGAAGAGTGCTTCCACTTTAGGGGATCTGGGCAAGCCCCTCTTGGGTACCTCCATATTAGGAGAACTTTCCAAAGGCCCCATTAACACAGACAATTTATATTCTCTCTTGAGAGACAACACAGCATAGAGAAAAATGTTTTGGGCTTGGAAATTAGGAGACCTGGTCCCAAAACCCACCTCAAACATTTTTTTAGGTTTTTAACTATGCAAAGGGACAGTTAGGCAGTGCAGTGCTGGGCCTGGAGTTAATAAGACTCCTCTTTATGAGTTTAAATCTGACTTTAGGCACTTCCTAGCTGTGTGACCCTGGGCAAGTCCGTTAACCCTGTTTGCCTCAGTATCTTCATCTGTTAAACGAGCTGGAGAAGGAAATGGCAAACTGCTCCAGTATCTTTGCCAAGAAAACACCAAATGGGGTCACCGAGAGTCAGTCAGACTCAACTGAAAAACAGCTAAAAAATTGTAGACAAGTCTTTTCATCTCTTAGAGTCTAAATTTCCTCATTCTTAAAAATGGGAATAATATTATTTGTACTACCTTTATCACAGTGTTGTCAGCCAGGAAAGTGCTCTCCCTAACTTTAAAGTGCTACAGAAATGTTTTGTTGTTATTGTTTGCAATGTTTTCACATATATTAAATGAGGGCAGGCATTATGATTTATATGTTCCCCAGAGACCCTTGCACGTCTAACCTTGTAATAAGATATAAATAAATCTTATTGATTGATTCGTTGTTTGACTAACTGCTGTGAGATCTGTGACAATCTGCACCAGCTCTAAATCAATGGTGTTATGATGTTTATGTTGACTAGTAAAAGATTCCTGCTAAACAGCAAAGAAGTGGTCAGCTAGTGGTCTTAGCTGTGAGGGAAATGGATGATTGCTGCTGAAGGCTGGGATTGTACAGTAGTGGCTGAGCAATTATATCATTAGGTATTTATAGAGCTATAACTATGTAGTCTCTTGGTGATTTAAAAATTGTGGTACTTACAGCATGAATTTCTTTTGTATGTGTTTGGTCAAGTCCAGCAGTTCTTGCCACCTATTTTCTCGAGTGGAAAATTTTAAACTTGGTGTGTGCGTGTGTGTAGCTATATATGTATATACATGTGTATGTGTGTACACTGTGAATGAAGTGGAGAAAAGTAAGGGTGTGTGTGTGTGTGTTGGGGTATGAGAAAATAGTGAGGGGGTGTGTGTGTGGAAAATGAGGGGGGAAGAGAAAAATGAGGGTGTGAGTGATGTTTGTGTTTGAGAATGGAGGTGAGGAGGGTCAGCAGTGAAGGTGTGTGTGGTGTGTGTGTGTGTTGGGGGATGAGAGGAGGAAGGAGCAACAGTGACGGTGTATGTATTGGTGCAGGGCAGCAACAGTGAGGGTGTGTTTGTTTTGGGGGATGAGAGAGAGGGAAGGGATAAAGCAAAGGTGTGTGGATAGTTGAGGAATGGGGTGGGAAACAGTACACGGAGTGAGAATACGTGGGGCGGGGAGAATGACAGAAGGTGTGTGTTTGGTAGGTGGGGGAAGGGATACCGTGAAGGTTTGTGTATATGTGAATGTGCTTCGTGTGTGTGTGTTTATATATATATTTAAGTGGACATACATTCATATATAGGTATACATATTCATATGTGCTTGTGTGTGTACACGTGAGATTACCTACACACACAGTTTCAACTTTCTCACTCAGGAAGATGCAGTTGGGAATGCTGTCGGGACCTGTTCAGGCCTATGGAGAAGGAATCCGTGCCGGCGATGACCCAGCCTTTGAAACACCGAGCGTCTGTACAGAGAGCCGTACAGACGCAGCCTGCCTTGGGGGATGCGCTGGGACGGAACGCAAGCCTCCACCTGCTCCCGCTCCAGGTTGCTAGGCTCGCCACGTTGGGCTTAGTTTCTCCACGGTTGCCCCGGACGACCGTCTAGGCCAATAGCCGCGCGGCTCTGGGGGGGGGGGGGGGGGGGCCATGGGCGCGGCCCGTGGTTGCCCCGGCAACTCCAAGCAACAGCTCGAGGAGAAGTGGCTGCTGGCAAGGCTGCGGAGCGGCCGGGCGGGCGCCGGGCGAGTCCAGACGGTGGGGAGCGGACCGGGAAGCCTGGGCGCCCCCGACTGCCCCCAGAACTTCACTCCCGCTGCTGCTCGTGAGTCCGGGCTGCGGGAGGGTCGGGGGCCGGGCTCCGGCTCGGGGAGGCTGGGTCTAGGGGAGTGGGGCGGGGGCTCCGAGCCGAGGGGTGGGCGTGCGGCTCCGGAGCCGGCAGGCGGGAGGGAAGCCGGCCGGGCTTTCCGGACGTTCAGCCCCTCTTCGGCGCCCAGGGGGTAACATGGGCCTCGCTCCCACCCTCACCCCTTCTTTACTCCGGATGCCGGATCCTCTCTTTGTGTGCTGACCCTTGCTGGGGGTGGGCTGGGCGCACACGGACCCCAGGCTCCTGGAAGTCAGAGCTTCAGGAGGCTTAGAGTCAGCTGGTCAAGACCACAGACTCCCTGAGGGCAGACACTGAGCCGGATGGACTACACTGGGGGTGGGCCTCCCGCCCTGAGACTTCTCATCAATAGCTAACACTTACAGAGGGTTTATTAGGCGTCAGGGGCTTAACAATCACTAATCCCCTCAACGACCCTGGGACTAGGTGCTATTACCCCTATTTTACAGTTGAAAAAATTGAGGCAAACAGGGATTACGGGACTTGTCCAAGGTCACACGGCTAGAACGTGTCTGAGGCAGGCGTTGAACTCGGGCCTGGAGTTCTCTCCACTGCACCACATAAGTACCGATACAAACTTTTAGGCAAGTGTTTTGGAGACCACAGTTCCCTGATCTGTAAGATGAGAGGAAGGGAGTGATCTCTGGGATTCCTTCTTGTTCTAAATCCTTTCTTATCCTAGATCACGAATTTCTTACTGCAGGAGCACAGATGAGCTGAAAGGGACCTCGGAGGCCATTTGGTACAGCCTCCCATCCCCTGCCCCCATCCCCTGCCCCCACATTTTGCGGACAGAGAAGTTAAACTTGAGGTTTAGCCCCAGGCCCACTTTCTGCAGGAGATGTTTCCAAGCGCCCTCCTCCCAGCTGCTGGCGTCCTCCCTCCCCTTGGAGATTACCTTCCGTCCACTCTGTATGGATCTAGGTGTTTACATGTCGACATATGTAGCATATATGAGATAATATGTAAATAACAATGTACATGGAAGACCCATTAGATTGTGAGTGCCTTGGCTGTTTGCTTTTTTTAACTTTTCAACTTAACTTTTAGAAAACTTTTATTTTTATCCCCAGCACTTAGTAAGTAAGCCTAGCACATGAGAAGGAGAAGGAGTTAGAATGAAGGAGTATGGGTGTGTTGAGTGATTGCCCTGGAAAGAGTGGTGGAGAGGTGATGCACATGTTGGGGGAAGCGCGCGTGCGTGTGTGTGGAGTAAGTGACTCAACCAAGGTCACACAGCTAGCAAGTGCCAGAACTGGGATTTGAATCCAGCTCCTCTTTAAATCTAACATTTGAATAAACGGCATTAAGGTTTGCGAAGCACTTTACAATTATTATTTCATTTCATCTTCACAACAGCTGTAGGGGGGAGGTGCTATTATTTTCTCCATTTTACAGATGAGGAAACTGAGGCAAACCAAGTCAAACTTGTCAGCCATTAAGAAATTAGAGTAGAGGAGAGATGAATAGAGGCTGACTGTAAGGTTGTACACCTGAGTGACCTGAAGGATCATAGTGCCATCTAAAAAAGTGTGGAAGTTGGAGGAAGGATAGGTTTTTTTTGGGAAATATCAGGTTTTTTACATGTTGAATTTGTGATGCTCTTTAGGACATCTAATGGAAACTTCAATTATAGAGTTGGAAATGTGGTACTAGAGTCCAGGAAAGAGATGAGGGCTGGGCATATAGATTAGAGCATCATCTGCATAGAGATGGAACAGATGAGATGATAAAGGGAGAGAATATAGAAATGAGAGAAGAGGGTCCAGTACAGCTGTGTGGGATGTCCACACTTAATCTAGAGAAAGAAGATTATGAGTCAACAAAAGAGATAGAAAAAGGAGTAGTCAGGAAGCTAGGAGAGCTCAGAGAGTAGGACCACAGAAGCCAAGTGAGGAGAAAGAGTCTCTGCAGACATTTTGGTCCTCAGTGTCTAATGCAGTGGTTCTCAACCTTCCTAATGCTGTGACCCTTTAATACTCGTATGTGGGCATATCTGCATGTGGGTAGACCTGCCTGGAGACAGATAGAGGAGTGGTGTCTCGGTTCCTAAGACCATCTGAAATATGTGTTTTCCGATGGTCTTAGGTGACCCCTGTGAAAGGGTTGTTTGACCCCCAAAGGGGTTGCGACCCACAGGTTGAGAGCCGCTGGTCTAATGCTACACAGAGATCAAGAAAGATGAGAACTGAGGAAAGCTCATTGCATTTAGCAGTTAAGATTTCTATGGTAACAGACTGACAAGTGAGTGGGAGGTGAAGAAATGGAGGCAAATAGTGTAGGTAATCCTTTATGGAAATTTGGTTTGAGAAAGAGAAGAGCCATAAGATGCTAGTTGGGGCAATGGCAAGACCAAGTGAAGTGTTCTCAGAATGGAGGAGAGCTGGGCACATTTGAAAGTGGTGGAAGGGGAGTAAATAGATAAGGAAAGATTGCAAATGAGAGAAAAGGAGAGATTGATCAACGGTGCAAGTTCCCAGAGGAGATAACAGAGGC
Organism: Pseudochirops corinnae; assembly: GCA_028646515.1. Taxonomy (NCBI): domain Eukaryota; kingdom Metazoa; phylum Chordata; class Mammalia; order Diprotodontia; family Pseudocheiridae; genus Pseudochirops; species Pseudochirops corinnae. The sequence goes on along the minus strand of CM053585.1, from coordinate 33,112,376 downwards.
AATAGAGAGGAGGATTGGACTTGACAAAGAGAAGACCCACTTCTTCATCAGAAATTAGAGAAAAGGAGGAAAAAATGGACGATGATGAGGAATTTCAAGGTATGGAGTTGGGGGGAAAAAGGGAGCTCATCATGGTTTCTGTTTTCTCAGTAGAGAAGGAGGGCAGGTCTACTCTTGAGAAGGGGAGAAGAGGTGTTATAGGAAGTCTGAAGAGAAAGGAGAAAGTTTGTAATGACTGTTGTGGAAGTTGTCATAGACCATTAAGCTAGGAAAGGTGAAAATGTTGCTGATCAGCACTGAGGAGCCAGTTGAGATTGGATAGCATAAATTTGTAGGAAACCTGGTTGATGTGGTTCTGTAACTTTTTTTCCCCAGCAGTATTTAAGTAGAAATGAAGAAAGTACATGATGGGTGTGGGTGGGGGTGGGTGGGTGTAGTAAACTAGGGTTTGGTTTGACAGAATGTGAATGGAAATACAATACATTGCCCTTGTGTGGTTGAGTGAGTCAAGTATGGGGTCATGACTGAGAAGGGAGAGCAAAGGGAGGCCAGAGCAGAAGAGAAGAGGGGGGAATGGAGAGACTGGAGGGGACTCATCAAGACGAAAAATAGATTTGGGAGGTTTGTATTAGAAGGAAAGATTGAAGGATAGGCGATAGTGGTGGTAAAATGATTGAATTTATGTATTGATTTATATTCTAGCAATGGAGAAAATCCTAGGAAATAAAGCTTGCCATCTAGATGGACAGTGATCTTACAAAGCTCATTGATTTTAATAGTATTGTGGGAAATTTAATGATTCTGTATTGGAGACCTGAGGAGAGTGATCAAATTTCAGAATGCAATGGAACGTAGGCAGTATTACAATTATCCTCAAGTGAATATAGCATTTCATTTATATGAAAAACCCTCCTACAATGCAGATGTCAGCCCCTTCATGCCTGACCATCCTGTGCTACTCTGTCCATGTCTTCCTATCAGGTAATTGTGAATAGTCTGCCTGATTTTCTGGAAACTGTTCCTCCTTTTTCTTGACCTTAGAAGCATGCCCACAGAACATGTGGTTTCCAATGGCTATGCCCTCTCCTGGACATGTGACAGCTCATTTTTCATTTCTTTCATGTGTTTCCTTAATGATCTTCTTTTTAAAAATTTATTGTTTTTTGTGTTTTTTAAAAAAGTTATTTATTTATTTTTAGTTTTCAACATTTATTTCCACAAGATTTTGAGTTACAATTTTTCTCCCCATCTTTCCCCTACCCCACCCCAAAATAGCAAGCCTACTGAATACCCCTTCCCCCAATATGTTCTCTCTTATATCTTCCCCCATCACCTCCCTAACTTTCTAGTAGGGCAAAATGGAAATGATTTTCTTTACACTGCTTCTTCATAATTAATTTTTTTTTTTTTGTAATATGTTGCAACCTTCTCATGCCTGCCTATGGCTCTTCATTAACATTTGGGTGATCCTTAATTTCAGTTCACTGAAGAATGTAGTCTTCTTCCATTACTTACTACCCTATGAAAATGCTGGAAGCATATTGACTTAAAAAAATCTAGGCCTTTGCTTCAGGGAAAGTTTGGGGCCATTAAAATAATTTTATAGTTTCCCAAGGGTAATTCAGTCTTTTTTTCCTCTTTCTCTTCATTTCATTTTTGGGGACCAATTAATTGTTCATTTGCAGTGTTCTTGCATGACGGATATACTGATGCATGAGTGTCATTGGTTGTTGTTTTATTCATAATCCATCAGTTCCTACTTTGATGCCTCATTGTGGCTTGGAGTTGACTTTAGGGGTTTAAGTTTTGGTAGATTCTACCATATCAGAAAGGCTTCAAGTATCATTCTCACAGTACACCAAGAGCCAAGCCTAGCCAAGTACAGAGAGGCTCTTTACCAGTGGACCGGATACTTGGTGATGAATTCTTTGGCTTTTGTAATAGATAGACAAAGAAAAATACAGAATGGACCTCAACCCTTATCCCCTACCCTGCCACCCCCCACATCTAGAATATATTCCCTTCTCACTTCTGTCTTGTAGAGATCTTAGCTTCCTTCAAGGCTCAGCTCAGGTATTTCTCTGAAAGGCCTTCCCTGATTACCACAATTACTGGGACTCAGAATCACAGCATTTCAGAGTTGAAAGGCAAATTGGTTACTATTGAATCCAACTTATACCTTCAAAACAACCTCTGCTGCAACATTTCTTCCTCTACATTGATAGTGACAGAGTGGTTAAAGAAGAGACAGGGAGTGCTGAAAATCATAGTTTTTGGATGACTCACAAGCATTAACTTTGCTGCTACTCTAAATGTGAACTCTTGTTAAGTGACTGCATCCTATGAACATACCACTGGAGGAACGGAAACCTCCAAATCTTGACATTCTCATTATAAATGAAACCAGAAAGCAGAAGGAAGTTCTGAGGAGCTGGGAATGGGAAGGTGACTCACAGGTTGTCCTTGAGAGGAGAAGCAACTAAAGGAATAGCCGGAGCTACTTTTATTGTGTATACAAAGGTAATAAGAAACATTTTGTAGGACAATTGGTCATCTTGAATTGTGTGCTCATCATAAGCATTTAAAAAACCCACACACATTGCCAATTATTTCATTTTATATGCTGGCATCTATTGCAGAAGAGCAAGAGGTTGAGAAGTTCTAAGATCAGCTCAGTAGTATCTTCCAAGTTAAATCATCATGTACTTTAATGCTTGGTGACAACTGGTGAAGTTGGCAATTGATATGTTGGAAAATATGGTTCAAATGCTCTAAATCATTAATAATTAGACAAATGCAAATTAAAACAACTCTGAAGTGCCACCTTGCACCTATCAGTTTGGTGAAGATGAAAAAAAAGGAAAAAGACAAATGCTAGGAGGAATATGGGAAAAGAGGCACATCTATGCACTATTGTTGGAATTATGAACTAGTATAACCATTTTGGAAAGTAATTTAGAACTATACCACCCAAATTATTAAACTGTTCATCGTCTTAACCCAGCCATACTGTTGCTTGGTCTATACCCCCAAAGAAGTCAAAGAAAGAGCAAAAGGACTTGTATGTACGTAAATATTTATGGCAGCTCTTTTTGTAGTAGCAAAGGATTGGGAAACTGAGGAGATGTCCATCAATTACAGAATGGCTGAACAAATTATGGTATGTGAATGTGATAGAATACTATTGTGCTATAAAAAATGATGAAGGGAATGGTTTCAGAAAAACCTAGGAAGACTTGTATCAACTGATGCAGAGTGAAGTGAGCAGAACCAGGAAAACCATTTATATATTAGCAACAATATTGTAAAGATAATCAGCTTTAAAAGACTTAGCAACTCTGAACAACACAATGACCAATCACGATTCCAAAGGACTCATGATGGAATATGCTATCCACCTCTAGGTAGAGAACTGATAGACTCATATTGAAGATTGAAGCATATGTTCTTTTGTTTGCTTTATTTATTTATTTTCCAGAGATAGGTAATGTGGGATTTAGTTTTGCATAACTGTACATATTTTAAAATTTATTTTAAACTTAAATATTAAAACTTAAATACACAAGAAAAGAAAAGAAACATTATAAACTTAAACACGAAATAAGAAGAGAAAAAAATTGCGATGTTCACAGCAGAACATAAGAAAGAATTCAAAATGTATAGCAATAAATTTCCATTTCAAGAAAGCCTATATAATAAATATTATATATTATGTTCAGAGCTGTCCATCCTTTCTTTGCTTCCTTGTAAGTTTTCTTTTGTTCTTTGTTGTGCACTTTTTACTTTTTTCTCCACCCTCACCAACAAGGCTACAATTGAGTGTAGATATTTGTGTATATATACATATATATGTACAAACATACACACACATAAAGATATATGCATGGATATACACATACATATATTTACATACACTTACATATCCTTAGATATTTATAGCCATATTTGTATATAGACGTATAGATTCATATGCATCTATGTAAGACTATACTAATTTGTCCTCTGTTTCTCTGAGGGTAGATAACCTCTTCCTTCATAAGTCTGAATCTTTCCATATTTTTCTAAGTCTACCAACTCATCCTTTCCTACACCATGGCAATATTCCAACCTTACACTGTCTAGTTATTTTAAGTAGTTTAAAGCAATATTGAGTAATATGGCTGACATATAGAGTAGTTTCCCTATTTTTCTTTTTTTGATTAGATCTATTTTAGCTTTAATTTTGTCTGAGATCATGATTACTACCCCTGCTTTTTTTCCTATTAAATTCTACTCCTGATCTTTATTTTATGTTTCTGTGTATCTCTTATTTCCTATCCCTCCTGACTACTCTACTTTACTTCTACCCACTACCCACTATCCTGCCCTCCTATTACTTAACCTAAGATCCTTCACTTATCCTGTTCCCAGAAAATCTCTTTCAAGGGGTGATCAGTGGATTGTTTTCTTTTTTCCCCTATTTAATAGTATTTTTTCTAATTATATGTAAAGATAGTTTTCGATATTCACTTTTATAAAATTTTGAGTTCCAGATTTTTTTCTCCCTCTCTCCTCAAGACAGTAAGCAATCTGATATAGGCTATACATCTACAATCATATTAAACATATTTCCAGATTAGTCATGTTGTGAAAGAAAAATCAGAACAAAAGGGAAAAACCACGTGAAAGAAAAAAAAAGAGAGAACATAGTATGCTTCCGTCTGCATTCAGGCTCTATAGTTCTTTCTCTGGATGTGGCTAGCATTTTCCATCATGAGTCTTTTGAAATTGCCGTAGATCCTTGCATTGCTGAGAAGATATAAGTCTGTCAAAGTTGGTTGTTGCGCAATGTTGCAGTTACTGTGTACAATGTTCTCCTAGTTTTGCTCACTTCACTCAGCATCAGTTTGTGTAAGTCTTTCCAGGTTTTTCAGAAATCTGCTTGCCCCTCATTTCTTATATCACAATAGTATTTCATCACAATCATATGCCACAACTTGTTCAGTCATTCCCCAATTGACTGATATCTGCTCAATTTCCAGTTCTTGGCCACCACAAAAAGAGCTGGTATAAATATTCTTGTACATGTGTGATCTCTTTGGGATTACAGATCTAATAGTAGTATTGCTGGTTCAAAGGGTATACACAGTTTTATAGTCCTTTGGGCATAGTTCCAAATTGCTTTCCAGAAGGTTTAGATCAGTTCACAACTATGGTAGATTTTTACTATTTCTACTCTGCCTTCTTGTTCTAATGCTTTGGGACAATTTTCTCTAGTTATTTCTTATATTATTGTATCAAGATTCTTTTTTTTATTGTAGCTTTCAGGTAGTCTGATTATTCTTAAGTTTTTTTTGATCTGTTCTCCAGATCAGTTATTTTTCTAATGAGATGTTTCACATTTTCTTTAATTTTTTCATTCTTTATATTTTGCTTTATAATTTCTTGGTCTCTTATAACTTTGTTGGCTTGCCCTTGCCCAATTCTAATTTTCAAGGAGTCATTCTCTTCTTTAAGATTCTGTATCTCCTTTTCTTTCTTTTTTTTTTTTTTTGGAGGGGGGAGGGCAGGGTTAAGTGACATGTCCAAGGCCACACAGCTAGTAAGTGTTAAGTGTCCGAGGCCCGATTTGAACTCAGGTCCTCCTGATTCCAGGGCCGGTGCTCTATTCACTGTGCCACCTAGCCACACCTATATCTCCTTTTCTAATTGGTTGGTGTTTTTTTTTTTCAGAATCTTCTCCTCTTTCTTTGTTATTATTTAAAAATTTTTTTCCCTCAATCTCTATCATTTGACTTTTAAAGTCTTTTTAAAGTTCTATGAATTCTTTTTGGGCAGGTGATCATTTGATGTTACTCCTTGGGATTGGAGAGGCTTTTTTTGTTTCAGCATCCTCCTCCAAAGACAAACCCTGGGTACTTCTCTATTACCATAGCAACTTTCTGTGGTTGGATTCTTTCTTCTTTGCCTGCTTTAAAAAAATTGTAGCAGTTTATTTTTTTTTAATCATCTCTAGTCCTGGGGTATGAGGCACATGGTGCCTCTTTCCTCAGATCTTCCTTCAGTTCTCCCCTCTGATCTGGAACTGGAACCAAGACTTCCAGCCTCCTGTAAGTGCCCATAGCCAGCTGTATCTCTGCCCCACTGCTTCTGCACTCATTGGACACGTGCTGGTTCTTTCTTGCTCGGGGCTGCATCTCAGCAGCATGGATGGGTCAGGTGTTCCTTTACAGCAGACGTTCCCTCAGTCTTCCCTGGCTCAAATGCTGGACTCCCTAGGCTGTCCAGGAGGTGAAAGTTCCTGTGACTGGGGCTGAGGCTACTTTCCAACCCAGCTAGCCCCGGGGTTCAATTCTTGCAGCTTCAGAAGAACTAGCTTGGAGGTGTTTACTCTTCATAGGGACCAAACCTCCGTTCTGGGATTTTTCTTCAGATCTTCTCCAATTGTCCCAGTAGGACCCCTGTTCTGCCCCTATTCTTATTCATTTTTACTGCTCTACGTTTGCCCTGAGGTGCTATTTTATCTTGTTTGTGGGGGAAATCTAGAGAGCTTGGAATTTTCTGACCTCCACTATCTTCCCAGAATCCTCCTGACTGTACATATTTGTAATGGGTTTTGTTTTCTTTGCCTTCTTAATGGCTGGGGAAGGGGAAATCATTTGTAACCAAAAATAAAATTGAATTTCAAACAAGGAAAATATGGTTCAGGAATAAGGAAGAAATAGACCACAGAGGATTTCCGCATGATGAATACTCTTTGGTGGTGGAATTAGGAGACCCTGAACACGGGGAGCTCTCATGGTAAACATTTAATAACACTTAAAGAAATGAAAATGATTACATTTTGATGGATAGGAAATGACCTATTACTGATGGGGAAGTCATTCTTTTCAAGCCACCAACTTATAAGAATAAAAGTAGAAATTAATACAAAAACTGGGAGAAAGAATGGAAATGAGAAGAGAGCCAGAGTATAATTAAAATGACTCCAACGTGACTTATTTAAATAAGCTATTAATACCAAAAAATGGCAAATGGGGAGAGGACAGGATATAGACACCAGTTACAGTGATTACTTTCACAAGTTTAACAGATACAAATCAATGACCAAAAGTAGGAAAGCAAAAGAACCTAAAAACCGCCTTAGTCAGCAAACATTTCATTAAATTGTCAAGCAGAGAGAGATATAGGAGCCAAGGGAGATATCACTTCAGAATATAAACACATTTATAAAACCTTACAGAGAGGGATGCTAGCAGAGTATTTAACAGTATCTACCCAGAAAACAGAAGAACTTAAGGGAAAAAAGCCAGTTTAAACTTTATAAGGACTCAATCAAGAATTGAACTGGGGCGCTAAATTTTAAGGATAAAACTTTAGGGAGGTCAATGAATAAAAGATGTAAAAGATTTGTAAAGATTTTTTACATAAGAAACTCTTTTCACTACCAAGAGTAGGGGAGCTACCATGTTTGGATCAAAACACTACAGACTGAGATGTGCTTACAGAGAAAGTGGCATTGAAGATATCAAAGATGGTAGAAACATATGCACTAGACCAAATAGACACAGAGGGAGGTTGTGCCGAAGGCGGCATAGTTTTGAGGGCATTGAGGGATCTCGTATCTGGAGGAGGGGAAGATACTAAAGTTATGGGGGAAAAATGCAAATTCATACCATGTTATAACAAAAAAAAATGACTAGGAGAATAATCAATAACTGCCAAACTATCTGACTACATTTCTATCTATACAAAATTGTGATGAGAATAATTGACGTACAGATTAAGGGCATCTTTGATGGTTATCAGGAAACATTAGTCAGTCAAAACGTGTTAAGTACTTACTATGTGCTAAGCTAGTGAGGAAGATGGCATGTGAACAATTATGGACAAAAGAGACAGAAAGGATTAATTGGAGATAATCAACAGAGGGAAAGCACTAGCATTAAGAGGAATTGGGAAAGGCGTCTTAGAAAAGGTAAGATTTTATCTGGGACTTGAAGGGAGTGAAGCCTGGAAAGGTAGGAAGGGACCAGATTATGAAGAGTTTTAAATGCCAAATAGAGGATTTTAATTCTCACCTAGAAGTGAAAGAGAGCCATTGAGTTTCTTGGGTAGGGAGGGCATGATATGGTCATATAAGTTGTAGGACAGTGAACGAAAGATGGACTAGAGTGGAGAGAAATTTGAGGCAGGGAGACCAACCAGCAGGCTATTATAATAATCTAGGCAAAAGATGTTGAAGGGCTGGACCAAGGTATTTGCAGAGTCAGAGGAGAGAAGGGGAAATCACTGTGAAGGTAAATGAGATGTCCAATAGTCAGTTGGAGATGTGAGTTTAGAAGTTAGGAGAGAGATTAAGAATGGATAAGTAGATTTGAGAATCCTCAGGATGATCCATCCAAGCTGATGAGATCACTAAGAAAAATGGAATAGATGTAGAAGGGAAGAGGGCTCAGAACAGAGCCCTAGGGGACACTCAAGCTTAGGGGCATGACCTGCCCAAAGATCCAGCAAAGGAAACTGAGGAGTGGTCAGACAGACAGGAGAACCGAGAGAGGTTAGTGACTCACATACAAAAGAGAAGTAGTACAAGTAAGAGAGGTCAGGAAGGTTAAGGATTGAGGAAAGGCCATTGAGTTAAATGGCCAGCAAGTGGCCATTATAGGAGGGATCAGAGAGAGTATTTGACTATATTTTTCTCAGAAAACAGGAGAGGAGGGAAAAACAGTTTAAACTTTAGAAGGGGCTCAACAAAGCAGTGAAGTAGAGGACTTTTAAGGATGAAATGAGATTTTGGGTGACTTTAGAGAGAGATGTTTTGGTTGGATGATGAGGTAGGAAGCCAGACAGAGAGAGAAAAGGAAGTGGAAGGCAGATAGCCTTCTCAAGGAGTTTTGCCACAAAAGAGAGAAGACATATGGGATGATTGTCAATGGTGTTGGATAGATCAAGTGGGAGCTTTTGTGGATGGTGGAGATATGGGCATATGTATAGACCAAAGGAAAGCAGCCAGTAGATAGGAATTGAAGACATATAGTGGCAAGGATAGCAGGGATGATCTGCCAGGAAAGATGGGATGGAATGGGATCACTTGTGCAGGGAGAAGGGCTTGTATTGGCAAAGAGAAGGGCTACCTTTTAATGTGAGACAAAAATGAAGGAGGTTGTAGTGGTATCTGAAAAGAGATGAATGAAGAAGGAAGGAGAGAGGGTTTTTTAGCAAATACCTTCAATTTTTTTTGATGAAATTTGAGGCAAGGTTTGCAGCTAAGAGGATGGGGAGAGAGGAGTATGGAAGAATAAAAAAGATCTGGAAAGGCCATTGTGGTGAGTTGAGATAGTGGTTCAGGTAGGGAGAGGTGGAAGGATTGCTTTGCTAAGAGTTATGGTGAGAGCTTGGATGTGCCAGTGGGGGAGGAAGGAGAATTCCAACTCTCCCAGCTCAACCAGTGAGTCAGGGAATGAGTGAAAGCACAGATACTGCTGGAGAGAGTGACATGTGTCATCAGGATAGAACCAGGTCTCAGTGAGAGCTTGAAGATGTGGGAAAGGGAAAGAATGAAGATGAAAAGCGGGCTTTCCTGAGCAATTTTTCATAGTAGACCACATCTTTACCATCATGGAGCTGATTGAAAGGTTTAGATTACAGGATCACACTACATTTATTTTTTATTAACTAAAAATGAGCATTTGAGTCAGCAGAGCAAAATGCTGCTTTCAAGGCTGAGTGTCTTGTACATAGGCCAGGGTTGTATTAGTTTCCTTGACAGTAATAACAGCAGAAATAACCTTGTTTGATGACCCTCATATTCTTTATATCAAGCTAGGCATGATGTCTGTTCACTGCAGATGCTCACCTCTGACCTGAAGAGACTCATCCCAGAGTCCAGGATGAAGAAGAATGCCTTATAGATTTTGAAATCTTACAGTGTCTTATTTACATAATACTGTTTTGTGCTGATTACATCATCAAGTAACAGATATGAAAATATCTGCAAAATATTTGAAAAATGTAGCCAACTCTTAAGCTTCTATGAAGATTTAAAATACCTTAGTTTTTCGAATACCTTGGAATGGTATTGGGAGGAACAGTTAGTCTGTTAAATATACTGTGGGGTTTTTTTTTGTTTTTGTTTTTTTGTCTTGGAATACTACAGAGACTGCTAAATGAGATCCACAATAACCTGGAGAGTTTGGCCTGACTATCCACACAAGAAAACCCAAAAGGAGTAGTACAATTAGCATCATTACAAAAGTCCGGGATGTACAATGATATAGTTGATAGGGGCCTTGGTCCAAATTCTGACTAACCTGTATTAATTGTGTGACAGTAGTTCATTCAATTAACCTTGTGGTACCCTAGGCAATGCTCTAAAACTCTTAAGTTAGAAATGAGTTACTAGGGGGAGTTTCCATGCTGGGAGTCTCACTAATAAAATCACAAGCCAAACCCATATATTTTGTAGAGAAGATATATGGTAAGGGAGACCATTATCACCAAATGAAAGATTTAATTTTGAGAATTTTAAATTTTAATTTTTAATTTAATCACTTTAATTTTGAGAACTTTTAGGCCATCTCTCTACTTTTGGAATAATGATGTTCCCAGATTTTATTTGGTCAGTCTTGACGTAAAGGGCCTTCATTCTACATTTTTAATTGTATTAGAAATTAAGTGAAGATAATTTCAGGGTCTTTTCCTAATAGAATTTAAAATTGAGAGAGCTAACAGATAAAGTGAAGCATCTGAAAACATCTGCAGTAATTTTGTTTGAAAAATCTAGCCAGTTTCCTAGATTCTATGAGGATTTAAATTACCTTACTTTTCTGAATTGTAGAATAGACATGAGCCCTGAAATAGTAGGGAAGGGCAATTAGTTTATTAAATGTTCTGGTTTATTTTTGGAAGGCCATCCATACATGTACTTGCTTCAGTGGTAAAAGGACCCATGATTCTGCCTGTTGGGATACTTCTTCCATGAACACAGATCACAAAGCCTTTCATGACAGTCGATGGTTTTAGGAGCTGTTGTTTCTCTCCCGTTTCCCCACATTTAAACACCTGATGGGCAATGTTCTGAGTCTTTTCTGAACTTAGCCCCTTGGCCAGTCTGGTTCTTGAATGGCAGATTCTTGTTGTTGAAGGCAGCCAGAGAAGCCAGGATATGGAGGTGAAGAGGTAGGGCATTTACAGGAAAGGAAGTGTGTGTAAGAAGAGCCAACAGGCCAATGTCCATGAGTGTAGAGTGTATGAGGGAGAATCGGGAGATGAATGGGAGCCATGTATAAGAAGACTAGAAAAGTGGGAAGAAGCCAGGTTGGGAAGAGCTGGAGGACTTAGTTTTGATCCAGGAGGTGATAGGGTGCCACTGGAGCCCAATGAGTAGGTAGGTGGGAAGGTGGTGACATGGTTGGATATGCATTTTGGCAACTTCATGGAGGATGGTTTGGAATGGTTAGAGGAGACTCTTGAGGCTGAGAGACCAATGAGAAGGCTATTGTAAATAGTCGAAGTCAGTGGTGTTGAGGGCCTTGAACTAGCCTGGGGGCTTTGTACTTGGAGACAAGCGGTCTTATAGGAGGGAGTTTTTCAAATTACAGTTGTGGTCCAAGTTAAAGAACTGTGCTTGAATTGGTGATCTATAGAGCATAAAATATATTGTGGTAGTTACTTGTTTTTATGATAAATAATCCACCCACGTTTTCCTCATTTTGGGGGGAAAATTTAAAAGGCTTAATTAAAATAAATTTTAAGGTTAACCTATTTTAATTCAAGCCCCAAACTATTATTACATGTGTAGCTTTTAATAATAATATTGTGGTAAACATTTCAAAACCAAGAAGACAGAAATTTGTGTTCATGAAAGTAAAAAATTATATCATTGCAAATACTGAAAAATTTCCTGGATAATTAATAATGGGGGATGAATATTAAATGCATCCTGTAAGATTTAGTTGGGAAATGAAAGGAGAAGGACTTTTTATATTTCATTTCTGTTGATATCTGATCTGTGTCACTGTCAAAAAGAATTGAAGTTTAATAAAAAGGAATAACAGGGGGATGTAATCTAAGAATCCTAATTAATAACCTCAGCTCTACCAGACTAAGATTCTGTAATAAATTGTAGGCTGACAGTAGCTAAATTATAAAATATTACAGAGTAGTGAAAAGGCAATGTACTATTTCCCAATATGGCTAGGTTAGGTTAAAACAACTGACTCTTAGTGACAGGGAAAAATGAGAGTAGTACTTGAGTCTTTGTATCTGCTGTTCATCATTTTTTGTTTTATGCCACTGTTTGTAATTGCAATCACACAGATGGTTCCTAAAAAGATAATGTGTTCTTAGTAATTAAAACCCATTGGAAGCCACTTCCCCTCCCTAACGCCCAATTACACTGAATAGAATTTTGTAACACTGAGTCCTTCAGAGGAAAGGTGCTCTGTAAACCCTAAAGCATTATTGTTATTATATTCCCTCTCCTATACCAGTCGTTATAGACCCTACAGCTTGACCCCTGCCAAGTTGTCAGCTGGCTAAAAACTACCCCAGAACAGGTCTCATAGAGTATACATTTCCGGTCCCTTTTGTTTCACCACATCTTGTTCTTGTCACAAAAGAGCTATGTGACTAGGCTGGCTCAGACCAGGCCATTTTGGGCTTTTTGTGCAAGCTATGGCAGCTAGAGTATAGATGGATCTATCTTCTCTTTCTAACTCCAGGGAAAACTCCATGGAAATTTTGAAGAGAATCAGAGAATGCATCTCACTTATCTTGTCCACAGAAACTACTGTTAGCAGTTTTGCACAGGTTGCAATGAAATGTTTCAAATTATATAAGTGCTTTTTTTTTTCTTATCAATATAGAATAGAGAATTTATTTTAAGTTCTAGTGAAACCTCTGAGAAGTTAGTCTTTCTGTTTTAATTCCCCTCCCCATAGAATTCACTCAAGGAAGTATGGTCAGCAAAGGTTTAGAGCTCTAAGAAAAAATTTGTTCTCTCAGAAAGAGGGCTTTGTGGCCACTTTTTTCTGCCTTGAAATGATGGTCCACGATGAGTAAAATCTCCATACAATTCAGTTTAATTCAGTAAATATTTGTGAAGGGCTTACTATGTATAAGAGACTATGGTAGGTGCCATAGGGCAGTGTGGTGTATTGTCTAAAGTACTGGACTTGGGGTTGGCTTACATGACCCTGGGCAAGTAACTTAGCACCTCTCTGTCTCAGTTTCCTTATCTGAAAACAAAACAACTACAGATTGGATTTGATGTTCACTTTCAGTTGTAAAGCCATGAACCTACACTAAGTATGGAGCATACAAAGAGAGGAGAAATAAAATGGGACAGTCTCAACCCTCAAAGAATGTACATTCCATTGATTGGTTATGTGAGGAGTGGGGGACAAGTGGGTCAGACAAGGCTTCACAGAGGAGATGGCAACACCCAGGAGGGAGGGAGCACATTCAGAGGGAGGGATGGTCTGAGCAAATGCACAGAAGCCAGAGATGGACCAGGGGGTGCAGGGTACTCCAGGGTGGAGTGTCTGATGAAAGGCAAAAACTGAGGCCAGAGCCAGGCTGTGCCCCCAGGCCACTCGCTCCTGGAGAGGCACTGTGGCTGAAACCCCAAAGATGTGTGTGTCTTCTGCATGAATACAAGTGATGGACCCAAGCTTACTTCTTGTGTTTCTAGGTACAATTTTTCTTTTGCACCCACAAGCAAGTGGTTATTTGCCAGTGCAATTAACCATCTGCACCTTATTATGAGGGCGCAGCTGGCTAATTATGCTCAGAGGCATAGAGCAGCAGGTTAAATTACTTATCTACACAAAACCTTTATTTGTGGCTAGGGACACTGCCCTCTAAAAATTAGTCCCTAAATTTAACCGCTTCAGTCTTGGGTCACTATTTTTTTTTTCCTTTGGACCTGAATGAACATAAATATATGAAGTTGTTATTTTCACAGCAAGGATGACTCATCAAGTAATTAGTTAAAGGTGAATAATTTTGAATGCTGGGTCAAACTTTCTTGTTACTACTTAAGGACAGACGAAAACCAAACTTATTTCAAATTATTTTTGTCATATTTTGGAAAGATGGTATTATCTTCTTTTATGTACATCTATTCTTAGACATTTAAAATTTTCTAATTCCAATTTTCATTAAACTTGAAAGCAGCAGATTTAATAGCAATAGGTATACATGGGGAGGCATGCCTTTTGGTATCCAGTGTTTGAATGGATAGCTATGGACATCATTTGTGACTTAATATTGAAGACGTTTTTTCTGAGTGGTGATTATAGAATTCTCTCCTCATGACCTACCTTGAGGACTCATTCTACCATGAAGCTGGTGCTGGTTCTCCGAGCCGGTGCCAGACTACAGGCAGTTCTGTTCTGACCATTCCTGGAAAGGTTTGCGGATGGACCCTAGGGGATGGGCGATTTCTCCCTTTTCTTTTTTTTTTTTTTGATAATTAACTTTTGTTTATTTTTAGTTTACATCATTGATTTCCACAAGATTTTGAGTTATAAATTTTCTCTCTGTCTTTCCCCTCCCCCCCCCTGCAAACAGCGATCACACTGTATATCCCCTCACCCGATCTGCTCTCTCCTATATCCTCCCCCATTACCCCTCTGACTTTCTGGTAGGGCAAGATGGATCTCCCTATCCCAGTGCCTGTATATCTTATTTCCCAGTTGCATGTAAATAATAATAATTATTATATATATATGTATATTTTTAACATATAATTTTAGAACTTTAAATTCTACATTCTTTCCCTTCCTCTCTTGTCACCCACCTCCACTGGAAAGATAAGCAATTCAATACAGGCTGTACGTGTGTAGTTACACAGAACATCTCCCATATTGTGTAACACTAGTGATATCTTCCTCCTTTCTATCCTGCCCTCCCCTTGTTCTATTCTCTACTTTGTCCCTGTCCCTTTACAGAAATGTGTGCTTCTAACCACCCTCCCCCACAACCTGCCCACACCTCCATCATCCCCTCTCTCATCCCCATCCTCCCTACTCTCCTGTAGGGCAAGATACCCATTTTAGAGTGTACATCATTCCTTCCCTAAGCCACATTCAATGAGATTAAGGTTGACCCATTCCCTTTTTGACTTCCTGTTCTTCCCCTCCATTGTAACAGTTATCCCTTGCCTCTTATATATGAGATGATTGACCCCATTCTTTCACAGTCTCTCCCTGTCTCCTCTCATTCTGTTCCTCTCCCACCTCTTAATTCTACCTTTTAAAATATCATTCCTTCCTATTCAGTTGATCCTGTGTTCTGTCTATGTATACATATATACACACATTCCCATATGTATTCGTATGCATATATGTCCTTCTACATATAC
>CM053585.1:33001196-33096527 GCA_028646515.1 Pseudochirops corinnae | reverse complement strand
ACCAAACTATTGTACAATGTGAAAGTATTTGCAGATCCTATACATGATGGCACGCCACCATGAGGGGCGGGGGAAAGGAGGGGAGAAAACAAAAAAAAAAAAAATAAAGTGAACAATTACCAAAAAAAAAATGCATAAGATTAGAAAGGAAACTAATAGTATCAAAATAGTTATCAAAATATTTTTAGACAGTAACTTTGTAGGTGCCAGGTTAAGAACCCCTACCCTATACACTTCTGTTTTCCTACAATCCAAAAGAGCTGAGTACTCTTCTCCAGGAGGAAAAAAAATTCCATCATACCATCTGAAAATCCACCAATAATAGCTTCCTTAGGTAGCGTGGGACCAAGGGAGAGTCAGGCCTCTCCCTTTACACTCATTCCCCACCCTTCTCCATGTATATCCAGATAGAATCAGGTTAAAATGTATAGCAGAGGTAACCTCAAAAATCAGCAATTCAGTAATTCAATAACCATTTATTAAGCACTTGTTGTATGCTGGGCACTGTCCTAAACAGTGGGGACTGCCCTCAAGGAGTTTATAATCTCATCCCAAAAACAAAGCTGAAACCACTCAATAAAAACACAAAAGAATATGATGGCCGAATATAGAAAGAACATGAAGCTGTGTGGTCCCTCCCTCTCCCAGGTTCAGCATTCTGTGGGTTGAGTCCATGTATTTTGTTATTGCTCAGTCATTTCAGTTGTGTCTGAGTCTTCATGAACCCATTTGGGGTTTTGTTGGCAAAGATACAGGAGTAGTTTGCCATTTCCTTCTCTAGTTCATTTTACGATGAGGAAACTGAGGCAAATAGGGTTAAGTGACTTGCCCAGAGTCACACAGCTAGTAAGTGTTTGAGGCTGGATTTGAACTCAGGAAGATAGAGCTAGTGCTCTATCCACTGTTCCACCTAGCTGCCCTGACAATAAAACTTATAGAAACCTGTCATCTTTGAACAACCTTCTCTCCATCCCTGCACAACATTTTTCCTGGGGCACTGCTTGGACATCAATCGTGTAGTGTGTGTGTGTGTGTGTGTTTGTTGAGTGTGGGCTAGCAGGGCTCTGGGGACTGTGCCCTGGACATGTTTCCAGATGAGAGACAAGTGGCAAATGAGCTGCCAGTCCATCTGTCAAGAACTCAAGTTTCCTTCCATCCCAGCCAAAATCCTTTGCTACCTGGAAGGATTTTTAGAAATATCTTGAAGTAAAAGACCAAGAATACAGTACAGCCCTGATGCCACAGTGATCATTTACACAGGACATAGAGGGGTTTAAGTAATAATCACTTTAAAAGACATACTGAGAAAACTGGGGATGGTTGGAAGGCAATTTTCCTCCCCCACCCCACTTGCATCACATACACACACGTGTACTTTTTTTTTTAATGTGAATCATCTTTTTCCATGTTCATTCACTAAGAACTGGGGGCACAATAAGACACAAGCTGACCCCTATTGTTAAAAAAAAAAATTATCACTTGCACCCTAACCCACGATTAAGACAGACCAGATATGCTCTCCAATCCAACAAGCATTGGTTAGCATTAGCAGGCAGGATTAGCACTCCTGTTCTCAAGGGAAGAGACCAATGTTACGGAGCTTTTGGTTATGTCCCCATGATAGCATTTTTAATTACAAAATGTTTCCTTTGCTTCTCCTGAATATTCCTAAGGGTTTCAGGGACTGGGGGTGGAGGGTGAGTTATACCCTGCCTGGCCAGCTGAAAGAGGTTGGAGTCTGAAAAAATAGGACCCCTGGTGATGCTGGCACAATCGTTATGTTTGTTGGGGAAATGATTTCTCCCCCCACCCACCTTTTCCTTTTTGTGGCATTCTTCCTTCCTCTGTCTATCAATTGTTTATATTTATTCAATTTATAAATGCAGGTTCTTTCCCATAGGGCATCAAACCCCAGCCAAACAATTAAAAATCCAATTAAAGTATTCTTAAAGTCACAGGAACAACAGAGCCATAGGAGATGTATTTAATTACCCATTAATTTATATTGGCAGAGTTGGGGGAGGCAGGGTGGGAATGGGTCTTAGCATCATGCCCTGATGATCAGTCAGCCTCAGCAGGGATGTCAGTGTGAGAGAAGAGTTTGAAAGACTTCAAAATCCTTTCTTAGCTTTCTTCAAAGAATAATTCTGGGCAGAGTGGGTAGGAACCCATTAGTTGCTCTTATCTGTCAAGAAAAGAACCATAGTGGAAGAAACAGGGGTGTTGCAGGGAAAAAACTCACTAGATTTAAAGTCAGAAGATATAGATTCAAACCCCAAAATGACTTTAACCTTTCTCATAAGAGTCTGGCTTGATGATCTGTAAAGTCCCTTCTTGCTCTAAATTCTATGATTGAACTAGGGATAGGGAAAACAGCCCTCTGCCCTCAAAGACTATTATAGAGTTTCAGAGCTTAAACATACATATTTTCTGGTACAGTCCCAATTTTAGATATTGTCCTGTTGTTTCCATAAACAAATGAAATATCCTTGAAATTCCAAGACTTCAACAAATGAAAATTTAATGGTTCAAGTCAATCAGTATTTCAAGTGTCAGAAGGCATACCTACAAGACTTTGTCAAAAGCTGAGGGGGCTAAAAGATAGAGACATTGAAATGTAAAACAGGCTTCAGGGGCAAATGAAACATACCCCACATGGAAAGGAACCAAGGTTTGGATAGATCAACTGCATAAGAAGAGGCCAGGCCATCTTATCTACTCATCTATAAAAGATCCCCAAAGGAACTTAGAAGGTAGAACTGGCTAAATTGAAACTGATCCCTGTTAAGGCAAAGTAGAGTTCCTTACTGAGGGGAAAGGCTTTTGAGCCCAGAAAAAGCATTGAACCAAAGAGGTTGGACCTCTTCCATGTCCAGTCTGGAGTTGGTGAACAACCTCAGAGAGAGTCAAAGAGAAAGGATCTCTGCCAATTGTAAGTTAAAGGTTGTCACCTTAGCTGAAAGAGGGCTATAGCACTCCAGAAAAAAAGGGTACTATAAGACTTTATCTAAAGAGAGCACAGTATCACCCAGCTGAGCCAATGGTTGGAAGTAGAAAAGGATTGGAAATTCCCATGGAAGATAAACCTGGTGGGGAGGCACTGCAGCTAATGAGGGACTCACTTGGCCCATCCCAGCAATTGATTGACTTGTGTAGCTAAAACAAACTAACTCATCTATCACCAACAACACACCACATAGCAAAATGAATGTTTGTGAAAGTGCATATAGACCCTGCAGATCTAGAGGTATAAGTTGCCCTAGCACTATAAAAGTTCCCAACATGTGTTCCTCATTGCCGTTATACTTTAAATTGTGCCCATTCTTCTCCCTACCCACCATAGATTCTGTGCATTTTTAAGGGGGTGGGAATGGTGCCCCTAGCATTGGAGAAGAATCTGTGCTAAATATGATATTTGAGCAAATGCCTTTTCTAAAGAACTAAATCCACTGGCTAATTGTTAAGGGGAATCACACCAATAGGGGCTCATAAACTAGCACAAGGAGACTAGCTACTCACAGGATTGCTCCTAGAACCCTGAATGTAGTACTAAACACCACTTTCAGAACCCACCTTGCCAGTGCTAATATAAGTTGGTTGGAGGGATTTAAAATCTAAACAGAGAGGTTTATTTTTTTATCCTAATGACCATAGGCAACCACTGAAGTTGGCTGAGAAGGGGAGTGATATGATCATATATGTGCTTGAAGAAAATCACTTTGACAGCAGTGTATATGAGCTATTGAGGATCCTTTTCCCAACTTCAATTCTCAGTGACAAATCAGGTTCCTAGATCTAGGCTAGCTACAGCTCACCCTCATGATTCTAGGGATAACCTTGAGGGGACCAGAAGAAAATTATTTAATATCTTTAATTTGAGCCCCCACTGGTCTGCTTCCCCCCCCCCCCCACACACACACCATATGATCAGTTGAGAATTAGTTAGTCAGTCTTAAGTAACTTTTAGAAAAGAGTATTTACCAAAGTGGTACCATAAGAACAATTGGTACAAAATATCCCTTCCCCAAAAGTTTATGGTGCTCTCTACCATGATTGCATCCAGATTATGGGGGGAAGTGGGTATAAATTTACAGAGTACATATGTCAAAGGCATAACAGCTTCTGGTTGCTGAAAGTCCTTTTCCCCCATGGTGGGGAGAGGTGTGCTCAGTAAGTTTCCCTTAGGCATGGTGTAGTCCCTTCCCCAGGATCTTTGTAAAGCCATGAACTCAGTCTGTCCTTGATCTCCAGCTAATCTGGGGATACTATTAAGGATACTGATGGGAAGATGGGAACTGCTGCTATTCCCAAGGTCATGATGCTAGGACACTAATGAGAAGATGGTAAGTCCAATGTCATCTGTCCTTCGAAACCCAAAATGGCATCCTTTGGTCAAAAGAGCATGAGAAGAAACCAGGGCTGAATCTGAGGCTTCTCTCTCCCCATCCCCACCCTTACACTAAGTAATTCTTTCTTAGGGTATTCAGCTAGAATTCCATACTTGCTCTACTTCCTCAAATTATCTTATTGACTTAATAATCTACAGATGATCCTTGGGGCATGGTCATTTCCTCAACTTATCAGAACATGATCTTTATGCATTCTAGTACAGAAGTCTTTTGAACTTAAGTCTGAGTTTTTTTGGTTGATTGATTGATATATGCTTAAAGTGTCAGAGCTAAATTGGGGTGGGTGGTTTCTTACTCTACCCAGATGATGGACTGGACTGGAGTGAGAAAAGGCTCAAGGCAAGGAAATCAATAAAAGACTGTTGCAATAATTTAAGCTGGAGATGATGATAATCATAGTTTCATAAGATCATATGATCATAGATCTAGGATTAGAAAGGACCTCAGAAATCCTTTAGTACAACCTCTCATTTTACAGATGAATAAACTAAAACTCAGGGTGTTAAGTGATGAGTACTAGAAGGCCCTCAGGGCTATGGATTTCCTCTCCAATTAGCTCTTTGTGGGCAGGAAACACATCTTAACTCCTTTCAGATTCTGCACATCTCCTAGCATCATGTCTTATACACAGGAGTCAGATCAACTTGTCTATTCTTAACCTCTTTACTGAAGCTAGGTGGACCAGTGGATAGAGCACAGGACCTGGAGTCAGAAAGACTTGTCTTTCTGAGTTCAAATCTGACTTCAGAGATGTGTGACCTGGGCAAGTCACTTTACCCTGTTTGCCTCAATTTCCTTATCTGTGAAATGAGCTGGAGAAGGAAATGGCATTTGGTATGTTGGGGAAAAGTAGAAATATCTGGCTTCAGATCTCAGTTCTGCCACTGACTCCCTGGTGACCTTGGACAGGACTTAACCTTGGTGGGCCTCAGTTTCCTCATGTAAGACAAGAACATTGGACTAGATGGTCCCTTTCAACTCTGAATCTATGACCCTATGTTGCAATTAGTACAAGTACAGGTATCATCACTAACATTTTACAGAGAAGGAAACTGAAGTTCAGAGAAGTGAAATTATTTACTCAAGGTTACATAGCTAGTAAGTGCTAAAACCAGTATTTAAAGTCAGATCTCTCGACTCCAACACTCTTTCCACAAAAACTTTTTTTTTAAGTAAAAGACTGGATTTTAGGGATCCCCTTCTCTTTTTTTTCTAGATTTTAATATTTTGGTTTTTCCCCATTACATGTAAAAAAATCCTTCTCTTTCCAAGAGGCTGATACTGCCCAGAAACTCCCCTCAAAAACACTGTGTTTGGGAGCCTGGAGTTTAGTAACTCTCCTCTTGGGCCATGTTGGTGAGCGCACAGGAAATTTCCATACAATAGTGGCCCTGAGACAGCTATTAGGGGCCCCCAAAAAGGTGCTATAGGCATGAACAGGTCCTTCCTCACCCTAGACCTAAGTCTATCCTAGCTTTCCTGCTCCTCCTCAGTCTCTCCAGGAAAAGGTAAACATCAAAAAAGAGTAAATGGGCCATCTCTGCAACTGATTCTCTTTTACAACAAGGTGTGTTTTAAGCATGATCCCATTCTTCCTCCGGGGGAAGGGAGGGTATCAGGAATGAGTATATTACCATTCTTACCTTATATTTCAAGTAAACATTGTTGTTGTTGAGTTGTTTGTGCTCACTAATCCAACCCAACAAACATTTATCAGCATTAGCAGGCAGTATTAGCACTCTTTTTCTCCAGGGAAGAAACAAATGTTATAGTCACTGGTTATGTCCCTATGATAATGCTTTTAAGTACAAAATATTTCCTTTGCTTCTCATAGATAATCATAAGAATTTCAGAAAGGGAATTAGGAGGTAGGAATGGAGGGTGAGCTTCATAAAAAGCTAATTGATGTTAATTGGTTAAAGGGACTTAGGGTACCAGACGATAGTACTAAATAGTAGTAGGAGGGAGTTGGGGTGGACATATCTATTAGCTCAAGCTAATTGCATTAGAGAGGAAAAGTTCCAACCTCTCAGAGATACTCCTAGAACCCCATCAGAGAGATGCAGTGGCTTGGCTCAGTGATAATGAACCCAAAGAATACTTCACTACATAAATACAACAGAAAGGGGTGATTCTATCACAAAACAGTCTAAAAGCCAAGCAGATAATCCCCAATCTATCCACACTCCCTGCACATGGATCAAATGGGCAAGCCACACTCTTCCTAGGGAGATGCAGTCAAAGTCTAAACAAATGCCTACCTCCTGGTAACCTCATCAAGTTGATGGAGAATTCTCAACACCTACTGTCAAACATCAAGAGCAACACTTGAGTTTCTCTTTTGTCTTTGCTATTAAGTATAAATTCTGTTCCTAGAAGACCATTTTTTGTGGTCTGGAAATCCAATTCCATTCAATCCAAAAAACATCAAGTCCCTACTAGGTGCTCAGCACTGTGAAGTGGTCTCTGACATCAAGAAGTTTGCATTCTACTGGGGGTAAGGAAACACAGCACATATACAGATAAATACAAAGTACATAAAAATTATATGAAGGAATTTCAGAAGGGAGAAAGCATAAACAACAGGGGAGATCAGAGAAGTCTTGTATAGGAAGTATCACCTCAGTTATCTTTGGAAATAAACAAAGGAGGGAGGGAGGGAAGAAGGAAGGAAGAGAGGGAAGGAGGGAGGGAGGGAGGAAGGAAGGAAGGAAGGAATGAAGGAAGGAACGAAGGAACGAAGGAACGAAGGAAGGAAGGAAGGAAAGAAGGAAGGAAGGAACAAAGAGAGGGAAGGAGGGAGGGAGGAAGGAAGGAAAGAAGGAAGAAAAAGAAGGAAGGAAGAGGGAGAGGGAGAGAGAGGGAAGGAGGAAACAAGTATTTATTTAGTATCTACTATGTGCCAGCACTCACTTCTAAATGCTTTACAAATACTACATCATTTGACCCTCACAATAACCCTGAGAGGCCGGTGCTGTTATGATTCTCATTTTACAGTTGAGGAAACTAAGGCAAACATAGATGTGAGATAAGGAAGGAATGCAGTCCAGATAGAGGAGACCACTTGTACAAAGGCAGAAGAGGGGAGGTTGCCTAAGAAGAACAGCTAGTTTGACTGGAATGGAGAGTGAAGAAAGGGGTACACTCCCATACAAGATGAGAAAACTAGGGAGGAGGAGGAGGTTGCAGGAGGCTTTAAATGCTATGTTGAGAGCTTATATTTTATCTTAAAGGCAACGGGGTCACTGAAGATTTTTAAGAAGAATGATATGTGTTGTCATAATGCCAATTTACAGCAATTTGAGAAAAGTATTGCTAGGAATGTTCCTGGCTAAACAATGTTTGGTAAACTTGTTTGGTAAGGAAATGGAACTGTAGGCTTCTTTGCTCACCTTGGGCCCATCATGGTCAATGAATGCTATAGAACTCACAAAAGACCACAGTGTACTTAGAATGTCCTCACTTGTTCCCACTTCACAACATTCTCAAGCTCAAAATGCAATAGTGCCACTGTGGACTGGTTATTGATTTCTTTCTGGGACTGAACCTATCTCACCACTTTGCTCTTTATTCCCCACAGCATGACTGGTCCCTTTTACCCTAAATTCTTCTAGAGCAATTGATGCCTTCCTTCTCCCCTGGCTGTAGACTCCTTTCATCCCTTTAAGCCTTCTCTGCTAAGGTAATTAACATTTATCTCAGGGCCCCTTCCTCAGGTGTCAATATTCAGCTAGAAATATTTTTTTTCTCCCTCTGAAAACTAAAAAAGCTGAAAAGGAATTGGCAAATCTCATCTCCCAAGTGAACTAGGGTTAGTTTGAAGCTGCTGAAATATTGAAGGAAAATGAGATTAATTTAGACAAGCCTTAGGCTTTATCAAAATCCTTCAGACTGTCTCAGGAAGGAAATGGAGTTCTCATTTCCCCTCCATCTGCAGCTTTCTCCCTCCTTTGGATCCAATCTCTCTCAAGCAAAGTACTGCTCAAGCTCTCACAAACTAGCTTCCCCTGAGGGGAAGGCATATCTGCTTACAGCCACTAAACTCACATATCATCATCATCATAGCCATAACTAGCAATGATATAATGCTTTGAGGTTTGCAGAACACTTTACAAATATTATCTCATTTGATCCTCACAACAATCCTGGGAGGTAGGTGCCATTATTATATTTGTATACAGATAAGGAAACTGAGGAAGGCAGAAATTAAAGTGACTTGCCCAAAGTAACACAGCTGGTAAGTGTCTAAGGCTGGATTTTAATTCTGGTTTTCCTGACTCCAGATCCAGCATTCTTTCCACTGAACCACCAGCTGACTCCAGCTGACCTAGGCACATCAATTCCCCCTTTCTGAGATTCTATTTCCTCATCAATAAAATGGAGGAGTTGGGACTAATCCCTAAGATCCCTTCTGGCTGTGACATGATGACACCATGTTCTCTGCTCACAATTTGGAGAAGGAAAGAAGACTAACATACACGAAAAACAACTAGAGAAGGATAAAGGGTAATATACAATATTTTATAAAGTGAATATAAACAAGGGCAAAAATTCTAATAGCACAGACAAGCTTACCTTTAGTCAGAATGAGGAGAGATGAAGAATGGCTGGAGTTATCAAGAAGGCTTTGTGAAGAAATGGCTGTATGAAGACAGAATGGAGGCTCTTAAAAGGTGAGGACATTTTCTTTTGAATATTTTCATCACTGCCACCCAGCATAGTGTTGTATGTACTAGGTGCCTAATAAATGCTTGTTGAGTTAGACTTGAAGGACTAGAATAGTTTAACTTAGCAGAGAGGAGCCTGACATTCCTGGGTTCACTCCTATATAAATATCAACAATATGTAATTGTGGTAGAGTTGTGCTGGAGTTTCCAGAGCAAGCCATTTCCATTACAGAAGATGTCAGAGAATCACAAAAACATAAAATGTCTGAGCTGAAAGTGATCTTAGAGGTCATCCAATTCAATCACTTCATATTATAGTTGAGGATACTGAATCCTAGAAACGGGAAGTGACTTGCCTGAGGTCACACTATGAGGTTAATGACAGAGCTCTGACTGGAACTAAGGTTTCCACCACTGTTTCCACAACCCCATGACATGTTAGTACTGACCCATTCATCTTTCCATCTCACCTAAGGAGTCAGAAGAAAAAGATAAAACAACCCCAGTTGACACATGGAAATGAAAAAAGTCAACAGCTTGACCAAAGGACAGTTTTCCAGTAGGAGAATCTACAATGGAATAGGCAGGTCACAGTTTCCAGGCCAAGCACCCCACTATATTTCCTCTGTTTAAAGAGCACTTTATCATCAGGATGGGACCTGATAGAGATTGCCTGAGAGCTCTGACAGAACTAAATAATAGAATAGTAGAGCTACTAATAATTTATTGAACATGCCTGCTATACCGAATATCATGGAATGCCATGTCTATCTTCTAAATTCAGTTCTAGGTCCTAGCTAATAGTGGCCCCAAGAATGATTGCCTTACTTCATTAACAGGAAAAATAGTTAAGAAAAAGTCATTAGGAAGAGAGTCATCAGGAATCAAGATGAATTAAAGATGCTAGAGGAAAAGATTCCATCACTGAGCACTTCTACTCAACATAACATGAAGGAAGCAAACCCAATTTTAAAAATATATATAATACTAGTTTCTGGATCAAAGAAACGGGGTGTGTGTGTGTGTGTGTGTGTGTGTGTGTGTGTGTGTGTGTGTGTATGTGTGTGAAGCTTCCCATTGCCTTTTCACAAGTTACACTGGCAGGACCTTTATGTACCTGAGTTTCTCCTTCACATATGGAAGCCTATATAGATCCCAGTTCTGCCTTTTACCAGCTGGGAAAGTCACAGATTCTTTCAGGTTATCATTTCCATTATCTGCAAAATAGGAGTGATAATTCTTTTATTACCCAGCTCTCAGGGCTACTGAGAATAATAAATGGAATAATTAATAATAATAATTAGCATTTATATAGCATTTTACAAAAGTTGTTTCATTTTGATCCTCCCAAAAACCTGTGGGATATGTGCTATCATTTTCTCCATTTTACAGATGAGGAACCTGAGTCACAGAGAGGTTAAATGACTTGCCCATGGTCACACAGACAGTAATCGTCTGATGCAAGATTTGAACTCGGATCTTCCTGAATTCAAATCCAGCATCTATGCACTGCGCCACCTAGCTTTTTGGTACTATAGAAATGTAAGTTGCTATCTTCATCATTATTATCATCATCATTTGCTTAATGGAAGAAAAGCAAGTTACCTTTTGGCAGAACAAAAATAAGGAGAACAAATTCAAGGGCGGCATATGTTCCGTCTTTCCACCCAAATCCTTTTGGGTGTGCCCAGGTACCTGATCTCATTAGAAGACCAGAAGAACAGATGGAAACATCCAAGGGGTTAATAGCTACTAGTATATGACCCAATCTAATTTGGTCCCAATGCTAGCCATGCTGGAAATAATTATGATATTAGAATCAGAGAACTCTGACTTCAGGTAGGGAATAAGTAGCCAAAACTATGTGAAGCTTCTATGAGGACAATATATTATATAAGAAAAGCAAATCATATTAGAAATAGATTTTCTTAAAAAGAAAGAGAGAACAGAGAAAGTAGAGTAGATAGTGGAATAATCACATAATAAAATTTCATTTGTCTGTATTAATGAACAAGAATAGTGGCAGAGAAAATATTTTTAAAAGATAAGCCCAAAAGGATTATCTAAACTGCTCCCTGTCGGTAATGCCACCAGTACTGGAAAGCAGGTTGAACATGAAGGGAAAATAATGACGAAGGAAACAAAGCATCATTAATAATAAACCTAAAATAAGGAGTTTGCACTAGCCATTTCTACCTATATGCAGGGATAGTTTCATCTATTCAATAACAATGTGCCTCTGTGTGTGTGTGTATGTGTGCATGTGTGCGCTTTGTGTGAAGTTTCATATTGCCTATTAACAAGTCCCACTGGCAGGACCTTTATGGGCCTGAGTATATTCTTCAACCTTTTATTAGATGGGCAATTCACTAAACCTTTCAGGTACTCAGCTCCATCATCCACTAACATTCACTAAACACCTTCTATGTACAATACACTATTCCAAGTACTATGGAACACTAACATTTGAGATTTAAATATACAATCCTTTGTCCTCAAGGAGCTTCCAATCTGGTAGCATAAATAATACATTGTGCAAATAATTATAGCATAATATAAAACAATAAATGCTTAACCAAAGTTTAAAGGGTTATGAGAATTTGTAACTCTATGTTTACATACCCATGTCATTGTTGACTGCCCACATTAAGACCCTCACATAGTTGTTATTGTTCCTACATGGGTACAGTGGAGATCTGTAGTATTTATTACCCACATGTTTTTAATTTAAGTGATCAGGCATAACCCCAGCACAGGTGGGGTCACAACTTATATTTACTGATGTTAGTTTTTTTATGTAAAACATTTCCACATTAGTCATTTTCTACAAGACGACTTGAATAAAAGAAAAAGGATGAAAGAAAAGAAAGTGAAAAATAACATGCTTTATTCTGTATTCAAACAATATCAGTTCTTTCTCTAGAAGTGGATAATATGCTTTATCATGAGTCCTTTGGGTCTTGAATCATTGTATTGCTGAGAATAGCTAAGTTATTCATAGTTCTTCATCATACAATATTGCTGTTTCTGTGTACAATGTTCTGGTTCTGCTCACTTCACTTTGCATCATTTCATGTAAGTCTTCTTAAGTTTTTTTGAAATCATCTTGCTTGTCATTTCTCATAGCAAAATACTATTCCATCACAATTGTATACCACAGTTTGTTTAACCATTGTCTAGTTCATAGGCATCCCTTCAGTTTCCAGTTCTTATCCACCACAAAAAGAACTGCTTTAAATACTTTTGTACATATTGGACCTTTTCTTTTTGCTTTGCTCTCTTTGGGGTACAGACCTAGCAGTGGTATTGTTGAATCAAAGGGTAAGCACAATTTTATAGACCTTTAGGCAGAGTTCCAAACTGCCTTCCAGAATGAGATATATGCACTGATTTTAACAAATCATATATATCTATGCTTTCTTTTCTGCTTAATAGTTCTTATTTCTCCCTCAGAAATGAACCTCTGTATTCATGTAAATAAAGGATAAAACCAGAGAATGGAATCAGTTTCCAAGCCAGCAAAGATCACTTCAGGCCATATAAAATTTAATTCTTCACTTCCACCCATTACAAAGTCCCACTGAGCTGCTAACAATTCAATATTCATAAATATGCAACAGCAGAATTCATTTCATTTAATAATGAATCAAAAACTTATCCAAGTCTTTGCCTGCATTTATTCTCAGAGCCTTGCAGTTGCCACGTCTTCATTTGCTGTGCGTCAAATTTTTTGGTAACTCTTTGTCTGGTGGGTGGCAAATCACAAATTTCTGATCTTTCCCCTCTCCTATTAAATAAGCCCAAGCAAGGTAAAAACCAGCTTCATAGTTCAGCACTCTGGACAGATCCTGCAAACGACTCCATCTAAGGAAACTAAACTGGATTTTCATCAACTCAGGTACTTTTAAAAGTTAATAACTTAGATTATATATATAAGAACAGTTTGTGAAAAAGAATTTGAGGGCAAATCTATCAAAGCTTGGGTGACTTATTACACAGAGGTACACACTGTATTCTTATTTCAGATCCTGTGACAAATGAATAATGGCAAATATAGGCAAGAAAGTAATGTCTTTGATGGTAAATAAAATTAAAACCCATAACCACCAGCAAGAAGAAAATTCAATCTGCCATCAAGTGCCATTTAAAACCATTTATATGTTCTGTCTGCAACCTAGGTTTTTGAAATTTTAAAAGGTAAAAGTTTAAAAACTACAGAAAGACTTTGTAGAGGGACAGATATCACCTGGCTTTGTCTGTAGATTTTTTAGAGGGCAGAACCTCAGGTGTATGCAAGGAGAACAAGAAGAAATATGTCTTGTTTGTGACCTTTTCTTCCTCTCCTCTGCTCCTTGTCTCTTTTCTTTCTCTTCTGTCTTTCCTCTTATCTCTGTCCTTGACCTTCTTGCATTACATGATGTAAGAAATAGGTTACTGATACATAGCTTTGAAACTTGAGAAAAGAATGTTGCAAAAACTATTTTATGTCATAAGAATCTGCTGTAACATTCCTAGGCAGGGTCAGTGGCTGCCAGGGAGAAGGAATAGAAGGGACACTTGAAATTCCCAGTGTTCTCTTGGCTTTGTAAATGCCCTCTGGTGCTTCAGTTTCCACACTTGTACCATGAGTGACAATTCAGGCTGCAAAATGAGCAGTCTCTCTCCATCTCTTCCCATAGCCCAGGGCAGTGATGGATGTAGTCAGGGTCTGAAGTGAAGGGACATTTCATTGTCATGGAGATCTGCATTCCTACTGAGGTTAGCACAGAAAAACAAATAAACATGAAGTTGTTTTGTCTTTTGAAAAAGTAATTTTCTTCAAAGAAATGCCAATGGTTTGGTTATTGTAAAAGAAATTCATCTCCCATAGAGCATTACATGAAATAGGAAATAGGCTAAGGATAAATGTAAGGACAATACATTGTAGATAAGATTTTATATCACAATGATCCATTGTGACACTCCTAGCTTGAGGCAATGTCTTTATGCAGAGGGAATGGAAGTAGTTTCTACACCACCTGTGGGGTTTGGGATTATCAGTGCTGTGTCTACATCAGAGGGAATGGAAGTAGTTTCTACACCATCTGTGGGGTTTGGGATTATCAGTGCTGTGTCTACATCGTGTACCTCGGGAGTTCCTATTTTGCCTAACAAGAAAGCAGATTGCAAAAATGGGGAAAGGCAAACAGGATGTCTTCTACTTGAACTTGGATCAGAGGGCAAGACAGGCGCAGATCCATCCATGGTTGACTGACGACTTAGAGTGCTAACATATTATTCGTAAAGTACACTCACTTCTTGGAGGAAAGAGTTCCAGAAATAAAATATGAGATTGTCATTTGTATTCTGATTCTTCCTTCCATCCCCATACACAAACTCACGTAGCTCGCTATATCTAACGAGCCTCAGACCTTATATTTCCTCAAGCACTATCTGATCATCTTCCATGAATTACCCAATCCTCCATCTCTACTTTCTACCTTTTATCCCGGAAAAAAAGCAATTAAATCAATACTACCATCTACTTCTGGAAAGAGTGACAATCAACTGACCTGTAGTTCCATTCACCATCTCTTTGACTTGTTGAACAAAAACATCCTTTCCTGACCACTATTCTACTATTTCCATGTTATCTCCCTTCATTAGAATGTAAGCTGCTTTTTATCTTTGTGTTTCCAAGGCTTAGTACAGTGCCAGGCTTATAGTAAGTACTAATTATAGGCAGTTCACCAGCTTACTGGGTAGAATTTTGAACCTGGAGTCAGGAAGATCTAAGTTCCAATACTGCCTCAGACACTTACTAGCTATGTGACCCTGGACAAGTCACCTATCCTCTCCCAGATTCAGTTTCTTCATCTGTAAAATAAGGGTAATAATATTATTATTAATAGATTACAGGATGAGTATTTGAAACATTTGTAAAGTATTATATAAATATTAGCTAAAACTATGAATATTTTTCATCCATTCATTTCTCATTCCCTTGCATCTGACTGTTCTGGTTTTACCAACTAATAATAACAATATTATTATCAATATATAATATTAATACCAAAAATAATACAAGCATCAGAAATTTTGGATTGAGAGCAGAATACTTGGATCTTTCTGGGGTTTGCTGTATTTGAAAGCCATTGATTCTTCCCCTTTCCCTCCCCTCTCCTCTCCAGTGTTAGAATTTATAACCCACAACTTTGGAGAATTTAAATCTCTATGTTCAAGTGTAATCAGAAACTTCTCTCTTCAACTGGCCAACCTCCAAACTCCAACTCAACTGGGAATCTTGGCTATGGTTATATCTCAAAGTATTGTCTTGGCTGTCTCTTTTTCTGATGAAGAGATTTAACTAATATCTCTAGGAGGACAGAAGTTGCTGGGGAAAATGAAGACCTGGGCCTCTTTATTTGGGCTTGTGACTTGTTCTCCTCTTCCTATCAGAGTTTTCCTGGTTTCTGGCCAATATTCTTTCCACTAGTGTCCTTTCCTATTTCAGGTAGATTATATCTTTACTCAGGATACCACATCCTGCATTCTGGGCCAATGGTGAACATTTATTCATAACCCCTAAATGAATTCTTCCACCTCTGATATCTGGTAACTGGTCAGGGAAGAGAGCCCAGACCTCAATCCCACCAGTCTGTCTAGTCCTACCGGATGGCTAGTTCCTGGTACACACTTACACCTTGCTTTCTGACCTCATGACTGTTTTTAGGAACTCTACAATTCTTGCTATTCAACCTTGGCCTTCACTATGGTTAAATCTTCTGTGGTCACTGTTCTCCCCAGAGAACATCTGGTACCTTATCAAGGGAATCCAAGTCATCCTAGAACGACACTTGGCACTCACCACCTACATCTTTTTCATACAATTTTTAAAAAGAAAATCCTCCTCCCCAAAATACTGACCTTTGAATGCTTTGGTTATCAGCAACTCACAGAAACTCCTCAGATGGCGTAGTCAGAATAGTGAAAGAAACTCAATAACTGTTGTAAGAAAAGAATGTTTAAAGAAGTATGAACTAATCTGGGCAAGCCTTTCGGGCAGGGTACTTAACCTGGTGTCTCTGAACTTTTGAAAAATACTTTGATAAATGTATTTCAAATATAATTGGTTTCCTTTGTAATACTATGTTTTATTTGATGCTTTTAAAAATATTATGATGAGGAGTCCATAGGCATCACCAGACTGACAAAAGGGCCCATCACATACACACAATGTTAAGGACTCCTGTTTTAGAGAGAAATGAACAATGAACAATACATTTTGGCACACAAACTGGGCCTGGTTTTGAAAAACATGGCCTCTGCAAAAACCAATTGTTCATAACTGTGTAATGCTTTTATTTTCTAGACTGTAATAGCTACAGCAGCAGTACCACTACCACCCCGGAAGCAATTTATCTGTATAATTTCCCCTCTTTTTACAGCAAATTACCTCTTGCCTGGACCAAGATAACCTTCCCTAACTCCTCTCTTCACACTTTCTGTTCTGACCAGACCAATTTCTGTTTTCCTTTATGCTAAGTGACTTTTCCCTCTTACTTACTCCCAAAAACTCACCCCTTCCATAAAATTCTACATGTTTTTCTTTCCATTTATCCCCCTAGAAAGAAGATACAGAACCATATATCAAGAAGAATTAGCCATAAATCAAGAGTCTCTGCTAGGATGGTCCTGGAAGATATAATTTCCATTACATGCAATTATAATGAAATTAGGAGAGATGCAATCATATTTACAAACAATTCAAGTCTGCCCAAATTGGCTATGTGGTCCATTCTCACGAAATTCATCTCAGCATGTCAGTGTTAGAAGGTCAGAGGTCAGAGGTCCTACTGTCCAATCCAAATCTAAATCAGAATCCCTCTACAATGTACCCAACAAGTGATCATCCAGACTTCCCTCTAGTACTTCCCAAGGCAACTCACTGCACTTTGGGGGCAGTTCTTCTTATCTCAAAGGGCTTTTTTTTTTTTTTTTACTTTCATAGAAGTTAAATTTTCTCCATTGCAACTTCTATGCATGGTCCCTAGTTCTGCCTTCTGGGGCTGAGCTCAAGTCAAATCCCACTTCCACAAGACATCCATTAAAGACAGATATGCTTCAGCTCAAGTCTTCTCTTCTTCAGGCTAAACAACTATAGTTCTTTCATTTGATCTTCACAGGGTATCATATCAAGCCCCATCAACATGTTGGTCACCCCAATTAGACCCTCTCCAGCTTATTAAAGTCTTTCATAAAATGTGGTACCTAGAACTGAATAAACTACTCCAGAAGTTGCCTGAACAAGGATGCATTTACATTATATACATATGTGTATATACATACATATCTGTTTATACTCATATATATATATACACACATGTGTATATACATGTATATAAATATTCTAAGATTATATTAGGGTTGGGTGGTTTGTTTTGGTTGAGGAGTTTTTTTCTGCCATATTATCCTATTAATTCATATTGAGTTTGTAGTCTACTAAAACCCCCAGATCTTTTTCAGACAAAAATGCTATCAACTTAAGTATTCCCATGAAAGTTGAGGTTTTTTTCTTTTTCCTTCCTCTCCTCCTTTTCAATGAGTCAATGCACATAGAGACAAAGGAAGAGACAGAGGAGGGAAAATGCCCCCCAAAACTTGTGTCAGTATACAGATACACCAGAGCCTACATTGGAAAATTCTAGTGTAGAATGTCAGGATTTGTATGGATTTGGTGTTGTTCTCCATGAGACAGAAGAAAGCATTCCATTGGTATACACTGATGGTTCAAATAAAACTACAGGAAGAAGGATGTTGTTTTGTTCAATCAACCAATCGACATTTAAGTGCCTATTGTGTACCAGGTACTGTGCTAAGTGCTAAGGATACAAAAGGAGGCAAAGGGAAGTCCCTACCCTCAAGAAATTTAGAATCTAATTTTCAGGTGATCATACTCAGTAGCTGATATCTTATGAGTTCACATTCGGTAGCCAATATTTTAGTTATATAGCTAGAGATGAGGCAAAAGCAAGAGGGAGGAAAAGGCAGTGGAAGGGAATGGAAGGAGAGATAAGGAACTGAAATGTGACTGTGATATGTCAGATCAGGGGTTATCTATATGAGATGAGTCCATAAAGGTAAATACTCACCCCTTTCTTCACTCCTTTCCCTTAGATACTGCCAACTCCATCACATGAGCAGAAGTCAAATTAGAAGTCATATGTAATAACATCAATTCCTCCTGATGTCACAGGAAAGCACTGTTACAACAGCAATTTGGTACACTGAAAAGAGCAGTGGACTTTGACCCAGAGGACCTGAGTTTAAATCCTGGTTGTATTACTTTCATGATCTAAATAACCTTGGGCAAGTCACCTCTCCTGGTTGGCCTTTGGTTTCCTTCTCTATATGTAAGGGGGACATGTATATCCCATGTTCCCTATGGGGATTATCTCTCTGAGAAGCCTCAGCAGTTTTCAGTATGTCCAATTTGAAAGGAGAGAAGGAATCTTGCAATGGGACAAGTCAAGAGCACAAATTGGTTTAACAGCCAAAGAAAGGGAGATGAGACACCTGATCCCATGTCCTGTTTACCTAGTCAAGAAGTAAAAACTGTCTCTACAAGGCTCCTTGATTCTTTGCCAATACTACCAATGTGAACACTAACCTAACGCCTTGCAATGAATGACTTGATGTATATTTTCTTGCTGTCTTATGAATAGA
This sequence comes from Pseudochirops corinnae, assembly GCA_028646515.1. Classification (NCBI taxonomy): domain Eukaryota; kingdom Metazoa; phylum Chordata; class Mammalia; order Diprotodontia; family Pseudocheiridae; genus Pseudochirops; species Pseudochirops corinnae. Next base: position 33,077,746 of record CM053585.1, on the reverse strand, counting down.
AGAAGAAGCCTAAGTCACTAACCAGGCTCTAAGATAAGCTCTCCCTTGGGAAAAATGTGTGGGGTGGTAGTAGCTTTGGGAAATAACTGGTGAATGTGCTTGCTGCTTGATTTAATTCCCTGTTATTTAACTTATACTATACTTTAAGTACAGAATATATGTGGTTGGGTCATGTAATTTATTTACTGCTAGCTGACATGTGTCATGAGAAGATAGCTGAACTGGGATCTTTCCCACCCCATCTCCAAGGAAGACTATGATTTCTGCCTTTGTAAGAAGCAAGAGGAGGGCTATAATTGCACTGCCAGTTGTATAGTGGGGAGGGGGGAAGGAGGATAAGCAGGATCCAGGCTTGCCCTGTTTTGGCTGTCTCTTATACTCGCCTATCTCCAAGGGGAATGTCGGGCTAAAATCCTACCTACCTATGTATACCATGTTTCAATTATGTATAATATGCAGGCAGAATACTTTAAAATCTATAATTGATCTCTCCCTCCCTCCCTCTCTCTCTCTCTCTCTCTCTCTCTCTCTCTCTCTCTCTGTCTCTCTCTCTCTGTCTCTCTCTCTCCATCTCTCTCTCTCTCTCTCTCTGTCTCTCTCTCTCTCTCTGTCTTTCTCTGTCTCTCTCTCTCTGTTTCTGTCTCTGTTGTCTCTCTATGTCTCTGTCTCTGTCTCTCTCAATGCTCTTAAGGAAAGCATAATATTTAGCATGCTGTCTCTAGCTTAGCTCCTTCCCACCATATTTATTTCATCATAAATAGTAAAACTCATCAAAGCAATAAACATAAACTGGAGAAGTTGACTAGTTAGGGCAAATAACAGAACACAACAAAGTAAATGAGCTCTTCAGATGGGAGTGATGTAAGATCTCAGCTTAATCAAGGAGAGGTAGAATCATCTCAGAAAGGAGTTCGTTTTCAGTTGTTTCTAGAGTTGCGGCCAGTAGAAATCAGGGATGTTGGAGGGCTGAATTTCCGCCACATGTTGCAGCTCTGGGAAGATCTCCAGTCTGTCACTCAAAAGTCCTTACTTGTCTCTCTTCACCTCTCTCTCCCTCAACTTCCCTCTCTGAACTGTCTTCCTCCTATACGGTAATGCAATATTGTTGGTTCAGACCTTTTTCAGCCATTCAGGAGTCAATGTCACAGGATTTTCCCTAAGGGAAACTGTCCCAGACTTGGGAAGAAATGGGGTTACATGAGGAAATATGCCTTGTTTTACTATATCATGTGATCTAATTTTAGCTTGAATGGAGAGGTGTGTGCCTCTTGAATATGAGGGACCTTAGAGTTACAAAAGGGGGACATAGTTAGAACCCCAGAATATTGAAAATTGAGGGATTAGATAGGAAAATCTTTAGGATGCTTTAGGCTGTGGTGGTAGAACATGCCCTGTTCCCACCACACTGGGTAAGAAAACTACAACTTGACTCTACCTAACTGGTGAGAGTGTCCATCCAAATATCTTATCCTGTACCCTAAGACCTCAAATACCAGAAAGAACCAGAGGCAAAAGCAAAATTTCTTCCATGTATTTCCTCCAGAATTTTGGGATGAGACAAAGGAATTTGTGCCAAGAATGAGTTGAGTCAGGTCCCTGGGGACCTAATGACCACTCATTTACTGATCCAGATGTCTGATGTGATCTCCCTCTTGTCTCTACACCCTTCTCTCTTATTTTGGTAGGAGAATAGACTGATACTTTCCTCTTTCATCACAGGACCCTAAGAGATGGAGGCCCCAACCAAATGACACTTATGCATCTCTATAGGGTAAAATAATGGTTGTTTTATACATGATTTGCAGTTGGTACCTAGAATGCTAATTTGGGATCCAGTGATCTCTTTGCCAGCTTTTTAACATCCAGACAATAACTTGAGTAACTAGATTTTCTTGGAACAATGCCATATGATAACAATGAATCAAAAGAAAAAAATTACACCATAGAGATCAGGCCCTAGGATAAGTTTCATCAGTGTTATTCTAGAGTGTTTAAGGGGGCTCCAGACCACAGGTTATACCTGAATTTTAGTAAAGCATATAACAAAGTCTCAACTCAAGTATCATCCCTATATAGGGTCTTTCCTGATTCCCCTCAGTCATTAGTATGCTTTCCCATATTTTGTATTTAATTTGCATATGTTTTCAATTCATTTATCTTTTTGCGCATTGTTTGGTCCCCAAGAGAACACAAGCCCCTTGAATAGAGGGACTAAATCATTTTTATTTCTATATTTCCTTTATATATATATTTATATATATATATATATGTATGCATGTGTATGTATGTATATATATGTATGTATGTGTATGTATGTATATATATGAGAGAGAAAGCATGGTTCCTACATATTATAGGCACTTACTAAATATTTGTTGAATGAATAAATGACATAAGAGATTATCAGGAGAGATCTCTGAAAAAAGACAGTAATTCTACAACGACAACTAGAACCTCAGAAAATGGTGGGAGGGGACAGCAAATGAACACAAGCTCCCTAAGAGTGGTTGGACCCATTTAAAGAACTGAAGGAGGAAATAAGGATTAAATTAGAATACTTAATGAAGTCTTAAACATGAGAACCAGTGGGTTAGAAGAGAATCTGAAAAGCCCTAGTGAAGTAACGAACATTATAAGAAAATGAATAGAGGGGGTACAACTAAAAATTTACAGAATATTTATAACAAGGCTTTTTGCAGCAAAGTCAAAAGAAATAAAATTGGCAGAACACCAGTTGAGACAGAGGGCATGAAGATATTCTAAAAATTAAGAGATTCCTTAAAAACTGTAATGAAACAAAAACATAATGATGTTTCAGAATATCATAAAATTGTCTAAAACCGTCAGAACCTGAAGGGGGAAGTGTAGATTAATAGAATCCATGGTGCAACACCAGAGAGAGATCATATGCTTAATTCATCCAGAAATGTGATTGTCAGGTTCAAGATCTTCAGGTCAAAGAGAAAATGTTGCAAGTAACCACAGAGACAGATCAGATACCAATTAATTTCAGTCAAAATCCTACAGGACTCATGAGCAAGAAAAAAGGAAAGAAAAGATTGAAATATGTTATTCCAGAATGCACAGGGAAATGATTTACACCTAAAATTAAGGTTTACTACCAAAAAAAAATAGGTATAATACTGTAGGAAGTTAGGAGAAACAGACTTAAAGAGTACTGAATCTGGAGTTAGAGAACCTGAGTTCAAATTCTACCTCTCACATTTGCTTTGTGGGTGACCTTAGAAATGGCACTTAACCTCCCCAAGATTCAGTTTCTCCATATGTAAAATAATGAGGTTGGACAAAATAGACTCTAAAGTTTCTTCCAATTCTAGATTTATGATCCTACAATCCTATGGTGATTTCCAAGTATTTATGAAAATACTTGAAAAAAAGCAGAATTGAATAGTCTTTGAAATATAACCTCTACAGACAAAAGAAAAGTAATCCATCCTGAATGGCTAAAAATGGCTAGGTGATCCAGTTTATTAATCCAGTAATTACAAGTGAATGAAGGCTTTCTTATCCTGTAACTGTCACTGCTAATGATGTCTCCTAGTTGTTTCCCATAGTTCAGTATTTCAAGATCTGTGGTTTGATATGTAGGGGAATCTCCCTCCAACAATAAAGACTACAATTCTTCTATGCCTTAGTAAGTGATCATCCAAAGTTTCTATAGCTAAAGAATATTTATCCCTGGGGCCAACATAATGGGAAGTAAGCCTCTTGGAAATTAGTCAACCTGCTTCTCAGACAACAGACCTCCAAACCATCACCAAGAAGTTTCTGCTTGACAGCATCTGCCCGATTTGTACTCCACTGGCATAAACTTTGAGAACTCAACCTCCCCTCTACTCCATGATGAGGCATCCAAGTCAGATTCGAATGACTCTTGTTAATTCAGTTTCTGTTAGAGATCTTTCAGAGCCCAGTGTCCTATAACACTGGATGCTGGCCTGTTAGGACAGAAACAGCCAGGACAACTCCCCTTCATGACTTCCCAGCCTGTCTACATCTAGATAATCATTTAGGACATTGTTCATCACATCCATTCATAGACTTAGCATTAGAAGGGACCTCGGGAATCATTAATAATAGTAGCTAACATTTTTATGGTGGTGGAAGGTTTATAAAACATTTTATGTGGATGACCTAATTTCATTCCCAATAACCCTAGGAGGTAGGTGCTGTTCTTACCCTCATTTTGCAAATGAGGAAACTGAGGCCATGAGGGGTTAAATAACCTGCCCAGGGTCCCACAGCTAGTAAGTTTCTGAGACAGGATTCCAACTCAGGTCTTCCCAATTCCAAGTCCAGTGGTCTAACTACTATGCCACCTAGGTAATCAAATTCCCACCAACAATATGAATCCTTTCTTCAAATTCTCAATGGACACACTCAATGATAGGGAACTCACTATCTCACAAGGAAACCCATTCTATTTTCAAAGATTTCAAATTATTAAAAAGACTTTCCTCCTTTTGAGCTGAAAACTTGTACCTCCCAACCACTGGTCCCTCTGGTGCTTTATAAAAATAAGGTCAATCCCTCTTGTACATCAAAGTCTTTCAGATATCTGAAAAAAATGAGCATATCTCCCTAAATCTTTTTTTCTCCAGGTGAAACATCCCCAGTTCCAACAATTATTCTCCATATGACATCATTTCCAGATAGCTCATCATTCTTGTCTCCTTCTTCTAGAAATGCTATTTGTCAGTTTTCCTATTTATACATGCTACCTAGAATCAAATTCATTTGTGAACATTTCTGAATCCAGATGAATTCCTTGAGAATGATTAGTTTCCCAATGAATCCAGCTAATCATGTCAGTGTAGTCACAGAATCACAAAATTGTCCAATGATTGAGTAGAAAGGGTCTTAGAGCTCATTTAAATCAACCATTTTAACTTCTATATGTTAGCTGAGGAGTGAATGTACTTGCCCAAGCTCACACATCTGGTAAGTGGCAAAGTCAAGATTCAAACTCCCTGACTTCAAGCAACACCAATCCTCTTTACACAGTCTGCCAATCTAACCCAACCTCATCCTATGAGTATGACTGATTAAATGTCTAGTCTGGTACACAGAGGCTCACAGGCTTGCCTAGGATCATATAAAAAGTAAGTGTTTGAGGCAAGGTTTGAACCAAGGTCTTCCTGATCACAAGTCTAACTCTATCCATTGTACCACTTGGCTACTGATAGGACTAGCACCTCTGGTGTAAAGGCTGCTGAGCCCTTTTTAGGGCTGCTCATCTACCTTTGGTGTCCACCTGTCATCCAACTCTCACCTGTAGCTCCAAGAAGCTGTAGTGGCCACACCCTGGAACTAAATCAGGTTAAGGGTAACCAACAGGCCTCAAACCCTTCAGTGAGTTAAGGGGATGTCTTCCTCAAGCATGTGAAGACTTTCCCTAGCAGAATGGGAGGATGAGAACAATTTGTTCCAATGGCCAAGAAGGTGGCTAAAGTACTAGATGTGTAAACACTCAGGCATCAAAGGTGCAAAGGTCATTCACTGCATCCCAGGCCATCGACAGTCATCTTGACTTTCACCTTTCTACTGGACTTTGATGACCTTGAAAGACAAAGTGGGGATGACAACTTTGTGCAAGTCTGCCTCACTTAAATCCAATTCGCGTGCAAGTTAAGACATCACCCTCCTGATGTCATTGGTCCTCTTCAAAAACAAAGGACTAACAACAACAACAACAATCTATTCTGATCAAAGTATTGTGTTAGGCACTGAAAATATAAAGACAAGACAAAAAGAAGTCCATGCCTTCTGGGAGCTTCAATGCTATTATAAACACGTAAACAAATAGGGTCAACTAAGTAGTGCCATAGGGTATAGAGTGCTGGACCTGGAGTCAGGAAGACTCATCTCCCTGAATTCAAATCTGGTAACAGACACTCACGAGCTGTGTGACCCTGGGTAAGTCACTTAACTCAGTTTGCCTCAGTTTCCTTATCTGTAAAATGAGCTAGAGAAGGCAATGGCAAACCACTCCAGTACCTCTGCCAAGGAATCCCCAAATGGGGTCATGCAGAGTTGGACACAGCTGAAAAATGACTGAACAGCAACAACTGAAAAAACAAATAGGGATATATGAGATTAAGGAGGAAGAGGTACTAACCAGAAGATAATAAATAATAACAGTACAGATCAAGTCTACAATTCAGTGACATAAAACTTATTCAGAAAAAGGACTGGCAAGTAGTTCTTTAAAAAAATATATTCTCTAACACAACCTTTGATTTCTGGAGTGGGGGCCTAGTGGAAAGAAGGGAGGGAGGGAGGAAGGACAGAAATAAATACTCATTAAGCTCCTACTCTGTGCTAGGCACTGTGCTGAGTGCTTTACAAATATTATCTCATTTCACCCTCACAATAACCCTGAGAGGTAGGTGTCATTATTATCCCCATTCTACAGCTGAGAAAACTGATCCAATGGCTTGTTTGGTCACACAACTAGTTAAGTGTCTGAGAGTAGATTTGAACTCAGGTCTTCCTGATTCTGGGGTGGCACTCTGTCTGGGTACCACTCAGATGGCTCTGAATAGTCTGGTTCCTCCAAGAGTTCCATTTGAAGGAGGGTCCTCAGGCCAGCCAGGTCTTCATTCTTCTCCAGGCTGTACTCCTGATTCTCCTAGACCAGCGGTTCTCAACCTGTGGGTCGCGACCCCTTTGGGGGTCAAATGACCCTTTTACAGGGGCACAGAGGTTGCCTAAGACCATTGGAAAACACATATTTCCAATGGTCTTAGGAACCAAGACACGGCTCCTCTATCCGACTCCAGGCGGGTCCGCCCACACGCAGATACACCCACATATGAGTATTAAAGGATTGTGGCATTAGGAAGGTTGAGAAGCACTGTCCTAGACTCTCTCTAGCATGCCCCTTCATACCTTCCCCACTCTCTCCTTTTCAATATTGTCTTCCCCAATTAAAACATAAGCTCCTTGAAGGCTGGGACTTTCTGCTTGTATTTTGTATTTCCAGTGCTTAGCTCAGCATTTGGCACGTCATAGGCCCTTAATAAACGCTTGTTGACTTGACTTGAGTTTATTATCAATTCAGTGATTATTGAACAGGTTGACAAAAGTGCTGTAACATTTATAATGTCTTTATTGATTCTTGAAAAGCCTTTGGATCTTTTCCACACTCATGGTTTAGTCATGTACTTCAAATATAAAAAATAGATTCAAGCATAGTATTGATGTCCACATGGCAAACCATTCTTTATTTAAAACATGCTGTCAACAAAATGATATTAAGAACAATGATGTAAAACGTAGTTTCTGAGAGAGAGAGAGAAAGATCAGTCTTTAGATGGGGATGGCATTCTGAATGACTGCTATGGAACAATAACAATATCCTGTGCTCTTTCCTCAAATCCCTTCACCTTTGGGACTGGTGGTCAGCAAGCATTGGAGAAAATATACACCTGGTAACACTTCCATTCGATTCCTCCATTAACACAGACAAAAACCAAAAGGAGTCCTATGCTCCCAGAAAGGCAAGAAGTTTCCTTGACTATTTCTGGAGCAAACATCAACCAGAATTAGGAGGTACAGTCCAGCTCTCATCAGCTGAGCTGCACACAGAGCTCTGGGCTCATGGGAAATGTCCCCCTCACACTCCCTACCTCCAATCCAAACACCCTCTTCTCCAATCTGGCTGTTGGCTCCAAGGCTATGCTTGTGAAAACAGATGTCCAGAGGGTGGCTAGAAGCACTTCATTATGCCTTTTCATATCAAAAACAGAGAGCTGTGGCTGTTTAATGTATGACTCCAGAGACAAAGAAGTAAGGGGCATAGCTCTAGACATGTACTTACTCTCTCCCTGAATAAGCCTCAGTGCTGAGGTTAAGATGTCCCATAGCAGAAGGCTGACAGATGGTTTTCACTGAAGTTGGCTGGCTTCACTATGCCTTGCAGCTCATGTTTATTACCCAGGCAATAAGGCTAATGGAACACAGATCCTTTATCTGTGAGTTAGCTAGCTCTGACTACTGTGCTTCCTCTTTCTCAGGGGTCCTTAATTTTGTTGGTGTCATGGACCCCTTTGGCAGACTGCTTCAGCAGCCTATGAACCCCTTCCCAAAAAGGCTGTTGAAATTAGAGGAAGTACAAACCTTCAGTGAAAAGTTAGAGAAAATAAAGATGTATCTGCTTTTTGTCCAAGTTCATAGATACCACCTAAAAGCTGCCTGTGGAACACACATGGAATCCAAGTTAAGAACCCTTTCTCTACAGAAACAGTACTATGGGCTTTTTTGTCCTTAGAAAATGCTTCCCAATGCTCTACTTATTAGAGAAATGCAAATCAAAACAACTCTTAAGTATCACATCACACCTATCAGACTGGCTAACATGATGAGACAGGAAAATCATGAATGCTGGAAATGTGGGAAAATTGAAACAATAATTCATTGTTGGTGGAGTTGTGAACCAATCCAACCATTCTGGAGAGCAATTTGGAACTATGCCCAATAGCCTATAAAAATGTACATACCCTTTGACCCAGACTTCCAGGTCTGTATCCCAAAAAGATCATAAAAATGGGGGAAAGACCCACATGTACAAAAATATTTATAGCAGCTCCTTTTGTGGTGGCTATTTTGTGGTGTCCATCAATTGGAGAATTGTTGAACAAATTGCGGTATACAAATATAATAGAATACTATTGTGCTATAAGAAATGTTGAGCAGGCAGACTTCAGAAAATCCTGGAAAGACTTATATGAACTGATGCTGAGTCAAGTGAGCAGAACCAGGAGAACATTGTACACAGTAATAGTCACATTGTGTCACGACTGACTTTAATAGATTTCGCCCTTCTCAGCAATGCAAGGACCTAAAAGAATTCCAAAAGATTCATGATGGAAAGTACCATCCACATCCAGACAAAGAAATATGAAGTCCAGATATGAATTGAAGCATAGTATATGCTCTTTTTCTGTTTTGTTTTGTTTTTTCTTTCTCATAGTTCCTCCCATATGTTCTAATTCTTCTACGCAACATGACTAATGTGAAAATAAGTTTAATAAGAATGTATATGTAGAACCGATATTAGATTGCATACTGTCTTGGGGGGAGAGGAGATAGGCCATGAAAATGTAAAACTTATGGAAATGAATGGTGGAAACCAAAAATAAATAAATTTGTTTTTTAAAATGCTTACCATTCCAGCCCTAACCCTGACCTTTCTCAATCCTCCCATGCATCATTGCTGTCCCAGAGAGTCAGTAGGCTGGTGGGAACCAGGAAAGAGATTAGGCTGGTACACAATAGTTTGTGAGTTAGGAAGTCAAGCAGCTCCACATCACCTTCAGTGGCCCTGCTCCCTGAATCAAGGTAATCTGTAACAGGGCTTTTTAACATTTTTGTGTCATGGACCTTTTTAGTAGTCAAGTGAAGCCTATGGACACCCTTTCAGAATCGTGTTTTTAAATATAAAGTACATATGGTTACAAAGAAGAAATAGCTATCCAGAAATTAGGGAAAAAAAGTTCATGGACCCCAGGTTAAATGTCCCTGCTCTACCATAAGTACAACTTTTGATATTTCTCTCTCTCTCTCTCTCTCTCTCTCTCTCTCTCTCTCTCTCTCTCTCTTTCTCTTTCTCTCTCTCTCCTCTTTCTCTCTCTCTCTCTCTCTCTCTCTCTCTCTCTCTCTCTCTCTCTCTCTCTCCTGCTCTGTACCAATACAAAGGCTGCTTCCTCAAGTGTCATGAAATGGATCTTTGTGGAGTTTGTAGGATCTCTTCGTCACTCTCAAATCTAATCAAACAAATATTTGTTCAATGTCCAAGAACAAAGCAGTGTACTAGGTGCTGAGGGAGATTTAAAGTTGGGATAAGACATCATCTCCACCCTTAAGGAGCTTACGGCCTAGTATGGAGATAAGGCACCAATACCTCTAGCTATAAGACACAATATTACATGAGAACTGCATTACAGCATAACAAAATTCTGTGTGGAGTTTGAGGAGAAAAGTCACTACCAACTCCCTCCTTCTCTCCACCTCAGCATCCCTAGCTTCTTTCAAAGCTCAAATCAAATGCCTTCTTTTTTCATGAGGGCTTTCTAGATTCTCTTTAGAACCTGTCAGTGCCTTCCTCCAAACCAAAATTACCTCATGTATATTACTTCACATATACCTTGCATATATTATATGTGTACATGTAGGGTATATGGGGTGTTCAAGGAGGACTAGAACCTCTGGTGTGAGGGCTAGCAAACCTTCAGGGCTGCTCATTAATCTTTGGTGTCGACCTGCCACCCAACTCTCAACTATGGTCCCAAGAAGCTACAGCATGCACAGCAACCAAACCCTGGTGAAACTATCTTGGCAGTTTTACCTGGCTAAACCAGGCTGAGGGTGACTGACAGTCCTCAGACCCGTTGGTAAGCTTGGAGGGTGTCTACCTCAAGCATGTGAAGACTTCCCCAGTGGAATGGGCAGATGAGAACAACTTGTTCCAACAGCCAAGAAGATGTCTGAAACAGGTGATGTAAAGCCCTTAGAGCTAGGTCAGACATCCAAAGTCATTCACTGCATCCAGGTCCATTTCCAATCATTCCGACTTTTGTCTTGTCACTGACCTTTGATGACTCTGGAAGAGAGAGTGAGGCTGATGACTTTGTGCAACTCTGCCTCACTTATTTTCAATTCACATACAAGTCAAGACATTGCCCCCATGATGTCATTAGTCCTCTTCAAAAACGAAAAACAAACAACACGTGTAGGTGTTGTTTCTTTTAATAGAATGTAAGCGCCATGAGGACAGGGACTGTTTCATATTTATATGTGTTTCCTGAACAACTAACACACTGTCTGGCACAAAGCAGTTGCTTAATGAAGGCTTGTCAATAGATCAGCCAATTGAACTAGAGGCATTAAGGAAGACTTCCTAAGGGAAGTTGTCTTTGAGTTGGGCTTCACAGGACAAGATAGCATTTAATAGGAAAAGAATGGAAGGGAGGGCATTTCATGCAGAGAGAATAGTATAAGCCAAAACTTAGAGGCAGAAGATTACATAACATGTTGGGGTGGGAGTGGAGGGAATGAGATTTGTACAGTTGGTTGGAGCATACAGTAGATGACAGCCTTTTTTCCTCCAGGACTTCCTGCCCTAGGACTCCAAGGTCCTGACTGGTGAGTGCCTTACCTGGGGCTGCGACATCAGACTGGATCCAGCCATGATTCATCTCTGCCACCTTTTTGCCAGTTGTGAAACCCTCTGCCCACCCCCACCTCTCTACATGAATTTGACAAACACCATTAGTGAGTATTGGCTCCCTGTTTCACGTCTTGCTTAAAGGATCATGAGACAAATTTCTCCCTCTTGTATTTTTAAGGAATCTTTTATGGTTTTATCATCTCCATGGAAGACACCTTATTAGCAAGAAGCATTTAAAGCTGTATTTTGCTCTACTGAACAAAATGCTCATTTATGGTCAACCAATAATAAGGGCAATGGAACCTCATATTCCCTGTACCTTTCAGACAATTCAGTGAATGTAAAGATGTGCTCAGTTATAGAAAAGTGTTTATGAATGTCCACCTTTATCATATTTACATCAAGGATGCCCTGAGTATGTATGTTAATTATCTTCATATTTCGTAGAGATGGGGAAATGAACATATGGGATAGCCGTTATATTCTTTTGATTGCATTTTTTTTTTCCAGAAACAATAAACACTATGATTTTCCCCCTAAGTGTTTGGTGTTTTTCTCTCTTTCAAATATCTTGACAGTCCCTCAACACCCTCAGAATTATCTCATCTCCAGCAGACCTTCTCAGTGGATGCTTAATCTAGTACAGCTATTTCTCTCATTTTTTGTTTTCTTTCAAGCTATTTCTACTTCCTCCTGCAGCACATTGGAGTCTAATGGTAGTGTCTAAATGTGATGGCTGTCAATGCTGGAGAAGATAGTTTATTATAAAAAAATCTTTCAAAACCTTTTCCATTTTCTGTCTATGACTGTAAACCTTCCAATTTTATCCGTAAATGTTTATAGAATAATCTGGTTTACTTTAGTCTACTGTTAAATTTTATGTAAATTTGCCTTCCCTTCTATTTCTTCTTATGATTTTATGAGGTGATACTTCTCATAATTTTCTATAATATTCCTCCATAAAAATATTACAAATGAGTTTATATTCTAAAATGATATTACCCTTGGCTGTCCTTTCTCTGCAAGACCAAGTGTTTGCTGACTGAGGTAACTTTTTAGTCTCTTTTGGTCCTCTCTTGTAGCAATTGATTTACATACTTACATTGATATACATTCCTTTGGAAATACATTAGTTTGTGTCAGTGATTGTTCTTTTATCCATTTCCCATCTTTTCATGTTACCAACTTGTTTAAAGAGGTCACTTAGAGCTGCCACAATTGAGCCCCCTATCGTCTTATTTTAATTCTTCTAATTTGGTATTGATTTTGGTCTTTGCTCTGATCCATATATGATCTAACTATGCATAGACTAGCTGATTTGGAAATGACTGCTGCATGACTAACCAATTGTTTCCCTTCTGTTCAAATATAATCAATTTCATTTTTTCCCTAGTTCCACTGTGTTCATCACGCTTGGCACTTCTTTACTCTCTTAAAAAGAGCATTAAGAAAGCATTTGTACTATACATGTGTAATGCATCTGTCTACAATCCTTTGGCCTTTCATTTCTAATTCCCAAACCGTGAGAGATAGTTTTTGCTGTCAGTCTCTAGGCCAACCTAAGCACTGAAGTTACTTGGTATTAACATATATGTTGCTTTAACTCAGAGTGTCTTATCAAATTTTTCATAGAATTTCTCTACCTACTTATCATCTTCAACAAATGTTAGCCCATGTTCCCAAATTCCATTGTGTTCATCACACCTGGCACTTCTTTACTCTCTTCTTAAAGAAAGCATTCACATGGATTTTTTTGGGGGGGAATTGCTTATCATAAGTACAACAATATAAGATCATCAATTGACCGATCAATTGATCAACAAATATCTGAGTTTGAGTCCTGGGGATGTCAGCTCAAGCCGATGAAGACCTTCCCCAGAAGAATGGGCAGGTGAGAGCAATTTGCTCCAGTGGCAATGAAGGTGGCTGAAGCAGGTGCTGTAGAATGCTTAGGCAGCAGTTCTCAACCTGTGGGTCGCGACCCCTTTGGAGGTCGAATGACCCTTTCACAGGGGTCACAGGGGTCACCTAAGACCATCGGAAAACACATATTTCTGATGGTCTTGGGAACCGAGACACTGCTCCTCTATCCATCTCCAGGCAGGTCCGCCCACATGCAGATACACCCACATATGAGTATTAAAGGGTCACAGCATTAGGAAGGTTGAGAACCACTGGCTTAGAGCTTAGTCAGGAATCTAAGATGCCAAGGTCATCTACCACATCCAGGGCCATCAACAGCCACCTTGACTTTTGTCCTGCCACTGGATATTGATGCCTCAGGAAAAAAGAGCAAGACTGATGACTTTGCTCAATCTAATTCACAAGTCAGTCAAGACATCACTTAGAATGTTGTCAGTCTTCTGCAAAGATGAAGGATGAACAACAGCAAACATTTGTCAAGTACGTGCCAGGCACTGTACTAAGGGTTAGGGATGCCAAAAAAGAGTGAATGACAGACCCTGCTTTCAAGGAGCTTAGAATGTAATGGAGGAAACAACATGCAAACAAATATACACAATGATAGCTCCATGTAGGATAAATAGGAAATTAGCATATTTAAGAGGGATTGTTGCCTTTGGATGACCAAGAGAACCACCTCTATCAGTTCCTTTTTTACTTCTCCACAAGAGAACCTGCGAATTATTCTTCCATTTGTCTGTAACCTTCTTTGTCTTCTGTTTGCATTTAAATGGAAATCAAGATGGACATGAGCCTTTCTTTCTGTAGTATAATTTACTCAATGGCTATTGGACAAGGATGTCATAGTTAGAGTGTGAGCAGTTAATTTAATGTTTACAGATGGTCTAAATGCAGTGGTTCTCAACCTTCCTAATGCTGTGACCCTTTAATACTTGTATATGGGCGTATCTGCATGTGGGCGGACCCACCTGGAGATGGATAGAGGAGTGGTGTCTCGGTTCCTAAGACCATCGGAAATATGTGTTTTCCAATGGTCTTAGGTGACCTCATTCAACCCCCCCAAAGGGGTCGCAACCCACAGATTGAGAACTGCTGGTCTAAAGGCTGTGTAATTCTTAGCATCCTCTACCATTCTGTCGCCATCACTACAGACATTCATTGGTCAGCTATACTCAGCTTGATTGACATGACTGTAATATCCTGTTTCTCCATGGTCCAGTGGTCAGCTAGGTGGTGCAGGGGATGGAATATTGGGCTTGGAATCAAGAAGACTTGAGTTCAAATCCAGCTTCAGACATTAGCTGTAGGACCCTGGGCAAGTCACTTCATCCTGTTTGCTTCAATTTCCTCATCTGTAAAATGAGCTGGGGAAAGAAACCACTCCAGTATCTTTGCCAAGAAAATCCCAAATGGACTCACAAAGAATCAGACACATCTTTAAAAAATGACTAAAACCATGGTCCAGTTGTCCTTTTGTGGCTACAAGTAATAATAAAGTAATAACAAAGCCAAGAAAATACAGAATATGAATCAGTTCTTCAACACAATGGCCAAACAGTTTACTTACCACCACCTGGGCAGACTATGGATGACAAGCCTTTTTCTGCTAGCCCTCACCCCTGTTAAAGATTACAAGAGCCAACAAATCCACACTGACTTTTATAATATCTTATCAAATAAATTCCCTTGGATAAAAAGGAAAGAAAGAAAGCAGAGATGGTCTCTTGCCAGGACTGCTGCATGATCGGCATGAAGTGCCAAATTCAGGTAGGACCCAAACTCCACAAGCATTTTTCTCATTTTTGACCCTCAATATGCTTTAAGAGGTGAATTGACACATTTTTAGTGGATCAACGTCAACATGATCCAGAAGAGTCCTGTCCTGGGGTTACTTAGAATGTGTATTACTATCCACCTCACCTGATACAATCCTCTCCCAACACCTTCCTGATGAATGATTGACATTTATTTTCTTTAACCCTTTAGTCCAAGATAATATTGAACCTTTAATATTTCTCTCTAAAAGAGCATCTCATTTGGTTTAAAAAATGCAGAAGCATTTTCCCTTGAAAAGCCAATACCCTGGTGCTTTGTCTGCTTGTTTTTAATGCACCAATCTACACATCTCCAAGGGAGGTCCCTTTGGCTGCTCCCAGACCAGAAAAACAAGGTTTCTCTGCCCTGCTTAATCACTCTCAGTATTCTCTCCTGCTGGTGAAGCCCTGGGGGAGGCTACAGAAATGGGTTTGTGCAATGGAAATGCCTAATTTTATCAGAATTTTAGGGAAAAGAGATCTGGAAAGCAAGTTAATCATTTCCATCCTGGGCTGACCCTAAGCTAAAGTGTTAGAAGCACTCAGATTCATGCAGCTAATAGAATGACAGGGTGTTGTCTCCAGGTTCTCTCCATCTTCTGCTACTATTTACCACCATCACCACCCCACCTTCATACACATCCACAAAGGAAATGGTGGACTTTCCAAGAGCCTGTGACATTATTGCTGAGGTTCCAAAGTCCCAGTTCAAATCCCAGTGCTTGTCAGAGCTGTCATATCAAGGATCCATCTGACACTCTAACTCCCAAATAGAACATCCCAAAGAAATGAAAGCTCAGAGGCAATTTCTGGCATCTACATTTCAGCTGCCCAGCTCCAACTGGTTTGGCCCATATAGCGACCAGATCCTTTTTAAAGAGGATTTGTTCTGTGAAGTTTGGATTCAGTCAAAGGGCTACTCTTGAGAACCTAGAGGGCCACATGTGACCTTGAAGTTGCAGGCTCCCCACCCCTAAGTCTATGCTAAACACAGAGTGGTCTAATGCTGCCAGAATGAGGTCCTTGGCCAACTCCTCAAAGATTCTGGAACAAGGGGATTCTTTGGGAATGAAGAGGGGAAAAGGGAGAGGAAATCTGCATTCCAGAAGAGCCAAGTCCATGGCTCAAGTCCAATTTAAATTAATCTTTTCCCATTGCTGGAAAACTACCTTTATTTTAGGAAGTGTTTTTGGCCAGTGAATTCATGACTACTTCAATTTCTCCTGCAATATACATTTGTTATTAAGAACTTTAGCAGCCACAACAATACCACACTGTTTCTCCTTCCTATGTTAATAAATACCAACACCATTTGTAATCCAAGCTTCAAGTTGGAGAAGAATTTGTCATCTTCCTACACTTTGATCTATATTTTTCTGCTTAGAAAACACCTATAGCTACTTTTCAGTAGCTGCTACCCAGGATGAAAGCAATCATATATAAGAAACTATAGGAAATTAAGATCAGATATGTTTGAACTGGTATTATTTGTTTAATTACATCTCTGTATAGGAGGTAGAGTGGATAGAGGGCCAGGTCTGGAATCAGAAAGATTCATCTTCCGGAGTCCAAATCTGGGGACACTTTCTAGCTGTATGACCCTGGGCAAGTCACTTAACCCTGTATGCCTCAGTTTCCTCATCTCTAGAATGAGCTGGAGAGGGAAATGGCAAACCACTCCAGTACCTCTGCCAAGAAAATACCAAATGGGGTCATGAAGAGTTGGACACTACTGGAAATGATTAAACAACCTCAAAAACAACAACATATTACACAGAACGATTGGTATCTGGTATTCTTCTTCATTGGCTTCCAACTTCATCATTAAACCCAAAGTACTCCCTCCAAAGTTACCAATGATCTCTTCACTGCCAAATCAAATGGACTTTTTTTGGTCCTCCTCCTTCTAGACTTTTCTGTAGCCTCTGACACTGCTGTCTTCTCCAACTGCCTGTCAGCCATCTCAAACTGAATATCCCATAATCATCTTAAACTTAACATGTCAAAAACTGAATTGTTTATCTTTCCCCCTAAACCCTCCCCTCTTCTAAATTTTCTTATTACCGTGAAGGACACCATCATCTTCTCAATCACCCAGGCTCACAACTCCTCACTATCTCCCATCCCCTATGTCCAATCCATTGCCAAGTCCTGTCAATTTTGCCTTAGTAATGTCTCCCCTCTGTGCCCCCTTCTCTCCTCCGACATTGGCACCACCCTGGTGCAGCCTTTCATCACCTCCTGCCTGGACCATTGCAGTAGCCTTCCAGCCTCGAGTTTTTCTCCACTCTGGTCCATCCCTCACTGAGCTGCCAAATTAAAATGCGGGTCTGACCATGGCACCCCCAATTCAATAGACTCCATTAGTTCCCGATGACCTCTAGGATCAAACATAAATTCCTGGTATCCAGAGTCCTATACAGCCTGGCTTTCTTCTACTTTTCCAGTCTTCTTAGACCTTGCATCTCTGCCTCCCCCTCCCATACACTCTGAAATCCAGAGACATTTGTCTTGCTGTTCCTTGCACACACAAAAAAATTCCATCTCCAGACTCTGGACATCCTCACTGGCTTCATCCCATGCCTAGAATATTCTCTCTCCTCATCTCTGCCTCTAGGCTTCTCTGATTTCCTTCAAATCCCAACCAAAATTCCATCTTCTGTGATAAACCTTTCCTAGTTTTTCTTAATGCTGGTGCCTGCCTTTTGCTGATCGTCTCCAGTTTATCCTGTGGATGGCATTTTTGCATGTATCTGTTTGCATACTGTCTTCCCCATTAGAGTACGAGTTCTGAGAGCAGGGACTGTCTTTTTGCCTTTTTTTGTATCCTCAGGGCTTAGCAGCATGTCTGACACACAGTGGGTACTTCATAAGTGCTTACTCGACTGCCTTCACATTCCCAAGTTGCTGAGAGGACTCCTTGCCATTTCCAAAGAGGTTAAAATCCTATAGCTAAAGCTCTTTTGAGTAGAAGATGGAATCATTTTATAGACCCTCTCTTCCCAGGAAGGCATAGATAACAGGGTCTCATCTAACCTGTCAAAGGCCTTGAGTAAGGTGAGGGTCATATCACCAATACCAATCCTACATCCAGCCAATTACTGCCTCAGAATTCCTAAGCCCAGGAGAATCTGCTGAGGCATCACCAACACACATCTGAGATTGTCCTTTTTCTGAGAGGAAAGTCAGATGTCTCCTTTCAGGCTTCTGCATCTCACAAAATGATCTGAGAGCATAGCACTTGTGTTATAAAGATGGTGGACAGGGGCCCAGGCAAGGACACAGTTTCCCCTCTAGAAGTACCTTCGAGAAAAGGGCAGCATGTGCATCCCTCATTCTTAGTGCTTCATCCAAGACCAACTAGTTATAATTCCATCCTTAAATAAACTTCACTAAGATATGTGTTTTTACAGCATATGGCTAGTCTTTTCATGCCTCTTGTGTCCTAGCCTTACCATATAATCACTCATTTAAAGAGCATTTACTATTAGATTTTAAGGAATGGCCAGAAAAGACCAATCATCTCTCCAGTTTATAGGTGTTCATCAGACCTAGAACTTGCATCTCTTCAGTTATTAGGCAGGGGATTCTCACAACCAGGTGTTCATGCAATAATATTTTCACCAAGTTCCATCCAGGCATTTGATGAGCTAAGCCCCAGGAACCAGTAGCAGGAAATTTTTTTCCCCTGACCAAGCCTCAGTTTTAGACCAGACAGACATGCAATCTGTACCTACTTTATACCTACAGGCACTCTTTCACTAATAAAACTTTAGCTCTAATTACTTAAGCAAATTGGCATAGTACATAAGAGCACCAACCTGGTCTCAAGAAGATCTGAGCTCAAATTTAGCTTCTGACACTTACTAGCTGTGTGGCCCTGGGAAAGTCATTTAACCTCTGCCTCAGTTTCCTCAACTGTAAAAGGGAGATAATAGCACCTACCTCCCAGGGTTGCTGTGAGGATCAAATGAGATAATATGGCTTAGCATATTAGCGCCTGGAACATAAAAGATGCTACAAAAATGTTAGCTATTATTATTCAGTCAATACCTGCCTTATGTGAGTAGCACTATATAGTAGATTTGTCGTCCAAGGACCTAGGTTTGAATTCCAACTCTATTATTGATAAGTTGTAAGACTTGGGCAGGTCATTTCACCTTCTCCTCATCTATCCAGGTGGGAAGTTGGACTAAATGATCTTGGAGGCTCCTTCTACATCTAAACCCTTATCTGCTGGAAGACTGCCCCTTGGCCTGTTTCTTTTTCATTCTCTGCACCCTACACAGCTCAGTGTGGAACACACAAAGGATGTTCAGTACTTCTTGTTGGCTGACTGAAAAGTTTCCAATGGGGTATGGTTGCCATGAGATCACCAAGCCTCATGACAAGAGAGACAACTAACCCATCAAGAGAATCATAATTTCCACGCTCCAGGTACCAAGTGGGATTGACTCCCCACTCAAAACCCTCTGGAATAAGATGGTGGGTCTCTTGACTGTGGGGCCAGTATTCTTTCTACTACACCATACTGTCTCTCTGCATTTCTATGGATGGGCTGATATCTTGAATTAAATGTTTACCAACCTAATCTCACCCATATCTTCCAGATGTATTATGGTCCTTGAGCATAGGAACTGTCTGTCTTTTCTATTTGTATCCCCAGGGCTCAGCACAGTGCTTTGCATATGTGTTTAATAAATTCATCCATTCACTTTGAATGTCAGCTCCTCGTAGACAAAAGCCACATGTTCCCTGAAAAAGCTCTGGCTGAGCTGAGCATAGTGCCTTGAAAAAGCCATGTGCCCATAAATATTTACTGATGATGAAGAATATGGTAAGACAGGAGAGAAAGATCTCTCTACCAGGTGTAAGGATGGCTGGGACCACTTTGGTGCTCAGAATGTCAGGATGAAATCAGTAATGATGTAACTCCTCTGGCTCATAGTTGGCAGGCTCCAGGTGCATTTAAATGTGAGATCCACTATGGTACAGTGGCAAGAACATGGAATTGGGAATTAGAGGTCCTGAGTTCAAATCCTGACCCAGCTGTTTGTTACCTGTATAGTTAGGTGGCTACACCACTAAGGGGATACCATGTCAGAGTTGGAAGCCAGGAAGATCTTGTCTTATTTCCTAGCTGTGTGACCCTGGGGAAGTCACCTAACCTCTCCTACCCCGAGTTTTCTCATCTTTAAAATGGAGATAACAATAGCATTTATCTCCCAGTATTGTTGTGGGGACAAATAAGATAATATATGTAAAGCGTTATATAAGTGTTAGCAAGCTATTGTTATATGTGACCTTTCTGTCATCTTCAAAGCAAAAGAGTTAGACTAGATGGACAAGACTTTGAGGTCCCTTCCAGTCCTAAATCTGTGATTCTAATGCTGCCCAGTCACTTGGATCACAGAGTGGGAAAGGATCTCAGAGACAACCTGATATAAGCCCCTCATTTTTCAGATGGGGAAACTGAGGCTCCAAGGGGAAATGATTTGCCGTTGTCACACAGCTAGTAATTTGCACTCCCCAATCCAGAATTCTTTGTATTATGTCATCCCCTGCTTCCCCGAGCTCCTTCTCTCCCAACCCCTTTGTCCCTTGGGATGGGATGTCTGCAGGAGCCAAGGGAGGAAACTGAAGCAAATGTGTGACACTTTGAAAGAGAAAAGAAAACAAATATATTCTGAAAACAGATGGTGTCTGAAAAAGAACGGGAGAAAAAGATTGGCAGCAAGCAGCAGGGCAGCGTTGGGGGGAACCGTGCCAGAAAAAATAAATAACCCAAAGAAGATGGTAATTAAATCCAGAGCTGGAGATTTCCGAGGGAAGAGCAGAAGCTCAGATGCCCCGTAAGGTCCCTTCCAGTAAGAACCTCTATCTGAGTTCTTCCCATTTCCATACCTTCTCTGCCAAGTATAATTTCTCTGTGTATTGGAAGGGTGATTATGAAAAGAGTGACCCTAGTGAGGCTCATTCTGAGCTCAGCTTTTCCTCTTTCTCAAACCCCTTTTCCTTCAATCCCAACCCTCCTTCCTCTAGATCCTGGCTGTTGGGGCAGAGTCATTCTCTCCTATGGTCTTCCTGAACAGAAAGACCTTAGAGCTCATGGAATCCAATCTTCTCCTTTAACCAAAGAGGGAACTTGGCCATCCTGTTTACCATGAAGCAGCCCCTGTGCCAATTCAGGCTTCAGAACCAAGGGAGAAGGGAAATAGTGGGGGACAGAGGACTGAAAAGTGGAGGTTTAGAGGAGGTAGTCAGATCATCCCTGACTGGCCTGAGCCCCCTCACTGGCATCATTAAGGAGAGCTGGAGGCTATGCAAGCTAAAATACAGATACACACACACACACAAAATCATAAGACATTACATTTTGATGACCTTCTACAAAATTGATGTTTTCCAAAATTTTTCATCAAAATGTCAATCTCCCCAAGTGTATAGTCCAGATAAAGCCCCTGTGAGGCCCAGGGCACCTTTGATCATAGCAATCACAAGTGGAAGGAACCTTAGAAATCAATTAGTTATTTTCTATATTTTTTCTATATTTTCTATAACTCATAGAATGCCAGGCTTAGAGTTAGAAGGACTTGAGTTCAAATCCTGTCTCAGACACTTACTGGCTGTGTGACCCTAGATAAGTCATTTTAACACTTCTCAACCTTATTTTCCTCATCTGTAACATGGAAATAAAAGCACGTACTCCCCTGGGGTTGCTGTGAGGCGCCGTTATTATCAACTGGGCAAGTCACTTAACCTCTGTCTGCCTCTAAGAGCACCCCCCTCCCAGGGTTGTTGTAAGGATGAAATGAGGAAATGACCGTAAAGGGCTTAGCCCTGTGCCAGTCACACAGTGGGCGCTATATAATTGTTAGCTATAGTATTATTCCCCAGGTCACATAAGCTTCTAGGTGTTTGCAGCTGGATTTGAACTCAATCCCTCTTGACTCCAGGTCCAGCACTCTACCCATTGTACTACCCTTCTGCCTTTGATTTAGAGGTCAAACAGGCATCCAGAGCAAAGCAAAAGCTTCTATTTCTGAAGCAGCCTTCCCAGTCTCATTAGCAACACCTCAGGGGCAGAACTGTGGCTTCTGGGTTTCGCATTCGCTTATTTCTTATGATCTGAACCAAAACAAGAGAGTGTCACAGACGGGTTCAAACCATCCATTCTGCTCCCCTGGAGAAGGCAGGGTCAAGCACTGAACAAAAGGGCAGGAGGCCAGGGTTGTATCCCGCCTCTGCCACAGACAGGCTCCAGCTTTCACCTTGTCTCCCAACGTGACTGTGGGCTGCTCACTGAACCAACCACTCTGGGATACTCTTCATGCATCTGCAAAGTGTGGGGAGGGGCACTCACTCCAGATGAACTCAGTGGGCCCTTCCAACCATGACTTCTGATTGATTTGATGGATATCTTCCCTAAGCCCCTCTAAATTGAGGTCTGTGGGGCTGGCTTTCTTCTCAGGAGTGCTCTTAGGTCAGATGAGCTCATGTCTGCACTGCCTTAGAAGTCCTAATGCTCACAAGCCAACTCAGAATTTAATTCAAATTAGATCACAAACCTTACCTGCTATATTACAACCTGATAGCACCAAGGCACCCCCTTATTAAATCAAATAGACCCCCTAGGCCCGGAAGAATAAAGTACAGCTTTCCCCACAAGTTAATGGACTCCAGGAAACAACTGACGCTTTGAAAGTCTATTACTCAAGCAAAATAAAAATACCACAAGTTTACAATCTCTCAACACCTGGCATTTCACATAAGCAAGAGCTGATATGACCTTTTAAATTTCCACCTCCTCCTGTCTCAAAACCCAAGTGCCAGGGCATGATCTGAAAATGACTGAAGGCAGCCACACAAGGAGAAGGATGTGTCTAGGCCTGGGACAGTGCTGCAGAGAAGATAGGAACTTTCCTCCAGTGATTCCCCACCCTTCAACCTCATCCCAAGATGGCACCCCATCATGGAGCTCCAGATGAAAGAAGTAGAGCCATGCACCTTGGCAAGGCCCCAGATGTCCCAGGTTCATTTCCTATCATGGAGAACAGTAACAGGAGATAGGGGAAAGGGAGTTAGTGTTCATGGTAGCTGGAGGCTAAATTGTTATTTTAATTTTCATATGGCCTGGATTCCCAGTGATCCCAAACTTTTCTTTGAAGCTAAGTCCTATATCTCAAATAACAATATTCTCTCCATGGTGTCAAAGGGAAAAGGATTGGGCCTGTGATCTTATTAGTAGAGAAAGTTCCCAAGTGAGGAAGCTCCTTCTCCCAGCACAGGCAGAAACCTTCTCCGAAACTGAACCTTTTGAGAAGTATCCAGAATCCTGAGAAGTTAAACAATTTGCTCAGGCTCACACAGCCAGTATGGCTCAGAGGGAAGACTTGAATCCAGATTTCCTTGCCTTCAAGGCCACCTCTAATATGGAAATGTATGATAGATAGTCAACAAACATTTATGAAGTACCTCTATGGGCCAGGCTCTATGCGAAGTACTGGGAACACAAAGAAAAAGAAAACCAGTTCATGACTTAAAAGACTTCATAATCTAATGAGGGAGGCAACATGCAAAGAACTGCCTACAAATCTGATATATAAAGGTTAATTTGGAGGTAATCTCAGGGAGGAGGTGCTAGCATTAAGATGGACTAGGAAAGGTTTTCTTTAGAAGGTGGAATTTTAGTGAAATTTGAAGGAAACCAGAGAGACCAGAAGGCAGAGATGAAGAGTGGGTTTCAGGAATGGGGGACAGCCAGGAGGAAGGAGATGAAGTGTCCTATGTCAGGAACAGCAAGTAAACCAGCATTCCTGGTTTGTAGAATACTTGAGCCAAGAGGTATAAGGTATAAGAAGATCGGAAAGATAGGGAGAAGTTGAGTTATGAAAGGTTTTAGAAGCTAAACTGGTGTTTTAGGAAGATCGCTTTGAAATCTGAGTAGGGAAAGACTTGAGGCAGACAGAACCACCAGCAGGTTATTGCAAAGTCCAAGAACGAGGTGATGAGGGTCTGCACCAGGGTAGGCTAGGCAGAGTCAGAGGAGAGAAATTAAATTATCTCTTCTTGACCTGTTTTCCAATAACTTGAGAGACGTTGCAAAAGTACATTAGATAGAACATGGCAAGAGGCTGGACATGGAGGGTGAGAGACCGAAACATCTAAGATAACATTTAGATTGGGAGACTGGGGGACTAATAAAAGAGTGTGGCCCCAGTAGTAATAGGAAAGTCAGGAAGACAAGAGGATTCTGGGGTGGGGAGATAATGATTTCTGTTTTGGACTTGTCAAGATTCAGAAGCCTATAGGAAATTCAGTTTGAGATGTCCAACAGGCAGATGGAGATGCAAGTTGTCAGAGCTGGACAAATATGCCTGATGATCATCTCTACGGAAATGATCATTGAATCCATGGGAGCTGATGAGCTCACCATATAGAGGAAATAATATAGAGGAAGACGAGAAGAGAAGAGGGCCTAGGAGAGAGTCTTGGGGGACACTTGCCATTGAAAATCCAGCAAAGGAGACTGAGAACTCAGACATGTAGAAAGAGAAAGAGGAGAGAGCAATGTCTCTAAAATTCAGAAGACAGTATGGAGGAGAAGAGAGTCATGAGTAGTGTCAGAGGCACCAGAGAGGTCAGGAATAACAAGGATTGAGAAAATACTATTAAATTTGACAATTAAGGGATCACCAGTAACTTTAGGAAGAGTAATTCCGGTTGAATGATGAGGTCAGAAGGCAGCCTACAGAAAGTTAAGAGAGTAAAAGTAAAGGAAGCAGAATCACTGACTATAAATGGATTTCTCTAAAAATTTAACCATAAAAGAGAGGAGAAATATGGTATGATAGCTATTGGGGATGGATGGAGCAAGTGAAGATTTTTTTGAAGCTAAAATGTATCATCGATGATGCCTTTTGTGTGAAAAATATCATTGAGAATACACATCACCAGAAAGGAGATGGGTTAGTGTCGTATTAAGGAAAGAAAAAAAAAACCTCAAGTGCCACATGTATACTCTGATAATTTCAAAAGAACCAAAGGAGAACTTCTAAAATGTTGAGGAGGTCTTCTATGGAGAATTCATGGAAAGATACAGACAAGATAACCCTGGAAGAATAAGGTTTATAATATATACTAGTGGAGGGAGTAACCACAAGGATTAAATCATGGATCCACTAACATCTCACAGTAAAGAGTGATTTGACCAAGGTCTGATTTCTAGCAATAGATTTTTGCTAGTGAATTTACAATTGACAGAGGGGATTCACAACACAACACTAATTCAAAGCTGTGACCCAGAGTCACAGGGGCTTGTCCATTTGTCAACTTTTATAGCTTTTCAAAGCCTTTATCAGTAATGTTAACAGTACCAACACAGCAAGGTAATCGTGATCAAAAACAACTCACTTGGAAAACAGGTCAAGAAGAGGTAACTTAATAATCATCAGACTCCCTGAAAATCATAATTTTTTTTTCATAAATGAAAACTTTCCAGATCTATTAAAAGTAAGAGGGCAAAGTAAAACTAGAAAGATCAATTGATCAGCTCCTAAAAAAATGAAAACACCCAGGAATTTCATAACCAAAAACCAGAGCTTTGAGGTCTCCCCCCCAAAAAAATACTGGACATGACATGGCCAGAAAGCAGTTCAAGTACCAAGGAATCATAGTTAGGGTCGCACACAACCTTAGACGCAGGGGTATGGTAGAGGCAGCTCATAATAGTCCATGAGAGTCAATTATTAAATGTGAGCATTTTGGAATCAGCCAATGCTACAAATCAGGACTTAATTTATTGTTTTGTTGATAGTCTTAAAACCTAAGAAAATGATGGAGAAAATGTTAGTAATGAAGATTTAAAGTGCATAAGCTGGTTGCTAAACATTTACCAGCACACCCTTGCCCAGAAGTTTTTACTAAACATGAGAAAATATCTTGAAATACAAAATTCCAAAAAGCAAAAGATATAGGCTTATAAGTAAGAATGACATACTCTGCAAAGTTGAGTTCAGACAAGAAAATGGACTTATATTCTTACTCCTGATGAAAAGTCCAGAGCTCAGTAGAAACTTCAAAATGCAAACAAATCAGTAATATTATTTGAGCTTTTGGAAGGGAAATTGTTAACATTCACAAAGGAGAGAAGAAACAAGTGTCTTCAGAATTTTGTTTTCAAAGGGCACTGAGGAGGTTGCATAAGAAAAACAGAGAATCTCCAGTGGATTGATTGTTCTATGGATTTTCAGAGGGGAAAGAAAAAGGAGGGCAAAAGGAACATACTAATGTAGAAAGAAGGAAGATGGAGGTAGAACATCCTAATTTTTGTAATTGGGCTAAGTGAAAAGCATATACAACCATGGAAGAAGAGGTAGGGAGAACAAGAATCAGAGGAACATCATTCTTATCTGAAATGGACAAAGAAGGGTTGAGTACACACACAAAATGAGTTTGGTATTAAAATATATCAAACTCAATAGGGAAATAGGTTAGAATTGGAAAAGGAAGAATTAAGAAGGATGATAATAGGGGGGAGGGAATAGTCACAAACAAAACAAACTTTAACCTCAGAGGGTGGATCCTGAAGGAAGGATGAGAAGGAAAAAAAATAAAAGAGAAGAAGCAATGTTTGAATCTGGATTTAGAGAAAAGAGGAAAGACAATGGAATGGAAGAAGACAGCATATTAACATATAACATATTTTCTTATTTACCCCCCTCAATACTCCTTGAAGACATTAGGGTTGTGAAAAGACCTTTGTTTATATTTGTGTGGAGATAAATATATTATATATTATATATAACATAACATATTAAATTATTACTAATATTAATTATATTCTATATCTCTATGCATATATGTGTGTGCATATATATACACATACATGTACACAAATATGTGTGTATACAGGTGTGTAATGTTCATATTTTCAATGTAAGCATTTATTTATATATTGGAAATCAACAAAATATATAAATCGATGTATATGTATTATATGTATATATACATATATATCTGTATAGCTGGAATTGATCACATTCCTTTTCTTTGACTACTTTTTTTGTAAAGAGTAGGGTCAGGGGGCGACTAGTTAGCACAGTGAACAGAGAACCAGCCCTGGAGTCAGGAGGACCTGAGTTCAAATTCAGCCTCAGACACTTAACACTTACTAGCTGTGTGACCTTGGGCAAGTCACTTAACCCCAACTGCCCAGCCTTCTCCCCTCCAAAAAGCAAAAAAAAAAAAAAAAATTTAAAAGAAGCATAGAAAAATAGGACAGCTTTGAAAGTAACATGCTGAATTTCTTACCTAATTTAAACAAACAAGTTATACGGGGTAGAGATTCACAGTTAGGTATATACCTCTCTTTTATGTACTTCTTTACAAATGGAATTTTAAATGGAATGAGTACACACATAGGAAGTTTAGAATAAAAGAAAAAGAAAGAACAGGAAGATTTGTATGAACTGATGCAGAATAAAGTAAACAGAACCAAGACAACAATTTGGACAACGAATATAATAAAGGAAAGGAAAATAACACTGAAATATGTCAGAACTCTAATCCAGGTAATGCATAATCTTAACTCCAAAGGACTACTTCCTTTTACTTAGCAGAGAAGTGATGGACTACAGAATCTGGCACAGGTTATCAAAGATCACGGATGAGTTAGTCTGTTTGCTTACAACAAAGAGTTCTCTTGAGGAATGGGGGTGGAATCACTGGAAAGAGGCAGTGATATTTTTGGTAATTTTTAAATCAATAAAATCAATTTATATCAATAAAAAGGGTACTCAAAACAGGTGAAGACAAATACACAGTTTCAGAAGAGAGAAATAGTCTCAGAAAGAGTAGATGAGAAAAATCTCAACATCAGTGAAGTTAGGAAGCTATAAAACCTACTTAGTAAAGGACCAAAAGTCAATAACTTTGAATACCCTCCCAGGTGCACAAAATACAGCCAATTGCTGGGGCTCTATACTACTTGGGGCTGATCGTTTTCCCATTTCCACTGTCCAGTTTCTGCATCAGCAAAATTAAGGTAACATTTGCCCATCAAGTCATGGTTTCAGAGGTGTTTTGAGATCTCTCCCTGGGGGGACAAGTATTGTCTCAGTACAGACTGTGACAATCCCTCTTTAAAAAAAAAAAAAGACTATTAAAACCCAGTATTCTGAACTGAATCTCAAACACATATCTGTTCACACTCTGTAATCTTGTTGTAGTTGTCCCAGCAGGGGAAAGAGATGATTGTGCGGCTCTGATCTAGGATTACTAACCGAGGCAGCGCCCTTCTCATGAGCATTCTCCTGCTGTTCCCGGCTTCTTCAGTTTCACAGCCTAGGCTGTCAATTCTATAAATGGCTTGGAGATCTGAATAAATCGGGGCCACTGGAGCCTCTGTTGAGACCACCGGAAACTCATTTTAGTTGTGACCCAAGACAGATTTATAGCGCTTCTCAGATTAACGGTTAAAAATGTATTCCTCCTCAGCCCCAGGGGCATTAAAATGATGTATGAAGCAGGAAGAATATTAAATCTTCAGTACTTTCCAAAGATGTAAATTAAACCGCAGTACCTCCTTAGCCACTCTCTCTAAATGAGTTGGAGATTTATTATTAACTTGTCACTGTTACATACTCATCAAAGCAACAAACATGCTGTGGTTAGAGCCCGCAGTGTTGCCCCAGTTGTGGATGGCAAAGCAAATGGGTGTTGCAGAGATTTAAAATCTCCCTTCTTCCTTTTGCAAAAAACGGTACATGGGAGATTTTTTTTCAATTGTCACTTTTTGACCACATATACGTATATTTATGTATTAGGAAGAAAAGGGCTCGATGTCAACTACACATTACCTGAACTGCTTGAAAGAGAACTACCATCTCATTTTCATCTCTCATCCCCATCAGCCTATTCAATTCAACAAACATTTATTAAACATCTACTGTGTGCTAGAGCCTGAGACTATAAAAGCAAAAAGAAACATTCTCTGTCTTTGAAGAGATTACATTCTGCTAGAGACACAACAGGAACAGAGGTCGATACAAAGTACATACAAATAAAAAATAATTTTAAGACTGGAGAAAGGGGAGAGGGGAATCAGGAAAAGTCTCCCATAGGAGGTCACAGCTGAGTTTGTCCTTTGAAAGTTGTTATGGATGCTAACAAGGGAAGTTGAGGAGAGGCTGCATTCTAAACATGGGCAATCTTTTATGCAAAGGCAAAAGATGGAAACGGGAATGAGGCGTTTGGGGAACGGCTAGCAGGCTAGTCCATGACTTTTGAAGTCTAAAGACTTTGAAGAAATGGGATTGAATGCTGTGTACTTGGACCAAGAACAGGAAAGTCACTAAGTCAACAAGCATTCATTAAACACATTGAATGCCTGTGCTAAGTACTAGGGATACAAAGAGAGGCAAAAAACTGTTCTCAGTTGAGCTCTATCCCTGAAACAAGTTGCTTTCCTTCTCTGGGTTTTTGCCATAGTCCATCTAGGACAGGTAAGATCAAAGATCAACAGGAGAGCAGAGGAAATAGCAATACAATGAAGAAGAGTACTTAGAGCTGATCTGAATGAAAATTTCTGAGTTGAGCAATGACAATAGCACATCTGAAGTGTTGTTTCCACTTCACAGGTTTGTAGGGGTCTAAAGAACTGAGTTGCATTCATTCCCCTCTCTCTGTCTCCCCCCTCTCACCCCGGCTGCCCCCTAGTATTTCACTCTATTTCTTCTTCTCTGTGGCTGTTATATTACTTGTCATACACATAGTTGGCCGACTCAGTGAAGCGTATGAAATTTTCAGATAAATTTTCTCAGAATGGCTGCCCATTTGCTGATCTGCCACAGGGGAAAATCGCTTTTGCCAGTTTCAATTAAAGGATTTTTTTCAATGACATCATTTTTATTTTTTAAAAGAGTAGTTTTCTGATTGTTAGCATCAATTATTTATAAGGGCAATATTCATTATTCAATCTGCATTCATTCCAGAGTAGATAAATCTCGCTTGGTTCATGGTGCAACCTTATTTTATATAATATTTTCAAACGACTTAGAAAAGAATACTTTAGTATATCTAGTAAGCATTATAAAAGTATTCTTTAGTGTATTTAATAAGCCATTAGTAAGTTAGAAATGAACAGAAAAACATACAAAAGGAGCAACATGAGAGTAGAAATTTCAAATGCATACAATTCATAATGTTAAAGAACTATAGGAGAGGCAGTGTAGTATAATAGATGGCATGCTGGTCTTAGAGTCAAGTCTTGGGTTCAAATTCTACTTCTGACCAAGTGACTATATGACCATGGGCATATTCTCTGAGCCTCAGGCAATTGCCTACAACTCTCAGTCACAAATATGCTATGATCTGCATAGGGGGAGAAAATTCCCACACAGATGAATTCTTAGGACCTTTATCTCCTGATCTAAGAAAATACTGTCCTAATCACATCACTCCCCTTCTCTATAATCTTCAATGTCTCACCACTACCTACATAATCAAGTTGCTTCTTACGCTGGAGTTCAAGATCCTTCATAATCTGGCAGCATTAACTACCTTTCCTGGTTCATCTCTCATGACTCTCTTAGGCATACCCTATATTAGTCCATCTATCTGATTTAGACTATTCCATGCTTATTACACATGCTCTGAATTTTTCTTGTCCCTAGCCTTGATTATGTTGTTGTTTCCATTTGAAATGCCCTCCCCTCCCCATAGAAACCCTACAAACCCAAGTAAGCGTGCTCTCTTTCCTCTTAATTCCCAGAGCACACTCTTTGTCCCTCTCTCCCAGCACATTATCTACTAGTTTGGACCATACTCATTTGCGTACTCATCATCTCCTTCAAATCACTCCCACCATAGTCCAGCTTCTCCTCCTTTGCTCCGGGCTCAGAGTATAAGGTGGAAAAAGGGATAATTTCAGAGAAACCTGGGAAAATGTATGAACTGATGGAGAGTGAAGTAAGCAGAACCAGGAGAAAATCTCACAAAAATTACAACAATGTAAAGCAAAACAATTTTGAAAGAATTAAGAACTCTGATCAATGCAATGACCAATCATGCATCCAGGAGATCATTGATAAATCATGCTGCCAGAAGCATTCTAACAGAAGGAATGGACTAAAGATTCAGTAGGTGACATATTTCTGGACACAGTCAATGCTGGAATATTCTGCTTGAATATGCATAGTTTTACAAGGTTTACACTTTTTTTTCTAATGTGCAAGAAGGGCAGGTGGGAAGGAAAGAAAAAATAATAATACTTGTTCATTTTAAAACAAAATAAACTCTTATAAATGAAATTCTACGAAGAGAAATAATTCTGATGAGGAAAAAATGGGAGAGTTGTCTAAAAGGTACCTGTGTGAATGCAAAAGAGAACACGTCAACCATCAAAGATACTGAAAAGACATGAAGATTCAACCCAATAATTCAACAAGCATCTTTAACCACCTCCTATGTGAAGGGGATTGTGCTATGCTGGGTCAGCACAAACATCAAAAAAACACTAATCCTTATTTTCAAAGAATTTGCATTCAATCAGGAGAATATAAACACATGTACAAAGTAATTTGTGGAGAGCCAGGGCAGCTAGGTGGCTCAGTGGATAGAGTGCCAGACCCAAAGTCAGGAAGACTCATCTTCCTAGGGTTGAATCTGGCCTCAGACACTGAATAGCTGTGTGACCCTGGGCAAGTCACTTGACTCTGCCTCAGTTTCCTCATCTGTAAAATGAGCTGGAGAAAGAAATGGCAAACCACTCCAGTATCCCTGCCAAGAAGACCCCAAATGGGGTCATAAAGAGTAGAGCATACCTAAAAAACAACTCAGTAACAAGCACAGAAGTAAGTGCTAATACTGCTAAAGCTTAAGGTCAGCAAATTGAGGTTGCCAAGGAAAGTCAAGGCCTGCAAAGAATGTCTGTGGGTTACTTTAAGCTTCGGTGAAGAAAAGAAGAGAATTAAAGCAAGGATAAGACTGGTGCTTGAAGTAGATGGAACAATGATAACCGATGTCAGAGAAAGTGCAGACTTGCTCAATATTTTGCTTGTTTTCTCTGCCAAAAAGAATGATTTATGGGCTGGTAAGAACAACACTCATACACACACACACACACACACACGCACACACAGGCATATACCACACACATACTCATAAACATACATACAACATACACATACACACACACCACACACACACACACGTGCATATGCACACACGCACATGCACACACATACACACGTGCACACACGCACACACAGACAATAGGTATTTGACACTCAAGCTAAGTAGGCAGATGATAAGAAAAAAACTAACTCCTCTTGATAAGCTCAATGAGCCATGTCCCAGGATACAACAAAAAAGACAAGAAGTGAAAAGAACACCTCGAGCTCTTGCCAACGACCTTGGAAAGAGCATGGAGGGCAAGTTAGATGCTGAATTACTAGAGAAACCAAATGGACCAATTTCCAAAAGAAGGAAGAGGGCAAAACATTCTATGAGCCATAGATCAGTGAGCTCGCCCTCAATACCTGGAAAATTCTAGAACAGGCTATTAATGAGAAGATTAGTGAATTTCTAGAAAATGAAGCACAAATAATAATCATGAAGTATTGAAATAAATGAACTGAAAATGAAGCACTAATAATAAAGAGCCAGAGTAAATTTTTTTTAAAGAATGAGTCTTATCAGAATAAGCCCTACTTCATTTTTTAATAGAGTTATTAGACTACTATGTGAGAGTGACACTGTATTTAATTTATCCAGATTTTAAAAGCAAACTCCTTGAGGAACTTTCTCATGCTATTCTCATGGATGTGATGGAGAGAGGTTCAGTGGATAGAGCACTGGGCCTGGAGTCAGGAAGACCCAAGTTCAAAATCAGCCTCAGATACTTACTAGTTGTATGACCCTGGGCAAGTCACTTCACCCTCTCTCCCTCAGTTTCCTCATCTGTAAAATGAGCTGGAGAAGGAAATGGCAAACTTTGCCAAGAAAGCCCTGGAGTCAGGAGGACCTGAGTTCAAATCAGACCTCAGACACTTACTAGCTATGTGACTGGGCAAATCACTTAACTCCAATTGCCTCCAAAAAGAAAAAGAGAGGGAGAGAGAGAGAAAGAGAGAGAGAGAGAGAAGGAAGGAAGGAAGGAAGGAAGGAAGAGAGAGAGGGAGGGAGGGAGGGAGGAAGGAAGGAAGGAAGGAAGGAAGGAAAAAAGGAAGGAAGAAAAGAGAGAGAAAGAAAGAAAAGAATGCCCCAATAAGGGATTACAGAGAGTCAGAAATGTCTGAGAAATGACTAAACAACAACAAAAGCTAGAAAATGGTAGACATAAATAGATTTGGAACATGGTCAACGTGGGGAGCCAAAAGAAAAACAACGATGTGATACTGAGTCCTGTATTTGGAATCAGAGAACCGGGTTTGAAATCAGGCTCCACCGCTCACGTGGCCCTGAGCAAGTCACTTAAGCTTGTTTCTTCATCTGTAAGACAAGGATTGAACTAGATGACCTGTAATTCTTCTTTGAGATTTATGTCTATGATCCTATGAACTTAAAAGAAACCACATTTCTGAGTTTATTTCCTCATCCATAAAACAAGAGAGCTGAGTTAGATGACCCCTAAGGTTCCCATGAGCTTAATAAAAAAAATAAATAAATAAAAAACAAAACACAACTTTCTGATCTGATGAATCTAAAGAAACTCTCTGTGGCAAAGTGTCCTACTGATTTGAGATTGGAGGGACTGAGTCATTCCCTTAATTGTAGGACAAGCAACTCAGCTATTGAGTTGGTCCCACTTGGCTGAAGGCCCCAAGCCTCTCCTCAGAGCTGTGCTGGAGACTCATCCAGCTTGGTTGTGGCAGCTGTAGCATAAAACGGTCTCCTTGCCATAGACTCTCAGTACTGGACCTCTAATAGATCCTCTGAATTTTCAAATTTCACAGGGTCAATTCATCTCCAATATTCCTTCACCTGCACAAGGGAAAATAGATACAAGAGGAGCAGAAGCAGCCACAAAGGGGAAGGGTTAACCCACCTAGAGTGTTATGGTATTTCTTCCTTTTCATTTACACTCCTGGGCCAAGAGGGATGTGACTTGTACAAAGATTCAATTCTGGGTTGGTAGCAAACTAAAGACTTTATGTTGTCACCCAGTAAAGGAACAAGAAATACCTGCAGAATTTCTGTTCTCATTCTAAAGTAGAGAGCCAGGATCCTCCATGTCATCAGATACTGCCCATTTTTTGATCTGCCACATGAGACAATCATTTTTGCCAGTTTGAAGGATTTTTTAAAATTTATTTATTTTTTATTTAGGTGATGAGTAGGCTCACCAAACATCTCTGTAAGTCCCCATGTATGCTCCCAGAATGAGACCCTCATTAGCCAGTCCTCCATTATATAACATTTTTATCAAGTCATACAAAGGCATAAATGGCATGTTTATGTAACAAAAACTCTGGTGCATAACCAGAATGCCTAAGATGGAGGCATCCATGTGGAAGACACCAGGGATTTGCTCCTGGTAGAAGACATTTTGCATTCCCCCACCAGATGGGTGGGAGCAATCTCTTCCCTTGGCTGCATAATAGGAACTGCCTCTTCCTTCCTTCCTTCCTTCCTTCCTTCCTTCCTTCCTTCCTTCCTTTCTTTCTTTCTTTCTTTCTTTCTTTCTTCTCTCTCTCTCTCTGTCTCTGTGTGTCTGTGTGTATGTCTCTGTCTCTCTCTTCTCTCTTCTCTCTCCCTCTTTTCTCTTCTCTTTCTCTCTTTCTCTCCCCCCATTTCTCTCTATCTCTCTCCCCATTTCTCTCCCTCTCCTCTTGGTATCCAAGAAGTGGACACCATGTCATTGACACACAGCTTAGACTCCATGCATGAAGTTGGGTAGGGGGAAAGTCCACCTTCCCCTCTCCCTTGGGTCCTGCGGCACCAAGAAATGAGCTCAGGTTTTGATCTGTTTCATTTGTCCTTTCCAGTCCTGGGTTCAAGGAGCCCTGTACCCAGGACTTCAAGCCATGGAAACTTTGGAGACAGGATTCCAGGCCTGATGTTACTGCCATCCAACAGGAAATCCCTGATAAGTCATCGTGTTGAGGGCTTTGGACCTGAAACTTGGTGGGACAGATGCTAACTAAGAACTGAATTATACTGTGGATCCAATCCTCCTCCCCTCCCCAGAGATCAAGGGTGGAAAGGAGACTAGCAGAGATTATGCCCCTCATAGGCTGTTGATATTGTTGTTGTTGCTTTGAGGGAGGAAGAATGTTTGTATACTTGTTCTTGCTATGCCTTTGAAGTAAATACTCCTTTGTAAAACTTAATATGACTATTAAGAAGCTAAACAGGACTAGGGTACTTGGACCCCTAAAATTGGAAGAACACAATCAGTGGGAGCTTGCGCCAGTGGTAAAGTCCAAACACTCCAAACCCCTTAAAGGCCCTGGAAAGCCTGGGGGAGGGGACAGAAATGTAACACACCTGGCTTTCAGGGAAGAGGTAAGCACCGTTACATTTATGAGATCTGCAGGTGACATAAAAGTTAAAAGGAATAACTAATGAATTGGGTAACAAAGCTAAAATTAAAGATCAACAAAGCTAGAGCAAAACTAATGGTGAATATAAGGCCTTCCACATGGATTCGCAAAGTCAACTTCACAGTAACAAAATGGTAGCTAGAAAGCATAAGAAAGGTCTAAGTGTTAGTGGACTGCATGTTTGATACAAGTCATATGGCGGCCAACAGTGGGACATGGTACTCAAAAAGCTGATGTGATCCTGAATGTTGTTATGGGAGAAATCTCTCCTCTCTGAGGTCATGTGGTGGGTCACTGTTGCCAATTATAGATTTACCATAATGCAGAAATTATGGGGGTAAAAAACTAGATTTATTACTATGCTCAAGAATAGGTTCAGGCCTCAGAGAAAACCTGAACAACATGAGGATGCTGACAAAGCTCCTTATAGGCAAAATTATACCAGAGTGATGGAGAAATAATTCATTTACATATGGCAATCTTGTATATTCCTCTTAGGCCATAAAAGTTAAAGAGAAAATAGACCCATAATTTTATACTTCCTTCAATGTTATGAAAGTTTAACAAACTTAGTTAAACAAAGCCATAACCTCATACATCAATCTCATACATCCCTAAGGAAGCAAACTTTGTCAGACAAACTCTATAGGCAAACTAAGTCAGGTGACAGATTAAATGACATTTAGAGGATTCATAAACAGGCTGATTGAGGAGGAGGAGGATTTACATGTCGCAGAGGAGTTAGGGATGTTGAGATTCTTTCTCTGGCTTCTTATCTAGGGAATATTTAAGGCAGTTAAATAAATTTCTACATCCCATGGGATAGCTTTGGCTTAAGTAAGGTTAATATTAATCAAAATTTGTAGAAGGACTGTCCCTGAGTCCCAAATAATAAAGATAAATCAAAAATCCCCATAACAGCGTCATTAAGAGAGACATAATGTGGGACTTCCAGTTAAGAAAGCTCTCACAGACTCCAGCAAATATCAGAAAATAACCTCAGAAAGACCAATAATAAAGATATATGAAAGGAGGTAAGGCTTTCAGTCAAGAAGACTCCTAGAACAGTCCTGAAATTCTAGCTTTCTGAATCTCAAAGATCTAAAAGTCTCCTGCTTCCTCCTGCAGAAGGAAGACAGCAAGGAGTCTGGGTGACCAGAGTGAGACCAAGCAGGACCAACAGCATCCCACCAAAACCTCAGCAGGAGCCTGGTCCTGATACAAAGCCCCAATTTATGATCTAAAACCTGAGAGATGAGTAAGCCAAAGAAGAAAATGACCAGTATACAAAACTCTTGTAGGTCAAGAGGCACTCAAAAAACCAAGCCTAGAAGAAGGTCTCACAGCTTTTTCAGCAAAAATTTGGAATTTGTCCCAGACCAAAAAAAGATCAAGAAATCCAATAAGACACTCCAATAGGTGACTTTTTCAGCTAAGAACTGCATAAAAGGTCAGCCCAAGGTCCACAGACTATAAGAAAGGAGACTGTAGCTGACCCAGGGCCAACACAACCAAAAAAGCTGGTAACTGCCCACCATGACGAGAGGCGCAGCTACGTCCAGAGGTAGCTACAGCAAAGAGTCCCCAAAAAAGAAGCTCCAGGCACTCAGAAATCCTCAGGGTAACTGGAAACCCACAGTGGAAATCTTAGAAGCTACCACAAACAGCAGCAATCTCTGGGTTGTGGCACCACTTGGACCAAGACATCTCAGACACCCAGGATTTCTGAAGTCCCTAGCACTCTCTCCTGGGATACCACAGAAGGCTCTGAAGATCCAGTGTATTAAATCTCAAGATTAATCACCTCCTAACCCCATGTGACCCAAGGTAAGACCCTCTCAAAAGCCCTGTAGCAGATGGAGCCTGGCCCTGGTATAAATGCCCAATTCAAAAGCTAAAGCTAAAAAGATGAGTAAACCAAAAAAGATGCCAACTGGTATTTTAAAAAATAATAATGTAGCTTTTAAAGGTATCCAAAAGTGACTTAATTCAGCTACAATCAGGGTGCCAAAGGAACAAAATGGATTTTCTACAAGATCCACATGAATACCTAGAAGAAATTAAGCAAGAGATAAAAAATTAAATAAAAGCTATGAAATAGCCTGCTGTATTTATGGAAATGATATTTTTTTCCTGGTGTTTTAAGTTCAAATTTTTTTTTTAATTTTCTAAGACAATCCAGGCTAGAACTGCCTAAAAAGATGATCAGAAGAGGGGGAGGCTGGTACAGTAGTTGGATTAGGAAAGCCAATGCCAGCTTAAATCAATGCAGGAGGAGAAGAGGCAGAGAGAAGTTCAGGCTAATGACAGGAACTTTGGTAATTAGCTAGAAGCCAACAGAGGTAGATAGAGTGCCAGAGCCAACCCAGACTCTGTAAAGGGATCCGAAGCTTGTGCTTCAAACAGAAACTTCAAAAGTAGCTTTGTTGGCCTGCTCTACATCCTGATCCCAGGCTGTCAGAATACTAGCAAGAGGCAGAACCAGACAAGCTAGGTCAATGCACAAGCACTCCTTGGAGCACCAGGTGCCATAGTGGTAAGCATGGCTAATTCAGCAACTGTGTGCAGCACTTCAGGAGGCCCAATGCCAACATAATCTCCACCATTCCATTGGGAAATGCTAAGGATAGAACTAATCCCTAACTGAAGATGGTGAAAAGGCCAATTAGCCAACCTATCCAGATCATCAGAGGCATTCAGACTACAGAGGCTTACTCAACCCACCCAACACCACCAAGGAGGACTGACTCAAGGAAAGAGCCCAAACTAAGAACTGAGACTAGAAATATGAGAGAAAAAAACAGGAAACAAGATTAACAAATTCTACGGGATGAGAGAAGCCCAAAAGGCAAACTCAGAAGAAGCAACTAAACCAGCAACAGCTGCTAACAGAACCTCTGAGAAAAATAAAAATGGTTTGGCCAAATGGTATAAGAGTGAATGAGAAAAAAAGCAGGAGATCAAAATCGGGGTAGGGGAAGTGAAAGGAGAATAAATAAATTAAGACAAAAGATGGACAATTTATCACAGTAGTGAGCCACATGAAAATGAGAACTGATAATAGAGAATTCAATGACTATGAAGCAAGAAATATTAGAACAGTGGTTCTCAACCTTCCTTAATACTCGTATGTGGGTGTATCTGCATGTGGGTATATCTGCATGTGGGCCGACCTGCCTGGAGACAGACAAAGGAGCGGTGTCTCGGTTCCTAAGACCATCGAAAATATGTGTTTTCCAATGGTCTTAGTCTACCCCATCCAACCCCCAAAGGGGTCGCAACCCACAGGTTGAGAACTGCTGTATTAGAACAAAGTCAAAAAATAGAAGAAAATGTAAAATATATACTCTCCAAAACAACCAACTTGAAAAACAAGTAAAAGAGAAATCATTTAAGAATCATCAGACTCCCTGAGGGGGAAAAAAAGAATTCAAGAAAAAATCTGAACACCATTCTTTCAAGATATTATAAAACAAACTGCTCAGATAAATGAGAACCAGAGGGCAAAATGGAAATATTTTAAAATCCACCAAGAATTTTGGAAAGAAGCCACAAAATGAAAATGGCCAGGGATACTGTAGCCAAAATGAAGTCCTTCCAAGTCAAAGAAAAAAAATAAAACAGTGCAAGGAGACAGACAAAAAGTACAAATGCTAAGGGACCAAAGTAGGGAGCATGTAAGAGATAGTGGCTACAAAAAAAATTTTTTAAATTTAAAAATTAAAAAAAAGAGAGATAGTGGCCACTACTACAAAGAAACAACTTAGTGGAGCCAAAGTGTATAGGGTTAGAGTCAGGAAGACCTGAGTTAAAATTCAGTCTCTTACTAGCTGTATAAAGTGACTTAACTCTGTTTGCCTCCCTTTGCTCATTTGCAAAATGAGCTGGAGGAGGAAATGGCAAACTACTCCAGTATCTTTGGGGTTCAAAACCCAACAACAACAACACTATAAAGCAGAGAAAGTCTCTGAAAATGATATTCCAAAGGGCAAAAGATAAAAGCTCGCAACCACCAATAACTGACCCTGCCAAACTAAACATAATCCTACTGAGGACAAATGTACCTCTAATAGACTAGAGAACTTGCAAGCATTCCTGATGAAAAAATCAGAGCTGAAAAGAAACTTTGAAATACAAAATTCTGAAAATACAAAACCTAGGAGGAGTTAAGAGAAATTATTTAAGGTAGGAGCCCAAGTGAAACTTCAGCTAAACCTGAAGGTCTTCAGAGGTTAAAAGATGGAAATATTAAAAGATATAGGGAAAAGCCTTCAGATTAAAAATAGCATATGAAGAGGCCAAGAAGACTGTGAATGTCACTTCCATGCATAGGCTGCATTCACATAATGTGAATCAACGAAAGATTCTGAAAAGAATGAAAATTTACAGAGTTATCACTGAAAAATACTGATCACCTAAAGGGAATATGGAATTATTTGCCAAGGGAAAGAGCTTTTGAGTGAGAAGAATTTGCTGAAGATGAGAGGTAAGTGTTCTCCCATCTCTTGTCTGGAGGTGATGACCAATCTCAGAGCCGAGACTTGGAGGGAGTCAAAGAAGAGAAGTTTCTGTTGAGCCTAAGGTGAGGGGCGTTGCCATACCTAGCCGAAAGCGTTTTTGTTGCTCTCTAGCTGAAAAGAACATGGTAATATCATCTTTTTTAAAAAAGATGTTATTAGTCCACATGAAAAGAGAACAGTATCCCTGGTCACTACAGATGGAAGTGGAAGGTAGAAAAAGACTACAGCAACCTACCAGAGAATGAAACCAGGAGACTACTGGGTCAACTCATCAAGCAGAGACACCATGCCCCAAGAAAAGCAGCCTTAACTGGAAGAGCTGCCCAACTGGAGAGTGGCCTGCCTGGCCTCGTCTCCAGCCACTAACCTATAGCAGTGGCCTGCCTAGCTTCATCCAGTGGTCACTGTCCAGAGGCCTGGCTGGCCAAGTCCAGCAGCAGCTATCTAGTGGCAGGGCAGCCTTCCCAGCCCTGGTTAGAGTTACTGTTAGGGTTAGGATTAGGGTTAGAGTCAGAGGTGCCTAGTCTAGCAGCCATGGAGCCTGGTAAGGAGCTAGTGCAGCCAAGTGACTGTCTAGCCCATCTAGCCAAGACCTTATACTCTAGGAGAAATTAAGCCCAGCTAAGCAGTGGTCCAGAAGAGATACCATGGCCTGTGAAGAGAGAATCCATCTAGACAGTGAAAGAACTCATAGCAAATTTTGTGAGGACCCTCCAGAAAGAGAACATCAAGGCCTTGCAACTCCAGAGTTGTGAGTTGCCTAGACATGTGGATCCTGTACACACGCTCCACTATCACTGTACTTTGGGTTCTTGTCCACTCTTTCCCTCTATTTGACTCTAGGTATATTTGTGGGAAAGTATGCCATTGGTATTGGAAGAAATTACTGTTCTTGCTATGCTATTTGAGTAAAGGCCTCTGCTAACTACTGACTGGTTATTAAGGGGAAGCATACTGGTGGGGGCTCATGAGCTATTGTCTGCAAAGCTAGCTACATACAGAATTATCCCTAGAACTCTTAGAGTAATAACAAAATATCATACCC
Source organism: Pseudochirops corinnae (assembly GCA_028646515.1). Lineage (NCBI taxonomy): Eukaryota > Metazoa > Chordata > Mammalia > Diprotodontia > Pseudocheiridae > Pseudochirops > Pseudochirops corinnae. Next base: position 33,036,707 of record CM053585.1, on the reverse strand, counting down.
TAGGAAGAGCAAACCTAGCTGAGTACTGGTCAGAAGAGACAACATGGCTTGTGAAGAAGCAATACAGGGCCTGGGTATGATTTTGTTAGTTTTAAGGGATGTAAGAAAAGGTAGGGGAAAAACATATTGAAGAGGAAATGAGGATGGTTTGGGGAGTGCTTATAATTTCACATATATAGGATACTTGAGAAGAGTATACAAACATGGAGAAAGAAGTTGCAGAAGTGGGCTTCTTATACCCTTACTCTTACTGAACTGGACAAAGGTAGATTGAACTCTCTCTCTCTCTCTCCCTCTCTGTCTCTGTCTCTCTCTCTCTCTCTCTCTCTCTCTCTCTCTCACACACACACACACACACACACACACACACACACTCTAGAGGGATACATGGGTGAACCCAGGAAGGGGATAAAAGATATAAATGGATAAATGGGAGAGATAAATTTGTAAGGGAATAGTCACAAGCAAAACAAGCATCAATTTTGGAGACTGATCATAAAGAGTGAATAAAAGGGGGAAAAAAAGTATAGGAACCAGAGACCACACTTGTAAAGAGAGGAAGAGCAGAGGAATGGGAACAAACCACTTTAATTATAGGTTACCATGACTTCTAAGATTCCTTCCTTCTCTGGTGCCTTCTTTGCAAAAAAAAAAAAACTAGGAGGAAAAAAAATGAAAAGTATAAGAAGATAAGTTGGAAGGAAATATACAATTAATGATCATAACAATGAATGTAAATGAAATTATCTCACCCATAATAAAAGAACAAATCAGTGAATCAGGCAAGCAACTAAAAAAAGCTAGAAAAGCCACGAATCAAAAAACTAAACACCAAAATAGAAATTCAAAGAAAAAATAAACAAAATTTATTTTTTTTAAAAACTATCCATAGAAAGGTAGCAAAATGGATTAGAAAGAAAAACCAAAAAATATGTTATAGACTTAAGTATCAAGATTCACTCAGAGTGAAAATGAGAGGCTACAGAAGAATTATGCTTCAGGTGAATTTTAAAAAGCAGAGTTAACAAATATGATCTCAGACAAAACAATAGTAAAAACTGACATGATTAAAAGAAATAAGCAAGAAAATGGCATTATATACAGCATGATTATATCAACAGGAGGAGCTTCTGACAAAAAACAATACCCTTTTATGTTGAAGACCCTATAAAGAATAGGAATATGCTTTCCTTAATTTAGTACATTTTTAATTTGGTACAATACATTTCCTTAATACAGTCAACAGCACCTTTCAAAAACCAAAATGAAGCATCATCTATAATGGAGAAACACTAGAGGCCTTTCCATTAAGATCAGGGGCAAAACAAAAATGTCCACTGTCACTACTATTATTTGATATACTTCTGGAAATATTTACTGGAGCACTAAGACAAGAAAAAGAGAAGACTAAACACAGGCAAAGAAGAAACAAAATTATTACTTGTTGTAAGTGACATAATGGTTTTATTTTGAAAACACTAGAAATTTAGCTAAAAATTGAGTGAAATAATCACTAACTAAAGGAAGGTATTAGTACATAAAATAAATGCTTAAAAATCATTAGCCAATTAGTAAATTACCAACAAAAATAGAAGAAAGAGATGGAAAAAGCAATACCATTAAAAATTACTACAAAATGTATAAAATGTCTGGAAGTCATATAACAAAACACAGACAAAAATTGTATGACTACATATATAACATACTCTTTTCAGAAAAAAAGGAAGATAAATAATTAGAGAGCTATTGATTGTTTGTAGTTGGACAATGTAAATATCATAAAATTGACAATAATACTTAAATTAGCTTACAGATTAAATGTCATACAAATCAAGCTTCCAAAGAATTAATTCAAAGAACCCAACAAAATTATAACAAAATTCATATAGAGAATTAAAAAGTTAAGAACATTGAGGGAAATAAGTTTTAAAAGTGGGAAGGAAGAGGACCTAGGAGTACCAAATTTCAAATCATACTACAAAAAAGCAATCATCAAAACTATTGGATACAGATTAAAAATAAAAAAGTTGATTCATGGAACAGACTGGGTATACAAGATCCAGAATCAATTTAACACAATAACAGAGAGTTCAATAAACCCAAGGACACAAACTACTGGAGTAAAGATTCTTATTTTACAAAAAATGCGGGAAAAATTAGAGAGCAGTCTGGCAGAAATCAAACTTAGGTCAACATTTGACATCATAAACCACAACAATCTCCAAATAAATGCATGACCTAGATATAGAAGATCAAATCATAAACAAGTGAGAGGAGAATAGATAGATAGCTTTCACAACTGGGGACAGGAAAAGAGCTCTGGACCAAAGGATAAAGGGGATCACAATATTGATTACAAAAAATTGAAAAGTTTTTGTACCAACAAAAGCAAGCTAGGAAAATGAGATGTGAAACATTTAAGTGGGGAGAAAATCTTTCCAGGAAATTTATATGATAAAGTCAGCCAAAAATCATCTAATGAGCACCTGCACCTACTACGTGCCAGGCAGGATGTTAAACTCTGGGGATATAGATAAAAGGTAAAAAGTAGTTCCTGCTCTCAAGAAGTTTATAGTCTAATGAGGGAGACAGCATGCAAATGACTATATATAAATAAGATAGATAGATAGATAGGTAGATAGATAGATAGATAGATAGATAGATAGATAGATAGGTAGATAGATAGATATTCAGGAAAGATTAATTTTAGACAGTGGGAGTTTAGTTGGTAATCCAAGAAAACTAGAAGGCAAAGATGAGGAGGGAGAATATTCCATACATAAAAAGTATAGCCAGAGAAAATACCTGAAGCCAACAAACAGATGGTTAGGGTTAGCCTTTGTCACTGGATTATAGAGTACATAGGAGAGAGGGAGGGAATAATATCTAAGAAGACTGAAAATGTAGGAGGAGGCCAGTTTATGAAAGGCTTTGAAGGACAATCAGATTATTGTTTATCCACAGAAGGAAGACAGACAGTAGATAGGGCTGTTTGACATGATAGTGCATGCAAACAGAAATCCTATGGATGTGGATACAATGCAATTAGGATATCAATGGGGACACCATATTACAACCTATGTACAAAGCACTCTGCTCCCAAAATTCTCTCTCCTCACTAATACAGTCTTCCAAATTCACTCTTTTCCTCATCCATTGATGGAGCATTCAGAAAATCACTATTTAAATATTCAATAATGTCATCCACTTCAGAAGTCCTTGGACAGAACTTCCATTTAAGCAAGCAAGGGAAATCAATCAAGTAGAATTCTGTAATTGATGTAGATCTGACTTTCAAAAGTAAAAGTGCTTTTCATCCTACCATTTACTAAAGGGACTAGAAATACTGGAATGGAGCTTAATTAACTCAGGAGCCAACTTGTAAACATCTGGAAGAAGCTAAGCTCCCAAGATAGCATTAATTCTCAAAACACTCTCATTCGTCACCAGGAAAAGTACACAGGTTCCTCAGCCTAGACTGAAGATAGAGATTTTTCCAGGGATTAGTCACCATCTTCAGCTATGAGACAGACTTTGTTGTGTTACTAGCAACTAATTAGGTCAGATGGGGGCTAGGAGAACAACCACTTAGGGTTAGAGCAACCCTAAATCAGTCAACATATAAAGTGAAATACATTCAGTTCCTTCATCAGGTGTCTTTTAAGCACCTGCTACATACACTATACTCTATAGCTTGGGATATAAAAATGAAGAAGTCCATAGTCCCTCAAGCAACTTACAATTCAATCAATTTAATAAGAATTACCTACTGTGTGACAAGTGCTGGGGATAAAAACACAAACTAAAATAGTCCCTTCCTTCAAAGACCTTGTACTGCAGTGAAGGGATATATAAAAGCAACTGTAGCAGCTGGGGACACTTGCCACCTCACAAGTCACAATATGGCGCATGCACATTGTTATATATATCAGCAGACTTAATTCTACTAAGCATTTTCCAATATTGAGCGTATGGTACCAAGATTAAGAGCCATGGAAGATCACTAAGAAGTAAACGTTGGCTACCAATAATGTGGAATGCCTCATAGATGTGAAGCTTGAGACTCACACAGGTGAGATATGAATTAGGTCTTGAAGAAGAGTATTTGAATACACAGAAGAATTAAGGGAGAGTATTCGAGGTAAGGAGAACAACATGATCAAAGCTAGTGATGGAATCAAAGAATAAGAACAGAGAGGGGAAAGGGGCTGACCTGAACTCAAGAAAAATGGACAGGAAATGAGAGATAAGTGAGGTGAGGTCAGAAAATGGAGGGCCTTGATAAGAACACTGAAAGACAGAGACCCAAAAATATATTGCTAGATTAGAGCAGCAGTCTAATAACATTTTTAATTTTGCTATTTTAATTTCCCTATCAATAAAAAAAATTGAGCATGTAATATATACAGTCATTCGTAACTTGTATGGGTACAAACAACTAAAATTATTGTTTTAGTGAAAAATTATAAAATATGCTTCTTTATATTAGAAAATGTTAGTTTAATATTATAATAAAGTGATTCAAAGATCTAGTTTCAAGCTCATTTTATTTTGATATTGGGTTTTAATGACTATCATACCTGAAAAAAATTAATTCATACAGATAGATTCAAAAAATGAAGTATATCATTAGTTGTACTTATTAAGGTATGATACTAATCTTTCAAACCCGTCCACCAGATATGCTAAGGCTTGGGCTGAAATTCATCTGATAATTCTGCTCTGCCCTCAGAACGCCTTCCCTACTACCATCCATCTGCTGGGACCATCTAACCTGTGTGAGGACAATAGCACCAATCCATATATTTGTTGTTGTTGTTGTTCAGTTGTTTTTAGTTGTGTCCAACTCTTTGTGACCCATTTCAGGGTTTTCTTGGCAAAGACACTGAAGTGGTTTTTCATTTCCTTGTCTTGCTCATTTTACAGATAAGGAAACTGAGGCAAACAGGGTTAAGTGACTTGCCCAGGGTCACACAGCTAGTGTCTGAGGCTAGATTTGAACTCAGGTCTTCCTAATACCAGGCGCTGCACTCTATCCCCTATGTTACCTAACTGTCCCAATCCACAGATTAAACATTAGTAAAGCTTTGGGGGTTTTTAGATTAGAAAAACACAAATCAATAGTTCTAATAGTGTCTTTTCACATCTCAATTAATCATTTTTCATACACTATAATATAAAGATTACTTGAGTAAAACATTGAGATGAATCCAATAAGTTAAAATTAAATAGACATTAATCAACAAGTATTTACTATCTAAGCATGCCAAGCATTGTGCTTGGTTCTGCAACAACAAAAATAAAATAGTCTCTCCCCTCAAAAATATTAATTTCTATTATAAGAAAACAACAGGAACTCCAACTATCACCCTGCTCTCCTTCCTACCCCAACCTTGGATTCTGCTCCTAGATCCCCCAGTTCTGACAAATGAGTTTTTTAACTTTATGCTACATGGAATTAGCCTCCATCTCAACTCCTGGGCACCAGCATAAAGCCAGACCACTCTCTCCCCCACTTTCCAGCTCCCATTACATACTGTCTTCCTCCATTAGAATTTAAGCACCTTAAGGAGCAGAGACTGATTTGCTTGCTTGTACTTATTTGTATCACCAGTGTTTTATACTGGTAGCACCTTGGGCACATAGTAGGCAATTAATAAATGTTTTATCTATCTTGCTTCACACCCATCAGTCTAATAAAGATGGCAAAAAATGAAAATGACAATAGCTAGAAGACCTTTGAGAGGACATACACACTAACGTACCACTAACAAAGCTATGAATTGGTTCTTGAAAGTAATTTAGAACTATCAACAAAAAGTCACTAAACAGGGCATGCCTTTGGATCCAGTGATACCACTACTAGGTATTGCCAAAAAAAATCAAATAAAGAGACGAAGGATCTACATGTACAAAAATCCTCATAGAAGCACTTTCTGTTGTATAAAATTTTTTTAATGATTTAAAATTTACAAACTTTTATTAAAAAACTGAAAAATATGGTTGTGGAGGAACAGTTTCAAAAGTACAAATTAGATGTTGGACCATGCCGAGTACTTAGAAATACTGAGTATTATGGTTCCCTAGTTCATTTGCATATTACTGCTTTAAGATATGAGGATAAAACAAAAAAATGAAGGGCAAAAAAGGGAGACTGGGGGGATGATCTTTTTTAAGTCTGTGGATTTCATAAGGGAAAATTGTCAAATTATTACATTTTTTTTCTTAGTGAAAGATGAGTTACCGAAAGGCAGAAGGCTCTTATTTAAGCTATTGAAAAGATATAGAGATGAGAAGAGACCTTTGAGCAAACAGAAATTTCATGATCATTTTGGAAGAAAAAAAAAGCTGAGTAGGGACTTTCAAATACAAACAAGAGTGAAGAGAAATCTAGAAAGGCAAGTTTATTTGAGCAATTGGAAGATTCCTGTATGATGAGGTAGTGCTAACATTCAAATTGGGGGAAAAGAAACAAGGGCCCATTTAGAACTTTATTGTCTTCAAATTACATTCTTATTTTGCTATTAAAGGAGTCAAATAAGAAAAATAGAGAACTTGGGGATGATTTTGATTCTGTCCTGAGGATTTAAAGCTAGGGAAAAAGAAGGGAAGGTAAAAGAAATACCCTAGAACAAAAAGAAGAAGGAAATAGAAGTCAGTATTCTCTACTAATTGGGGTTTGTAAGAAGAATATACAAATGTGGAGAGAAGGGGTGGAATGGGTGGGCAACACATGAACCTCACAATAGTAAAAAGACATCTACCCCTAGAATTGCAAAGAGGTAGGAAGAAAACCACCGGTAATAGGAAAGTAAGTTCTTCAGTCAAAGTGAGTATCAGCATGACCAAAGAGGAGAAATGTTATAACCTGCAAAATTCTGTGTCTGGCAGCAGCAATAGCTAAAGAATCTCTTGAGAAAGCCCCAGGGCAGTCAGAAAGTTCCAGGGCAAAAACCTTGTTTGGGGTTTGTTGGGGTGTTTTTAAAACACATTTCATTTCAATGGAGTTTCAAATCTATATACAATCTTCTTTCTGTTCTGCCATATAATATGAAACTGCTCTTTTCTGATGTTTAAATTTATAATTAAAAAAATAAAATTTCAAAGAAAACATATAGACATAAGAGTCTGATGAATTGGTCTTGGGGTAGATTAAAGAACTTGAAAGATGATTTAGCAGGGGGTGAAAAGCAGGTTCCTGGAGCTGTTTGAAGAGATCTGCAACAAAAGTATTCTGCTGACAAGCTTGGGCTCCATTATCCTTGACTGGTTCAAGAAAGGTTCAACTTCACTGTCAAACCAAAGGGCCCTGGGATTCTCAAATATGACCAGAACCGAATTAAAATTTAATTGGGAAATATTAAGCAAAATACAATAAAACATAACTTAATCTGTGATTTTCTAAATCAGTATGCGTCCTCAGGCAGGGATCCTTTAGCACATCTTAGGGCCCCCATTTCTATTTGAATATGATGCACTATCCTAAGGTTTTATAGAAATGAAGGATTTTAGAAGTGATTGTTGCTCTTTGCTTCACCCCTTCAATTTGAAAGGTAAAAGTAGAAAGGGGTTTTGTAGCTGCTAATAGGAAGAGATACAGAGATTTAATTGGACATAACAGTATCTTGATGAGTGAAGAGCTAGATAGACTTGTTTGCCTTGCTTAGAGTCAACTGGAGCTTTGTGGTTCTCTGGTTTAAAGGGAAGAGATATCCAAATTAAGAGATAATATTTTCTCAACACCATTTTAAAACTGATTGTGGACAGTTCAGTGGTGTAGAGGATAGAGCACTGGCACTGGAGTCAGGAGAACGGGAATCCAAATTCAGCTTCAGATACTTACTAGATGTGTGACCCTGGGCAACTCCCTCACTCCACCTCCCCCAAAAAAGTGATTGTAAGTTGAAAGCTTGTAAATGCTATGTTGAATTCAAGAACGGATTTGTCTCGGAGAGAAGTGAGGACAAGCAAAGTTATCAAAGAAGCGCATTGTATACAGTAACAGTCAGTGTTCGATGACTAACTTTGATAGACTCAGCCCTTCTCAGCAATGCAAGGACCTAGAACAATTCCAAAGGACTCGTGATGGAAAATGCCATCCGCATCCAGAGAAAGAATTATGAATCTGAATGCAGAATGAAGCAGACTGTTTTCTTTTTTGTTTTTTTTTCTTTCTCATGGCTCCTCCCATTCATTCTAATTCTTCTATACAACATGAGTAATGTGAAAATACGTTTGATAGGAATGTATTTATAGACCCTATATCAGATTGCATGCTGTCTTGGAGAAGGAGGATGGGAGAGAGCAGGAGAAAATTTAAAACTTATGACAGTGAATGGCAAAAACTAAAAATAAATTTTTTTTTAAGTGCTTTCCCAAAATAGAGATACTCCTGAATGGGCCAACGACATCAAAGTTTTCAGCCTGTAACAGCAAGTCAACCCAAGCATATGGGTTTTCCTCCTTCATGTGCTTCCTCCACAGGTTTCTGAGTTTGACCACTTTCTTCCATAGATGCCTAGTGTATTGGAGAAAAAATGTCACCCAGGTTTATGCATGGTTGTAATGTATTTATTATCGTTGCATTTGGTTTACTATACATTCCTGCAATGTTCTTTCTTTTGCCTTATTGCTAAGTAAATGGGTATGTTTAAAATTTTAGTGTCATTATTGAGATATTTGTAAAGCACTCAGCACTCTGCCTGGCCCAGAGTTAAGTGCTTACAAATTCTTATTCCCTCATTCCCTTTCCCTATTATGAGTGGTTGGTACATTTATATGAAAATGAATCAGTGAATGATCAGAAATTACAGTGAACAGGAAGACTAATTCCCTACACTCACACCAGTGGCCACAAGCAGTACTCTCAGAACCCTGAGAGAATCTGTACCATGGGGTGTGTCTTTCTCTAGTGAACTAGACCTTAAACCCTGTTCACTCTGAAGCTCATAGATTGGACCACAACAGGTCCCTCCCCAAGTTCCACTTAATGGCTATATTTTGGGCCCTCCTGGCTTAGAGTGAATGTCAATGGTAACTGTTTCTTTTAGGAACAGCAACCCTGGAGGTCTTTCCCTCCCAGTTCGGATTTTTTTTTCTTTTTTTTCTAATTAAAGGGGCCATCCCTTCACTCACTTCTTAAGAGGTCTATTCACTGAACGGGCACTACCTCACTCAAAGTATGTGAAAAAACCTAAAAGGGCCAGGGTCTCCCATGGCATCCTGGGTCATGCCCCGCCATCTCGATGAATATCTAGCCACTGGACCCAAATGGCACTGCAAGTCATGTCATCACTTCCCCAACACCATGGTCCTCTTCCAAAACAAAACACAACCTGTGAGACCTGCCTTTGTCAAAGCAGGTTAGAGTGAGTAATGCAGACCAAAGGTAACCGGTAATCCTTACTAGTACATCCCTGCGAGAAGTAAAGCGCTACTTCAACGGCTGTAGTCTAATAGTCTTGAGACTTAACAGGCTCAGGCTTTGACCTTAGCTGGCTATCTGAGCACAAAAAAGGCCCCCTCAGGACATGAGGCTTCTGACTAGGGACCATTACATGTTAATATAGAAGCAAAGAGGTTGGGCTCACCTGAACAAGGGCTATATCCTTGTTTATTAAGTATCCTTCCCATTTTATGTCTAAGTAACTACCAAATGTTCCATGAGTGTTTCATTTTATTCTAATCTTAAACCTGAGGTGCCAGAATGTCCTGGTGAGACTCAGCGTACTGTAAAGAGCACAGAAGTTTAGGAAACAGACACAAAGGGCAGTTTTGAAACTAAGGGCTTTATTATATACTTTTTAAAAGTGCAAGCTATACACAATAGATGTGATTTTTATATACAATGTTCCTTAATGTTTATTTTCACTGTGCAGTAGTGATTGTGCTACGTGCAGCTAGGGAAACAGGGAAAGATAAACAGTCCTGCTCCCAAGCTCACATTCTAGTTGTTACAGTTTGTCAAGCTCAGAATAACAGTAATATTTTTAAAAAAACATCCAGGGATTCAGTGAACTACAAATTCAATATAGTAGTGGCATAATATGGAAGCCAAAGAAACCTAATTCAATCTTAACCTGCATTTAATTAGAGCTTAGTTTCTAGGAATGAATGACAGTCTCTCTTTCCTTGTCAGACCACATCTGCAGTTGTGTTCAATTCCAGATGTCACAACTTCGGAAAGATATTGATAAGCTTAAGAACATCCAGAGAACAACGACGATGCTGAAGACCTCACATTTATATCTTCAGAGCATCAAAGAAATTGGGAGTGTTTACTTGGTAAAGAGAAGGCTGGGGGAGGTGGGGATGAGAAGGGAGGGAGAAAAATGAAGACAGTACATAATCTGAAGGGTTATTGTGTGGAAGGGGGATTAGAGCCGTTTTGTTTGACCCCAGAAGGCAGAAACAGGAACCAACTAAGTTGTAAAAAGGAAAATTTAGCCATCGTATAAGGAAAAATTTCCTAACAATCAGGTACTGTCCATAAGTACAATGAATTGCACTTTCAATAGCAGTGGTTTTGAAAGTAGTAGTTTCTACCTCTCTGAAAGATTTATGGAGCAGAAGCTGGATGCACATTTTTCAGATACTTTATAAAGGCAATTCTTTTCAGGTATCAACTAAGTGCCACTACTTCTTGTGGTCCAAGTAACTTCTAATTCTAAAATTCTGTGATTCAAGCAGAGGTATTTAGGTGAAATATAGAAAAAGTTAACCTCAAGATCTGAAAAAAGCTTAGTATACTAAAGAAAATCCACCAGTAATTTTTTTTTACTTTTTCTTTTTCTCAGTAAGCTTTGTATGCAAAAGTAAGTTCCAATCTGCCTAGGTGAGAAGTAAATGGAAGGAAATTCTCAAATGCAGACAGCAAAAGTATTTTGCTACTATACTTTCAAAATTATTTGTTTTATAAGAAATAAATGCTAATGGAAAGAAGAACCAGAAGCTTCAGCAAATTAAATAAAATTGTTTATTGACAAAGATAATTTTTATTAAAAATACCATTTCAACATAATAGAGGTGAGAATTGTAGGGAAATTGTAAATAATTTCAGCGTTGCCCTTTTTATATCAACTAAGAGAGCACTTAAACGTGCACATTCTGCTGAAAACTGAAAAGGGAGATACCCAGAAAAGACAGATCTGATTCAGATTACAATTATAAATTCTTTGCATTTCTTAAAAGTATGAGCCAAAAATTCATGTCCCATATGCTCAATGTATCAGAATACAAATATTCAATTAATTATACTGCAGGAGATAAAATTATTTAAACAATTTTAAATTCCTTATGCTCATCAAAAATGACCAAAAAAATAACATCAATAAATACACTTTCTTTGCTCTTCTCATTCAGTAGTTTTCCTTATGTATCAAGATTTCCAACAAAAACACTAGAATAATATGCATACCCCAACTGGAATCTTAAAAAGTAGAATAAAACAATAACATATACACTCCAAATATAGTAACAATAACACACACAACAAATTATAATTTCCTGATTTTTATTTGAGGAAAAATATTTAATGTCATTTAAATCATCTAAGTATTATTATGTTAACTCATTTAAAAAAAGTTCAAAAATTATTTTTTTTGCCTTAGGAGTAACATACTTTAGTACAAATATATAATGGAAAAACAAAATTTACAGAACAGTTCCCTTTCAATCTGAATCTACTGAGGAACTAAACTAAATATACAGAGTTTTGTGTCTGCTAACCACTCTTCCAAGAATACACTATGTGTAACTAATTTTAAAACTCAACCCCATATAAAATGGAACAGCTAACATTTACTTAATGCTTTAAGGTTGCAAAGCACTTTACAGACATTCCCTAATTTGTCACAACTCTCTTTTGATCCGCTGTACATCACATACCTAATTTCTTACTTTCTTCCTCTTCTTCTGGAGATACCCTTTTTCCTTCTATTGAAATCACTTCCAATTATTGGTGGAAGCTAGATAAGCATCTAACTCATTTAACTTTATGGCCTCACCTATAGAGTGAATTTAAACACTATAAATTAGATGAAAAGGGCCTGAAGAAGGAAATAAATGATCCACTTCAGCTTATTAAAAAGCTAAGCTTTTAATAGCTTCTTTGAAGTTCCTTTAGTATCAAGAATATTAGGACTCAGTTTTCAGCCACATACTGTTCAAGAGACAGGACATGGACTAGGCCCGAGCTTTCACTGGCACAGGTAACACTCAAAGAAAGAAACTCCCTGTACCAATGCAGGTTAGCGTCTTATCTGCAACCTATAGTATTATACTACCCAGGTCAGACAGCCCACCTGGTTTTGTACAGCTGGGGACTAAGAATGATTATTACATTTTTAAATAAAATTTTACAGTATTTAAGAACATAAAAATCATTCTTATTGGTAGACCAGATTTGGCCAGACCCCCATCTTCCTAGAGAGCTGCCAAGAGTACTGGCCAATTAAGAGATCGGCTTAGGGTAACACAGGTGTCAGCCTGAGGTCTTTCTGGTCCCAAGGTCATCGCCCTATCCACTACACCATGCAGCTTCATGCTAATCATGCTAATCAAAGGTTTTTAAAAAGAACACACTAGTCAATACAGTAGAACTTATTAAAGTAGCAAAAATCAAAAAGAGCTGCCAGACAAAATAATTTTCCAACAGTTTCTCATTTCCTTGGTAATGAATTATCTATCAGGTTTCCCCATTTTACAATTAGAAAAAGTGTTTCCACAAGGTGACCGGCAATGAATCAGGATATGTCTCCTTCACAAACCTAACTCCTGCTACCAGACAAGCAGTGATGTAATATCCTGAACACCAGCATCAAATCCATATTCTTTTTGTTCCGCTTCAGAACACTTTCCCTGAGTGGATCCTTCCATGCAAATTGTAACCTTAAGAGTCTAACTGTAATGTCTACAAATTAGGCCACCGCAAATGAAAGAACACTGTTAAACTACCCCAAAGCTTTGCTTAAGGGAAAATGTCTGCGTGAGTCATATTTTTTAAACTTCCTCTTCTATTCTTAAATGAAAATAAAATTTTTCTCTGCTAGTGATTTATTCATAAACCTGTAATGGAGCTCAAAATAGCAGGGCAAGAACATGAAAAATCCACAGAATAATATTTAGCAAATTACTTTAGCCACCTGAGCACGCATCTACTTTTAATATGCCAACAAAAATGCCTTAAATGACTGAACGTGCCAAAAATGACATTCTTCAATTTCTTGATAGACAGGGATCATATAATCACTAACTAGTGTTGACCTGCCCAATATTTTCGATCAGAAATCCTAATTTTCCTAATATTTAAGTGCAAGAGAAAGCAAACTGGAACTAGTAAAGCCTTCCCCTACCCCCTCACCTCCCTACCCAATGTTAGTTTGTTCAGTTAACTATTCCATAAGTAACCTTTTCAAGATGTGGCTCTCTATTGAAATAATCAAAACAGTAAAATATTTCTAGCGTTGAATCATCATTCTTTCCCCCAAGAATACTTCATTCCCCTTCCCTATATGCTGTATTTCAAGTTCCCAATGTGAGGATTTATACATCTAGATATATAGATATATATAAATCTGCACTAAAAAAAAATCTTGAATTTCACCGATTGTGAAGAGTCATCTCTAAAACTCACTATACCACTGCCAAGTGAAGTCTTCAATACAGAAGTGAGTATGAGGGATGCTGACAATCTTTTCCTTTCTATTTCAAACATGATTGCTGGTTCAAATGTTCCTAAAACCATTTCAGTTAGGTAGTTTTGGTCAGAATACCCAAAAATACCCATCTAAATAATGGAGCAACTTGACTATTTATTGCCTTAAGTTACATAGTGTCAGGAAACCTGACCAGATGGACTCCCTGAAAAGCAAAGCTGAAATGGTGAAATATAGTTGTTCAGAAGTGACTCATCTCCTCTCACCAAGGATAGGACCTTTACCCTGTTCAGTCTGTAAAATAAGAGATTTAGTGCTATCTTGCCTGTTATGAGTAAGAAATCAGCTCATCCGGATGAATTCACACAGGCACAGTTCCTAAAGTTTCCCTTCCAAACCTTCCCCCTCACACACCCATAGAGACACACACACTACCTACTCCTGCACACACATTCCAAGTCTGGCAGTTGAATTTCATGTCAGTCAGCTTTCCAAAAGCTAAGAGAAGCCTAGACTTATAGGTATATACCTAGAGGTTACAGGACCTTAGAAGCTCTGTGAAACTGAAGAGACCTTGAATGTTGTAAACACCTGGGCTGTCCCCAAACTGAAATCCCTGAGGTTCTAAACTAAGTCAAAAAGGAATTTTGAAATCTGAAGTCACAGCCAAGGTAAAGAGCTCTGTCTGCAGCTTTACAGTATGGACTTCTGCTGCTCTCCTTGAATGATCAAATGCAACTGCCTTTTTGCAATGGCAGTGTTTAAATCCCATAAAAATTCTAGCAGTGTTCCATTCAGGACAACTTCCATTGGCACAAACTGCAAAACCTGATGTGAAGGGTCAGAGTTGAGCAATGTGCTCATCAGTTCCTTCAGATTCTGCAGGTACTGGAGCACAGAGGCTGGGAGATGCCGATAACCAACACACAGAAGGACCGCACAAGTGCACAGAGGCTCTGAGGACATTGGACAAGAAAACGTAACGAACCTGAAGCAGCTATGCAGAACAAAGACCATGCCAGCCATGAACCTCGTGAAACACGACAGCACGGGTAAGATCAAAGCGTCCCCCGTCTGAAGTTGCGGTAGGGAACGCAGAAAGCAGTCCAGAAATGCCTGCTGATACCCGGGTTCTCCATCATGAAGTAATGAACAGTGGAAAGACATGAGATTGGCAGACTCCAAAAGACTCACTTCCACAGACTGACAGGTTTTGTTATCAAGAGGAGGCAAATCCACTAGCAGACACTTGATTTTGTTGCTTGGTCCTTCTGCTGACTCATCCTGTGAGCACTTTGTCAGGCTCAACAACTCAGAAAAAATCAGCTCTTCAGAAAGAACATGGCAAGAGCAGCAATGCTGGGGCTTCCATCTAAATGTGGCACCCAAGTTCAGGGAACCCCCTAATGATTTTTCAATAGCTTCATTTAGAGTCTTTAAAATCTCACCATCACAGAAAGGAGAGCACTTTACTTTCGGTAATCTCATTCCTTCCAAGACATACCACAAGTGATATTCAAGATTAGAGCAAACACTTTCTAAAATAGTATTTTTCCCAGCATTACTTATAGCATGCTCTTCAGCCCAATGATTGAAGTATCCATTGGCCATCTTATCTTCCCATGAAAGTGCTTCCAGCATCTTTCTTTCATTATAGGTTTTAAAATATCTGTTTCTTTGTCCAAACCATTTTGAATTCATACTACACCCAATACTGGATTTCTTTACTAGCCAACTATTTCTGGAAAGGCGCTTCATTTGGAACTTTTGCATGAAGTGTTCCACAGCACAATCCCTTAAATTATTCAGCTTAGCTTGTTCCACTTCACTTATGCACTCAAACAGACGAATGTTTTCAGAAATAGTCTCCAACTGATACTTGTGAAAAAAGATACAGCATTCTTCATGCCTCTTGAGGAAAGATTCTGGAATCATATGTTGGGGGAAAAGAGCTTTATTGATAATCTCAGTTCCAAAATGATGCATCATTTTAGTCAACAGAGGATGGATGGCCTCTCTACCCAGATAATAAAGACAAACCACGTAGACTTCTGAGTTCCCAGCTTTGCTAGTAGCAGGTTTGAAAACGTGAATCTCCTCAAAGGAACAATTTAGCAGGTACATCAAGTTGATAGAACAATGTTCAAATAGGGTGAACATCTTCAAAACAAAAGAGCCACCGCTGCTGAGAGTCATCAGCCCAGTGACTACTTCACAGTAATGCAAAGGGGAGACCAAAGCTTCTTGTTCACCTGGATTTCCTTGACAATCAAAACTCCCATCTGCAGTGACCAAGTGAACAGGAGACATGTTGCTTATGAAATGCTGAAGCCCAGTCAAATGTTTCAGGGTCATGATATCACCGGTGTTATCTGGACCAAAGTACCACCACGGCAAGGTATTGGCAATAAGCCGGTCATCCATAATCATCATAAGGTTGTCGTTTGCTTCGTGGTAAGGATTCAGGGTGTTAGCTACCCAGTTCCAATCACAGGGTATATTATGGGATCTTAGATAGTGGTTAAGACTGGCTATGAAAGCACCAGGGGCCTCACAAAGGTGCACTGAGTTTAGCTCTCCATTCTGAAAAGCTTGTTTCGGAATAAGTGGGAAGCTACACAAAACCTCATGGAATTTACACCAAGCCTGGGTACAGAGCTCCGCATTTACAATCTTTTTCATGTGAGAAATGATTTTTCCAGCTTTATTGGTGAAGGAAGTGTGCTGATGCCAATCATCTAGGTTTTTATCACTCAGTAAGTTTTTTACTTCATTCATAGAATTCTTCAAAACAAGAAGTGAATTGAATTCTGTGTGATCACAGGTGAAAACATCATTGGAATCTGGTAACTGCCACTCATTATTGGCTGGTTTACCATAGGAAAACTTCTTGGCAAAGAGTTCAGAAACATCAGCAAGAACATCCGGACTGAACTTTTCGAGACCTCTTGCCTGATCACCTGAAGTCTTCTTCCACTTACTCATTTTCAAATTAGATTAAAACCTACAAAAATTTAAAACAAAAACACCGTTAAACGAGCTATCATCTCCCCGGCCTCCAGTGACCCAACCAGGTGACCCAGGGTTGCCCCTCACTCCAAAGGCCAAAAGGCTTAGTTCAAAGGCTTATTCTCCCTGGGAAGAAATGTGTACCCTGCATGTGAAGATGTGGGGAAAACTCCAGGGCACAGTATTAAAAACCTCTCAGCTACTACAATAAAACCACGAAACTTTGAAGCACCAGGTCTTGGTGACAATTCTCAATCTCAATTCTGTGGAATAAAGTTCAGACCGAAGACGTGCATAAACACCATGTGCACTCCTATAACCATCTTTGTTACAGTGTCCTGTAACAGTATTTTAATCTAGGTCACAGTGCTGCATTTCAACTTAAACTCGTTCTTTAAAAATAAACGTAGTTTACCAGAATGATTTGTACGTGTCCCTCAACTACTCTTCACATTAACCATCCTTTCATTCCTCTAAAGGGGTTCTGTGGCCCAGCACCAGCCCGGGAATCACCATGTCCTTGTCCATTTCGGGGGTTTGGTAAGAAACGTAAACAAGTCTCCAATGACCAGAGAACAAAGCGGGGCCTGACTCCCATCTTTGCGCACATGGCCCAAGGGCTGCCAAGCCTGCAGTCACTCGGAAGGACGTGGCCCTGGACGGGCCTCCCACACTAAGCGGCGTGGGGGGACACAAAACAAGGACACCAGGGCTACATGGCAGACCCTTAACTGGGCAAGCTGGGGCGCACTAGTAAGGAAGCCTGGAGGAGGAGCGGATTTTAGCAGGAGGGGGCTTTCTGTGCCCTAACTCCAGAGAGGGGCTGGGCGCGCGGACACGGCGCTGGAGGAAGGGCCCTCGGGGGGGGGGGGGCAGAAAACAAAGGGGGAGGGCAGAAAACAAAAGGGGAGGGATGCGAGTTCGAATCCCCACGGGGGACCGATGAGCTCTCGGCCTGGGTCAGCCAGCAGGCATTTATTAAACGCTTGTACCAAGTCCAACAGAAGAGACATAGGACGGCGCAGACCCCCGAAAACGCGGCCGTGAAGCTTCCACGGACGGATTCCTAACGGGTAGGGAGAGGCGGACAGCCCCCCGCCGTGCGGAAAAACGGGGGGAATTCCGGGCACCGATCCCGCCCCCGGCTGCTCCGGACCCCGGAGGTCACGGGGCTCAAAGAGACTGGGATCACCTAGTGCACCACCTGCATCTTACAGATGAGGAAACTGAGGAAGAGGGCCGAGCCCGGGGAGGCCAAGAAGGGCCGGCCCACGGCCACGGGCCCCTCCTCGGGCTTCCCGGCGGGGAGGACTACAGACCTGACGGACGGAAGCCGAGGAAGGCCAGGCCGCCCTCACAGCCGCTTCCCGATGGGCCAGCCCGGGCTCAGAAGGCGGGGCCCGGTGGCAGGGCCCGGGCTCCGGGCGGCGGCTGAGGCGGGGCCCGGGAGGACGCGGGGGTGCGAACGGCCTTTGCTGCCGTCATGATTCCCCGGAGGCGGGCGGCCTCCGGGCCCTCCTGCCCCTAGATGGACCAGGACCCGGAAGCATCGCACGGTGTCAGCGGGGCTCGCCCGGCCCAGGCTCCGCCAGACAGGAAAGAGCCGGAACGAGGAGGCGAAGGAAGCGGAGGTGCGGAAGCTGCCCGGGCCACCGGGGTCACGCACGGTCAAGCGTATGCGTGATGACGTCACCTGGCCTGTCGTCATTCCGCGGACCGCCCTCGGGCTCCGCCCCCTTCTGTAAATTGAGCTGACAGACGTCTTCGCTCTGGGGTCTCTCCAGGCCCCGCCTCTTAAGGGGAGGAAGTGGGGGGGCGGAGTCACTAGGGGGCGGGGCCTGGAGAGAATAAATTTCATACTCATAGTCACGGTGGGGTTGAGAGAAGATAATGATGCCCAGGGCACTACTGGCGTTAAAAGTAAAGGCAGAACTGGGAGGAGGAGGAGGAGGAGGTGGAGGACAGCCATGGCAGCATGGAGACGGAATGAGAACCCTAACAACAACCATGGTGGAGGAACGCGTCCCGCTCCCCACGACCCCGCTGGGGGTTTTCTTGGCAGAGATCCTGGAGTTTTCCATTTCCTTCTCCCACTCGTTTGACAGATGAGGAAATTGAGCCAAGCTGGGCTAAGTGACTTACCCAGCGTCACACAGCTATGCCTCGTCTTAGGCCGCATTAGAACTCATGTCCTCCTGACTCTGCCCTAATTGCCCAATGGTGAAATTAGGAACTAATAATAACCAGGGCATTATTGAGAGTTATAATAATATTATAATAATAAACAGTGGAATTGGGAGAGAATAGTAGGGATAATAGTAGTAATCCCTTATTTAAAGTTTACAAAGCCCCTTATAAATATTAACTCATGTTATCCTCCTGATGGTCCCATTTTACAGATAAGAAACTGAGAGAAACAGAAGTGAAGTAATCTGCTTGGGATCCCACAGGTAGGTGAGGTAGGATTTGAACTCAGACCAAACTACTCTGCTGGCCAGGAAGCAGGAGACAGCAAGGTTTGGGTGAGCCTGGGAAACCATCTAGCTAGTTCTGGTTTGGGAGATGGCCGCAGAAACCTGCGTTTCTGCTCTCCAAGCAGGAATCCAAAGCCTGAGCCTGAACTGTCACACTTTCCTCCGATGGTCAGGATTCAACACCAGGAGTCCCCAGTCCTAGGTTTGAGTCCCCACGCACTTGCCCAGCTGCATGACCCTGAGCTAGTCACTTTAACTGCTAAGCCCAGGTTCCCTCATCTGCAAAACAGGGCCAAGACTGGCACACCTGGATGTCCAGGAGACATCTGAGACTCACCGTGTCTCATCCTCTCTGACCCTGAACCCTACTGCCCTCCCCACCTTCCTCCTTCCGAAGAGGACCCTGCGTGAACTGGACTGAAGTAAGACTACACACATCATCAGCCTCACCCTCTCTTCCAGAGTCATCAAAGTCCAGTGGCAGGAGAAAAGTCAAGATGACCGGCCATGGCCCACGATGCGGTGGATGACCTTGGCATCTCCAATGTCTGACCAAGCCCTGAGTGCTCCAGAGGTCCTGTTTCAGCTGCCTTCCGGCCACTGGGGCAAACTGTTCTCACCCACCCATTCCTTGGAGAGCCCTCGGTGACCCTCAGCCTGGTTTAGCCAGCTTGCTGCAGGAGCTGCAGCTTCTTGGAGCCACAGGTGAGAACTGAGTGCCAGGGAGACAATTAGCAGCCCTCAATGCACACTCCATACGCCCACAGCTTTCCTATTCCCACAGAGGGCAACACCTTCGTCAGGCTCACAGCAGAGGAGCCACCATGGCTTCCTCGCTCTCTCCCCCCCTCGCCATATCCAAGCAGTTGCCAGGGCCTATTGATCTCACTTTTGCACCATCTCTCATGTATGCCCCCTGCTCTCCTCTCCTCTGAGGGGCCCCCTGCTGGGGTGCAGGCCTTTACCACCTCACACCTGAACAACTGGACGGAGTCAAGGAGACCTGAGTTCACATGTGGCTTCAGACACTGTGTGACCCCGAGTGAGTCACTTCACCTCTGCTTGCCTGTTTCCTCATCTGTATAATGGGGATAATAATAGCAGGTCACAGGGTTACTGTGAGCATCAGATCCCAAAAGCACTCAGCACGATGCCTGGCACACAGGTGCAATGGGAATGTTGTTATTTATCTTATTAGCCTGCTGGTGGGGCTGAAGCTCCGATCCAACTACGCCCTACTCCATCCCCCTACACACACACATACACACGCACGCACGCACGCACACACGCACATGCACACACACGCACACACACACACACACACACACACACTTTTCCAGCGTTTTTACGCCTTCCTGGCTGATACACACTCTTCAATGCAGGGGCACTGGCCTCCTTTCTATTCTAGTAAAAAGACACTCCTTATCTTGCCTCCAGGTATTCCCTGTGCCTGGGAGGTTCCCCCTTCTTCACCTACTGGCTTCCCTGGCTCCCCTCATGTCCCAACTAAATTTTCATATTCTACAGGAAGCTCTTCCCAACTCCTCTGAATCCTAGTGCCTTCTGACAATTATTTCCCACATAGCTTGTCTGTACCTATTTGTCTGATGGTTGTCTTCCCATTAGACTGTGTGCTCCTTGAAGACAGGGGCTGCCTTTTGCCTCTTTTTGTATCCCTGGCACTGTGCTGGGCACTTAATAAATCTTTATTGACTGACTGGCTCATTACCTACGTCAAAGAACTATAGTGGGGAAAGTGCATTGGAGGCCTCAAAGGCAGTGGGATTACTGTCACTATGGGACTTGGCCAGCCCTTCCTTGACAAAGGGCTCCCAATGGCATTTCCAGCCACATCCATGGGGAAACATTTCCTTCCATTCCAGTCTTGGTTAAAACTGTGTCCCACTGTGCTCCAAGGCTGCTTACCACTCTGATGATCACCCTCCCTGAACCTGAAATTTACCTTTAAGCTTATTGCTGTCATCCTTCCTGCCTTCCTTCTTTCCTTCCCCCTTTCCTTTTTTCCTTCCTTCCTTCCTTTCTTCCTTCCTTCCTTCCTCCTTCCCTCCCTTCCTTTCTTCCTTCCTCCCTCCCTCCCTTCCTTCCTTCCTTCCTTTCTTTTACCAGCTTCATTTCCAAATGTAGCCCCCATCACTTCAAAATGCAGAAAGCAACACTTTACAATGAAGCATAAAAAGGAGGGGGAAAAGGAGTCTGGGAAAATTTACCCACACCCTCTTTCAGCCATCTTGAGCTCCAGTCACCAAATGTCCAATCAGTTGCCAAGGAGTACAATAACTCTGAAATCCTCTTATACCTGACTCCTCTCCTTCCCTCTGAATGCAGTCATCCTCCTTAGGTTCTCATTCCTGTTCAGATAGATTGTTGAAATACTCATCTTTGAAATTAGAAATCTCCAGGGTAGTCCTTCAGAGAGGCAGAACGTCACAGAAAGAAGACAACCCTGAAGCCATGGAAAGCCCCAAAGCCTTCCCTGCAGAGTCTTATGAGCAAATATGGTTGGTGACCCAGTTACTGTCAAAGCTCTTTGCCAAGTTGACAGACTCCTCATGTATAGACTGGCAGAAGGTTAGAACTGGAGATCATCTAACCCATTCTCTTTATTTTATAGTGGAAGAAACTAGGGCCCAAAGTGGGGCCTAGAATCAAGAATATCAGAGTACAGCATGTCAGCTCCTACAAGGGACCTCAGAACACAGAATGTGGAACATGGCATGTCAGGGTTGGGAGGGGACTTTGGAAATTACCCCTGCCACCATCTTTACTTATATAGATGAGGCAACTTGAGGTCTGAAAATGGGACTTTAGAACATAAGCTGTTGGAGCTGACACAGATTATCAGAGCGGGAGGAAGCACAAAATGTCTAGCTCACCAACTTCCTCTCTTCTCCGATGTCTGCCCTTGTACTAGTCGACTCTAACGTGGATCCTTAAACTTCTCAACCTTCCTCAGCCTTATTAAACCTCATGAGCATTCACCTCAGCCATCCCAGGATGGTCACACACTAGGTTTCCTTATTACCAACAAGTGTTCCACTTCCCTAATTAGAAATCCCAATGTTCCTCTCCTCCTGTGTCATTCTACCTCTCCCTAGGCCTCACCCATCCTACACCTATTTTTCACCTTCTCAGAGACCTCTACTCCCTCCAACACTCAATACTTTATCAGGTCATTCAGTATGCCTGCCCTGACTTCACTTGTCTCCCTCTCCAATCTCACACCAATTGTTTGTCATTAACACTTTAACACTGCCTTCTGCCCTAGACATCCTTGCCCCTTCTTCTTATCACTGCTCATCTTTTATTAAACGTCAGCCCTCAATTATTCTTTCTGACTGACACCTCTGCTCCTGCTCTGGGGAACAGTAGGGAGAAGCCTCAGAACCATGGTTCCTGGTACCTCACAAATTCACATTATCCAACCAGAACTGGCCCTCACTGCAGCAATGTAATCCTCTCTAATTAATTCCCTTTCTTACTATCCACAGAAGCAATTCTAAACCCTTTCTTACTTTCTTAAGCCTTGCACACATCCCCTCTCTCCATTTAATTGAGGACCTTACTTAGTGCTTTACTGAGAAAATTGAGACCATTCTGTATGAACTCCTTCTTCTCCCATTCTCTTCATCTCAAAAACCTCCCCTGACATCATCACCTGGTCTCTGACAGAGAAGTGGCCATTCTTGCCAATGCCAATTACTCTCTATGTTCACGCAATGCCATCCCCTCTCATCTTCTCATTCTCTCTCTCTCTCTCTCTCTCTCTCGCTCTCTCTCTCTTTCTCTTTCTTTCTCTGTCTCTCACTCTTACTCTTTCTCTCTGTTTCTCTTTCTCTGTCTCTCTCTCTGGCTTTCACTGTCTCTGTCTCTCTGTCTCTCTCCCTCCCTCTCTCTCCTCTCTCTTTCTGTCTCTCTATCTCAGTCTCTCTGTGTGTATGTCTCTCTCTCTCTCTCTCTCTCTCTCTCTCACATGTGGTATTCCATCTTCTCTGCATTGCCATCCCACATGCCTGAAATATACTCCCTCCTTAACCTCTTCCTCAGAGGCAGAGTCCCCCTCTATTCCTTTAAGACACCACTAAAGTACCACCTCCTACATGAAGCCTTCCCTGATTGTCCCCAACTACTACTGCCCTCCATCCCAAACCACCCTGTATTCATCTACTTTGTATGTACTATATATTTGTACTTGATATAATTTATTTGCATGTATAAATGTATTTGTTGTAATTTACTTATTAAATGTAAATTATTTATATATAATATGTATATGTATTTAATCAATTTAAACTTAAGCTGTACATATATCTATATGTGCTTCTTGTCTCCCTCCCTAGAATGTAAGATGCTTGGAGAGTAGGAATTGTTTCATTCTCTGGCACATAAGAGATACTTAATACATCCTTGTTAACTGATGGATCCAATAATTAAATGTCAGAACTACAAGAGGCCTAAGACCTCATCTTTTCCTAACAACCCGTCATTTTATAGATAAGGAAAACAAGACTCAGAGAGATTACTTGACTTGCCCAGGGTTCCATGGCAGGGGATTTGAACATTACTCTCAAGATTCCCAACATTATATGCCCCAGGGATGATTTAAAAACTGGTTACATGGTGTGCTAAGAAGGTATGACTGTTTAAAGCATGCATTTCAAGTTCCAGCTCTAAGCAACCATATAAATGCAAGAACTAAACAACTTTAAGAAAAGTTGGGATGGTAACCTGCAACTTGAAGAGATTTCCTCATTTGGGGGGGGGGGGGGGGCGTGCACAGTTTCTATATCCAAAAGAAAAAGATTTGGATTCCCCTACCTTGCCTGGTGCCCACTGAGCCACTGACTTCACCTTTCCCATTGATAGTATGGGGTCAAACAGTTAAGTTGTCCTTGACTATTCTGTTTGGTGAAAGTGCTTTCTTCTCAGACTTTACTTCCATTCTAGGAGTGGCGCTTACCTCAAGAGGGCAAATAATTCCGTAGCTTGTGGTTTTTATTGCCTTGTCATAATTTTCTTCCACCAGACAGAAAATCAACAATTCAACAATTTTCCAGTTGTTGGTTTTGGTTTGTTTTTTTTTTTTCTCATGACCAGCTCAAAGTCAGGCCACATTATACGGACTCCCACAAATAAATGAAAAAAAAAACTGCTTGGGTAGCTTCCCTTTTCTCATTTGATAGGCATAATTCTGTTCTGACCTTAACATTTGAGCTGACTGACTGGCAGTGCAATGTAAGGCTTACCCGGCAATTCAAACCGATGTGATGTCCTTCTAAGGAAAGCATTTTCCAAAACTCAAGTAGGACACATGTCCAGGTAACCTGTTGTCATTTCAATCAGCATACATTTTCCTGGTTAAGCTTTGACTTCCACAGGGTAGGTACTTAATTAATGTCAGGTGACTCATTGACTTGATAAAAATTCAATAAATTAAAACACTAAGACAGCAATACCCAAGGAGAATGGCCAATTTCACATCTGTGTTCCATGCACACTAGCACGTTTCATTCTTTCTTTTTTCCCAAAGTTCTCTGTTCTCTTTTATTATGAATTCAGCAATCATCACAAATATTTAAGACAGAAACAACAAGAAAGAAGACCCATACAATGAGCTGTCAACTTCTACCATGAGTAGAGATCCTTTTTGTTTTGTGGTGTGTGTGTGTGTGTGTGTGTGTGTGTGTGTGTGTGTGTGTGTTTAGAGAAATATACATACTGGCTGCATAGACCTGGGTAAGTAACTTAACTTCTCAATGCTCTACTAGACAACTCTTAAGTTGCAAAGAAGATGCTGACCAGCATAGGTAATGGTGTGCTGGTCAGGGTGTTGCTTCACCTAGGAATTTCCTATACCAATAAAATGACAGATCTGGTCCTACCCTTATCTATAAATTTAAGAATGTAGTAACAAACTGCTTTGTGTTCATTTCTGCACCTCCCCTCCCCCCTCCCCCACGCACCTTTAAAATGTTTTTATTAATGCTCTTTCTTTTCTTTGTCTATCACTACTCACCAACCTACTTCCTCCCAACTCCACCAGTAGAAACTCTTCCTTCTTATAGAACAGTAAGGTTTTTTTTAAATCTACTTTCAATTTCTCTTAAAACATTGAGAAATATGATTTCTCCAGTCTAAAGCACTTTCCTAACTTTTTCCTTTAGGAAAGTGGGAAGAACAAAGGCTAGAGCCTTCCTTTGAAATAGAATATGAGTGATAACCAAATTGAACTTTTGTCTAGATAGCATTCCTGCCCACCTGAAGTGAATAGTGCATGACCTATCTGGGTACAATGTCTTCTTTTTCAAAATTCAAGGTTAAGATATTGATCACAGGAAGGAATTCCTCAGGGGAAGTGATCCAAGAAGGATCTGAGTAATGACTCTTTTGGAATGTTAATCCAAAACTGTATTTTTACGTATTATGATTTCTTCCTTGCTCAAGATTCTTATAAATGTTACATTAAATTTTCTTGGGGCAAAATATGATGCCATAGGGCATGAGGGACTGTGCCTGTTTGGACATTGTTCTCCCTTTCCAAGTTAAAAATGGCTTGATATAGATTAAAGTCCAATTCAATAATGTTGTCTGGCAGACTTGAGCCTACACCACTGAGTACTAAATTCATATTAATATTTTCTCTGACATTATAACAAATATATATAGTCAATCAAACTAAATAAAAATATTGACCATATCTAGTGCTACGCTCTTCTAGTCATCCCCTGTCTCCCAGGGAATGGAGGTATGTTTCATCATTGTGCCAAAATTTGACCCTGATTTGGTAAAAGTCCTGACACCTTTCAAAGTTGTTTTCCTTCACATTATTATTGTGGTCATCATGTAAATTATGTTCCTGATCCTGCTATTTCATTCTTTATCAGATCAAACAAGCCTCTCCATATTTCTCTGAATCTGTCTTATTTCTCAGTTCTTACATCTCAATAAAATTCTGTTATATTTCTATATCACCATTTGTTCAGCCATTCCCGAATTGGTGTGTACCTATCATGATTCCAGTTATTTACAACATAAAAAAATGTTACTATCAATATTCTTGTACATATAGGTCCTTTCCCTCTGCCCTTAACTTCACGGGGATACTCGCTTAATATTAGTGTCACGGGGCTAAAGGGCATTACAGTTTAGTTCTTGGAGTATGGTTCCAAATTGTTTTCCAGAATGATTGAACCAATTCACAGCTCCACCATCAGTACATTGATGACTCATGCTTCTGCCTTTCTAGTCTTCAACACAATACCTCTGTAACGTCCTCTCCTGGAATGTCCCTCAGTGTGTAGGACCTCCTCACTTTGGAACACCCATCCATTGTATCAACCCCTTCCCTTCATTGGTGAATTCCTCCTGGAGCCTCCATTTTGGACACAGACCCAGGCCAGCCAACCTTCATTCGCCTCCCAGCTGTGCTTCTGATTTCTGGACTTAGCACAGTGCCTGAAACATAGTAGGAACTTATAAATGTTTATCAGTTGATTATTGATTGACTTCAACACCAAACCCCAGTACTAGGCACATTCCCCTCCCTATTCCCCTTATATATTGTCCCTTCTATGTTGTAAGCTTGAGGGCAGGGATTGTCTTTTTTTTTTTCTTATATGTATCTCCAGCACTTAGCATAGTGCCTAACATTTAGTAATCACTTAATAAATGCTTGTTTCCTACTTACATACCTCCGACAATTGCAATTTTCATCTTTTGTCATCATTGCCAATCTGATACATATGAAGAAGGACCTCAGAGTTGTTTTAACTTGAATTTATCTTATTAAAAGTGATGGAGCATTTTTTTCATATGGTTGCTGATAGCTTGTTTTTCCTCATTTGAGAAATGCCTGTTTATGTCTTTTGACCAATTATCTACAGAAGGATGGTACTAATTCTTATATGTTTGTATTCACTCTCTATATTATCTTAGATCTTAGACCTTTATCCAAGAAATTTTCTGTGAAGGTTAGTTTGGGTTTTTTTTTCCACAAACTGTTCCCTTCTGATTTGAACAGCATTTCTTTTACTCATGCAGAAGCTTTTCAATTTTATGTAATCAAAATTGTTCATATGGAGAGAGTCTCTCACATTTTCTTGGTGTGTTGAAAATGCCCAAAGCTCTTTTTCTAAACTGAATTAATGATTTTGAGGGACTGCTTGCTTAGAGAAAGCTTTGTGTTTTCAAATCTTGCTTTAAGGGAGAGATTGGTTACATACTAGGAATTACCTTATCCGTT
Source organism: Pseudochirops corinnae (assembly GCA_028646515.1). NCBI lineage: Eukaryota > Metazoa > Chordata > Mammalia > Diprotodontia > Pseudocheiridae > Pseudochirops > Pseudochirops corinnae. The sequence continues at coordinate 33,009,309 of CM053585.1, read as the reverse complement.
CTAAGCTTGCTTACTGAATGATAGAGATGGAAAAGTCTGTCGTCTCGATCAAAGCTGAGCCCAAGGAAAGAAACTGATCCAAGCAGAAGAAAATAGATACAGAATGGTGAATAGCCACCTAAAATGGAAGGGACTTCTTATTCCCTTTACAACAGTGAATAAACCAGATGAATGATCTGAGGAAGTGAAGCGAGAGACACCAAATGGTTTCTTTGCTGTGTTCTCAGATCTCTATACCTTAATGGTACACTATCTTTTCAAATATCTTTTTCTAAAAAGTCATGTTGATACCAGCACTGTATTATTTCAAACACCTTAATATTACTTTGTTAAACCTAACTTTCAAGAGCTGTGACGGAGGGTCTCTGCTCCTTCAAAAGAAAGGCAAAGCAGTGGGCATTGAGCTTAGACAGAATTGAGAACGTGATCTTGGGCATCAAAAGAGGAAATATGGAGTAGGCAGCTGGGTGGTGGAGGGGTTAGAGCACTGGACCTGGAGTCAGGAAGTCCTGAGTTTGAATCCTACCTCAGACACCAGCTGTAGGCAAGTCACTTAGTCTCTCTTTCTCAGTTTTCCCCCCTGCAAAATGGGAATAATAAAAGCACCTTCCTCACAGGGTTATAGTGAGGAACAAATGAATTTAAACTTAGGAAAAGCACCATGCGAATCCTAAAGCTCTATCTAAATGCTACCTCCATTATTAGTAACAGTAATGGACCAAGAGAGGGAAAGATAGTGTGATACAGTAAACCAAATTCTGTACTTGGAGTCCTGTGACAGGCGAAACCAAATTCTGCCAGCAGTTCTCTATGTGACCTTGGGTAGGTCGCTGAAGCCCCTCTAGACCTCAGTTTCATTCTCTGAAATATGATGGAGTTAGACAGACCTTTGGTTATCTGTGGCCTTTGGACAGCTCCCTTCCCCTCTCTTGGTCTTTGATTTTGCTTCTGAGGGAGCTGGATGAGGTCCCTTCCAGCTCTAAATACTATGAAATTTATGTCTAAATCAAAAAGTTCTTAACCCGGGATCTATAAACCTTTTTTTTAAATTTTGAAACCAGGAGGCAAAGCCAAGTTGATGAATTATCAGGAAGGAGATAAGTGAGTTCTCCACACCACCTACAACCCTCTCCACACCAAAAAAAAAAAACTAAACAAACCACAAAACCCTTTTCCAAACAGATCTAGAAAGCACACCGGACAGAATCCTGATCAGGAAATCTGAGTGGGGAAATCATAGTGGGTCATTATTCCAGCCCAAGTTAGCACATAGAGTTGGAGCAGTCTGTAGACCCTGGGAACGGGAGTTGGCCAGGAGTGGGTCATTTGGAGCCCTCCATTTCAGGGGGGTTCCAGGTCTAATATAGAAGAGAATGACTTTGTGTAGGGTTCAGAAATAGGTGTCCATTGAAAGCTCTGTTGCTCATTATTGGATTCTGGGTCACAAGTCCAGGGTGGACAGAGGAGGAAGGAAACTGTGTATTCAGCAAGGAGCAAATCCAGAAGCAAGAGACAGGTTAGGTGACTTGAACCTCTGTGCCAGCTTCTAGCCCAGGCCAAAGCCTATTGAAGGACAGAAGGAATCCCAGACCAAAGGGGAATCTGCATTTCTTTCACTCTGAATCACCAGAGTTTCCCAGCTGACTCCCAGTGACTGAGTCCAGAAGCATCCATTCAGAGGTTGCTCAAAACAAAGCATAAATCAGGAACTTGCAGGTCAGGAGGCACAATGATTAAATTTTACCCTGTATCAGACCACTTTGGGAGCAATAAAAGCTTACAGGTCTCTGGCTGGAGCTGTTCCTGAGAGTCTGAAATAGCATAATATTCCATATACCTCCCCGCCCCCAAAAAAAGCAACAACAGGACCAGCCTGGACATTCCTTCCAGAAGTGAGCAAAAGCAGGCTTCTAAATTCAGAAAGTAGACTAGAAGGATGAGCAAACAAAAAAGAATCCTACCATGGCAAGCTTTTATTGAGACAGGAACTCTTGAGACATAATCCCATAAAAAAAGAATGGTTCTGAAACATCTACAAGAAAAGTCACAGAGAAAAACACAACTTGGGCCCAGATTCAACTAGAATTTCCAAAAGAGATAAAGCAAGATTTATTTTAAAAGAATTTAAAATGTTTTTATAAACGAAATGAGAATACCAGAAGAAGAATTAAAACAAAAGAAATGAGAGCTATGGAAGAAAGAATTCCAAAAGGAATGAATGGTTTAGCAAAAGAGGCATAAAACCTTACCCAAGGAAAAATTAAATATTAAAACAAAGTCCAAAGATTGAAAAAATAGAAAACTTTAAGAAAATGTAAAGTATCTTGTTGCAAAAACACATCACCTGGAAAACAGATCCATAAGAGAAAATTTAACAACCTTACCTGAAAGTCATCACCAGAGAGGAAGAGAGAGATATCTTTGAATCAGAGGGCCGAGTAGAAATAGAAAGAATCCACCAGTTTAAGAGATGTCCTGAAACCACTCCCAAATGAAAATTCCCAGAGCATTGCTATTATTGCTGCTGTCGCTGCTTTTAGAACATGGTACCCAAAATGTATGTGTGCTTACTATGGGTCAAGGCTTCCTAGAGAGTGATATGAAACTCATGCCAGGTGCTGCTCCTGGTGCTGATGTCCAGGTGGTGGGGATGGTACTGAGGCTTACCAGACTGTGACCATCTTCCATCCTATACATAAGTATTATCATCCTCAGTAAAGAGTCATATTTATATTGCCTCTATCAGGTCAAAATTGGCCTAGATAAGGAGATGGTTGTGGCATATGCTGCCCTGGCAATTCAGAGACTAAAATGGAGAATGACATCAATTATACCTGTGAGTATGCTAGAGATACATTGACCCAAGCTAAGAACCAAGTAGAAGCCTATGAAGCAGTCCAGGGCCCAGATCCAATGTCTATGACCCTCTGTTTCTCTATAGGGGGAGAAAGGACCCTGCCTGCTCCCATCTCCCGGCTTGGTGTTATAGATGGTGAAGTTATTGATAGTAACACAAACTTGAGAGTCCACAGCTAGCCTCATGCCTAGCCTACTTCAGTAGCGGCTGCTTGGTCTCAAGTCCTCACCACTCTGGTCTATCTTCCACTTGGTTTCCTAAAGTACAGGTTAAACAATGTTATGCCTCCTATTCAATAAAGCCCGGTTGCTCCCTATGACCTCCAAGATGAAATAGGAAATCTTTTGTTTGGCTTTTAAAGTCCTTCACAACCTTGTACACACATACCTTTCTAAACATCTGTATCCAATGATCCAGAAACACCGGTTTCTTTGCCATTCCTCTCACAAAAGCATTTTGTCTTTGGGCCATTTTCCTGACTGACCTATGCCTGGAATGTTCTCTCTATTTCTCTACCTCCTGGATTCCCAGGTTTTCTCCAAGACTCACCTGAAATCCTATCTTTTGCAAGAGGTCTTTCCTATGGCACATACCTTCCCTCTGACCTGTGCCTTCCCTCTGAGATTCTCCCCAATTTATCCCCATGTATATCATGCTCATTCAAAACTATTTAAATGTTTTCTCCCCCAGAAGCACTAGACTAGGCCACAGGAGTCTTGATTTCTCATCCTCATCTGTTGTGTAGCTTTGGACAAGATATTCCCCCTCCTAGGGGATTGAACTAAATAACATCTAAGAGGGATGGAGCCAAGATGGCAGAGTGAAAGCAGGAACTTACCTGAAGTCCTTCGTGAATTCTGTCAGTAACTTTTAAAAAGTGGATCTGAAGGGATTTTAGAGTGACAGAATCCATTGGGAGATGGAGCGTGGCAGATTCCCAGTCCAGGAAAGTGCACACTTAGGACTGGGCAGGGGGAGCATGGAGCATGCGGGGGCTGCACCAGCACTGACCAGAGACCCGACCATAGTGGAGCAAAGCAAGCCCTGGCCAGAAGCCAACAGATTCACCCACAACAGGGGCAATTCGCAGACCTCTCATTGCTTAATGGAGGATCTGTTGGAGCTGGGTAAGAGAAAGCACAGGGACCATGGCAGCAACAACAGCTTCTCTTGGGGCTATCAGCCCACATCCTGGATGTTTAAAAATTACCTACTTGAACTTCCAAGGGCCAATATGGCAGAGTAAACCCTAGCTGCTCTAATCCCTCTCCCTGACCTGAAAATCCAGAGATAATTGCACCAGTTTAAAATCCTGAAATAGTGGAAGCGGCAGCAGGCTTTGGAGTCCTAGAGGAAGGACATGGCTGTGGCTGTGTTGAGGCTATATTGAAGGGCAGGAGGCATACCAACAAGCCCCATCTCAGCAGACTAGCAGGATACTCAAACTCCAGGGGAATGGAGCCAGTAAGTACTAACGCCAGAAGCCCAGCTGTGCCTTCACACAATCAGGACAATCTGCAGACACCAGCTGCTGAGCCTGCCTGAGCTGTAGCCAAGGGGCATAGAGGTGGAAACCTGAAGTGGCCAGACCACCCCTCCCCCACACCTTATTCTGTGAGCTTCAGGGTAACCCAGGGGAAACACTGAGAGATCTGGCCTTGACCTCAGTCTAGACACCCAAAGGCTACAGCACACAAAGTCAACAACCAAGCCCCTAGCTCCCAGCTCGAGAAACTGGGTCAGAGTTCTCTATACCCCAGAAGCAGAAATCCACTTTAAAAGCCATGAAATAGGCAATCACAATGGGCCAGAAGCAACTTGGAAAGGGAAAACCAAAGATGATTGAATCCTATTATTATGAACAAGAAGAATCACTTTCAGGAGACACCATCAACTCTACATCCACATCTGAGACCACAGAAGGAAATATGAACTCATCTCAAGCCCAAAAAGCATTCTTGGAAGAGCTCAATAAAGGTTTTAAAAGCCAAATTAGAGAGGTAGAAGATAAATTGACCAATTCTTTTAAAATTACATTGGCCAAAATGGAAAAAAAATCTCACTAAAGAAAACAAATCCTTAAAAAGTAAAATCTGTGAACTGGGACGGGAAGTTCAAAATCTAACTGGAGAAAATACCTCCTAAAAATGAAATCTGAATGTATGGAAAAGGAGCTTCAAAAACTAACAAGGAAAATTATTCACTAAAAATCAGAATCAGTCAAGTCAAAACTAATGACTCTATGATGCATCAAGAATCAGTCAAACAAAACATAAAGATTGAAAAATTAGAAGAAAATGTAAAATATCTCATTGGAAAAACAACTAACCTAGAGAACAGATCTAGGAGAGATAATCTAAGATTTATTGGTCTACTGGAAAACCATGATGAAAAAAAACAGCCTGGACAACATCCTCCAAGAAATTATCAAAGAAAACTCTCCTGAATTCGTAGAAACAGAAGGTAATATAGTTATCAAAAGAATTCACTGGACACCTCCTGAAAGAAATCTCAAATTGAAAACTCCAAGAAATATTGTAGCCAAATTTCAGAATTATCAGGTCAAGGAGAAAATACTGCAAGCAGCAGTGTGTAACTACAGTCAGGATCACACTGGACCAAGCAGCTTCTACATTAAAATATCAGAGGGATTGGAATATGATATTTCATAAAACAAAAGAGCTTGGAATGCAACCAAGGATCAACTATTCAGCAAAACTGAGCATAATATTTCAGGCAAGGAGATGGTCATTCAGTGAAATAAGGGACTTGCAGACCTTCCTGATGAAAAAGCCAGAGCTCAATGGAAAATTTGATCTCCAAATACAAGACTCAAGAAAGACATAAAAAGGAAAACACACACACACACACACACACACACACAAGTTGTAATTCAATAAGAGCAAACTATTTACATCCCTATATGGGAAGCTGATTCCTGTCAATATTAAGAATTGTATAATTATCACAACATTTAAAAGGGATATACATAGATAGAAGGTGTGAGTATAAATTAACTAATCAGATTATTTTAAAAACATTATTAAGGGGTGCAAAGGGATTATAATAGGAGATAAGGAAAGGAGGAGACAGAAAAGGGCAAAAATTATGCCACATGAAGAGGTATAAAAACATATTATAGTAGAGGGAAAGAAGGGAGGGAGATGAATATTATATGAACTTCACTCTCATTGGTTTTGGTTCAAGGAGGGATTAACATAATCAGTTAAGGTTAGGATTCTAACCCTTGTGAAAAGACACAAAAACTCATTATAGTAGAGGGAAAGGAGGGAGGAAGAGGAGCACTATATGAAATTTACTCTCATCAGTTTGGGTTCAAGGAGGAAATAATGTATTCCATTAAATATAAAAATCTATTGTGCCCTACAGGCAGTAGGAAGGGAAAGTGGGAAAAGGGGGGGGGTGGTTAGAAAGGAGGGAAGAAATAGTAAGGGGGAAGGGTAGGTAAAGGGAGGGGATGCATGGGGAGGGAATACTGGTCAAAAGGAAAACTCTTAAGGAAGGGAAGAGAGAAGGGAGAAATAAAAGCATAAACAGGAGAGGGAATAGGATGGAGGGAAAGACATAGGTAGTAATCATAACTGTGAATGTGAATGGGATGAACTCTCCCATAAAATGAAGGTGGCTAGCAGAATGGATTAAAAACCATAATTCAATATGCTGTCTACAAGAAACAGGGGGATACACATGGGATAAAGGTGAGTAAAAAAAAAAAGCAGGGGATAAGCAATCCTTATCTCAGATAAAGCAAAAGCAAAAATATATCTAATTAAAAGAGATAAGGAAGGAAACTATATCCTGCTAAAAGGCACCATCAAGAATAAAGCAATATCATTACTAAACATATATGCACTAAGCAGTATAATATCCAAATCCCTAGAGGAGAAGTTAAGGGAATTAGAGGTAGAAACAGATAGTAAAACTATACTGGTGGGGGACCTCAATCTCCCCCTCTCTGAACTTGATAAATCTAGCCTCAAAATAAACAAGAAAGAAGTTAAGGAGGTAAATAGAATTTTAGAGAGAGTAGATATGATAGACCTGTGGAGAAAACTGAATGGGGATAAAAAGGAATGTACCTTCTTCTCCACGGTACATGGCACATACACAAAAATTGACCATGTCCTAGGGCATAAAAACCTCATAATTCAGTGCAGAAAGGCAGAAAAATTAAATGCATTCTTCTCAGGTCAAGATGCAATAAGAATTATATGTAATAAAGAGCCATGGAAAGATAGACTAAAAACTAATTGGAAATTAAATAATTTAATCCTAAAGAATGAGTGGATCAAACAAGAAATCATAGAAACAATCAGTAACTTCATTCAAGGGAATAACAATAATGAGACAATATACCAAAACTTGTGGGATGCAGCAAAAGCAGTTCTTAGGGGAAGTTTTATATCTCCAAATGCATACATGAATAAATAGAGAAAAAGGAGGTCAATAAATTGGGCATGCAACTGGAAAAGCTAGAAAAAGAATTTAAAATTTAAAATCCTCAATTAAATACTAAATTAGAAATACTGAAAACCAAAGGAGAGATTAATAAAATTGAAATTAAGAAAACTATTGAATTAATAAATAAAATTAAAAGCTGATTTTATGGAAAAAAAAACAATAAAATTGATAGACCTTTAGTCAATATGATAAAAAATAAAAGAAAGAAAGAAGAAAAATAAATTTTGAGTATCAAAAATGAAAAGGGTGAATGTACCTCTAATGAAAAGGAAATTAAAACAATAATTAGGAATTATTTTGCCCAATTGTATGCACATAAATTTGACAATCTTAGTGAAATAGATGAATATTTACAAAACTGTAAGTTGCCCAGATTAACTGAACAGGAAGTAAATTACTTAAATAACTCCATCTCAGACAAAAAAATTGAACAAGCTATCAGTGAACTCCCTAGGAAAAAAATCTCCAGGGCCAGATGGATTTACTAGTGAATTCTATCAAACATTTAAAGATCAATTGATCTCAATATTCTACAAACTATTTGGGAAAATTGGGCGAAGAAGGAGTCCTATCAAATTCTTTTTATGACACAAATATGGTACTGATACCTAAATCAGGGAGAGACAAAACAGAGAAAGAAAATTATAGATCAATCTCCCTCATGAATATAGATACAAAAATTTTAAATAAAATATTAGCAAAAAGACTATAGCAACTTATCGCAAGAATAATACATCTTGATCAGGTTGGATTTATTCTGGGAATGCAAGGATG
>CM053585.1:32967664-33000696 GCA_028646515.1 Pseudochirops corinnae | reverse complement strand
CAAAACTTCTTGGTACTGGCTGAGGAATAGAGTAGTGGATCAATGGAATAGATTGGGTAGAAAAGACTCAGTAGTCAACGATTATAGTAATATACTGTTTGATAAACCCAAAGATCCCAGTTTTTGGGATAAGAACTCACTATTTGACAAAAACTTCTGGGAAAATTGGAATATAGTATGGCAGAAACTGGGGATAGACCATCATCTAACACTATACACCAAAATCAAGTCTAAATGGGTACACAATCTAGGTATAAAGACTGATATTGTAAGTAATATGGGGAAGCAAGGAATAGTTTACCTGTCAGATTTATGGAGTAGGGAAGACTTTATGACCAAAGAAGAGTTAGAGAGCATTATAAAATGCAAAATGGATAACCTTGATTACATTAAACTGAAAAGTTTCTATACAAATAAAGCCAATGTAACCAAGATTAAGAGGGAAGTGGGAAATTTGAAAAGAATTTTTGCAACCAATGTCTCTGATAAAGGCCTCATTTCTAAAATATACAGGGAATTGAGTCAAAGCTATTAGAATACAAATCATTCCCCAGTTGATAAATGGTCAAAGGATATGAACAGGCAATTTTAAGAGGTAGAAATTAAAGATATCTATAAGTATATGAAAAAATGCTCTAAATCACTATTGATTTGAGAAATGCAAATCAAAACAACTCTGAGGTACCACATTTAACTGGTCAGATTGGCTAAGATGACAAAACAGGAAAATGACAAATGCTGGAGAGGATGTGGAAAAATTGGAACACTAATGCATTGTTGGTGGAGTTGTGAACTGATTCAACTACTCTGGAGAGCAATTTGGAACTATGCCCAAAGGGCTATAAAAATGAGCATACCTGTCTTACTAGAAAGTTAGGGTGAGGAATGACAGAGGATATAAGAGAGAACAGATTGGGGGAAGGAGTATTCAGTAGGCTTGCTATTTTGGGGTGGGGGGTAGGAGAAAGATGGGGAGAAAAATTTGTAACTCAAAAACTTGTGGAAATAAATGTTGAAAACTATAAATAAATTGGAAAAAAACTGTGCATACCCTTTGACCCAGCAATACCACTCCCAAAGAGATCGTAGAAGTTAGAGAAAGACCTGTATGCACAAAAATATTTATAGCAGCTCTTTTTATGGTGGCAAAGAATTGGAAATCAAGGAATGCCCATCAACTGGGGAATGGCTGAACAAGTTGTGGCATATGAATGTAATAGAATACTATTGTGCTACAAGAAATGAGGAGCAGATGGACTTCATAATAACCTGAAGATCCTTATATAAAATGATATTCAGTGAGAAGAGCAGAACCAGGAGAAATATGTACACAATTACAGACATGTGTATGACGACTAACTTTGATAGACTGGGCTCCTCTCAGCAATGCAAGATTATAAGACAACTCCAAAAGACTCATGATGGAAAGAGATGTCCATATCCAGAGAAAGAATTACGGAGTCCGAATGCAGATTGAAGCAAACTATCTGCTCTCTCTCTTTTTCTTGTTTTGTTTTGTTTCCTCTTTCCCATTGTTCATTCCATTGGTTATAATCCTTCTTTACAACCTGACTCATGTTTAATGAGAAGGTATTTATAGATTCTATATTTGATTGCATACCGCCATGGGAAGTGGGAGGATGGAAGGGGAGAAAATTCGAAACTCAAGGGATTGTGGAACTGAATATCATAAACTAAAAGTAAATAAATAAATTTTTAAAAATAACATCTAAGACCCCTTCCAGCTCTAACTTTATATAAACTAGAATAGTGTGTTCTAAAGTCCCTCCTTCTCTGCATCCTCTTGACTAACAATCTGTGTTCTAAGGTATCTTCTGGCTCTTTCACTCTGTTTTAGTAGTCTATATACGAAGGACCGCCCCTCCCCAACTCCATCATCCTATGATCTAGAAGTGCACATTTGCAAAGGTCCCTTGTATCTCCAACAATCCATCATCGCAGCTGGTCTTTTTTTTTTTTTTTTGATGATTCTGGTTTTATGCTATTATTATTGAATCTCACATCCTCTTATTCACCCTTAATAAAATATAACTTCCTAACCCTACGGCAGGGCTCTTAACGTGTTTTGTGTCTTAGACCTCTCTGACAGTCTGGTGAAATCTACCGACCCCTTCTCAGAAAAATGTTGTTCAATGTATAAATCAAAAGGTATGGAATTACAAAGAAAATCAAGTGCATTGAGATCAAAGCTATCAAAACATTAAAAGAACAAGCCCATAGATTCTAGGTTAAAAACCCCTGCTATGATTAAGCTTATATTACAAAATCCTAAATATTATTATTGTCATTGCTAATGTTATTAAAGCTGTTGCTACTGATAGGTACTGAGTTTTCAGCAGCCTCCCTACCAGGCCTAAAGAAAACCGGTCCTTCCTGCTACCATGGCTTAAGCACATGCACTCAGGAGCACAAGAGGGGCCTGTCTACAGTGAAAACGCAGGTCTCAGGTGGGCATAGTCTATCCCCAGTACACAAAGACTTCTTTGGGACCCCCACTGAGTCCATCCAATTCTACTTCCATAGCAGCAGGAGTAAATAACTGGAATTTCCAGGATAACCCAAGGTATTAATCAAGGTGAAGTGATGACTATTGTGACTTCAGCAAATCCAGCCAGCCATGGTGTCATGATTCCAGACCATTAGACATAACTCCTGGGTGTATGTGTGGGGAGGAGGGGGAGTACCACAGGCCACTTCTGCTCCCTAGCACAAGAATTGGAGGTTACTCTAAAAAGCCCCAGGGGAAAAATGTCTAATTGCCCTCTGAGTTGGTTTAGCTCAGCGTGAGAAAGCTGGCTTGGGAGATGAATGAACTTTGAAATGACCAAGTTAGTGGAAATTTACTGAGGCAGAAATGTAAGGTTCCCACTCATCTGACCTGTGAAAGAACCTCAGTGTTTTTCCGAGTTTTTCCTCTCTCTGTAAGAGAGAGCTCCATTCCCTAATTCAGACAATTGTCACACACCCCCTTCCATTTACCAGAAATACCTCGGACTTCAGAAATGCAGACCATCCCCTAGCTAGGGAAAGGAGACAGAGTCAAACAGTCCAAAAGATGACTATCGGCTGTAATTGAGCATTTGAGACAGGCTAATGAGTAATCCCTGTCAGATCTCTGATGCTGTGGGCTTTGGCCAGCTGAAGCCGAAAGCTTTTAGGCACTGGCAATTATCACCACCCTTACCCATCTGCAGATGCTGTCTGTCTGATGTATCACTGCCTGGATAACTGGCTGGCATTTCCACACACAGAATAATTGGTCACAAAAGGTTGGTGGGATACCTTTGTGTGAAGGAGACTGCAAAAATAAATTCTATTCTATCAACTTGGCTGTTCCCTATTCTTACCGGTTTAGGACTGAGGAATTTAATTCTATTACTGTTTGATTTCATGTCCCATTTTTCTCAATGGAATAAAACTTCTTAGACCTATGATCTAGCTTGGATTCATCATAATAACTTAAATTTTTTATATAGCCTGGTAACCAACCACCAAGCACTTTCACATACATTACCTCATTTGTATCAAAGCATTATACCTTGTACAATGCTTACTATTAAAATAGACTTTTGCTTCAAAGATAAGGAGTCAGGGATTTTGGTTGCTGATCTTTTTAAATAGAACATATTTTCTATCTGGAGACTTCATATCCTGAGGTGGTAAGAATCTTCCACATTTTTTTAGATAGAGAAACAGAGGCCCAAGGTCAGAAAGTTAGCAGAACCAGATGGAACTAGATCTCGATTCTCCTGCCTCCAAATATGAGGCTCCTGACTCTGTTTGCTTTGGCCTCCACTGAGGTCATGGATTTATTTTAGCAGTAAAACAGATACAAGAACATCAGAGCAATAGGGAATGAGGTACAAGCAGCCCTAAGAAAAAAGGATTTTCTTATCACTTGGAACTTGGTGAGATCACAAGTTTGCTGTATAAGAATCCCTGGGGAATCAGTATCTCCTCTAAACAATTAACAGACATTTTAATGATAATGTGAAGTGTCTCCTCAGCTCTTTCACAGTGATGAATGAAAGTCTACATAATGGATGACTATGTCACACCAATGAGCAAAGGGGATAGAAGGAACTGTGTGCTTAGAGAGGAGAGGAACTTTTTAAACTAATTTATTTATCTTTAGTTTTCAACATTCACTTTTGTAAGATTTTTGAGTTCTAAATTTTACTCCCTTCTCTGGCATGCAATCTGATATAGGCTATGCATATACAATCAAATTAAACATATTTCCACATTCGTCATGTGAAAAAAGAATCAGAGCAAAAGGGAAAAACCCCAAAAAAAGAAAAAAGAGGAGAAAATAGTATGCTTCATTCTACATTCATAGTTCTTTCTCTGGATGTAGATAGCGTTTTCCATCATGAATCTTTTGGAGTTGTCTTACGTCCTTGCATTGCTGAGAAGAACTAAGTTTATCAAAGACAGTCATTGTACAACGTTTTCCTGGTTCTGCTCACTTCACTCAGCATTGGTACGTGTAAGTTTTTCCGGGTTTTTCTGAAATCCGCCTGCCCATCATTTCTTATGGAACAACAGTATTCCATTATATTCATGTTCCACAACTTGTTCAGCCATTCCCTAATTGATGGGCATTCCCTCAGTTTCCAATTCTTTGCCACCGTAAACTGAGCTGCTATAAATATTTTGTACATGTGGGTCCTTTTCCCTTTTTTTGTGATCTCTTTGAGATATAGACCTAGTAATGGTATTGCTGGGTCAAAGGGTATGCACAGTTTTATAGCCCTTTGGGCATAGTTCCAAATTGCACTCCAGAATGGCTGGATCAGTTCACTTGTCCACCAACAATGCAGTAGTATTCTAATTTTCCCACATCTTCTCCAACATTTATCATTTTTCTGCTTTGTCATATTAGCCAACCTGATAGGTGTGACCTGATACCTCAGAGTTGTTTTGATTTGCATTTCTCTAATCAATAGTGATTTAGAGCATTTTTTCATATGGCTATAGATAATTTAATTTCTTCATCCGCAAACTACCTGTTCACATCCTTTGACTATTTATCAATTGGGGAATGACTTGCATTCTTATAAATTTGACTCAGTTCTCTATTTTTAAAATGAGGCCTTTATCAGAGATACTGGCTATAAAAAAATTTTTCCCATCTTTCTGCTTCCCTTCTAGTCTTGGTTGCATTGGCTTTGTTTGTACAAAACTTTTTAATTTAATGTAATCAAAATTACCCATTTTGCATTTCATAATGTTATCTATCTCTCATTTGATCATAAAGTCTTCCCTTCTCCATAGATCTGACAGGTAAACTATTCCTTGTTTTCCTAATTAACTTATGGCATCACCTTTATGTCTAAATTGTGTACCCATTTTGACCTTATCTTGGTATACAGTTTAAGATGCTGGTCTATGCCTAGTTTCTGCCTTACTGTCTTCCGAGCATTTTTTGTCAAATGATGAGTTCTTATCCCAGCAGCTGGAGTCTTTGGGTTTATCTAACAGCAGATTACTATAGTCATTGACTACTATGTCGTGTGTACCTAACCTATTCCACTCATCCACCACTCTATTTCTCAGCCAGTACCAAGTAGTTTGGATGATTACTGTTTTATAATAAATACAGTTTTAGATCTGGTATAGCTAGGACACCTTGAGGGGAGTAATTTTTGATAATAGATTGTGTACATTTTCTTTAATGAAGAATGTGTTTGAAAAGGATGTTTTTTATACACATATGTTCTGAACTTTTAAATGATTATACATGTGTGTATGTGTTGGTATAGGGAGGAGAAGGGGAAGGAACAAGATTTCTGTCTTCAAATATCTGAAGAGCAGCAGATGTAGAAGAGAGTAATTAGATTTCTCGGTCTCCGGAGGGAAGAACAAAGGTCAACTGGTAAAAGTCACTGGGAAGTAGCTTTTAACTCAACAGAAGAGAAAACTTTCTAACAATTAGAATTGTCCCAAAATCAAATGGACTGTTTCATGAAGTAATGAGTTCCCTGTTATTAGAGGTGTTGAAGTCAAGATTGAGGCAAGGACAAATGATGTGGAGAAGTAAACTCAGACTTTACAGTGAGTTATGAAAACTGCAGATCTGAGGAAAGAGGGTCAATTTTGTGGTGACCTCAAGTGCTTTTACGCCTTGGACATGACAGGAGAAAACCTAGGTGTTATCCTCTACTCCTCCCTCTCTCTCCCCCCCCCTTAGATATGGTGGGGTACCTGAGGCATAGTAGGCATTTCGTAAGTGCTTGTTGACTGACTAACTATAATTAGAAATGAGTTCTATTCTGTTATTCCAAGAAGATGCCGGGGGTAAAAAATAAGCCAAATTCCTATTTTCTCAGGGGAAACCCTAGATAGGAGAATAAATCAAAGAGGGATTTTTGAGATGCCCCCATATTGAACTTCAGTCAAATATGATTGAAGTGAGCATTTCTGAAAATGAGTGATGAACTGAAAGTGATGCCTGGACAATCAGAAAAATCAGAATCACTGAGTAAAACAAAATACTTCTCAAGGGTCTGAATTATTTAATTGTTTGATGAACAATGGACTAAAGCAGAAATAGAGGTTCAGCCCAGACTTCTGTTTTTCAAACTATTCTATCCTTCTGCATTCTCAGTGATCTGTTTCTGGGAAGTACAGTGCCCAAATTTCTCGTTAAGCACTGAATAGATTTAAATATATCTGTATTCTCCCCCCAGCATTCTCTGATGCCTCATAACCATGGTGTAGAGGTGATCCTGGCTCTCAGAAGCCTATGCTAGAGGAGTACCAGACCTGGAAAGAGAGAGGCCTTCAAGCTTGAAGGGTTTTGAGGACCAGCCCAGAGACTCAATGTCTGTCATTCAAGCTCAGTAGAGGTAAATTCAGAGAAGAGCATGAAGGTGGTGAATTTTGGGCCATAGCAATTCTTAAAGGCTACTGATAAAATTGTAAAGGGATTGTGGAGGTAATGCTAGGCAGCAGCATATGAGACCATAAATGTGACAAGGACCAAGGGAGAAAACAGGTATAGGTAACAGTGAAGAGGTGAACCTGGAGCATTTGATGACACCGTATGTATAGGAAAGTCAATTTTTTTGTGGGACTACATTACAAAATTGGAGGGTGTGTGAAAGGAGAGGAGGAGAGGAAGGAGGGATGATATGCATGGGTCAGACTGAGGGTTAGCAATGAGGAAAAAGTGACCTTGGTGGGCTCAGGAAGAGAAGAACCTGCAGAGGATTGGATGAGGAGGAGGGGAGAAGGACTGAAAAGGGAAGAAAGGAGGGAGACCTTCCTTTGTAACCAGTTTGAGGTTCCACTAATAAAGATGTTCTGTGAAAGAAGATGGGGAGGGGCAGCTAGGTGGCACAGTGAATAGAGCACCAGCCTTGGAGTCAGGAGGACCTCAGTTCAAATCCCACCTGAGACACTTAACACTAGCCATGTGACCTTGGACAAGTCACTTAACCCTAATTGCCCTGCCAGCAAAAAAAAAAAAAAAAGATGGGGACTTTGTGCTGATTGTTATCTAGAAGATCTGAAAAGACTACTCATCCTCCCTCAGGTGGGAGGACATGGAGCCAGGGAGGAGATTTTGAGGCAAGTGGAGAATAGAAGGGAACCAGAGAAAAGGTCGAGATCAATGATGGACTACAAATCAGATATGTGGATCAATATCTTTTCTATCACCTGTAGGAATTGTCTTTATTCTGAGTGAAACACAATGGAAATGAGGAACCTGTGGAGTAAGCTCTACAAGGCAGCAGAAGAAACTAAGAGGAAAGAGTCTAGAATAGAGACCATGGAAGTGATGGTCTTCCATGATCAGTGCAGAGAACAGAGAGAGATTAGACAATTTAGGGGCCAGGAACCAGACAAAAAGAGTAGATAAAAAGAGAAGGTGAATAATGAAGAGGGTGAGAGAAAATTTCTTTGTAAAGAAGAACAAAAATGAAATTTTAAAAAGTAATGAACATTACTAGTTGAAGGGGAGGAGAAGAAGGAGAAATCTATTTAACTGAGTGGAAAAACTGAGAGAAAAAAAGAGGAAAATTAAGTAACCAGATAAAAGCAGGAAAGAAAAAAAATTAATAAGCAAAATCTCAAAGGGAAAGGGATACCTGATGGGAAGAAGAGTAGAAAAGTGAGGGGAAGAGAAATATTAGAAACAGGGCTACCTCAAAAAAAAAAAGAATAAGTTAAAGTAACTAAAGGAAAACAGTACTATGTTTGCAGCAGAGGCAGAGAGAAAAAATTAACTTAAAAAAATATTAGAGACAAATGAAGGAAAATATAACATAACTCACAAATTTAAATGTGAATGGATTGTCTACAATTCAATAAAATGAAAAAGAGCAACAGATTGGGTAAGAAAATAAAGCCCTATAATCTACTGCTTATAATAAACATATTTTTAAAAAGAAAGACAAAATAAAACTGAGGGATGAAAAATATTTTTACTATGCATCAATTGAAACCGAAAAAGTAGGAATTGCAATCATGCTATAGCAACCAAAAACAAACATCTAAAAAATAAAAAGGGATAAACAAGGGAACTATATTATGGTGAAAGGAATTATAGACAACAAACCAATATCAGTAATCAACTTACACTCTCCAAATGCCTTTCAGATTCATAAAGGAACCATTAACTGAGCAATAGAAAGACATAGACAGTAGTAACACAAGGGTGATAAGAGTTTTCAATGTCTCTCAGTTTTGGAAGAAAGATAAAAGAGAAAATATAGAATTAACAAATTAGTGGAGGAAATTAGTGTTAAAAGACTTATAGCATCTTCTAAATAGGATGGCAAAAGAATATATATATTTCTCAGTACTACATGGAAATTTTACAAAAATTGACCATAAGTTAGGGCACAGTGATATTGCAAACAAATGTAAAATGACAGAAATAGTTAATATTTTTCCAGACCATAACACAATAAAAATAGTCATTGGCTGGGGGACCACAAACAAAAAATACAGACTCAAATGTAGATTTAACAATGAAATCCTAAATAAGGAATGGATCAAAGATCAAGAGCTACTCATTGCAAAATTCAGACTTAAATTGGAGAAAGTAGGGAAGACCATCAGGCCCTATGGGAATGATCTAAATAAGATCCCTAATGAATATGAAGTAAAGGTGAGAAATAGATTTAAAGGATTAGATCCAGTAGATAGAATGCCTGAAAAACTATGGACAGAGGTTCACAAGATTGTACAGGAGGCAGCAACAAAAAAACATTCCAAAGAAAAGCAAAAAAGGCATGGCTGTCTGATGAGACTTTACAAATAGCTTAGGAAAAAAGGAAAGCAAAAGGGAATGGAGAAAGGGAAAGATATGCCCAAGTGAAGGCAGAATTCCAGAGAACAGCAAGGAGACATAAGAAGATTTTTTTATATGAATAATGCAAAGAAATAGGAAAAAACAACAGAATGGGAAAGACAAGAGATCGCTTCAAGAAAATTGAAAATGTAAAGGGAACATTTCATGCCAAAATAGGCACATTAAAAGACAAAAATAGTAGAGAATCAGCAGAAGCAGAAGAAATTTTTTAAAAGGTGGCAAAAATACACAAAAGAATTATACAAGGAAGATCTTAATATCGCTGATAACCACAATGGTGTGGTTACCAATCTAGAGCCAGACCTCCTAAAGAATAAAATCAAGTGGGCCTTAGGAACCAATGCTAACAATTAGGCTAATGGAGGTGAGGGAATTCCAGCTGAGCTATTTAAAATCCAAAAACACAATGCTGTTAGAGTGCTGCACTCAATATGCCAGTAAATTTGGAAAACTCAACAGTGGCCACTTGCCACAAAGATCAGTTTTCATCCCAATTCTAAAGAAGGACAATGCCAAGGAACGTTCAAATTACTGGACAACTGCACTCATTTCCCACACCAGTAAGGTTATGCTTAAGATTCTGTAAGCTAGGCTTTAACGGTATGCGAACAGAGAATGAATAGTAGAGCAGGCTGGTTTTCAAAGAAGCAGAGGAATTAAAGACCAAATTGCCAGCATTCACTGCATTATGGAGAAAGCAAAGGAGTTCCAAAAAAGCATCTACTTCTGCTTTGTTGACTATACTAAAAGCCTTGGACTGTGTGGATCACAGTAAAATGTGGCAAGTCCTTAAAGAGGTGGGGGTACCAAATCTTCTTACTTGTCTCCTGAGGAACCTGTATGTGGGTCAAGAAGCAACAGGTAGAAACAAACTTGAAAAAACTGATCGGTTTAAGATAGGGAAAGGAGTACAACAAAGATTGTATATTATCACCTTATTTATGTAACTTATATGCAGAGTACGTCATGTGAAATGTCAGGCTAGATGAATCAAAAGTCAGAATTAAAAATACCAGCAATCTCACATATGCAGACAATACCACTCTGATGGCAGAAAGTGGGAAAGAATTCAGAGGTCTCTTGATGAAGGTAAAAGAGGAGAGTACAAAAGCTGGATTGAAGTTTATTATTTAAAAAAAAAAATAAGATCATGGCAATGAGTCTCATTACTTCCTGGGAAATAGAAAGAGAAGAAAAGAAAAAGGATAATTTTATACTCTTGGGCTCAAAGATCACTGCAGATGGCAACTACAATCATAAAATTAAAAGATGCTTGCTCCTCAGAAGAAAAGCTATGTAAATCTGGACAGCATATTGAAAAGCAAAGACATCACTTTGCCAACAAGGGTCCATATAGCCTAAGCCAGTAGTAATGTATGACTGTGAGAATTGGACTATAAGGAAACTGAACTCCAGAGAGTCAAGACTTTCAATAATTATGTGAAAGAAAATGATAATGATGAAACAACATACCAAATTTCTCAGATATATCTAAAGCAGTCCTCAAGGGAAAAAATCATATCTCTACAAACATATATTAACAAAATGGAAAAAGAGAGAATGAATTATCTCAATATGCATTTTTTTAATTAGAAAGCTAACAAATAAAATAATAACAAAAGTAAAGATATTTTTAAATTGCTGGACTATCTCCATTTATCCTGATCCATATCTGGCCACTGGACCCATCCTCCATCTGGAGAGATATGAAGAGACAAACCCAACCCACTCCTCTGTGGAGGTGACAGGTTCACAGGTGTTACACACTGCACAGTTTCTCAGTCTTTTTCAATATACTGAATAGTTGTACTGATTTTTTTGTCATTTAAAAAAATATTATTTGTTATATGGGATGTCTCTCTAGGAGGAGGAAGGAGAGGAGAAGAGACAATTATGATGATGTTAAGAAACAGAAGACAACAACAACAAAAAAACTTACTTTTAAAAATACTATGGTAATAGTCGCTGTGGTTTGCCCTTCATTCTTGAAGAGGAACATGACATCAGGACCATGACTTGCAAGGGAATTGGATTTAAGTGAGGGAGGACTATGCAAAGTTACCAGCATCACTTTCTCCTCCAGAACCACCTGGGTCCAGTGGCCAGACATGGATCAGGACTATTGGAGATGGCCTCGAAGCAGTGGGGGACCTTGGCCTTTTCAAGCTAAGATACTTTAACAGGTCACTGTTTGGGCCCTGACTGGCTCAGAATGGATGTAAATAACAATTATTTCTGTTTTAGCTGGAAACCCTGAGGGTCTTCCCCTCCAAGATCTCTTTTTCTATAGTAATAGTACAGCATAGTAATATACTATATTCAGTTAATATAATAATACATTCACATCTCCTAGATACTCTCTGCCTCGGGGGCCCCTCCTTCCTTCTGATCGAAGAGAATGTATGGTGGACATTGGAGAGCTCCTCCCAGATTCTCCATCATTTAAGAAGGGGATCCAGGGAATTCACTTCATCATCTCCCACCTGATTGCTCTCCTGGACTCTGATACCCATAAACTCATCATCCTACAAGATGAAATCAACTCTCAAACTCACAACCATTTCCCATCCTAGCTGCAGGGCTTCAGCAGGGCCCCCCAGACCAGGTAGCCTAGCATACATAGCCTAGCCTAGTGCAGTATATAAAGGCACCATGATAGAAAGGATAGAAAACCAGTTTCAGAGCCAGGACAACCTGGATTCAAGCCCTGCCTCTGATATATACAGGCTTTGTGATCAGCACCTTCATTTCCTTCCCCTCCCTATCTTTTCTTCCTTCTCTCCTCTTCCTCCTCTTCCTTTTTCTTTTTCATTTTTTTTTTTTTGAGACTGGGTCTTCCTATTTTACCCAAGTTGTAAATGCAGCAGTCACTCACAGGCCTACCCCAGTATTGATGGGCATGGATGTTTTGAACTGTGCTGTTTCCATCTTGGGTCAGTTCCCCTCTCCTCAGGCAGCCTGGTAACCCCTCTGCTCTTAAGGAGCTTCCCATATTGGTGCCAGATCTAGTTCAGACACCAGATCAGCTTTAGCCCTATTGCAGCTCAGAACTCCTGAGCTCAAGAGATCCACCAGCCTCAATCTCCCCAGTTGCTGCAGGGGTAATAGGCTGATACCACCATGACCAGCACTGCTCTTCTTTTTAACCAAACACTCATTAAGTACTGTTGCTAACAGTGGAAAAATTCATTGGCTCTAGAAGTCACAGAACCTGGCTTCAAATCTCGCTTCTGGTGCTTACTTCCTGAGTGAATGACATTCAGCAAGTAACTTCCTCTCCCTGAGCCCCAATCTCATCATCTGTAAAGTGAGGGGATTGAACCAGATGGCTTCTGAGGTCCCTTCCAGCCCTATAGCTAGAATTCCACGGTCCTAGCATCAAAGATTCTTTCATATTTGCAATGGAACATTTGTTGAAAACAACACGAGTAGAAACTTTAAACAAATATATTTTCTAGAATCTAGGAATCTTAGAATTCCCTTAATGAAAGGATTGGTTCTGTCAAGTCTGGATTCAGTCAAAGGGTCACACATGAGTACCTAGACAGGGTCACATGTGGCCTCGAGACCTCAGGTTCCCCACCCCTGCCCTAGATAGACCTGCCTGTTGCTGTTGCCCTGGAAGCATTTTCTATACCAGCCTAATCATATCCAAAGGGATGTTAGGTCCCACTAATCCCATAACACTTCCTGTGTGTAGAAGCAACATCAGCAACACATTGAACCTCATTTATTTTCAAAAGTAGACTTGTTAGTATGAAAGCTTGAGAAGAAGTAGAAATGTAGAAGAGATTCATGCTTAGAATCACAAGACCAGAGGGTTAGAGTCAAAGGGAACCTCAGAGATCATCTAGTCCAAATCCCCTCATTTTACAAATGGGGAAACTGAGGCCTGGAGAGGTTCAGTGACTTATCCAAGGTCACACAGACAGCTCCTTTTGCTACAAGTTGAGACTGTTTTCCATTGGAATAGGGATGAGCTGGAACAGAGGACCTCAAACATCCCTCCCAACTCTTGATTCTATGACCATAAACTTAAAATGCTCCCTAGTACCAGCTAGCATAGAGGATGAACTAAATGAATGTGATGAATCCTGATAACTCTTCCCTGCTATTTAGACTTTTACTAGCTACAGCTCACTGTAGTTAAGTAGGACAAAGACACCACAAGCCAGGTTAGCCAGGATGATGCAATTAACCCTGCTGCTTTCCTCCTCCCTCCCTCGCCAGTATCTGCCATGATCACCAATGCTCTGCAGTGCTTTAAGGACTGGGAAGATGTGATCATTCTCTTCGACTCTCTGAAGAGCTATGATGTGGAAGATCATAAATCAGCCAGTCACAAAGCACTTATTAATCATCTACAGTGTTCCAAGCACTGTGGTAAGTGCTGGGGATAAAAAGAAAAGAAAAAACCACCTCTGTTCTCAAGGATCCCATAATCTAACTGGGGAGATAACATGCAAATAACTATGTACTGCTACTAGAATAGAAAGGTGATGGACCTAAAGTTCAGATTAAAATATATATTTATGTAATGGGGTCTGGGTTGGGGAGGAAGAAATGGGAGGGAGAAAAGGTGGACCTAAGAATAAGATAAAATTGAATAAACCACAAAAAACCTAACTATGTACAAAGAAGATATATGTAGGATAAATTGGAAATAATTAATAGAAGGAAGGCACTAGCATTATGGGAGGTTGGGAAAAGCTTCTTGAAGAAGGTCAGACTTCAGCTGTGGATTGAAGGAAACCAGGGAGGCAGGGGGCAGAGATAAGGAGAGAGAAAGTTCCAGGCATAGAAAACAGCCAGTGAAAATGCATAGTCAGGAGACAGAGTGTCTTTTTCATGAACAGCCAGGAGGACAGTGTCACTGGATTGCAGAGTTCATAGTAGGGGAGTAAGATGTAAATGAGGCAGGTAGGTACCACAGCGGATGAGTGCCTGGCCTGGAGTCAGGAAGACTCATCTTCCTGAGTTCATATTTGGTCTCAGACACTTACTAGCTGTGTGACCCTGGGCAAATCATTTAACCCTGTTTGCCTCAGTTTCCTCATCTGTATCATGAGCTGGAGAAAAGGAAATGGCAAACCACTCCTGTGTCTTTGCCAAGAAGACCCCAAATGGGGTCACAAAGAGTCAGACGTGCCTGAAAAATGACTGGAAAGGTGTAAGAAGATAGGAAGGGTAGGAGGGGACCAGATTATAAAAGACCTTGAATACCAAACAGAGCACTTTCTATTTGCTTCTGGAGGCAATAGGGAGTCAATGGAGTTTATTGACTTGGGGTGGGAGGGTAGAGGAGGGGGCATGTAACATTATCAGATGTGTGTTTTAGGAAAATCACTTTAGTAACTGGATGGAGAATGGATTGGAGTGGGGAGAGAGACAAGAGGCAGGCAGACCTACCAGCAGGTTATAATCAAGGCATGAGGTGATGAAGACCTGCACCAGGATGGTGGCAGAGGAAAGAGAGTAGAAACAGCAGGACCTGGCAACTGGATATAAGGGGGGTGAGAAAATGGTAAGTCAAGAATGACAATGAGATTACAAGGCTGAGTATATGGTGGTACCTGCAATAGAAATAGGAAAGTTAAGAAGTGTCTTAGGGGAAAGGATGTTGAGTTCAGTCTTGGATATGCTGAGTTGACAATGCCTACTAGATATCTAGTTCAAGATGACCACTAGGCAGCTGGAGATGTGAGGCTAGAGGTCATGAGAGAGGTTAGGTCTAAATATGTAGCTCTGAGCATCATCAGCAGAGATTATGATTCAGACCATAAAGCAAAATAGAATAGAGGGAGAAGAGCAGAGGAACCAGGACAGACTGGCAGACCTGACAAGGAGTCATACAAGTAGGAGGAGAATGGGGAGAGAGGAGTCATGAAAATCCAAAGAGAAATGAGTATCAAGGAAAAAAGGATGATCAACTGTTTCAAAGGCAGTAGAGAAGTCAAGAAGAATGAAGACTGAGCAAATGCCATTCAGATTTGTCAATTAAGAGATCATTGATAACTTTGGAGAGAGAAATTTCAATTGAATGATGACCTCAGAAGTCAAGCTGCAGAGAGTTAAGAGTGAGAAGAAAGGAAGTGGAAACACTGAGCACAAATTGTCAAGGAGTTTAGTCACAAAAGGGAGAAGAGACATAGGACAACAGCCAACAGTGACGAATGGATCAAGTGATTGGGAGTTTTTTAAGAATGATGGAAATATGAGAATGCTTGTAAGCAGGAGGGAAGGAGTCAGTAGACGGGGAGAGACTGAAGATAAGTGAGAGAGTAGGGATGATGCAGGAGGTAATCAACTGGAAAGAATGGGGTAAAATGGAGTCTTTTGTATATGTATAGGGGTTTTAGCCCTGACAAAGAGAAAGGTCACCTCTTCCGGTGAAATGGGTAAAGGCAAAGATAGTGGCAGAAGGAATCTGATGTGAGATGAAGATAAGGAGGGAAGAAGGAACTTTCAGGGAACGATCTCAATTTTTTCAGTGTAATATGAGTCAAAGTTCTCAGCTGAGTGGGTAGTAAAAGGGGGGGAATAAGAAAGGTTTACTGAGACGAGGAGGTAGGAGTTTGTTCATCAGAGAGAAAAGAGTTTGGGTATATTATCAATATCCCTAGATATTAATATCAGGATAAAGACCTCTCAGGAAATTAGGCAGCAGTATGTAGATGGAAAGCTGGAAATTCTCAAGCCTCAGAGGGAATAACTAAAACTGATGAACAGAAGAGACAGGGAAACTGATTTCAATTCAGTAAGACAAAGTGGTAACAGGGTAGAATGCCAGACTTGGAGTTGGGAAGACCCAGGCTCAGATGCTCCCTCTGGGGTTTACTGGCTATGAGACCACAGTCAAGTGACTTAACCATTCTTTCTCAGAATATTTTTAAATGCACAAAAAAAACCCACACAGGACTACAAATGAAACCAATTATATTTAAATACATTTTATCAAAAAAATTTTTTATTTATGGAACTCTTAAGGAATTCATGGGCCCCAAGCTAAGGATCCCTATGTGTATATATATATATATATATATATATATATATATATATAAATGTTAGTTATTGCTATGAAACAGAATAGACTACTTCAACAGAAGGAATGAGCTCACCATCAATGGATGAGTTCAAGTGGAAACTGGATGACTACTTATCAATGTTGTTGAGGTAGAAATTAGATAAACTCTGAAGTCCCTTCAAATGCTTTGATACTATGATTTTTATGATCAAAATGAAAATCTCTGAGGATCAATAATATATCCATTACATACAGTAAGTATCATGGGAGAGACAAAAGCAGCAGAAAGTATAATCCATGTCCTTGAGGCACATATATCCTCATTGGGGGAGAAGACTAGTACATGGGTAACAGTTGGATAACCTCACCACACAGTGTATAGTCAAGTGCTCTGTTTTTTTGGTATAAGAGATTAGTAATCCAGAAAAATCATGGTGGGCTGAAGTAATCAGAGCAAGCTTCATGAAGGAGGTAGGAAGGCTAGGTAGGTTTGGGTTGGTAGAGGAGGATGGAGAGGGCATTACAGGAAGAGAATGTAAGAATCAAAATGAGCAAAGGCACCATGGAATGGGAGAAAGCTGAAGGGAGGAGAAGAAAGGTGAGAAGGAAAAGAAGTATTAGAATAGGAATCTGAAGATAAAGGAGAGGATATATCTCCTTTGATAAATTAAATATACTTTATATACTTAAATAATTTTAAAATATTTACAGGCAGAAGATTCTACTATGTGGTGGCACAACAAAAAGAGTAGTTTGTTGCACGTACCCAACCCCTGCTACTAATGTGTTCAGCAGTCATCCCCTCCTCATACATAGTAAATGATCCATTGGCTGTACTTCCCCCTGCTGACCAGTGATGAAAACCACACGGATGAGGAAAATGCAATAAATAATAGTAAAGTAGGAGTGTGTGTGTGTGTGTGATGAGATAAAGTACAACTTGTCTTTATGGAGAAAAAGTGGATTATAAAGGGTATGTACATGGAAACAATTTTGTGCTCAGAATGGTCAAGCTGTATATAAATGGTATGTGGTTTAATATGTTGCTGATGACATAAAGTATATCAGTCATTAATTTATGGCCACACTGGATCCGTGTCCAGGGTGGGGCTATGATTTTGGGAGTCTAAGGTCCTTTAGTCGTATTTATGACTGGAGCCACAAATATATGACAATAATCATAATATCACATTAATATATCAATTTAAGGTCTACAAAACACTCATTGAGACTCACTACAGACTAACATAACTAATTCTATTTATATAAATCTAATAAAATAGAGAGACAGCCTGGCGCAGTGGACAGAGAGCTGGCCTTGGACCAGGATTCAAATCCCACCTCTGACAGATACTAGCTATGAAATCCTGGACAAGCTCTCAAGCTCTCGGCATCATAGACAACTGTCTAATTCTATAAACTGCCAAGAAGGAGCTGACCTACCTGCATGGGGAGAGGAAGGGAGTTTCTTCAACAAGAAATTCCCTATAACAGTAAAATCTCAGGTCTAGTCCCTATCCTCTATAGACGTATTAACATGCATGTGCATGTTACAGATATACACAAAGCATACATGTAAATAGATAAATGAGTGTGTCCACACGTGCATGATTCCTCATCACTTCTAGAGAACAAAGACAAAGCTTCTTACCCAATACCCTTGGGATAGTCCCAGTGACCATGGAGAGTCTCCTTCATCAAGCTTTCTGCTTTTTTACTCAGAAATGATTTTTCTTGCCTCAGACTTTACATAAAACACTCAACTTCTCTTGCTTTTGTTGAGTACTGGAGATTTGTTTATGTGTCGCATCTACTCTACTAGAAAAGAAGTTCCATGAGGGCAGGGATTATATTTTCTTTATCTTTTCTATCACCTCCTGCGCCTAGAACAGTGCTTTGTGTGCAGTAGGTGCTTAATATTTGTTGAATTTCTAGGACGTGCTTCTCAGGCCCCCAATCCTGTTCCCTTCATAAATACCTCACTCCTTTTGGGTACCAGAATGTGTATGTACACTCCTCAAACCACTTTCCAGCTGGCAAAGATGTGAAATCACAGCTATCTGTTCTTACCCATCAACCTGAAGGTAGACACAACCTTGGGGAAAGCAAAGAGTTGTGTGAATGCCATCACCCAAGGGAAGAAGAAGACATGAGGAAAGGGCCAAGCAGAAGCTTCAGGCAAGGCCCTAAATGCCATAAAAGGTAGCTCTAGGAGGGAAAAGATTGCATAAGCTCCAATGGCAGATGAGCCTCCTTTGATTCTGCTTTGTTCTTCTGACCAGATACTCTGTAAATGTCAGGCAGAAGATGAAGAGTAGTAAACACGTTATTATGAAAGAGGGATAGGGCCATCTGCCTCATGTCAGGTGTCTGGATTGTGAAATATTGTAATGCCCAAGTGACCTTGGGAAAGATTGTACTAATGCATTATGGGCCACTCACCCAACTATTCTGAAATTTCCAGCCTGGAACATTTGTGTGAGTTGCAAAAATAGCAAGGAGGCATGACCTCTGAACCAGGTCTACAGTTTCTGTTATCCCAATTTGATAGCATTTTTATTAGGCTAGCTTGCTTGGAACCAGCATCTAGGCATGTGACAGGTGTGTTTTGCTGCCACTGAGGGCCTGCTGTACTACTTGGCAATGCCTTGGCTTGTAAGGAAAGCATTTCTCCAGATGGTGGGGGACACTCACTGTACAGAAGAATATATTTTAAGCCAGTGCTTTGGCTCAATCACTAACCCACTCTAGTCAGACACGTGGAGTATACCATTTGGGGTTATGTACTGTGACAGTTTGGCAGCAGCTCAAGCCTCTGGGGTTAACTCTCTTACAGGTCACCTACTCTGATTGAATGATAAGGCTCCTCCCTTCAAAAGTAAATATTAGGTCCATAAAATCAGATCAATTAATTCTCACTATCCCATGGGAATCAGTGGTTACATAATTCTGACTGGCAAATCCTAAATGTTGGATTTAGGGAGGAGGGTATAGAACTGCTCCCTCTACAGAGAATGCATCAGACTGAAAGAAATATGCATTGCCCTGGGTGTGTAGCCTAAAGGATATTTAGCCCACTCAACATGGGGGGTGGGGAGAAGGAAAAGTAGGTGGAGAGGAAGGGGATGTTGACTAGGGGTGATGATTCCATGATGGCATGGTATGTAACATATAAGGTCAACCTACCTCTGGTAGAGCAGAATTACTTATGCATATGATTCTAAATACAACAAAGAGAGCTCCCTATCCAAAGTAGATCCTATATTGGTCTTCAATAGTAACTAAAATCAACCATTACATAATCATTCCTTGGGTTTTGGATCAATCATTCCCTGGAGTCTTCTTTTAAAATGAAAATTATCCAAGAGGCTGGGGGAATACAGTGTCACTAACATCCTCCACTAGACTATCAACACTACAAGGACAAAACTCCTCCAGAAATTGATCTTTAAATAAACGTTCCTGAATTGAACTAGGGTGAATGAGTTATCATATCACAGAGCAGTAGGACTCACAAAGGTAGAAGACAGAAGAGGAAGAGAATTATGGTGCATAGACTAAAGTTCTTTTGACCTTTAAATGCCATGATCCAATGACTTAGCCAGGGTGGAGGAAGGGTTCTGTAAAAAGCTTTACCCAGAATGCTATGCTTTGATGAATTTTTTATCTTATCAAGGTAGATTCCCACCAATGGAATTGGTTCCCACACCTTCTCATTCTATGCTACATTTGTCCACATCTTCCTCTAAATCGTTTGCAAGGGACCCATCCAATGGAGTCCTTGTGGTGTCTATCTTGATCTCATTTCATGAGGAGCCCACAAGTCCTCTGATGATATTCCTAGCTTATACCATTTCTCCTGGACAATTCATCATTTAAGATACATTTCAACCTATTTATACCTATCACACAACTCACCATTGTCCTTTGGGTGAGATGTAACTTTAATTCTTTGGAGACCAAGACAGTACAGGAATCACAGCCATATAGCAATACTGGTAAAATACTGACATTAAAAAGATGGGCCTTTGTTTTTGAGGAGATACTTCAAGGCAACAGAGGCTCTCCTATTCAATTGTACCTTTCCAAGGGAGCAGCTCTATAGCTTGTTTGTCCATTGGTATGTCATCATCATCCTCCACGTAGCCACTAACAGAATAGTCCTTAAGAACAAGTCTGTTCATATTACTCCTCTGCTCAACAAGCTCCTAGGGCTTCCTATTACCTGTAGGATCAAATACAGACTTTTCTGTTTGGCATTTAAAGTCCTTTACAACCCAGCCCCTTCCTCCTTTCCATTCTGTTTACACTACCCTTCCATCCTCAAACTGTGGTAAAGTCAAACTGGCCTCATTATCATCTTCATGCACACAATTCTGTCTCCTATTTCTGTGTCTTTGCACAGGCTTTTTCCTATGCCTGGAATGCACTACCTCCTTTCCTCAGTCTGTCAGACTTGTTAGTTTCCTTTGAAGTTCAATGCAGAAGCTACTTCCTCCATAAGGCCTTTCCTGATCTCCATGGCTACTTGTGCTTCTCTTTAAAAAAAAACTGCACATAGTTTTTCAGAAGCCAGTCAACAAGGAGTGTATGAGGAGGTGTTCAGTGAGGACTAGTATTTCTGGTGTGAGGGTTGCTCACCTACCTTTGGTGTCCCCCTTCACCCAACTCTCACCAGTATCTCCAAGAAGCTGTAACACATGCAGTGACCATACCCCAGTTAAACCAACTCAGCAGATAGGCTAAACCAGGTTAAGGGTAACCAACAGGCCTCAAACCCATTGGTGAGTAAGGGGGATGTCTGCCCCAAGAATGTGAAGACTTTCCCCAATGGAACAGTGGGATGAGAACAATTTCTTCCAATGGCCATGAAGGTGGCTGAAGCAGGCTCTATGGAGAGCTTAGAGCTTGGTCAGATGTTGAAGATATCAAGGACACTTTTGTCCTGCCCCTGGACTTCAATGACTCAGGAAGAGAGGGTGAGGCTGATGACTTTGGGCAGCTCTGCCTCACTTAAATCCAAATTACTCACAAATCAAGGTCCTCTTTAAAGACAAAGGACAAACAACAGCAATGCAACACATAACAGTGTCAAGCACTGGGTGATGTGTGGGCATGCAAAGACAAAAAGAGAAATCGTTCCTTCCTTCAAAGAGCTTATATTCTATTATTCTATCAAGAGAGACTCTATATATATGTATGTATGTATGTATGTACGTATGTATGTATGTATATGTATAGGCGAATGTATACAGAATAAAGCCAAGGGAGTTTTAGAGGACATGAGCCTTTAGGGGCATCGGGAAAGGCTTCATGGAAAAGGGAGGGCTTGAGCTTTTATGGAAGCAAGGGACTCTCAGGCCAGATTGAGAAGGGAATGCATTTCAGGCTGAGAGGACAGCCAAGGCAAAGATCCAGAAAAGAAAGGAGGAATGGAATGCGTGAGAAATACCAGCAAGGCCTGTTTGGCCAGACAGTTGAGTGCAGGCAGGGGAGTAATGCATAATAAGGCTAGAAAGGTAATTAGCCAGGTTGCAAAGGGCTTTAAAAAACTAAACAGAGGAGTCTATATTTGATCCCAGAGTCAATAGCATATCACTGGCATTTATTAAGTAAGAGAGTGACCCAGTCGGACCTATGCTTTAGGAAATTCACTTTGACAGCTGTGTAGAGAACAAACTGGAGAGATGAGAGACTTCAGGAAGGGACATCAATTAAGTGGCATTTGCCACAGCCCAGAAAAGAAATGATGAGGATCTAAGATGGTAGGGACATGAGGAGTGAGAGAGAGGGATGTATGAAATGTTGTGGAGGTAGAAAGAGCAAAATTTGGCATATGACTGACTATGTGGGATGAGAGCAAGCTAAGAGCCCAGGATATTCCCAATGGTGTGAAGTTAGGTGACTGGAAACATGGTGGTGCCCTCAACATAACTGAGGAAGCTCAGAAGAGGAGTGGGCATGGGGTGGGGGGAGATAATAAGTTCCATTTTGAATATGTTTAATTTGACATGTCTCCTGGATATCCAGTTTGAAACATCCAACAGGAAGTTGGCAACATAGGTGTGCAGCACCAAAAGGGGCTAGGTACATAGATCTTGGAGTCATCTGCACAGGGACAATAATTCAACCTACAGGAGCTGATGAGGCCATAAGTGAGAATATGTTATTGTTGTTCAGTTATTTTTCAGTCATGTCTAACTCTCCATGACCCCATTTGGGGTTTTCTTGGAAGAGTTACTGGACTGGTTTGCCATTTCCTTCTCCAGCTCATTTTACAGATGAGGAAACTAAAGCAAACAGAGTTAAGTGACTTGCTCAGGGTCACACAGTTAGGAAGTCTCTGAGGCCAGATTTGAACTCAGGAAGATGAGTCTCTAGGCCTGGCACCCTACCCACTGCACTACCCAGCTGGAAGAGAGAGAGACAGAGACAGAGAGAGAAAGAAAGAGACAGAGACAAAGAGAGAATAAAAGAGGCAAAAACAGAACCTCAGTATACACTGATAGCTGGATCTTACAAGATATCAATAAAAAACAGTGAGGGTGAGGATCATCACAAAAGAGGGGCGTCATTAAAACACAGAGAAGAGTATACGGGGGAGAGAGCAGCCAAGAGCGTCAGAGAGAAATCAAGAAGATTGGACAGAGTAAGAAAAATCACCAAAGGTGGCAATGATAAGTTTGCTATTAACTATGAGAGAGCAGTTTCACTTCAATGATGAGATCAAAACCCAGAATGCAAAACTGAGAATTAAGGGGGCAGAAGTAGCAGAAATTAATCTAGGCAGCTTTTTCAAGGAGTTTGTCTGAGAAAGGGAAGAAAGGTATAGGTTAGCTTGGGTTCAAGTCCTTTCTCCAACATATACTAACTGGATGACCTTAAATAGGGGTTCACCTCTTGGTGCCTTAGGCAAGTCAAGATTATGAGTATCAGAGGTGACAATAGGCATTGGTAGAGGGAGTTTGCTTACTGGGAGAGCTCTATTCCAGGGAAATCCAGTTGAAATAGATATGTGTTGTGTAAACTTATTTCCAATATGCTTTTATGTGTATGTGTTGTCTCCCGCTACAGAATATAAGCTTTTCAAAGGCAGAGAGTGTTTCATTTGTGTTCCTGGATCAATGTTGCCTAGCACAGTCCCTATTCTATAGTGGGTCCTTAAAAAATGTTTGTTGACTGATCAATTGATACTGACAAAATCAGTCTTTATCTGCTTGGTTTTTTGTGTGTGGAGGTTTTGGCTTAGCACTTTCGAGTTATCATGGATATTACTTAGGAGACTTTGTGATATTCTGGGGCTTGATTCAATTAGTTTGCAAATCTGTAAACAGGAGCATCTGAAGGACCTTGTGATCTATAAGAAATCCTACTTCCATATGTATTCTGTGCTTGACATCCTCTACAACAGCTGTTGGGCCCTGCCACCCCATACAACCTCCAATGTGATCAACCAGTCAGAGCTTGGGAAGATGACTCACTTCATACTCTCCCTGCTATAGCCAATCACAAACTTGTCTCTGACTCAACTACTTATCACTCAACAGTCTTCCAGTTCACCAGTTCCCACAGCAGACCCCTGGTAGTTACCCAGGGGTGAGCCCCTCTTGCGGTTCTACCCTAACCACAATCCATGCCCTTACATCAACTGCACATGCAAAATCTTTCACATATACACACACACACACACACACACACACACACACACACAGAGTGCACATAATCTGCTCTCCATATCACCTCAATACTCCAAAGTAGTAACTGGTTAGTAAGAGCCCTACCCCCTCCTTTTTTACTTCCAGTGAGACAGAGTGAGTCACACAAGATAATCAGGCATGGATGGATTGTGTACTACACTGTATATACCATTACATTATCCTTCTTTTGCCCCAAAACCCACCTTTCCATTGAATGTCCCTATTTTTGTCAAGGGGGTACCACTGTCTTTCTGGTCATTTAGGTTTACAACCTCAGTGTCATTCTCAATTCCTCACTTTTCCTCACCCCACATATCTAATCAATTGTCAAATCTATCTCCACATCTCAAAAATCCATCCCCTTTTCTCCATTCACAGTCAGCACTCTAGTTCAAGGTCTCATCACTTCCTCTCTGAATGATTGCAATGGCCTCCTAATTCATCTCCCAGGCTCAAGTCTCTTCCCACTCAAATCAGTCTTCAACACAGATGTTTCTGAATCACAAATCTCACCATGTTGCTCCCCTACTCCAATTATAACCTATTGACTCTAGAATCAAGGATATCTTTGATATATTTATAGATTATTATTGTAAAGATTTTCCATCAAAGAGATGTGGAAGTAGGCATATGGGGTGGTAGCGATGGCTATTTTCTCAGTCACCCTTTTTGATAATTATAAACTCTATGCTTTTTTCCCAAACACTTGGTATTCTGCCCTCTTTCAGATATTGGAGGAATTAATCCCTGAACAACCTTCAAATTATGTCATGCCTGGAATAGAACTTCACTGTGTGTACTTAATTTAGTTCAACTAAATTCCTTTCTTTGTTTTCTTTAGCACCATTTCTATTTCCTCATCTAGTTCATTGGCACCTGTAATGTTGGAGTCCAAATTTGGTGGTTCCATTATTGATGCTAAAATAATTTTTTATAGAAATCCTGACTGATCTTTTCCATTTTTATCTAATTATTGTCCTCTTTCCAGGTCCATCCTTAAATATTCCTGTATGTGTGCTCACCAAAGGTATTTGTCACTGTCATAGCTTAATTGGGATTCTGACCAAGTTTTCTGCAAACATGTCTTCATTTTTACTAGTTCTCATTGTTTTACGAGGTGATAGAACTTGTAATCTTCTACCATCCTCTTCCAAAATACTTTACAAACAAGTTTAAATTTTAAACCAGTATTACCTTAACTGCCATTTCTGTATACTTGGGAATAGACCTTGTATTTGCTAACCGAGGCAGTTTCTTGGCTTGTTTAGTCAATCAATAAGTATTTATTAATCACCTAATCAGTGCAAGGCACTGTGATAAGCACTGGGAATATAAATAAAGATTTAAAAAAAACCTAGTCCCTGCTCTCAAGGATTTCATGATCATTTAATCTACTTATTATGAAGACTGAAGATTGATTTATATAATTGATATCTTCTTGAAAAACAGTCATTGTTGTTTAATATGATTGTACATGTGTAGCCTATATCAGAATGCCTCTTGGTAGGGAGAAGGAAGAGTGGAGGAAGAGGGGAAAATTTGCAACTCAAAATCTCATTAAAGTAAATGCTGAAAATAATTCATTAAAAAAAGAAAAGAAGCATTTGAGAATGAAAAAAAATTATATGAGCATAATTACAGAAAAAAAAAGAAAAACAGTAATTCTTTCTATTGGTGTCTGTTCTTTTATCTTTTTCTAATTTTTCAGCACCAACAGATTGTTTACATAGGTTAAACTGGAGTTGTCTCAACTGCATACCATATCTTCTCATTTTTATTTTTTCTTATCATTTGGTATTGATTTTGATCTTTACTCTTACAAGCCAATGGTCTGACTATATGCAGACATCTACTTCAGAAATAACTCCCACATCAGTAATCAGATGTTTCCTATCTGTTAAAATAAAACAAGTTTCCTTTTTTATAATATTTGATATTATGTCCAGTCCCTCACAAAACTCTTATTAAAGAGATCTACAATCATGAGGATTCAATATAATTTATAAATCTATAAATCCTTTATGCCTGCTTGAGCTGTTTTCAAAAATATCATTTACCATTCTCTTCATATCCATTTTTTCATCAGTCACTGAGTATTAAAGTAGAAATTGATTTAATTTGTAAAGTCTAATCAAGCTCTTTATGGAATTTTTCTACTTTTGCAACAGATGTTGGTGCATAAGCTACAATTATTTTCATGATGATCTTTTTTGTAAATGCTTGTCATGAGCACTGCAGTTTTGAGAGGATGACCAATGAAATCATGTTTCCTGTTGCCTTTGGACACATGATAATACTGACTTTGTCAACTCTTTTATTTACTTCTCCAGAGAAAACCTCCTTCCGTTTAGTCGCTGTTTTCCTATGTCTTTTGATTTCATGTATCATGAGAATGTTGAGATTTATATAATTCTGATCCAGTAGTATGTCTGCTCATTTGGTCACTGGATAAGACAAGTACCAACAACAAAGTTAAGGTTTATCAGTGGCTAAAACAACAATCAAAAAGCATTTATTAAGTGCCTACTACATTCAGGCAGTGTGCTAAGTGCTGGAGATACAAAAAGAGGCAAAACCAGTCCTTGCCCTCAAGGAGCTCACAATATAATGGGGAAAATACACACACACAGACACGCACAGACACACACACACACACTATATACAAGATAAATAGGAAAGAATTAAGAGAGGAAAAGAGCTAGAATTAAGAGGGGTTGGGAAAGACATCCAGCAGAAGATGGGATTTTAGTTGGAATTTAGGTAGAGATGAGGAGGGAGAGAATTCCAGGCACGGGGAGCAGCCAGAGAAGATGCCTGGTGCCAAGAGATATATTATCTTGTTCATAGAACAGCAAGGAGGCCAGAGTACATGGAAAGGATTAAGATATGAGAAAACTAGAAAAGTAGGAACAAACTAGATTATGAAGGGATGTGAGAAAATTGTTATTAAGCATATCCTAGTAAGCCATGATCAGCACTGTGGAAAGTTCCTCAGAAAAGGCAGTGTGCAAATGAGTAGGGGAATAAGAACATAGTACCTGGTTTCAAGTAAGAGTTTTTAGGGATTTGTTTTTGTTTTTTTAAGAAAAGTATATTTCTGTTCAATTTTTTTTTTTGATAGAACATCACTGTCTTTCCTCAAAGTGAAGTTAAACATAATTTTCCACCTCCCTATGAGGTAATCAGCTTTCAGGATACAGTTGACTACAGAAAGCCACTACAAATATTTCAAAAGTTCTATTAAGTCAGGGAACATGGATGTGCATTTGGGTGTAGCAAGTGAAATCTGAATTGTGCCAAAGAACCATGCTGATAGATTGGTTGTTGTCTAAGTGTTGGGGATAAAGCTTAAGAATTACCCCCATTTTCTAGCATGTACAGACCTGTCTGTGAATTAAAAAGTCCTTCTGATTTTTGGAACACAGTCTAAATAAATATCAGCACAGGAAGGGAAAAAAAAATCTGTTGTTTGTATTAGATTAGAACAATAGGATTTTAGAGCTGGAAGGAATCTTATCTAGCCCAACCACACAGTTGCCAAAGTGATTTTTCTAAAGTGCAGGTTTGATCATGCTATACCTTTTACTCAACTCAACCAATTCCAGCGGCTCCCTCTTTCCTCTAGGGTCATATATAAATTCTTCTGTTAACATTTAAAGCTCTTGACAATGGGGCTCTTCTTTCCTACCTTTCCAGACTTCTTAAACCTTATTCCCTGTGACAAATAATTCACTCAGTCTGGGAGGCGTGAAAATGAAAGAAAAAAAGTTGATTAACACAACTGCAGTAGTGAGTGTCTTGTTGGATAAACACACTCTCCAGAAACAAAAGTAAACCTAAATACCTGTAGCCAACCACAAAGTCCCTCCCATGTCTCCCCACTGGCTGGGTAATACAGGGTGTACAACTTTCTGATATGCCTACTACATAGGTCTCTCTGACATGTTTCTCCCCTCCCATTACATGTATTGTATGACCATTGAAATGAAACTTTAGCCCTCCCAGAGGAGAACTTAATATTCATAAGCTTATTACATGTGAGCATTCCAAGAAAGACTTAACTTTTCCTCTACTTAGCTAACTTCTAACCTCAAAACAAGATAAAAACCAGTTGGATCCTATCTTCTATATGAGACATAACTTCTTCATTATATCTCCCATCCTGCTGATTGTTATTCTGAATTTATGAAAACATTTCTCTTTTATATCTCTCAATTTCCCTCTTTTTCTGCTAGAAGATAATCTAGTAAAAATCTATGTTGATAGTTCTGCAATTAATTTATTTTCCTGCATTTGCTGCAAATTAAAAAGGCTTTCTGGTATGTATGGATCCTCTAGATTTCATAAGTCATGTATTATATAAGTTCTGTGGAAACAAAAGTTTTTATCATTACTCACATTTCCCACCTGCCATATTGGCCTACTGATTGTTCTGTCCATGAGACTCTATCTCCTCTCTGCAATGGCTGCCCCAATGTCTTAGAATCCTTGGTTTCCTTCAGTACTCAGCTGAAGCATCACTTTCTGCAGGAAGTCTGTCCCAATTCCTCCACACCCAACTATAAGATATCCCTTCCCAAATCACCTTGTATTTATTGTGCATATAATCTGTAGATGCTTAGATAGACACAGGTTGTTTCCACCATTAGGATGTAAGCTCCTTGAGGACAAATAATTTCATTTTTTTGTTTTTACATTCCTAATGCTTAGCACGGAGCCTCATGTGTAGTAAATGCTCAATAAATGCTTAATGATTGATTGTGATGAGAAAATTCAATGTCCTATCTAAGGTCACACGAGTGTCAGAGAGTAGAGCTCATGTTTCCTGATTTCAAGGCTAGCATTCTTTCCTTTCAAGGTGGGCTTTTCTTCTTATGATAAGTTCATAGGGTAAATGTAATGATAAAGTTTAAAATTATCTCCATAACCACAACCACTCCTTCCATTAAAGTGTTACTGAACATTCTCTCTCTCTCTTCATATGTGTTTATACACAAATGTATATATGTGTGTGTATTCTCGGTACAATCCAATAATATGAACATGGAAAGTCACTAATATAGAGAGACCTTATTACTGCCACAGCCTTATCATTGTGGGTGGAGTAAACATTATTGGCTATTCTACACTCTTATTGCTCAGTTAAATGCAGCTTCCTCCATTTATGCAATTTTTCTTTATCAGTAGCAAAATGCTATTTTGTACCCACCTCCAGTTCTGAAAAGACAGACCAAGACTAAAGGTCATTCTTTATTTGTATCTGAATTTTCTTTTCTGAATATAGAAACAGTCCCAAGGGCCTTCAAAGTGACTTTCCTGGGTTATGAGGGAATTTCATTGGATGTATCATGAGGTAGGAACCAAAACCTGACCAGTTTTGATCCAGCAATGCTGGTCTCTTTGCTCCAGGTATGTGCTCTGGCTGTCCCCCGTACCTGTAGTACTTACTTTCCTCTGCTCTGCCTCCTGGCTTCCTTCCTTGGCTTACTGCAAGACTCATCTCAAATCCCAACTTCTTCAGGAAGCCTTTCTTCCCACCCCCAGCTGCTTCCTTCTGAACTTACCCCTCCCCATTTTTAAACTGAATGGATCTTATACTTAGTTATTTGCATATTATCCCCCTCCCCATTATAATGGGAGCTTCTTGAGAGAAGAGAATATGGTTTTTCCCTTTTTTTGTACCTCCAACACTTAGCTCAGGGCCTGGCACGTGGTAAATCCTTAATAAATACTTGTTGATGATGAACAGGGAAAGACATGTATCTAGTCTACACAAATTGCCCAGACCCAGACAGACTTTCTCAATTTTCTTGCAACTGAAAAATTCAACCTTCCCTGCCCTTCATTGTTTGCTCCTTAGTGGCAAAAGTTCTAATGAGCATCAGCTGTCATTTGGTGGCATGATATGGTACGTGAGAAAATACTGGGATTTAAGAGATCTAGGTTCTAGCCCTGGCTCTATATCTGACTTGTTTATGCCACTAAACAAAATGTTTCACTTTCCTGTACCTCAGCCTCCCTATCAGTCAAATGGGGATGACAGTCCAGATTTCACCCACAGAATTTTTTTTGACAGATGGCACCAAAGTACAGATATAAAGTACTATAGAAAACCAAAAATAATGATAACATAGTGTAGACGCCCTAGGGATTGAACTGAGATCTCTACTACATTTCAACAGCCATCACACTTAAACTTCACTGTGAGATGCTAACAGGTTTCAGGCATCGCTACTTTAGCTAGACTCAAACCATTGACCTAGAGATGAAAGACTCCATGTCTCAGTTCCAAGCCTCTTTAAGCTTTCTTTTCCTATTAAGATAACCTCTAAACACCCACAGGACCCTACAGTATATCTCAGAACATTTTGTTATTTTAACCCGTTTGGGGTATAAGTGATAAAGGTGAGACAGAGAGGAGGAATTAAACCATTAACACTATGTTCCCAAATAGTAAAATAAATGTATGCCATTCATTCATTGAGTAGACATTATTGAGCATCAACTCTCTATGCTAGGCAACAAGGGAAATACAAAGATAAGGAAAGGCAGCATGGGTGGCATAGGGAGCCATGATCAAAGTCAGAAAGGCTTGAGTTCAAATCCTGCTTCTGATAAACACACATTGTGTGACCCCAGACAAGTCACTTCATTTCTCAGCAACCCAGGTAATTCTAAGACTAAACATTGCAGAGCAGATTCCAGACCATGCTAATGAAGAGAATTTTCTTACTATGAGTTCCCTACATCAGTGAAAATATAAGGCTGACTCCCCCAATCAATTTAAAAATAGACTCTAAGAAGCAAATGAGAGGTCTGAACAACATCTTGTGAGAGTTTTTTAATGGGAACTGTTACTTCCAATTGAAGAAATTAGGAAAGACTTCATGGAGGAGAAAGGAGAATTTGAGGTGAGCTTTGAAGGGTGGGAAATTTCAGCAGGTGAAGCAGAGTGCAGAAGGGTTTCATGCCCAACCCTTTACCATACACAAATCCTTCAAGAGACACTAACAAGGACAAAAGCACTTAGCTGTGGTGACCCTCCTTTGGACTGTAAGCTTTTCTTTGCTTTGCTGTGATGCACCTGAGGAGGAAGTCTCTCAAGTATCACTTTCAAAACTTCCAGATTAAATAACACTGATCTGTTCTCCTTCCAAAATTTGCAGTGGAATGCTCAGGGGCAGCTGATTGTCTTCTAACCCACACTGTCCCTGAACAGAGCTCATGGTGGGGAGAGACAAAAGACCCTTTAAATTACAGGGTGGGCTTCTCCTATAAAGACACAGCTTTCCTGGTAGCTGATGATAACATGCCTAAACTGCAGAGCCCAAAGTAGATGCTTTGGGACAAACCTCACACTAAACCATACGTCATCATACTTGATGGAGATTTCTCTGGACCAATAAGGCACAGGGGCCGTGCTCAGTATTTATTCCAGCTTTTCCTAAGCTTTCTCTCATGATCATGCTAGTCAGTCAGTAAGTCAACAAGAACTTTTTAATAACATCTTTTTCCACAATTACATGTAAAAATAATTTTTAACATTCAGAATTTTTTAAAGTTTTGAGTTCCAAATTCTATCCTTCCTTCCTTCCTCTCTCCCTCTCCCTGAGAGGGCAAATTATATATTCAATGATTCAACAAGATTTTTCTAAGCATTTACTGTGTGCCACGACCTGTGCTAAATACAGGGGGTAAAAAAAGGGCAAAAATGGCCCTTGCCCTGAAGGAACTAAATTCTAGTGGGCAAAACAACATGTAAAGAAATAGGTTCATAGTATAGCTAGCCAGCTGAGTAATTCAGTGGATACAGCACTGGGTCTGGGGTTCAATTCTGGCCTCAGATACATCCAAGCTGTGTGACCCTGGGTACATCAATTAATCCCTGAATGCCTCAGTTTCCCCAACTGTACAATGGCAATAATGATAGCACCTACCTCACAGGGTTGTTTTGAAAATCAAATGAGATCCTATTTATAAAAGTACTTATCATAGTGTGTAGCATACAGTAGGCACTTAATAGATGTTTATTCTTATCGTCATCATCATTACAGCAGGCACTAATATAGCACTTTAAGGTTTGCATGTCATTATGCATGTATGTACATATATATCTCCTATTTATTTATGTTATATATGTATCTCCTATTTACTTGTTTATATTATATATGTATATCTATCTGTGTGTGCATATATTATATATCTCCTATATTATTATCTTCACGCCCTGTGAGATAAGTGCTATTATTATAGAAAATTCCTCCAGAGTAGATGAAAATTCATATTACAGGAGGCAAGGCACTAGCAACTAAGGGAATTGGGGAATGCCTCCTACAAAAAAGGGAGTTTGAGTTGAGTCTTGAAGGAAGCTGGATTGTCAAGAATGTGGAAGGAAGGAAGGAATGGGAGCATTCCAGGTCTGGGAAATGGAGAGTCTGTACAAGGAACAATAAATAGGTCAGAATATCTGTTGGCCTCATATAAGACCTCAGAGTGATCGCAGAGGAACAAAACACAATAAACAGAAAAAGAATGAACAGGTAGGAAGGGACCAGGTAGAATCTAGACAGCAATGCAATCTAAATCATCCAATATGCATTTATTAGGCAACTACAGTGTGCAAAGGGTTCTGTAATAATTGCAGGTGATGAAAAGACCACATACACACATACACACAGACACACACACACACACACACACACACACCAGTCCTACTCAGTGAGTACACGGGTTTCTGCTGGTGGTGGAGGGAGGATTGTTTGGATGATATAACATACAACCAGATTAGCATCTACGTGATAACTGGGGAAAGCTGTTATTCAGTCATTTTTTTTAATTTTATTTTAGTTTGCATCATTCATTTCCACAAGATTTTGAGTTACATATTTTCTCCCCCTCTTTCCCCCATCCACCACCCCAAAACAGCCATCCCAGTGTGTCCCCCCTCCCCCAGTCTATTCTCTCC
>CM053585.1:32889298-32967164 GCA_028646515.1 Pseudochirops corinnae | reverse complement strand
CCCCTGGTGGGGGTGCTCTGGCTGCGCTCTCCTCCTCCCTCTCTCTCCCATGATCTTTCTTTTCCCCAAAGAAGGAATCTAGGGTTTGGGAGCTGTTCTTACTTTGCTTCTTATGCTTATTCTTACTCATGGTTGTTCAGTCCGTGATTTTTTTTTAATTTTTTTTTTAAATCTCTGTGGGGCTCTGCTTCCAGAAGGGAAAGCTCTGTCCCAAATCGCTGGGGTCCTCCTGGCTGCTGTAGCTCTCAGGAAGATGCTGGGACTCTTCCTATTTACTTCCGGCTGACTGGATAATGAAGACTCTAGGACCGAGGCCCAAGACCGCGATCCAGATCCAGGCTGCTCAACACGAGAGCTCTTGGCCTGAGAACAATCGCTTAGACCCCTGCTGTCTGCAAGCTGCAAGCAGGAAGCTGCAACGCGGAGGCGGGTGCAAAATGTCTGCCTTTTGCTTTTCCGCTCTGGAGGCCTTTCGGCCGGATGCTTTTCTCCCCACAGTTCCTACTGACCTAGTTCTGAATGCTGCTCACAGCTGCCGCTAATCTGCTCCTCTGCTCCTCCCTTCCAGCCGCCCCCGGGGCACAGCCGAGGCTTCAGGCCAGGCTGGCTTCCGTTCACAGTGCTGATATGGTTCCTCGTAGCCGAGCTGACTTTAGTGGGAAGTATCTTTGTGTGCATTTTGGAGTTCTAGGATTGGTTTAGAGTCCTATTTTATGGGTATTTTGGGGTGGCTATGTGAGAGCTGCGATATGTTGCTGCTGCTACGCTGCTATCTTGGCTCTGCCCCCCATATTCAGTCATTTTTCAATCATGTCTGACTCTTCATGATCCATTTGGGATTTTCTTGGCCAAGATAATAGAGTGGTTTGCCATTTCCTTCCCCAGGTCATTTGACAGATGAGGAAACTGAGGCAGACATGGTTAAGTGACTTGACCAGGGTCATATACCTAGTAAATGTCTGAGGCCGGATTTGTACTCATTCCTGATTCCATGCCCAGTGCTCTCTCCACTGCACCACCTTGCTGCCCAATTGGAGGGAATTAGTAAATACTAAAAATTTAGATGGGCAGGAAGAAAGAGTGAGGCTGGTGACTTTGCACAGCCCTACCTCACTTAAATCCAACTCACTTGCAAGTCAAGACTTCAACTTCCTGATGCCATTGGTTGTCTTCAAGAACAAAGGACAAACAGCAACATGGAGGGTAGGATATCAACTTAGTACATCAACAAGCTAGAAATACCTTTCAGCTCTTGCGGACAGTCTGTGCAAAGGTAGAGTATAGCGCTGAAGACAGAGATCTACATGTGGAGAACAGAAAGCCAGTTTGGCTGGAATGGAGAGGAAGGTTTTGGCTACAGTGAAGTAATATGAAATAACCCCCAAAAGGTAGGCTGGATCTGGACTGTGAAAGGTTTTAAAGGCCAGGCTGATGAGTTTGTGTTTTCTTCCAGAGACAAAAGGCTGCCACTGACTTCCCGAGCAAGGGAGGTGGTATACTGCAATGAACGTTCACTGACTTGGGATGGAACTACTAGGGAGGGAAATGATACTTTTCAAAATAAAAGACGTGACCATGGGGGGAAGATTGCATCAGAAGTAATTTCTGAGCTCCAACTGACTTCAGATCGCCTCTGTATATTCCTGACCTGGTGACTACAAAAGTAACATTATATCTTTTTAATTTAAACATATTATATCCTTTTGATGTAAAATTTTTGTTCTTTTAATCTCATATCAGTTTTCTATTTTAATTTTTTTTTAGTTTTCAACATTCACTTTTATAATTTTTTTCTCCCTCCTCCCTCTCCCCCTTCCCCAATCATGATGCAATCTGAGATAGGCTACACATGTAACCTATCTTATTAATTAATCATATTAAACATAATCCATTGCTTTTAATTGTATTTTTTCTCCAAAAGTACCTTATTGCATTTCAACCCTCCAGCCTGAATCAATTGGACTGACCTAGCTTAGGTCTGTCCCAGAACAGCCTCTGACCTATATCTGCATGTATGACCTTGGGCAAATCACTAAACCTTTTTTGTTGTTGTTCAATTGTTTCAGTGGTGTCTGACTCTTTGTCTGATTTTTCTTAGCCATTTTCTTCTCCAGGTCATTTTGCAGATGAGGAAACTGAGGCAAGCAGGGTTCGGTGATTTGTCTAGGGTCACACAGCTAGTAAGTGTCTGTGGCTGGATTTGAACTCAGATCTTTCTGACTCTATATAGCACCTAAACTTTCTTGGACCTCAGTTTCCTTATCTGTAAAATTAAGGGATTAGATTACCGGACCTTTGAGGTTCCTTCCAGCTATGGTGTGAGGAGTGATAAAGTCACTACAAGTTTTAGTGCTGGGGTCGGTAACCCAGCTGAGCTCAAGAACAGCGTCCCCTACATTCCAAGTGCCTCCTGGCCAGCAAGGCTCTATCTAAGTTTTCTCCTGGATGTGGACAGGAAGGAAAACACTAGAACAATCCTGCAGTACTCCTGTGAAGCACCCTGGCAGCTGTGGTAAAGTCCACTTGATATGTGAGGCAGAGACTATGTGGGGACTTCTCCCTACAGATAGGGCCCTGGCAGCAGGAGAAGGGCAGTCTGACTGAGTCTGAACTCAGTCTAAAACTGGCCCAGAATGCCTGTGATAGTGGCAGATAATTATGCTCCCTGATCCCTATTCTCCTCTTCTCA
This sequence comes from Pseudochirops corinnae, assembly GCA_028646515.1. NCBI lineage: Eukaryota > Metazoa > Chordata > Mammalia > Diprotodontia > Pseudocheiridae > Pseudochirops > Pseudochirops corinnae. Next base: position 32,964,475 of record CM053585.1, on the reverse strand, counting down.
TCATCTCTCCCTAGGTGATGGGGCATCTACAGAGACTCTCCAGGAAGAAGACTCCGATGGAGTCATGATGCCGTGATAGTTCAAGAGATGGCAAAACCACCAGGACAGCAGGGAAAGCCCTCCCCTGGTTTAGCCAATTTGCTCCCATTGATTTTTTCAGATCAAAGGGGCTGGCTCACAAATCAAAAGATGCTCCTTTCCTCTGCCTGCTAAACTAAACCTGGCATCTTGCAGATTCCCCCTTTCGGCCATGATTAGACTTGCTGCCAAGGACACACATAATCAGCAGTGTGGAGTCGGGCCAGGGTGGGGAGGCGAATGCGGAGGTGAATCAGCTGGCTGGTCCAAGGTCACCCAGGCAGGCAGTGCCAACCCACAGTCAGCACCCAGAACCTCCTGGGCATGTAGCTCAGCTCGGCTAAACCAATTTGCCTTTGGCCTAGTCAACCCTGCCCCTCCTACCTCCCCCAACCAGGGGCTGCTTTTTTCATATTTTCAACAAAACAGCAGGATCTCATGGGGAAAAAAACTGAGCGGAAAGGAAGCCAGGCTCTGCGACACCTCTGACTCACTGTGTGAGTCATCCCTGTGTGCCTCAGTTTCCTCACATCTAAAATGAAGATAATGTGTCCTCTCTGGGGTTTTTGTGAGGACCACTTGAGATAGAAAGACCCAGAAAAGTTGGTTGGTATTTAGACAGCTAGGTGACATAGTGGACAGACTACTGGACTTGAAGTCAAGAAAACCTGTGTTCAAATCCAGTCTCAGACTTACATAACTTTGGGCAAGTCACCACTCTCAGCCTCAGTGTCCCCATCTGTCAAATGAGAAAAATAATACCACCTACCTCACAGAGCTGTTTTGAGGATCAACTGAAATAACATATGAAGAGCAGTTTGCAAATCTTACAGCGATATGTAAATGCTGGCTATTATTATTAGAAAGTACTTTGAGAAGTTATTTTCAAAATTATAATGCTACTAGCTAGTGGTTAAATTGCCGTTTATAAATTACTCTCATCAGAGAAACTCTGATAAGTAGGTAGTGCAAGTATCAGGATAGCTGTCATCATCCCCATTCAGCTTGCTTTTGTGTGTTCTCTTCACCCGCTCGACTGTAAGATGCCTGAGGGCAGGCACTGTCATTCCTTTTTCATATTTGTCTCCCCAGTTTTTAAGCACAGTGCCTGGCACATGATAAGTGCTTAAGAAAGCTTGTTTCTGCACAAAAACATTTATAGCAGCTCTTTTTGTGGTGGCACAAGAATTGGAAATTGAAGGGATGCCCATCGATTGGGGAATGGCTGAGCAAGTCATGGTATATGAATGTAATGGAATACTATTGTTCCATAAGAAATGATGAGCAGGCAGATTTCAGAAAAACCTGGAAAGACTTATATGAACTGATGCTGAGTGAAGTGAGCAGAAGCAGGGGAACATTTTACACAGTAACAGCAAAATTGTGCAATGATCAACTTTGATAGACTTAGCTCCTCTCAGTAATGCATTGATCTAAGATAATTCCAAAAGACTCATGATGGAAAATGCCATCCATACCCAGAGAAAGAACTATGGAGTCTGAATGCAGATCAAAGCAGACTATCTTTTTGTTTGTTTGGTTTCTTTGTTGTTTTTTCTTTCTCTTTGGTTCCGATTCTTCTTTATAACATGACAAATGTGGGAATATGTTTAATATGATTGTACATGTATAGCATATATCAAATTTCATGCCATCTTGGGGGGGAGAGGGAGAGCGAAAAATTTAGAGCTCAAAATATTATAAAAGTGAATGCTGAAAATAAAGAATAAATAAATATCTTAATAAGAAATGCCTGTTTCCTTTCTTCCCTATCTATTGGCTTGACATCATTAGGACTTGCCTCACTGACTTGGGGGACTCCTCCCAATCTGATTCAAAGAATCATTGATTCACTCATTCAGAGAATCACTGATTCACTGAGAAGAGATCTTACTTAGTATATTTATTCTTTTCATTCAGTAAACATTTATTAAGCACTTATGTGCCAGGCACTGTGCAAAGCACTAGAGATACAAAAAGAAGCAAAAACTACTCCCTGCCCTCAAGGAGCTTACAATCTAATGGAAGAGAGAAGATGCAAAGAAATAGATTCACAGCAAACTATGTACAGGACAAAAAGGAATTAATTGTAGAGGGAAATTAAATAAAGAGAGAATTAATAGGGGTTGCAGAAGGCTTCCTGTAGAAGGTATCATTTTAACTGGAGCTTAAAGACAGCCAGGGAGGTCCCAAGTCAGATCAGGGGAGAGAGAGTATCCCAAGCACAGGGGAGAGACAGAGAAAATGCCTGGAGTCAAGCGATGGAGCGTCTTATTCATGGAACATCCAGGAAGTCAGTGACACTGGGCTGAGAAGTACGTGTTGGGGAGTAAGATGTAAGAGTATTGGAAGGGGGCCTAGGTGACAGTGAATAGAGCACCATCCCTGGAGTTAGGAGGACCTGAGTTCAAATCCAGCCTTAGACACTTAACACTTACTAGCCATGTGACCTTGGGCAAGTCACTCAACCCCAACTTCCGTGACTTCTCTCTTCCAAAAAGCGAAGAAGAAGAAGGAGGAGGAGGAGGAAGAGGAAGAGGAAGAGGAGGAGGAGGAGAAGGAGGAGAAGGAGGAGAAGGAGGAGAAGGAGGAGAAGGAGGAGGAGGAGGAGGAGGAGGAGGAGGAGGAGAAGGAGGAGAAGGAGGAGGAGAAGAAGAAGAAGAAGAAGAAGAAGAAGAAGAAGAAGAAGAAGAAGAAGACAAGAAGAAAAGAGAAGAAGAAAAGAAGAAGAAGAAGATTGGAAAGGTAGGAAGGAGCTAGGTTATGAGAGACTCTGAATGCCCCACAGAGCAGTGGAGCCATTGGAAGTTATTGAGTAGTGGGGGAGTAACATGATCAGACCTGCATTTTAGGAAAATCACTCTAGTGACTGATGGGAAAATGCCAGAGCAAAAGGGACCTTAGAACACAGGCTGCCCAAGCTAGGGGGCATCTATGAACACAGAGTTGGCCAAGACTTCAGAATTAAACTTGGAAGGAATATTAGAATATAGATTGTTAGAACATAGAATCTTAGCACAGAAAGGAACAATAGAGGTCTTAGAGTCTAACTCCATTTTACAGATCAGGAAACTGAGGCCCAGAGAGGGTCAGGGATCTTCCCAAAGTCACAAAACTAATAAATAATAGGACCAGGACTAGAACTCAGGTCTTCTGGCTCTAATCCCAAGGCTCTTCCTTCCTCCTGGGATTATCTGTGATAGATCATTTTGAAGAAAGTGTCTATACGATCCATCATTCTCCTTATCAATAAACACTCCCCTAGAAACCCAGAAGCCAGATAACATGGCAGGAAGTGTGGTATGGGGGAAAGATCACTGGGGTAAGAGTAGCAAACTTGGGCTCCTAAGAACCTTGGCTTTGTCATTGTCTTGAATCCCTATGGTGTAATGGGCTGGTGTAATGGACTGGCATCGTTGTTCAGTCATTTCAGTTGTGTCTGATTCTTTGTGACCTCATTTGGGGTTTTCTTGGCAAAGATACTATAGTGATTTGCCAGTTCCTTCTCCAGCTCATTTGACAGGTAAGGAAACTGAGGCAAAAAGGATGAAGTGACTGGCCCAGCGTCATGCAGCCAGTAAGTGTCAGAGGCAATATAAGAACTTAGGGAGATGATTCTAGGCCTGGCATTCTATCCCTTGCACCACTTAGCTGCCCAGACTGGGCATTAAGTAGACCTGAGTTCGAATCCTCTCTCTGATACTCACTGTATAAGTTTGGGAAGGTAATTAAGTCTCTCTGAACTGAAAGTTTCTTTTCTGTAAAACAGGGAAAAGAAGGCCCCCAGTTCCTACCTCACAAGGTTATTGAATTATATACCCATACACATACATATATCTATACACATATGTACATACGTGTGTATAATATATACATATATGTTTGTGCATTTATATATAATGTACATCTATAAAATGTTTAACAAGCACTTTCTTGTAAGGTAATATACAATAATAATAATAGCATTTATTGTATTTATTGTAGCACTTTAAGCTTTACAAAGCATTTTACAAATATTATCGAACTTGATCCTAGCAATAATCCCAGGAGGTAGGCAATATTGTTCTCTCCATTTTACAGATGAGAAAAACAGAGGCTAAGTGACTTGCCCAGGATCACACAACTAGCAGGTGTCCGAGGCTGGATTTGAATTCAGGTCTCCCTGACTCCAGGTCCAGCACTCCATCCACAGCACCATCTGGCTGTATTTTACGTGCACTTTAGGGACACTTCACAGTGAATTCAATTCCATAAATGTTTACTAAGTACCTACTATGTTCTAGGCACCATGCTAAGCACTGGGGATAAAAGAGAAGGCCAAAGACAGTCCCTGCCAGCAGGGGGCTCACAATGGAACAAGGAAGCTATCTACAGAATAAATAGGGAATAATTAAGAGAGGGAAGTGCTGGGAAGGCTTCCTGTAGGAGGTGATCTAGGGTGGGAGGTCAGTAGTCCAAGCAAGAATGCCCAGAGCCTTGTTTGTGGAACAGTGGGAGACCAGCAGCCCTGGATGGAGGAGGCAGGTGTTGAGATAACAGGAGCACCATCATCCCCCACAGCAGCAGCTCCAGCTTCTTCCTTTCCCAGCTTCCTCTTCAATCTGTGTGCCACAAGAAGCCCTGCTCCACCCTTCTCACGAGGTTATAGTAAGGAGCCAGCAAGATCTTGGATATGAACATCATGCTCTGCCCATGTCAGGTATTAGTCTTTCTTTTTTCCCTTTCAGACCAGGACCGTTAAAGCCTTGGAACCATCCCTGGACCTGGACTCGGACACTGCCTGGTGGCCATGCTGGCATTTACATTCTATGCGGAGACCTCACCAACTTAAAAAAGAGGACGTTTCCTTTAAAAACTGTAGCCAGGGCTGCCAGTGCCAGGGGCCAGCAGTAGCTCCTTCTGCCCACCCCCACTCTCCCCATGTGCCTGGCTCACTGCGGTCCTGCCAGTGGGCTGGCGCAGCCAGTTGCCCATAATTGGATTATCTAACTCATTGCAATGTTTTTTGCACCACTGCTCAGGTCATTGACAACAGCTCTCGCTCAGGAAAAAGCAGGAGGCTGAAGCGCCCTCCAGGGCCTGCCAGACAATGGGAATCTGCGATGGGCGGTAGACAGTGGGGTTGGCCTGGGTTTTTCTCCTTTGAGGTTATCTAACGCGTCCTCCTCTTGGGAAACCTACAAATAGGTACCAAATAAATAACATCTCGCTATATTTTTAGAACCATGTTCCCTGAGGACATCAAAACCCTTAAATGCTAGGGAGATGAAAAGGGATGAGCCCATTTTACAGATCAAAGAAGGAGGGTCACCTAAGTACCCCCAGTAAATCTGCAATAGAGATGGAACCTGATTACTCTTCTTGGATTACTAGGACCTAATTAATATTAAGCATATACTATATATAAGGTGATATGCACTGTGGGGAATAAGGGAGAGGGAAGGAATAAGTCTTTATTAAGTGCCTACTATGTGTCAGGCTCGGTGCTAAGCACTTTACAGATATCTCACTTGATCCTCACAATAGCCCTGGGAAGTAACTCCATTTTACAGTTAAAGAATCAAGGGACTATCTTTACAAGCAATTGGAAAAAATAAATACTACTAAGGGGACAAAATAATAAATGTCAGAGAAATCTTAGATGTCAGAAAAAAAAATAAAAGGAATGGAGGCAGACAGAGGTTAAGTGACTTGCCCAGGGTCACATAGTTTAAGTGTCTGACACAGAATTTGAACTGGACCTGGAGTCACCTATTCCTAACTCCAAGCCCAGCCTCCACCTACTCTGCCACATAGCTATGTATGCTCTCAAGGGTCTCACACTCTAGTCGAATAAAATATAAATATAAACAGGATAAAACCTAAAAGTACAATAAAAGAGGTAACACCAGTGTTTCAGTGGGATTAGTTCAAAGTTAGCTACAGTCAGGTATAAGGGGGTGGGGAGAAATGAGAGAGATAAGCAGCATTTGGCCAACAAAGACACAAGTATAGGACTATAGGGTTAGAAGGGAGGAATCTTAAAGATCACCTAATACATGCTCTCATTTCAAAATTAAGATTTAAGAAAAAAAGAGATTAAAAAAGAAACAGATCAAAAGAGATGAAATTATTTGCCCAACATTAATGCATTGTTAACGGGACTGTGAATTGGTCTAACCATTCTGGAAAGCTGAAATGACACAAAGAAAATGACCAAAATGTCCATACTCTTCAATCCATTCCAGATATGAACCCCAAGGAATTCAATGATTTTTTAGAAAGTCCCCATATATACCCAAATATTTATAGCAGCACTTTTTTGGTAGCAAAAATACTGGAAATAAGGGAGACACTCATCAATTGTAGAATAACTAAACACATTCTATGTATGAATATGATAGAGTATTACTGCCCTGCCTTTCCCCCCTCCAAAAAAAAAGGTAAAAAAAAAAGAATAATTAGCACTTTGCTATTGTTCAGTCATTTTTCAGTCATGTCTGACACTTTGTGACTCTGGGGGTTTTCCTGGCAAAAATAGTAGAGGGGTTTGCCATTTCCTTCTCTAGTTCATTTAAAAGTGAGGAAACTGAGGCAAACTGGGTTAAGTGGCTTGCCCAGGGCCACACAGCTAGTAAGCGTCAGAGGCCAGGTTTGAACTCAGGAAGAAGAAACTTCCTGACTCCAGCCCTGGCGCTCTTTCCTCTAGCTGCTCCATGATAATTAGCACTATCCTCACTGAAATATCTATTGTTATTTTTTAAATCTTTGAACACTTACTGTTCACAAAAGACTCCAGAAGTACTTACCGTCAGCTCCACTTAGCAGCCTTGGAAGGATTATTAGCCCTGTTCCTGTGTTATAGAAGAAGCATCCCCATGATCCTGTAGAGTTGTCTATAGTGTCCAGTTTCTGGTCATCACTCCTCATTCCTTTACTTCTCTACACCCCACACCAATACTTGGCTGAGGCAAGCCTTCAACTAATCTCCCTCAAAGTGCTAGTGATCCCTCTCTTACAAAATGTTAACTAGAGTAACCAGATTCACACCTTTCAGGACCAGACTCAAATAGACAATTAGCTTTTATCTTCCTTGGTCCATACTCTTGATACATACTCCCACCCTGCTACAGAGGTGGCAAACACACAGTCCCCTCTATACCTTCCACAGTATTCTCTTGTTGTTTTGTTGGGGCGCACACAAGTGGTGGGGTGAACAGAACTGACTCATCTTCCTGAGTTCAAATCTGGCCTCAGACACCTACTAGCTGTGTGACCCTGGGCAAGTCACTTACCCCCAATTACCTCTCAAAAAAAAAAGAAAGGATGTGTGGGAGGAATAAAGAGAAGCATAGAAAGATCTCTATGAACTGATGCAGAGTGAAGTAAGCAGAACCATGAAAACAATATGCATAATGATTGCAACAATTTAAATAGAAAGAACAATTACACACCAAAAAAGTCAAAAGTAAATGTAACAAAATTACAAAGATCAAGCAGGACTAGAACAAAAAAATATGAGAGGGCATCTCCGAACCCACCACTGTGGTTTTCAGTTACACTGATTTTTTTTAAAAAAATATTGTTTTTTATATGGGATGGCTCTGTGGGAAGGGGAGAGGGAAAGGGAGGGATATTTGGGATAACTATGATGACCTAAGGAACAGAAGATATCAATAAAAACCTATTTTCAATGTAATTGGGAAATATTTAACAAAATTAATAAAAAAAGTAATAAAGCATAGATAATATCCCATTTTACAACTAAGTCAATAAGCAGCCAGCAGGGGTCCTTATATATGGATTAATAAGCCTGTTTCTATCTTAGTCTGACACTACTGGTTTAGAAGATAGAGACCTGGGCTTGGAGTCAAGAGGACCTCAGTTCAAATCCTGCCTCAGTCATAGATTGACTCTGTGATAATGAACAAGTCACAGCTTCTCAGTGCCCCAGGAAACTCTCTGAGACTTGAATTCTTAACCTCCAGGGAGATCCATGTGCTTAAACAGAAAATATATATATATATCTTTATCCTCACTAACCTTTAAATGAAATGTAGTATGTCCTTCAATGATGATTTTTTTAACATTAAAAATTTTTAAAAAAAAACAACAACCTCTGAGTAGGTTCCAATAGACTGACTGGCCAAGGGGTCCACAGCACTCAAACAAAGTGAAGAGTTACTGCTTTCAGAGTATAGGTTGCTGAGCAAGTACTGATCTGCACTTGTAGCAGTCATTTCTTTACTGGAAGTTCCCTGTGATAATGAAATCACAAACCTGGCCTTAAAAAAATGCAACTTATAATCCAGGATGACATCTGTTTGAGGATCCCAATGCACTTTTTTGAAGACTACAAAAAAAAAGATACATTAGGCTTCTTCTTCTTCTTCTTCTTCTTTTCTTCTTCTTCTTCCTTCTTTCTTTCTTCTCCTCCTCCTCCTCTTCTTCCTCCTCCTCCTTCTACTTTTTCTTCCCACATCTTATTCAATAAAATTGAATATTCCTAGACCATATTCCTAGGCCAACAAAAAGAGCACTGTCCCCCACCAAAGAGACAGAACAAGAAAAAAAAGGGAGCCAACTTTCTGAGAACTCTAGGGAGCTTGGCAGTCCAAGCCCTCTTTGGTTTGGGGTTGATTATATAATTGCCAGGTGAGTATGGAATTGCCAGTGGCCCGATCCCTAGTGTTGAATAGAATCAGATAAATGCCCAGCAGCTGTGGATAGAACCTTCAGTGTTTACATTTTTAGGGGAATGTTAAGGTTTACAATGCTTTCTTCAAAACAAGCCTGTGTCATGAGTAGTACAAGGATTATTATCTCAATTTTGTAGATGGGAAAGTCAATATCTCAGTTAAGTATCAGATCCTGATTCTGAACCTATATCTCCCTACACCACATTGCCTATGTTGATATATTCTTGCTAAGAAATTGGTTTGGGTTTACAGATTATTTGAGTGGGTCCCCAACTATACTATAATCTCCTTAAGGATAGAGATTTCATCTAAGCAGTTAGATCCAGAGACTATTACCTCTTTGTTCTCCCTGGACTGGGATCCTCCATCTCAGCTCTGGGCATTTGCACGAGTTCTCCCCATGCCTGGAATGCTCTCCCTCCTCATCTCTGCCTCTTTGCTTCTTTCAGGTCTCAGCTGAAATCCCATCTTTCACAAGAAGCTTTTCCTCAATGCTAAACCTTCCCTCTGAGAGTCTCCAGTTTATTCCGTACATATTATTTGTACACAATTGTTTGTTTATTGTCTCCCCTATTAGCTGCTTGAAGGGCAGCATTATTGTGTTTATCATGACTTGTATCCCGAGCACTTGGCATAATGCCTGACACACATAAATGCTGACTTAACTTGATTTGACTAGGTAGTACAGTTCTGGAGTTCAGGGCACCCAGAGCTTGAATCCCAACTCAGACACTTAGAAGCTGAAGGATCCTAGACCAGTCACTTAACCTCTGCCTGCCTCAGCCTCTTCATCTATAAAGTGAGGGTTTTAAGAGGAGCTTCTTCACAGGGTTTCTGTGAGGCTCAAAAGAGATAACATGTAACAGACTTTAAATTGCTACATAAAATGCTAGGCGTCATTGTTGTTATTATTTTGGATCTTCTGTCTAACCCTAAAGCAAGGGTTCTTAACTTTTTTGTATCGTGAACTGCTTTGATGATCAAACCCATGGACCCCTTCTCAGAATAATGTTGTTAAATGCATAAAACAAAGTACATAGGATGACAGAGGTATACAATTATGTTGAAATACCAATTTTTTTTAAACCAAGTTGACAGACCCCAGATTCAGAACCTCTGCCCTACGGTGCCTAGAAAAGGGGTTAGCACACATACAAGGCACAGCACATGCTTGTTGGCTGACTCTTTGGATACCACTCGTCTACACCCTGGGCCCTCCAGGCCCCTTCCCAGCCTCCTTGTGTCTGAAGTCAGTTGCTCCTTCCTGAGTCCAGAACTTGGAAATGAATGAATTCTTATTCTTTTCCTCTGCATTTTACATGCAGAATATTCTATTCACTGAATATAAATTAGCAAGCCCAAAGCAACTCTCCAGGCAGAGTAGGAGAAAATATGCAGGCCCTTCTAAGGAAAGTCCAGAGGCACCAAGGTGGCCCAGTGGATGCCTTAACCTCGAGGGGGGAGCTGGACCAGGCCACAGCTTCTCTCTTAGGGGTGGTTTTACTGAGTACTTAGGGTACCAATGTGACTCAGACCTTTGTACAAGCTGCTTCCCTTCCAGGGCCAATGAGATTGTATTACTTGAATTTATGGGTCTGGGGTGTCAGGATGACTTTTTTTAGTGGCTGGAAAGTTTCCTTGCTCTCCTGAATGGCAGTGGGCCACAGGAGCTAGAGGGAGTAACTGTCCATTCAGTCTGAGACAATCAGGCCTATCAAAGCCTTCCCTGTATCCTGAGGAGTCCTGGGGCCTGGACATTCACAGAGATCCATCTGTCTATTTGGGGGTGGAGGGGAGTGTCCTTCTTCTTTTTTTTTTTTTTTGGTCTTGGTGATAGTCCCAGTTTCTCTTATCATCGGAAAGTCCTATTTAGCCAGGAAATGGGACAGGTCTGTTTACGAACAGTGCCCAGGTAGGACACACTGCCAGGCCCTTCAGGCACAGGCCAAGCCCAGCAGTTTGTGATCAGGTCCCTGCTAGGTTTGGACTGCTCTCCTGCCATGGGAAAGGAATGCTTCCCCCTCTCCTTATTTCATAATTCCACTTACTTTTTCCTTCCAAAAAGCTTTTGCTCTTCTCATCTTTCCACCAGTCTTGGGGCACAGACTATAGACACTGAATGATGCCAGTTATGTTGGCCAGGTGGCATTATATTATACCACGTTGTAGGGAGGGCTTGAGTGATTAGATCCATTTTGCAGATTGGACCCAGAAGAGTAATGGTACTCATCCAAGGACATAACGCAAGTATGTGGGAGCCCCAGAATGAGAATCTGGTTCGCCTGGTTCCAGCCCAGAAGTTATCCTGCCAAAGCCCTCTGTCTAGTGGTTTTCAATTCACAACTGAACTTCATTGATTGGGAATTTGGGCTTTCCTCCATGTTTCCAGTAAATTTTCCTGGTCACATGTCCCGCCTTCTTCACACATCCACAGTCCCTGGAACACCTAAAACTTCCCTGGGGCATTCAGCTCTTAGCTATTCCAAGCCCAACAGAATGCATTCAAGGGGGAGTTGGAACTTGACTCCTAGCAGTCAGATTAGTAGAATGTACTCGCAAAGGGCAGGAGGGGTACAAAAAAACCAACCTGCTTATAATATTTCAAATACCAGGGCAGCATCTTTACTCTTCTAAGTCCTCTGACAGCAAATCTTCTGCCCTCCTCAGGGTGACCCAGAACCCCCTCAGTGCAAGAAGGAGAGATGCTCAAGGATCTATATGCCTACTGAGCTTTGGGGACTCATCTTCTTCCTTTCAGACCCACTTACCTAATGGGTCCTCCTCCTTCCTCTAGGTGACATCCAGCCTCTTCCCCCACCACACACACACACACACACACACACACACACCTGTTTCTATGGAAACCACTGTGTTCCTGCATCCCTCTCATCTGAAAGTCTGGGAGGCAAGGCTGGCTCTGCTGACACCCTCAGCAGCTAGGCCTGACCTTTCTAACCTGTCAAAAAAGACCAGAAACAGGACCAAAGAAAAAGTGTCCAAAAGTGAAAGGGCTAAGGACAGAAAGAATATTTAGAGACAGAACAAGAGTTGGGGGTCTGGACTCTGATTTTTTTTCTCTTTGATGAAACCAAAAATACCACCAGATGTTCAAGCCCAGCCAGGTGAATGCACAGCCTGGCGTTTTTTCTCTCTGCCTTTGCCCTGACTGTCCATCATAAGAGCATATCCCTGTGCCATGGTAGAGTTGTACTAGAGGATTAAAAGAGAGAAGAGAAGCTTTCAGAGGGGAAAAGGGCTCCTTGATCAGAGGCATGAAGTGAATCAGCCTCAATTACCCTTTCCCAGGATGGTCGTGGGAGGAGTAGTGAGCTCTAGCCCTTGGGGACACTGGTGTCACACGGGGAGGGCCTGGCCTTGGGGACATCATCTAATTGAGTTGAAAATTCCTTGTCAGATGTCCCACAGAAGCCTGAGGATCACCTTTAGTAAACAGCAGGGGAAATTAAGAAGAGCTTCCATGGCTCTGATACTTATTAGCAGGGTGACCTTGATGAACTCATTTACTCACTCTGGGCCTCAGCCGCCTCATCTTTAAAATGGGAGTAAGAACACTTATACCAAGAGGAAGCAAACACAAAGAACTGGGGCTGAAACCAGATTAAAATACAATTGGGAATTATTTAACAAAATAAATAATAGGATATAGATAACAAGTTGTTTTCTAAGTCAACAGCATGAATCTTTAAGTATGGTTTAGTGGCCCCTGTTCATATCTGAGTTTGACATCATTGCCTTAGATCCCATCCCTCCTGGATGAGGTCCAGAGACTGGATAAATGGCCTATAGGCACATAAGGCCCTCCCACACACTAGTAATCTGGGCTTCCTCACCTTGACCCTCCCCAGCCACAATCTGAGTTTGGCATATGTGCTGGAGAGGGGATATGGAGGAGAGTACCATTGCCCTCCAGCACCTATCCTTTGGGGATAGAAATAACCACAGGGGAAGAGGGAACTTCAAAGACCTAAACTTCCCCATTTGGGTACCTAGGGAGATCCAATATTGAGACTCCACAGAAAAGGGACAGAAGAGCTGAGGTCATGTCCCCAAGACATTCAAAATAAGGGTCCACAAGCACTTCTGCAAGAGCAGATTTAAACGCCATCTTAATCCTAATATAACAACATTCAGCATCTCTCTAGGCATTATCTGTTCAGTTGGCACCACCCCATATGCTGTAGGAAAAAGGTAGCACTCTCTCCATTTCCTAGTAAAGGAAACGAGAAGATTTTGGTCTTTGGCCCTTGATGAGAGGGGAACTCACCAGCAGATAGCCCCCAAATCTTGTCTGTCCACCCTGTGTTCCCTGCGGGAGACTGCCCTCCAATGGGGTTGCAACCTCCACGATCCACTGTCTTTTCAGGACGGCTCTGGCCAGGCCATTTCTTAGAGCTCACTCCAGCCAATGCCACAGTGTTGATTCCACTCCCCTTAGGATAAAGGCATGGAGAAAACTGGCATCTGTGGTCAGGGCTAACTGAGTGTGGCCATGAGCATCACAAAGAGTCTCCAATTTCCTAAAGGAGGATCTCATTCCAGTTTCCTCTCCCCATTCTCATTCTTTAGGCACAGCAAACAAAGGTGGCCAACATGGCTCTTTGTAATCAGTGTGGATACCATGAATCATGTGGATGGGTAGTCCCGGGGGCATCAGGTGGGAAAGAGAGAAGTGACTCATGTCATTTGGCACTTAAAAAAAAGTCCTAAAAATTCATATTTATATAAACCACCCCCTAATTTCCATCTGGACGGCAACCCTTTTCAGTCAAAGGGCTGCACTTGAGGACCTAGAGGGCCACTCCAGATAACCCATTCTTGCTTTTGGACTTCCTGGAGCCACAACAGCAGCCCTCCCTCAGACCATGAGGCCCTCTTCTCATTTACAGAGGGAGTACCACAAAGAAATCTCTGAACTAAAAGTGAGAAACCCTAGTGCTGTGTGACATTGGGTAGGTCACTTCACCACTTCTCTGATATTGTTCCTCCACCCCTAAAATGGAGATTATAGGGTCTTGTATTCACTATGTCCCAAAGTTGTTTGAGGAAAGGAAGCACACACATTGTAAGCTGAATGTACGCTAGTATTGTTTCTCATAGTACATGAACTAGAAAAGGTCTGCCAGGTCATTGGGTCTAACTCACCATCTTTTAGATAGGAAAACTGAGGCCCAGATTGTGGTTTTCCCACTTCTAGGCAGCCCTTCATGTGCTTCTCAGCCATAAAAAATAATAGTGAAGAGGGGTATAGTGTCATTTGCCCTGGTCTCCACACTCACTGAGATGACCCAGCCTCTTTCCTTCATCGTTCTTCCCTCCACTTAACAGATAATCTCTCCCTTCTGAGATTTCTTTTCTACCTTCTCTCCCCTACTGACCTCTCTGATTCACCTCCTTCTCCTTTCTCTCTTCCCTCCTCTTTTCTGAAGACTGTTCAGCTAACACTCATCAACACATGTTAATGAGTATTAATTCACATCTCTGCTGCTCCTAGTGATGGAGCAGGTGGAAGCAGGGAGGGGGACAAAGCTTCCAAGAAGCTGCTGTGAAAGGCAGGCATCCACCAGGCTGTGCATTCCTGATGGCAGGGTCCTAAGGGCAACCCCAGCATCCCCATCCAAGAAGCTTCAGTTTCTCCAAGAGGCAGTTCAGAAGTACCCTGGGTCAAGGTGGGGCGATCTCTGGGCAAGTCCCCAGAGAGCAGAATTGAGCTAGTTTGAGCCCAAGGAGCTTCCAGCTCTAACCGTCTATGGCTCTGTGAGTCCTGACCCCAGAGAGCCCAGGTGCTCCTTCTACAAACAGAACAGGATGGAGACAGAGGAAGTTTGTGCGGGTCCCTCTGGTCCTAGACCTGTCCAAGGTGCTGATCACCAGGGTGGCCCTTTCCCCCCTCCCTTCCCCCCCTCCCCCCCTCGCCCCGGGCGGTAGAGAAGGGCAGAGTAAGTCATCAGAAAGCCCTGGGCACAAGGTTCAACACGCTGCCTCATCATGATACACCTTCCTAAGCATCAACGCCTCCCAGGCCCATCCAGAGCATCCCTTTGGCCCAGATGCGCCCCCCACCTGTACCTACCTCCCTCGGGAACCCAGAGGCTCGTTCGCTGCATCCGTGCGCCCTCTAGTGGAGGCCGCTCCTCGCGCGCTCCCTCCCGAGGCTCTGTATATAAAGGCGGAGCGGCGCCAGAGCTGGACGCAGAACTGGGGATCGAGAGTCCGCAAGCCGCAGGGGAAGCGCAGAACTGAGCATTGGCCCGACCTGCCCATCCATCATGGCTGGACAGCAGCAGCCTCCTTACCTGCACCTGGCCGAGCTGTCGGCGTCCCAGTTCTTGGACATCTGGAAGCACTTTGATGCTGATGGTCAGTAAGAACTGAACTTTATTTTTCCTCTCCAGCCCCGGGTGGTGATGGTGGTGAGGGCCGTAGGAGACAGGGGCTCAGGGAGAGTCTGGGTCAGGACAGAACAGGTGCGTGTCAATTTCCGTCCCTCATCTCCTGCGGCTCCACACCTGGTCTGGTTTGGGGAGAAAGTCCGTCTGTTCTTGTTGACAACTGCCGAGCAACTTTTTCCTCCCAAGGCAGTTCAGGGATGCCTCTCTCTGGCTTTCTCCTCTCCACTGCGGGCAAGTGGGAGCATTCCTAGAGAGGTGGAGAGGGTGGACCGAGTTCCCAACCAGCACTCCGAGGTAGAATAATAATTGGCTGGCTCTAGCCACTCTGTTTCTAAGGTCACTGCCCCGAGACTCAGGATTTCTCTCCCCCTACCCCTTACAAAATGAAAACCACACCCAAAAAATCCTCACACCTTTTTTTTCCTCCAGATTCTGCCTGTAGTTTAATCGAGCACCAGCTGTGCCTGTGACTGTGGCAGAGTGGGGGGAGGGATTTTTCTGGAAATTTACAACCTGCCCTCACTTTTGTCCCTGTATGCCAGCTGCTGTGACCTCAATCCAAAGCCCATTTAGAATGGGGAGTCCTTCAAATGAGCACTCTTCTCAAGCTGAAGCAGAGAAGGGTGTGGCACCCCAAGTGATGAGCAGGGCACACCAGCCAGGGTGAAGCTGTCAAGCCTCTCTCTCCTTGAAGATCCATCAGGATGGGAAAGGTAGCCATGAGTGTTTGGTGGTGGTCCAGAAACATTCCTCTGCATAAAGGCTCAGGGCTTGATAAGATGACCCCTTGAGGTTCCTTCCACCTCCAGAGCTCTAGGATTCTGCAGAGCCATGATTTAGTCATGCATGAAAGCTTCTTGCTATGGCTTTTGCATGGCCAAGGAAATCTCCCCCATCTGTCCAAAACAGTCAAACCAGCTCCCAGCCAAAGAGAGCATCCAAAATCTTTTTAGTAGGAAAGGAGTCCCATTTAAGCAGTGGGTCCCTTAGCTAAACATAGGTAATGGGACGACAGAGGGTAATGTAGGGGAACTCAGATTGCTGGAGCTAACTCTGATTTCCCCCAGCCTTTGGTGAGAGAGCGCAATGAAAGGAAGAAGCTAGAAAAAGCAAAGAGGACTGAATTCCAAGGGATCTAGGCTCACTCTTTTCTTCTGTCTCAAAATAACTGCAAGTTGTTTCTCTTACAATGCCTCAGTTTCCCAGCTGGTCAAATTGTGTGTGACAAGGAAACAAAAGGGAGACTGATCTTTCCAAAAAGTATGTGTTCATAACGTCTCTTAGGTTAAGGGGCTTAAGAAATGAAGAATAATTGTCCTCCAAGTTATACATACATTCCTTAAGGATGCTTTGTTCAGTTCTCTGCTCCAAAGACTTGTGTGGGATCGAAAGAAAGTTACCAAGCAGCCAAGGTTATGCCAACTCTCTCTTTTGGCAAACCCTTGGATTTTATAAGGAACATATAAAAGCCTTGTTATTTAATTGTACAATAACTTTTGTTTAGATCATGCTTTTTAAAGCACTGTCATATCCTTGATACCCACACACACTCCCAGCCATGTCTACACAAGACTGGGATGATTATCTCCATTTCACAGATGAGGAAATTGGGAGACTAAGTGAAAAAACTTCCCAAGATACAGAATAAATTAGGGGTCTAATCAGGACTAGAATCCAGATGTCCAGTCTTGAGGCTATTTCTCTTTGTGCCACTTGGCACATCTGGTTTGGTTCAGGAGAGTAGCTTTCCAGGAGTAATAAATAAGTAGTTTTCTCTTATCTAGGATCCCAGAGGCTCAGCCCTAGAGTATTCCTTGGGGACAAATCCTCCCAGAGAGGGATCTTGAGAATGGCTGACCTAAGACTAGCCTCCGGAGCCCTCAAAGGCTACACCTCTTCACCCCAAAAGCCCTAGTCTTTTAAATAATAACCAATACTTCTGTGTTGTTATAAGGTTTGAAAAGCACCTTACATATATTGACCTATTTGATCTTCACAACAACCCTGAGAGGCATGTACTATTATTATTATCTCTATTTTCCAGATAAGGAGACTAAGGCTGAGAGATAAAGTAATTTGCCCAGAGTTACAAAACTAGTCAGTGTCTGGAGCTGGATTTGAACTCAGGTCTTCCTGACTCCAAGCCCTGCACTCCAATCACTGAGCCACGTCATCGTTCAGGGACATTCTACCAAGAGGGCAAACAGAAGTAATTCCTCATCCAGTGTCTCTCTGTGACCAGTTCAGAAGTTGCAATCCCTCAGGAGTAAATAATTTCACACAATCTCTTCTGTTGTCTTCATGAGCACAGTGGAAAAATATGGGCAAAATGGTAGTACAGTGAACTAGCTTTCAAATTGGTTGAATGACCAGACCCAAAGGGTCATCATCAATGAGCTGACGTCAACTTAGAAAGGATCCCTAATGAAACAGCCTAGAGATCCTCATACTATTGAACATTTTCATCAGTGACATGGTGGGAAGCAAATTTGCAGAGGACACAGAGCTGGGAGAATTGGCTACCATTTTGGATGTCAGAGTCAAGATACAAAAGAAAATCTTGGCAGGCTAGAATGATAGGAAGATGAAATATAATAGAGATTTTTAAAAATCTAAATTCCTTCCCTTGGGAAATTCATTTTCAGAAGTACAGGATAATGGAGGTAGGTCTGATTAGACAAGAGTTTTACGAAAAGAGATAAGTGGGGTTTAGTTGGCTGTGATTTCGAGGAGTCAGCAGTGTGATGTAGGAGCGAAAAAACCAAGAATTAAAAGGGACATCATGTCCAAAATAAAAATGGTGATAGTTCTACTAAACTCTGCCCCGATCAGGTCACACCTGGGGTCTTGTGTTAAGGTCTGGGAGCTATAGCTTAGGAAAGAAATTGACTCCATAGGGTTCATACCAAGTAGGATAACAAGGATGGCGAAAGCTTGGAAACCATCCCTTGTAAGGACCAGCTGGAGAAACCAGAGATTTGTAGGGAAAGTGGTGGGGGGAGGATAACATGATCACTTTCTACAGAAATTTAAAGGATTGTAATGCTAAATAAGAAAAAAAAATGAGCACTGATATTTGCATAGTGCCTCCAGGTTTGTAAAAATGCTTTCTTTACACACCAACCCCAGCTTTTGTCAGTCACAAGGTACTAATTTGATGCTCACAACACATGATCTCATTTGAGCTTCACAACAACCTTAAGACGTAGCTACTAGAGGTATTATGATGTCCGGAGGGAAAGAGGGCTTAGGTTTGTTTTGTTGGGGTCCCATGAGACAGACATAAACGTTTCAGGGGCAAATTTGGGCTCCACCTAAGGGGAAAAATAATCCTAACAACTGGAGCTGTCCAAAAGAGGGAGAGGAAATGGTTACCCATCACTGAAGTCATTGTGAGCTGAGGCTGAACATCCATTTGTCAGGAATGCTACAGAGAAATTCCTTTTTTAATTTTCTGGATGACCTCTGGCATCCCTACTTTATCTATCCTGGGATTCAGTGGGTGTAGATTTAATAAGTCAGAGGGAACAGATTAAAATCCTAGGACATCTTTTCAGAAATGAAAAATGACTTTGGGAGGCCAACCAATGAGTACAACTGCTTGGAAATCAATGGAGGAAATCTGTGCCAGATACTTGGGCTCCTATGCTATACAGTCTCTGTTGACTCTCCTCTCTCTACCAGCTGTCTTTCTGCCTTATTCCTCTGTCCATCCCACCTGCCTTCTCCTGATCCCTCCCTGGTCTCTCTCCATAGCTTTAATTTTTTTGTTTATTTTGTTTTTAGCTCTGGCACCCTTCCCACCTTTAATGCTCCCTCTGCCAATCAAGCCCTCAGAGACATTCCAAGAAAGCCTCCCCTGGTTCTCCTAGGGGCACCTGGGGCTCACTAGAGTCCAATTAATGACTGCCTACCACCTGTGAGAGGGACTGACTCCCCATTCTCTCAGGCTACCTACACCCAGTAAACAAATGGAGAGATAGATCCTAGGCAAAAGCTGGCAACTGAAATGTCAGTTTATCTAATGTCTGGCTTCTCTTCTAAAATCTTGGGAATAAAGACAGTCTCCTTGGTAGAAGGAAGGGGGGGGGGATGTGTCTGTTGCAAGAAGGAGATGTGTGCATCATTTTTGTTCATTTGTCCAAGGAGCTGTAACATATTCACACATATTAATTTCATCAACTCATGTCCCCACTTTGGAGTTGAAAAGTATTCTGATTCTCATTGAGCTCAGGCAGGGGAGGTTCATTGTACTTGTCACATGGCAAGCAAGCCACAGAGGCAGAGACCAAACCAAGAGGTCAGTTGTCCAGTCTCCAGGTCTACTCCATGAGCCTATAGACCAGTAGTTTTTAACTCGAGGTCTGGGAACTTATGTGTATGTGTATGGATATACATAAACCATAATGCATTATATACTTTTGATAGCTCCATTTAAATAGAAGTGGTTTCCTTTGTCATCCTCTGTATTTATTTGTTGTTGTTACTATTGTTCAGTCATTTCAATCATGTTTGACTCTTCCTGACCCCATCTGGGGTTTTACTGGCAGAGATACTGGAGTGGTTTGACATTTCCTTCTCCAGTTCATTTTACAGATGAGGAAACTGAGGCAAACCGGGTGAAGTGGCTTGCCCAGGATCACATAGCTAGCGAGTGTCTGAGGACAGATCTGAACTCAGGAAGATGAGTCTTTCTGTTTCTAAGCCCAGTGCTCTGTGCACTATGGCACCACCGACTTTATTTTATTCACTTAAATACCTTATTCTGAGAAGGGGTTCACTAGAGGCTTAACTAGACTGTCACCAAAAGGTCTAGAAGACAAAAAAGGTGAAGAACCCCTGTCATACAACCTTCAGATGTGACAGCTGCTGTTCCACCATGCTGGGTGTGGGAAGAAAGCTCAGCCTCTCAAAAGTGGGTCAGGAGAAGAGGGAGTGGGTAGCAACCAACAGGAACACTTAGGAAAAGCAGCCCCCAAGACCGTATGGGCATTCATGCCATTGTTTGCCAGCCATCGCCCTCCTACCTATAAGGGGGAAGGGGACAGTGTGAAGATGTCACTGCTCTGACAAGGACTACCTTAAGGCAGCTTGGGGGTGCAATGGATAGAGCCTGGATATGAAGGCAGAAGACCTGAGTTCAAATCCTACTTCATGAGCTTGATGACCCTGAGCAAGCCGCCACTTCAACCTCTCTGACTCAGTTTCCTCATCTGTAAATATGAGGATCATAATAGCACCTTCCTCCAGGGTTGGCAGGAGGATCAAATGAGATGACATATGGATAGTGTTTTGCAAAACTTAAAATGCTTTCTCAATGCTGGTGCCCATCATCATCATTTAACTATCCTCATTATTATCACAGAGTCAACTGATGCCAGGTCATAGGCATGTAGTCCTTTCTGCTCACCCTATAAGACCCAGCACTACATCAAGAAAGTCAGAAAGGCATCCACCAACTTCCCTGTCTCACAGGCCAAATAGGTATCAAAGTCCTCTGAAGGTTATACCCTTCTCTTGCTGTTGAAGGTAGAAATATCCTGGCTGGACCAGTAATCAGAGGGACAGAAAGAAACTCTAGCTCAGAATATTCTGACCCGTTATTTTTACTCCATGTAAAAATAATTGCCACACAAGAGGCAATGTAGCTTAGTGGGGAGAGAGCTGGTCTTGGAGGAAGAAAGACCTGGCAAATGTGCCAAGTCAGGCACCTCTCTTCTGGGCAATTCTCTGCAGCAGCAAGCGGAATCCTCATCTGGGAGCCTGTGATACCAGTGAAAGAAACCTCGAGTCTGATCTTTTGAATGAGATGACAGAGAATCATAGAAAGGCCCTTTGAGGTCATCTTATCCAACCCTCTTCTTTTATATATGAGGAAACTGAGGTACAGAGAGGTCGAGTGACTTGCCCCAAAGTCACATAGCTAATGAATTTGAGAATCTGTTTGAAAATAAGAAGTTTATACCCATTAGATTGGGAGCTCCCTGAGGGCAGGGACTGGTCTTTTGTCCTTCTTTGTATCCCTGGTACTTAGCAGGTGCTTAATAAAAGTTTATGGGGTGGCTAGGTGATACAGTGAATAGAGTACCCCCAGCCCTGGAATCAGGAGGACCTGAGTTCAAATCCGACCTCAGACACTTAACACCAAAAAAAAAAACTAGTCGTGTGACCTTGGGCAAATCACTTAACCCCAATTGCCCTCCAAAAAAGAAAGAGAATAAATGTTTATGAACTGACCAAGTGAAGAGTGTTCTCTCTGAGTCAGTTGGACAGTTGCCTGATGGCTTAGAAATGAGGGAATAAAAATAATAATAATAAATGATAGGTAGCATCTATATAGCACTTTAAGGTTTGCGAAGCACTTTACAAATTATGATCTCATTTTATCCTCAAAACAACCCTGTGAATTTTTAATTTTTAAAATTTTTATTTTTTAGATTATCTTTATTATTTTGGGAAATTAAGGCAGACAGAAGTTAAGTGACTTGCCCAGGGTCACACAGATAGTAAGAGTCTGAGGCAGGGTTTGAACCCAGCTTTTCTGTCTCCACATCAATCTACTCTGCCTTCATTGTCCCCATGTTACAAATGAGAAAACTGAGGGAGACAGAGGTTAAATGACTTGCCCAGGGTCCCAAAGCCTGGTAAATATCTGGAGCTGAACATGTCCGGCCCTTTCATCCACTTCTCCACCTCATTAGAGGAGATCGAAATGTTGTAAGGTCTTGGAAATGCTGTTTGGTGGCCTGGTCTCCTGAACCTCTGACTGCTTTGGTCCTGGAGCTCTGTCCACCTGCAATTGGTGGGAGACGACAAAGCATTCAGATCCACTCAGCCCCTCCTGCAGGTCAGCTTGCCAAATACACTTGGATTCTTGGTTTCAGGTGCATGCAGGCTCAAGTACTGTTGGATTTTGGAGTTAGGGGGATGGAACAAAGTGAGAGGCTAAGTAAAGCTCAGATCCCTCCCGCTAAGCCAGCTTTCATTCTCCTCCCTTTCCCGCCCCTCAACCCCAAAATGGAGCCCAGCTCAGCTCATACAATGGGCCAGTCATGCCCATCTCCAGGGTTGAAGACCACTGTAAATAGGATATTAGGGAACTCGGGCTGTTTGTTTCCCTCCCCCCCAAACTCACCCATTCTGGAAAGCACAGTCAGAGAAAGGTTCCCTCCAGCCTCCAGGGCCACCTTACTGCTAAGAGACCCTTCCCTTTCTTAGACTCTTAGGAGCAAGTAACAGTTTTTGAAGGCCTTGTTTATTTCTGAAAGGCTACTCCCATCTTTAATCTCTCCTCTCATCCCAACATGGCCAAATGGAGACTGTTTTTTGTTTTAAACAAACAAGGCTCCCTGTGCCTGCAGGCACTTATGAGGGATAGGAAGCAGGGGAACTGCACCATCCTGGCCTATGCCAGTATGCCTGCCCAACACACCTTGTTTACTCCTCCTCCAGACTCCTCCAAACGATTATTTCAACTTCTCCCTCCTGAGAGGTTTCCAGGACTAAGGAAACCCTTGAGAAATTGGTCCCAACCCCCAAGGAGCATCAATTAACAGCAGTTCAAGCTTGGAGTACTTCAAGAACAGTCTCTCAGCAATGCCCTGGCAGGCTCAGCCTCTGTAGAATGATGTATTGCATCATCTTCCCTCCTACATCTCTCATTTCTGTCCTGGCTTATTGGCTTCACCTTTCTCCTCCTCCCTTCTCTATGGCAGTCTAGCATCTCCCCCTTCTCTCTTAGTCCATCTGTTTTAACCCCCTGCCCCTCCCATTTCCTAGTCCCAGGCATCAACCCAAAGACTATCAATGTAGCCAGATACAGGGACTTCCATCCCATTTGAGTTCCTCTAACCCAGCTGAGAGTGGCCAAGGAATTCATTTGGATACCTTGTGTTGAATCCCTCTGGCAAGTGTTACCGTAGAGATACAAAAGAAGACACATACAAACCAAGTATGACTGATCAGGTTTGGGATTTCAAGGAACATAGACAAAGCTTCACTCTAAGTTTCTCTAACTACAAAATGTATCAAATGAGATACAAAACAAATGAACAAATGCATACAAGGAGGATACAAGAAGTTGACATCTTTAGTCCACCTCCCAGATACCCACTAGGTCGCCATCTTTGTCTGGCTCAGGGAAATGAGGCTGCATATGTAACTGCTCCCAAAAAGTTGGCTCCATCCAGAGAACAAGAGCCCAACTGCCAGACGGCTCACAGATTCCAGTGGCTATACATATTTATGAGTTATAAAAAGGGAACTGGAGCTTCTTAGACACACTTGAGTAATAATAATAATAGCTAGAATCTAGATGGCACTTTAAGGTTTGCAAAGCACTTAATATGTTGTCGCATTCAATAGTCACAACTCTGTGAGGCTGGTGCTCTTATTATCATCCCCATTTCACAACTGAGGCTCAGAAAGTTTAAGTGACTTGCCCAGAGTCAAACAGCAGTAAGTGTCTGAAGCAGGACCCAGACTCAGGTGCCTTCCTCACTCCAAGTCCAGCAATCTGTGAACTGGACCACCAAGCCGAGTAAGTCAGAGAAGCCTAAACACAAGGATTGGTAGAATCCCTTTAGACTTGTGGCCTGCTCTTTTGGAGATCCATTAGACACTCTAGCTCTCTTTATATGGATGTCTCCCATTCCACTCGGGATGAAGGGGCTGATATAAGTGGCCTGCATCATTCAGATTTATGATTAAGGGCATAGCCCAGAGTAACCAAGCTGTTGTCTAAGAGAAACATCTTTGGGTCCTGAAATGAACAGGACAAAGAAGGGGCTTCTCTAAAGAGAAGATCATAGCTTATGGACTTCTTCCTTCCTGAAGGAAAAATAAAGTATGTCTTTGGATTATTTCTGGTCATTCTAGTTTATTCTTGCTCTTTAATGGATTTGCATATTAATTCACCAGTAGAGCATCAAGATACATTTTTTAAAAAAGTCATACGTAAACGTGTGAGGTATTTATTCAGTCTGTAGAACGCATGTCTGCTTATCTCTGGGTTTGCAAAAACCCTACCACGGCCTTTAGGTTGGGAATGACTATACCTTCCTTCCGGAGGCTTGAGAGTTATTTGGGCTATTGCACCACCAAGCAGCAAGGAGAGGACAGAAAGTGATGCAGCATCTCCCGTGGATGTTCCATGGCCTCTGAGGTCCCTTCCAGCCCCAGATCTGTGATCCTGTGATCCTTGGGGTTTCTGGGAAAACAGAAGCCTGTCCAGACCCCTAAGGCAAGGGCTTTTAACCTTTTTTATGCTATGTCTGGCAAAGGCTACGGACCCCTTTCTCAGAATAATGTTTTTAAATATATAAAGTAAAATATGAAGGACGACAAAGGAAACCAATTATAGTAAAATATAATTATAAAAAAATATATTTTTAAAGGATGACAAAGGAAAACAATTATAGTAAAATATAATTATAAAATATATATGTGTATATATATATATATATATATATATATATATACATATATATTTAAAGTCCATGGACTCCAGATCAAGAACTTAAGCCTAAAGGGATTTAGACAGGACACGGGAGGCAAAATATAAAGCCACATAAGTGCCAGGTTATATAGTTCAGATTATAGCTGATCAAGGAATTGGGGGACAGGAGCTATTAGCCTGGGCTGGAAGAGTGAGGGGAGGCTTTGTGGAGGAGATGAGGCCTCAGATGCCCCTTGAACCATCTCTGGTGTGTACTCTGCCTTGGCACAGGGAGCTTCCTCACCAACAAATTTCTCATACCAATGAAGTCACAAGACTGGTCCCAGTCTGTCCCTTTGCTACTTACTCACATGCAAAAGATCTGGAGTTTTCATGGATCACAAGCTCAATATGAGTTAATAGGGAAACCAAAAAATAAAAAAATAAAACCCCGAAAAAAAAGAATGAAGAGGTGGTGATTCTGCAGCACCCTAGCCCCTCACCCCAGCAGACCATCTCTGTAATACTGTGCTCTGCTTTTGGTGCCAGAGCTTAGGAAGGGCACTGATAAATTAGAATGCATCCCAAAAAACAGTGAACAGGGTGGTGAGAATCCTGGACACTGTCACACAGGGATCTGGGGTTGTTTAAGCCTAGAGAACAGAAGACTTAGGGAGGGACGTGACAGTCAGCTTCAGGTAATTTTAAATGCCCTTTAATTACAGCTACCTGGGTCAGTACAGAGTCTAGACCAGGGGTGGGGAACCTCAAGGGCAGCACTAGACCCTAGATGGCCTCATGTGACCTCGATGCTACAGGTTCCCCACCCCTGGTCTAGATCCAATCTCTTCTGCCCTCAATTGCTTCTATCCTAGGCCCTTGTCTCACACAAGTGGGAAGAAGTTGAAACATTATTACTCTGATTTGTTTGGTTAGTTATTATTACTATTTTAACTGCTCAAGCTTCATTTCCCCTTCCACCTTATACCCATTTGGAACTGAGAGTCAACTACTGCTCCCTTGGGGCCATCCTCCAAGAATCAGAGATCTTTTCTTTGTGTCCCTAGTACTTAGCAGAGTGTCTAGAATATAGTTGGTGTGTAATAAATGCTCATAGACTTGACATGACTATCGAGGTTTCCAGCCATAGAGTAACTGATACTTTCAGACTGGAAAATAACTCATTTCTTCTAACAATATTTGTAAATGCAAATCTCAGAGATGCAAAGAAGCGCCTTTCTCTGTTTGTGCAGCAGGATTCTCTGGCACTAATAATGCACTGAGCCCATCCATCGGAAAATGGCTAAACAGGTGTGGGGGTGTAACAGAATATTACTGTGTTGTAAGAAACAATAACTAAAATGAACACTGAGAACTATAGGAAGACATATATGAAATGATGCAAAATGAAGTAAGCAGAAAAACAATGTAAATGGAAAGAACCACAAAACATTTGCAACTGAATGCTATGAAATTTAAATGTCCAAGACTGATAACTACAAAATAATGATAATAAATATGAGAATGCACCTCTCTCCTTTCTTGGCAGAGACGGTGAGCTATGGGTGTGGAACACTTCAAATAATGTCAAGATTTTTTTTTCTTATTTTTTCTTATTTTTTTCTTATTTTTTTCTTATTCTTTGTTATTCGGATGACTCTCTGGGAGGGTGGGGGGAGGGATATATGTTGGGAAAGGAAGATGACAAAAACAAAAGATATCAATAAAAATGTATAATTTTTTTAATTGTGTCTATCAGCCAAGAAGTACTACATGTTCATGATCATATTCAGTGGAAAAGACTGTCGCCCTCATTTTGCCGATGGGGAAACAAAGGGCACAAATTAATGGACTCATCGTAGTAAGCCTAAAGTCAGAAAAAGGACCCAGGATCCTCAGGTTCCCAGATTAGTTCCCTGTCTTTGCTGCTGTTCACGGGAAGCAGATTTGCTTAAAGGTTAGGGAAAACCAGTAACTATGGCAACCACATCCTTATCCGTGGCCACTGGTGTGGGGCTTATCTAGTAGGCAGGAGCCCTGCAAATGCTGCTTGGGAGTGAAACCCAGTCTGGTTTTTTACCCTGAAGAAACTGAGCATGGTGCCAGTCTGCTTCAGCCCCATGTCAGTAGAGCCCTTGGGTGATAGGTTGGTGCTACCAGAATGGAACTTCTAAGTGGTTAATAGTATCCTAGTTGGAACCAATGATGGTGTGCCAAGTGCTCTCCCTGTACCTGATGTGGACAAGACTGGCATCAGATGGGCAGGGTCCATGTAGCGAGGTAGACATTTGTCTGTAGATGCTTTCAGAAAGGTGGATGAGCAGCCAGTCATCCTGGACCTACTCCTGCTGCCTACCCTCCTCTTGGGCTAAAACTTAGGCAGCTGTGTCTCCTCTCATGCCTCCTTATATCCCCCATTTGGGCTCCCAACCAGCTTGATCTGGAGATGGGCTAACAGAGTATTAGACTTAAAAAGTCAGGAGACCAGGTTTCTAGTTTCCACTGCCACCAGCCAGCTGTGTGACCTTAGGCAAATGATTCAGCCTCTCTGTGCTTACAGTTCCTCAGCTGGGAATGGCAGATGGATGTGACCCTAAGCAATGATGTCCTCTTGGTTAAAGGAAAACTATCTCTAAGAGTCAGAGGCTGTCATCACAGCAAAGAGAAATGGGAAAGAAAACACCCAGTTCAGGGGATTAGAGCTAGAAGAGCTCATAGAATTTAAACCCACAGTTTTACAGACAAGGAAACTAAGGCCCAGAAAAGTTAAGTGATTTGCCCAAAGTCACACAGACTGTGTAATACATAACAGAACTGCAATTCCCGTGTCCTGACTTCTGATCCACCTCCCAATATTCCCAGAGCATTTTCCTTTAACAGGAACTTCAGAGGAAATATTAAACCATTAAAAAGGGAACAGCATTGTTCCCTGAAATGCCACCTTCCCCTCCCAACCAACTCTGCCCAACCAACTAATTTGCTCTGGCATTTAAGAAGGTCTTGAAATTTCACTTCCTCCTGAAACCTCTGGGGACTAATCAGAAGCAATGTGACACTCCCCCCATTCCCTTCTTCCCCCACCAAACATGCAATGCCAAGAAGAAACTACTCCCCTCCTACTTTCCTACTCACATTTTTATCCCTGACTTGCAGACAGCATCCATAATTTATGTTACTTATTTCTATACACATTCAATATTTAGTGTTTGATTAATAATGTGCTTGACACATGTAGGTCTGTCTCAGGGGTTCTGAGTCTAAGGTTCCCTGGTTGATATGCAGAAGAAAAACTGAGAAATAATATTCTCAAGAGGCCAAGGGGAGAAGCCCTAGAGAGGAAGAAAGGAAAGAAGCACACACTTATTAAGCACCTATACAACCACTTTAGGAGGCAGATGCTATTATTATCATCCCCATTTCACAGCTGAGAAAACTGAGACAGACAGAGGTCAAGTGATCTGCCCAGGGCCACAGAATGTGAAAGTGTTTTAAGCTAGATCTGAACTCAAGTCTTCCTGACTCCAGGCCCAGCACTCTGTCCCCTGCACCACCCAGCTGCCTCTGAGGAGGCCCATTCCCATCAGGATACTATGGTTTCCGATCACATCACTGCATTATTCTCTTAGGCAAACCCCTCAGCTTCTTTGGGACTCAGTTTCCCCCTATGTAAAATAAGAAAAAAAATTTTTAAATATGTAAAAATGTTTTAAAATGTAAAATAAGAGCCCTGATGGGCTAAAAGAAAAAAAAAAGATGCAATTATCCAAGAAAAGCTCCTCAATTGTGCTCTGACTCAGTGAAGACTATTGGTTTGGCGCCCTAAGGAGGCTAATGACAAGAAAAGATCCAAGGAGAAAAAAAATCGGAGCAGTAAAACAGTTAGAAATGAAATATGTGCCCTGCAATGGGGGATGGTTGAACAGATTATGGTAGATGAATATATTTGTGTACCCTCTGGAACAAAGATTGGGAAGAATTCAGAAACCTAGGAAGGTGTGAATGAAAGAAAACAGAATAAAAAGGTAAGAGTCTAAAGAACAGTAGTCATGACTACAGGCAATGCCAAGACAGCACCCAAGGTAACAGTCAAGACTAGACCCCGTGAGCTTGACTCTTTCCAGGGGACAGGCTTTGAGAGGGGACACCGCTTAGGGTCGGTTGGTTACCTGTTGTATTCAAACCAAATGTGTCCATAGAAAAATGAAAAATAAAAACCTAGTTTTTAAAATGAACTAAAACAGGGGAGTCAGCCAGGTTAGCCCTGCTGAGGTCCCTTGCAGTAATTCTACCTTGTGGTTCAAAGTCTTGCCTCCTCCATGAAGCCTTCTCTCTTGTGCCACCTTGTGCGAAGTCTGACCTATGCAGAAGAACCATTCAGCATGCATTATCTTGTATTATTTTGCGTGTGTTTGTGTGTGTGTGCGTATGAATCTGTCCCCCAGATTCTACTGTATGCCCTCTGATGGTAAGGGTTGTGTTCCCCTGCGGGTTCTCACTAGGGTGGGAGTAGCACAGTAAACATACAGCAAATCCAGGTTTGGTTGGTTAGGTGATTTACTGGCAAAATGAGACTCCCAGCCCACTCATGGCCCAGGCTTCCCTCTGCCCATTCAGCCTCCCATCAATTTCTCTCCCCAGTCCTCTACCCCAGGTTGATGGCTGGTATTTTGTTGTTTCTGTCGTCCTGCAGGAAACGGTTACATTGAAGGAAAAGAACTAGAAAATTTCTTCCAAGAATTGGAAACTGCGAGAAAAGGAGCTGGAATGGTAAGGAGTGTTGGTGTTGCTCCCCTTGCTCTGGGCTGAACTTTTTCTGCCTGTAGCTGGAACCTGGGCAGAAGCCAGAGCAGGAGCCCCTGCCCATAGCTGGTCCGGCTTCGTCTAAAGGTGAAAGGAGCTAGTGCCTGCCTGCCTAACCCAAGCGACTTCTTTCTTTCTCTTCCTCTCCTTCCTTCCCTGCTTTTCTTTCTGTCTTTTCTTTTTCTATTTCTTTCCTTCCTTCCTTCCTTCTCTTTCTTTTTTCCTTCTTTATTTCTCCTTCCTTTCCTTTCTTCCTTGCTTCTCTTTTTGTCTTTTCTATTTCCTTCCTTCCTTTCTCTCCTTCCTTCCTTCTTTTTTCTTTCCTTCTTTATTTCTCCTTGCTTCTCTTTCTTTCTTTGTATTTTCCTTCTTTCCTATCTTCCTTTCTTTCTTTCTTCCGGACCTCCCTGTCTCACTCAGGTTGAAAGTACAGAGTCAACCTATTGCTGATTCACAATTTCCTACCTGGGCTCCTTCATGCCTCCTCAGGCAGCCTGGAGGCTCCCTGCTCCTGAGGGCTCACCATATTGGTGCTGGACTCCATAATTCAATAATCCACTCACTTTGGCCTCCGCAGGATTAGGAATTCCTATTGTAAACCTCCACACATGGCTGCGTTTTTATTTTCCAGGAAAATAATTGCTTAAATAATACTGAGCAGCTGATCCCTCAGCTGTACAGCAAAAGAGCTAGTTCCAGGTTCCTCCACATCCAGAGTTACTAGTGTTTGGAAGGAAGCCTATAGAATGAGTAGGAGATAAATCTGAAAATGTCTGTGAACCAGTACCACTGGCTGTGACTGGCCTAGGAATCAATGGGCTCTCCTGGAAGCAGGCTCCCAAACCTATTCTATATGAGGAATGGCCTCAAAAGCCCTCTGTATGTGCACATCAGGACTGGCCTCATCGGTCAGTCCCTCATGACACCCAACTCAAGACTAACAGAACCTGGCATCTCTTTCTTACCTGGGCATCAAGAGCTATATATCGTGCAGACACTAGAGGTCAGCCTCTCATTGTGTAGCCCAGCCTGCGGCTCATCCCATGGCCTAAAATGAACTCAAAGGTACTTCCAAATCACTTGGAATAACAACGAGATTATTTCTATCACACTGGGGTGGGGGGCATTGGATCACAGATGCTTGTCCATTAAAGGTGTTTGCTAGGGCCTGAGAAAAGCTCCGGGGTCCATGCCATGAGGGAGAGCCTGCTGCTCTTAGAAAGTCACGTGTTTTCCTCAAGTACAACTCTAGTTACAAACTGAACCTTATGTGGTCCTTTCCAACTTGGAAAGTCTATGAATTCTCTAAAGTCTTTCTTAAAAGACTTAAAAAGTTGGTTTAGACTGCTCCTTGGTGATTCAGACGTGGATAGATTTAAGGTCTGAATATATAAAGGCACACTTCCAAGTCCACTACGTAACCAAGAGTTCAAAAGCCACATTAATATGGGGATTAGGACTTCTCAAAGCAATAGAAGCTGGACTCTACTGCCAGCTCCACCAAATAACATGATACCCAACACTGTCCCTTTCTACCTCAGTGTCTTCTTCTGTGATATGAAGATCAGATCCCCACCTATCTGGCTGCCTTAGAAACTTACCCTGCAGCCTTCCCTGAAATGGAGTAGATGACCCCTAGCCAGAATGATCACTATATAATATGGAGCTCAACGTCAGCCTCGTGTCTGTGGGAAGTGGAGGAGGCCGACAGCACTTCTTCTGGTATGGCCATGAAGGTTTAGGGTGGAGTACAGCTACTTCACACTCAACTGGGCATGCTGAGGCCTTGTACCTTCCTTTAGAATTTGTGCAAACAGGACAGAGGCAGGTCTTAGGAAGCTAAAGAAGGGTGACCTGGCAGAGTGAACAAAAATCTTGAAACAAGGAAGACCTGTGTTGAAGTCTGGTCTCATACCAGGTGACTTGGGCAAGTGCCCCAGACAATTCTCTAACATCTGCATTGGTGGAGGGAGTTTCCTATCAGGAGGTCCCCAACTGATAAAACCACAATTTTTTTTTAAAAGGGGGAAAGGAATCGAAACTAGATTAGCCAGTTTGGCATTAGCCTAGTTTGGAGAGTGTTGGCTGCCGTCCATAATAAACAACTAGCTAGAAACTCTTCCCACCCACTGCCAAGTCAGAGGGAAGTTCTATAGGGGCAGCTTAGGGGTTCAAAGGAAAAGATCCACTAGGATTCCCCTTCCTTGTCTTTCTGAAGGAAACAAAGAGTGGCAGCTTTGGGGAGAAGATGAAGGAGTTCATGCAGAAGTATGACAAGAATGCAGATGGAAAAATTGAGATGGCAGAGGTGAGTTCTGCCATCCTGATAAAGCATCAGGGCATGGAGGGTGTGGCAGTGGAAAATCTCCTATACCCCCTTCCTTGCTTCTCCCATTCATCCTCATGGGTTTAGGATTTGGGGCTACCTTAGAAGACGGGGGTTTAAATTCAGATAGAGCACAAGAACCCAAAGGGCATTGGGGAATTCCTCCCTGCTTCTTGAGAAACGGCATCACAAAGATGAAGTAAGAAAACCACTGGTGGCACAGGGCATACAGCGCCTGGACTGGAGTCAGGAAGACTCATCTGAGTTCAAATTTGACCTCAGACACTTACTAGCTGTGTGACCCTGAGTAAGTCACTTCACCCTGTTTACCCCAGTTTCCTCATTTGTCAAATGAGCTAGAGAAGGACATGGAAAACCACCCCCGTGTCTTTACCAAGAAAACCCCAAATGGGGTCAGGAAGAGTCAGGCACAACCAAAAGGACCAAACCCAGGGTCCAAATCCCAGCTCTGTCATTTATTATCTCCCTGAGCCTAGGCAAGTTACTTCACCTGTAAACTAAGAGCCTTAGGGAGTAGCTGTAAAGATTAAGATAAGTAAACTACTTTGAAAACCTTAAAGTATTATGTAAATATAAGCTATTCATATCTGTCCAGTTTTTTTACACTCCTGGGAAGGGAGGAAACAGCAACGGCCTAACCCTTTGATGCATCCGTTAGACCAACATCAGGGACATTTACTTCGTCTTCTTTGGGGGAGGCTACCCCACTCTAGGCAGATCTTGGGCAATACAGGCACATTCAATTAGGAAAATTTGCCTCTCTCTTTTTTCCTGTGTACGGCACAGAAGAGGCCCCAGTCCTAATGATTTCACAGGGCACATTGGAGCACAAGATTGGCAGCACTGTGTGTGCCAAAAGTTGCACATATGGATTGATTTTTGAATGGCAGGGGTGAGAGCCACCCCCAGATAAGATACCAAAGTCAAGAAATTGGGCCGAAATTAGGATCAAATGAGTTAACATATATGGTGCTTTGGAAACCTTAAAGACCTATATAAAACGCTGGCTATTATGATGGAGTTCTCACTTACCTTGCCTCTCCTGGTGGGCTTCTCCCAGATGCCCATCTAGGATCTCTTTCTTGCTAATAACATGGGTTCGGCGTCAGAAAACCTGGGCCTCATTCCTGGTTCTGGTGTGTACCACTGTGTAACCTTGGACCAAGAACTGAACATTTCTGATCTAAGTGTTTTCATCCATAAGATTTCTGAAGTCCTTTCTAGCTCCAAGACCTAAGAGGCCAATTCTCAACAAAGTGTTCTTTCATAAGCTGTCATCACTCAGGATCTAATTGAATTACAATCCTTCTCTAGAAGGGCTAATTGTATTTTAAAAAGCACTGCTCTCCCCTGGTATCCCTCAAAGTAGTTTACTTATCTTAATCTTTACAGGTAGATAATAAATGCTTCATATGCAGGATTTGTAGGGGGTTGGGAGTGGGGTGGGGCACATATACTCCCATCTCCCCTTCAGCTTTAATGGGAATAAGCAACAGGAGATGCCACTGTGGCAAGGCTTCTGACTGACCTCAGAGCAGCCAGGTAAGTCAGGAACTGAGAAGAGATCCTCACTGGCTTCTTTTCTGTTCCCTTCAGTTGGCCCAGATCCTACCTACAGAGGAAAACTTTCTACTGTGCTTCAGGCAACATGTGGGCTCCAGTGCAGAGTTCATGGAGGTAAGCTGTGGAGTGTCCTGTGTGGCCCATGCCTGCTCTTCTTCCTCCCCTAAGACAGAACTGTCCCTCCCAGAATCCAAGGTCAGGCAAGACATTTCCTGAGGTTGCCCTTCATTTGGAGAAAAAGCCCAGAGTCACGTTCAAGGGCAACAGAGCAAGCCAGAAAACCCAGCTCTTGGGTTTCCTCTAGGACTGGGGAGGCCCCAAGTTGGTGCACAGCTCAACATCCTAATCACTTGTTGGGTTGATCCAACAGCTTTCTTCAAGGAGCTCAAAATACTTTGTAGGCATCCTGTTTCCCTTCGTTATAACCCCTGAGGAAAGGAAGAGAAAGGGGCCAATGTATTTTTACTAAAGTTAGAAAAACTGAGGCCCAGGAAAAGGAAGTATCCTGAATTCTAGTCTTAATTCTACTTCAGATTCATTGTGTGTAACTATGGAAATCATTCCTTCCTTCTACACCTCATCTTTCCTTCTTAAAAATGGAGATTATTAGACACTGGGTACAAAGTTTTCCATTCTTTGTTTTTAAAAGTGACCTCAGAATTTAAGGATCTTATAATGTCCTTGGTAGCCCTATAGAGAAATATTATAGATCTACTATGACTCAAACAGGCCAGTAATGACTCGCTAATCTTCTTGCTGTAACACTGTCCTTCACTTCATCAGCCTCAATGCCAAATTCAAACCATACCCACCACATACACTCTCTCTACACTGGCAAACAGACAGGGTTTTTAAAATGGGATTTTTGAAAACACCATTCATGTTGCTGTTTTAATATGTTTTAAATCAATATCCATTTAACAGTCCTACCACCAAAATTCATTGCCAAAAATGACTAGAAATTGAACCCAAGAAATAAAAACCCTTCAATGAAATCCCTGTGTGCAATACACATTGTCTGGGAACTAACAATTTCTCAGGGTGGGGGACACATTTTTAAAATCCCAACATTCCTTGGCACCATATGTCGGCATTCACATTCAAATGGGAGCATTATCAAGTGGCAAAGCCAGCTCAGAGTAAATCCAACACATCAGTCATCTTCTTGGTCTAATGTGCCATTGAAAAAACATTTTTAACTGGCTTTTCCATCAAGGAAACCCAATGGTTGGCACATAGATTAGGGTTCTATGCTTGGTTATTCACTTAACTAGCAAACTGGAACGTTTCGGGGTAGCCCACATCCAAATACACTAATCACCTCTTGAACTGATCTAACATCACTTTTTTTTTTCAAACCTAGACCCTTCCTTTCCTCATGAGCATGTTAATCAGTCAATAAGCTTTTATTAAATGCTTACTGGGGGGCCAGGCACTGTGTTAAGCTCTAATGGAAAAGGAAAGACTAAAATGGTCCCTGCCTTCAAGGCAGGAGACAGAGTAAACGAAAGGCTAAATGAAATGAAATGCTGGTACGTGGCAAAGTGGAGTTAGGCAGACTCCTCTTCCTGAGTTCAAATCCAGCCTATTAGCCGTGTGACCCTGGGCAAGTCACTTAACCCTGCTTGCCTCAGCTTAGAGCTAAAGTAGGAAATGGCAGTATCTTTGCCAAGAAAACCCCCAATGGGGTCACAAAGAGTCAGACACGACCGGAAGGCATGCAGTGAAGAATAGTCCTCAGTTTCCCCTCCTATATAGAAGCAGAATGAGATTAATTAGAGCAAAGCACAGAGACAGATTAAAAGGGAACTGAAAAGAGGCCAATTTATCTGTGATCATCATCCTTCTCTGAGGCTGAAATGAGTTGGAATCCATCTCTGGCTTCAGCCCTCCTGAGCTCCACAATAGCTGAAAAGCAGATGTCCCAGGATAATAGCCTCCTAAGATCCCCGCCCCTCCTGAGTCTTTTCCTCTTTGCACTTTTCATCAGCCAAAAACATGAAATAGGCTGCTCAGCAGCACAAAAAAGGTCTGTGCTCTCAGAGGACATGAATCCCACCTGCTCCAGTCACCGAGTCTCTCTAATTTTAGCTAAGCCTCAGGACTCCTTTGGAATTTAAAAAAAAAAAAAAAAACCCAAGTTTCTTTAACTCTTTGTCTTGAATGAAAAAAGAATAATGATCCCACTGCACAAAGTGGAATGCTAAAGAATGAGAGCCAGCCGAGGTAAAAAGCAGCCGACCTGGGAGGAGGGGAGACCAGGAAAAGTCTGGCCTTGGAATGGTCTCATTTTGAAATCTGGTTCAGATGTTTCACTCTCTGAAGGGCCTGGGGTCTAAACTGTATTCTGTCCTGTAGCCCACCTTCTCTCTGTCTCCTTTCATTGCTGTCTTGTCTCACAGGAAAAAAGGAGTCCAACTAGACTATCTGAAAGTGTGGATTCCCCCTTCACATTCATTTATCCTCGGTCTGGGAATTATTCTATGAAATTGGGTGTAAGGGTCTTCTTGAAGAAAAGGAGGAGTTCTCATAAATTAGATATTCCTCAAACAGCTGGTTTGTA
Organism: Pseudochirops corinnae; assembly: GCA_028646515.1. Lineage (NCBI taxonomy): Eukaryota > Metazoa > Chordata > Mammalia > Diprotodontia > Pseudocheiridae > Pseudochirops > Pseudochirops corinnae. The sequence continues at coordinate 32,928,600 of CM053585.1, read as the reverse complement.
ACACGGGACTGAAACCATTTGCCAGCTAGGTGGAGCCGCAGACAGAGCACTGGGCTAGAGTCAGGAAGACTCATCTTCAAAATCCAAAAAGGTTCAAATCCAGCCCCAGACACAAGCTGTGTGACCCTGGGCAAATCACTTCACCCTGTTTGCCTCAGTTTCCTCCTCTGTAAAATGAGCTGGACAAGAAAATGGCAAACCACTCCAGCATCTTTGCCAAGAAAACCCCAAGTGGAGTCTCAAACAACAACTTTTGTCACCAGTGGAAGAAGCAATAGCCTTAAGGGGGGGAGAGGTGGACTTGAATCCCAGTTCTCAATCCTTGCTAGATATGTGGCCATAGACTAGTCACTTGTCCTCATCTTTAAAATGGGAGCATTACACAATTGTCACTTTTATTTTTTAACATTCATTTTTCAATTTTGAGTTCCAAATTCTCTCCCTCCTTCCAGTCTCTCCCCCACCCACGGAGAAGTCAAGCAGTATGTACACATGTGAAATCATACAGAACATGTCCTTATTAGCCATGTTGACAAAAAATGCAGATTTTTTTTTTTTAATTTGCAGAGTTGTTATGAAGAAAGTGCTTGGCTACCTTAAAGATATGGGGGAAAATAAGGAGTCTGAGGAGAAAATAGGCCTTTTTCTTGTCAAGGCTAAGACCCTCTCCTTGTATATTCAGTCCTACTCTCTTGTGTCCTCAGAAAACTCATCCCATTGATCTTCAGTCTCTTTCCCTCGGCCAAACATGCTCGGGTCTCTCTAGCCCTAGAAAAAAACCTAGCCTCCCCCCTCCTTAAAGGCTGGTAGTGTCTCATTTTGTCTTCCTACCCCATGCCTATCTATCCTACATCTTAATTCCCAGAATTGGGTTGGGGCCTTAGGATCAGGCTTGGGAGACTGAGGCACAAAGGAGTGTGGTCGGGAGAGTACTGATAGGGATTTCCAAGGTCTCTGTCTTTCAGACTCTGTCATTCTATGATAAGATGCCCTTTCCAAACACTGCAGAGACGGCCATTGGAGGCTGTTTGCCAACCATCCAACAATTCTCTTGCAGGCTTGGCGGAAATACGACACGGACAGGAGTGGTTACATTGAAGCCAATGAGCTCAAGGTAGGCTGCCAAGGAAAACAGAAGGGTGGCCACTGCAAGCCTGGGTGCTCCTGGGTCACATGTTCTTGTTCATCTTACCAAATTCCCAGAGTGAAGAAGTCAAGAAACAGGCCCCTGGGGAGAAGGCTGCTTGTGGGGTGAGGGCAGGCAGAGGGAGGGACAAGACCAGAAAAGTATATAAACAGGTTCGATCCCTCTGCTTCTCATCTTGTGAAAGGGGCAATTAGAAGATTTCCACCTGGAAAGCCAAGACATCTCTGAGTTTTCTCAGCTCTGGGCCAGTGGCAGAGATAGGTGTGAGATGATGTATCTTCCCAGTGACTGAGTGAAGAAGCAGTGTGGTCACACCCTTGGTGTGTGTGTGTGTTGGAAGAGTGATGTTCTGGGATGGGAGCTTTTCTGAGTTGTGGTTCCCAGTTTCAGATGCAGTGATTCAGTACAACATTTGAGGTAACAGTAAGGGGAGAAATTGTACCACCACCTTCTCTCCCTCCCCCCTGGGTCACTCAGAAACTGGGGGAAATAAAATAGTGAGAATGCAGCCCAACCGGCCACGCCCTTCCCTTCAGACCTGGTGCATCCCTGACCAGAGTAGATTCTTGATTATGGCTGACAGGCTCAAGGACCAACTAAGGCATGCCTTGGCTCCAAGCCCAGGGATAGACAACCGGAGAAAAACCTTGGGGGCTTCTGCTACCTCCTCCATCTGTCTGTGTGATCTCTGACCCTTTTTCTTCCTTCTTTCTTAACATGTGCCTATGCCCTAGACCAGACAATTGTATTCAGGAGTATTACTTAATCCCACCAACGTAGGCTTACTGGGTCACTTATTCCTTGCATGTTTTTAGGGATTCCTGTCGGACCTGCTGAAGAAAGCAAACCGGCCCTACGATGAGCCCAAGCTCCAAGAGTACACACAGACCATAGTAAGCAAAAAGCTTCCCCCTAGGATAGGAGAACTGAACTGGAACCCAGCCTTTGTCCCAAGCTGATGGGGCTCTGATCCCTGGAAGATCTTTGTAGCACCACTTAGCTCAGACCCAAGACAGACTCAGGTCAGCTGGTCCAGAACCCCTATTTCAGCATACTCAGGTCCCTCTTCTACTTCCTGCTCCCCACCCTTCATGCTCCATCCTTTCAAAAACTAGCTGAAATTCTGAGCCTGCCCTAACCCCTAAGCCAGCAGGAGACTTGGGGGCTGACCATTTCCATGGCAACCTCTGCTGCTCCAGCAAGGGAGAGATGAGGGGAGAGAGCTAGGCAAGACTCTGAAAATAAGCCAATTAGACTTCAGTGAGAAATGGAAAACAGATTTTCTAGCTCTCTACTCTCAGAAGAAGGGAGTTTCTATGGCCTTCCTGGCACTTTGGGCGCCATTTCTAAGTGATGTTGATTCCTGACCTCCACATAGCCTCAGAGCGAAATAAGCAACATCAGGATGTCTCTACACATTATCCCCTTCCTCTTCCTTTCCAACAAAGCCTGGAGAATAGTGAGTAAATAGGAGGTAGCTGGGAAGGGGCCAAGGTTCTGAGAACTCAGTGTCAGACAGGTCTTTGCCAGACTCAGCCCCATATGTGACAGAGGAGAGTTGGCTTGCAGACCAATAACCCAAACACCTTTCTATATCCTGACAGCTGCGGATGTTTGATCTGAATGGAGACGGTAAACTGGGCCTCTCAGAAATGTCCCGGTAAGAGCCACCTCACACACCCAGTGTCGCCATTACATATCTGCTGGTCTTCAGCTCGGCGGCTTGTGGCTATGATCCCATCACCCCTCTGGCCAACCAACAAGAAAGGCGTCTTCCAGCTGGATTCAACTAATATTCATTAATCACTTCCTATGTTCAAGGAAGCGTGTAGATGTTAAGAACAGAAAATGAAAAATAATATAGTCTCTACCCATCAGGAGCTTCCAGCTCTGAGGGACAGGGGGAGAGACGAGGCAAGTGTACAAATCACTGTAGGACAAATTAGAAAATTATAATGCGCGTAATAAAAATCAGGAATGGCCTGAGAGGTTCATGGAGGGAAGGGGATTTTCTAGCTGTGAGGATCAGGAAAAACTCATGAATAAGTTGACTCTTGCAGGAGGCTTTGACCAAGGGAAGAATGGGAAGAGGAATAAAGGAGGGAGGGGAGGGGACACCATGGCATGGCAGATACTGTGCTCAAAGACACAAAGACAGAAGAGAGCTGGATGAGATTAGGGAACAACTGGGGCTGTTGATCTTTGCTATGGAGGAGGACCAAAATGGTTTCATTATGTTGGGGTCAAGGTACAGTGTGTCCAACTGTGGCTGATGAGACCATATGTAGTCCAGTTCTACTGGAACACAAAGAACATGAATGGGAATGCCATGAAATAAGGCTAAAAGGCTAAATTAAAGCCAGGAGGACTCAAATACATCTAAGGAATTTCTATTTTATTTCACTGGCTATGAGAAATCACTGAAAGTTTCTTAATTGAAGAGTGTTGTGATTAGACCTGAGTTCTGGAAAGACTACTTTGGCAGCAGGATGAAGGAAAGAGGGGAAAGAATGCAGGCAGGGAGGTTAGTTAGGTGGCTGTAGTAATTTTTCAGGAGAGAGCTGACAGGCTTGATATAAGAGTGATGAATATGAATGGAAAGGATACCTATAATAGAAATATTTCAGAAGTAAAATCGGTAGCACTTGACAACTGACTGGATATCTGAGGTGAGGAAGAAGGAAGAATTAAGGATGATGCTAATGTTTTGAACCTATATAACTATCAAGGTAGCAGTAGCATCACTAAAAAGGGGGAAAATAAGAGGAAGAACAAGTTTAATAAGAAAGTTGATGAGTTCTACTTTGGATGTGGTTAATTTGAGATGTTTCCAAAGAGAATTAGAAATGCAGAACTGAAATTTAGGAAAAGAATTCTGTTTGGGATTTAAATTTGGCCTTAATCTAAAATGATAAAGAAAGTCACAAAAGTGGAGGAGATAGATCTCCCAGAAATGAGAAAACTCACTAGTACTACATGATAGCCACCGACTCGTTTCACTTGTTTTCTCCTATATCTGTACTTTTCAATCTTCTCTGTAGATGCTAACCTTCTCCCAGAATCCTTTGCTCTGCCTCAGTTTCTCTTGTCTATTGTCTAATCTACACTCTAACATTTTCCTTCCAGACTATTGCCTGTACAGGAAAATTTTCTCCTTAAATTTCAGGTAAAACAGTTCTTTTTTCTTTCCCTTTTCTGTGCCTTCTGTACTCTTCTTACATAACATTGCTTCCCCAAGCCCCTCCCTCCACACACACCTTTTAAATAGATTTTTATTTATTCATCCATTCATACTTGATCCTTACAGGGTATGAAGCTGACTTCAGAAGAGTTCAATGCTATCTTCACATTTTATGACAAGGTAAAAAGAAGGCCAGCATGCAGAAAGGAAAGCAAAGCTATATTTCTAGGGGGAAGGGCCAGAGATAGGGAATCTGAAACCCCACAGCAGAAGAAAAATGATCAGAAATACACAGTAGGGGTTAGGCTGTCTTCTAGCCTCCCACTGGCTCATCAATGCCATTTATCATTTTCCTTTAGACAATGACATGCTTCATGGGACTGGGTGGTACAGCCCTTAACATCTATCTCAAGAAACTGAATATGTGCCCCTGGCATCTTTAGCTTTCTCTTAAAACCTCATCTTGGGAATGGCATCCAGGAAGTTATCAAACCCTTTTTCACTCTGGAGATCTGTTCAGCCCTAGTGAATAACAAAATAATAAAGTAATCCATGCATCAGTAATTAGAACAACTATTTTGAGGGAACTAGCTGAGTGATTTAAATAACTGATTGCTTTTTCTCTATTAAAATAGTTCTTTGACTGAATCGACTAGAATGGTCAGTTGGTTTAGAATTGTATCTATTGAGCCTTAATGTTCCTCAGCTTGTATTGAGTGATGGGGAGATGAGGTTGCAGGGGAGGGGTGAGGGAATTACTAGAAATTCGCTGACAAGCGTCTATGTTCAATTCACAGGATGGGAGTGGCTACATTGATGAGAATGAACTGGATGCCCTTTTGAAGGACCTGTATGAGAAAAACAAGAAGGTGAGGAAGTCTTTGGGGGAACCTTCTGAGGTGGCTCTGACTGGGAACCATAATTCTGCCTCAGCCCATCCCATGGAAATCTGAGGATTTACACCAGCCCAATTGGCTAGTCTAAGCAAGCTTCCCAAATGAAGGAGGATGTGGGAAGGAAGGAGCAGATGTGAGGTGGGAAGCTATGAGACAACAGAAGAAAGGCAGTGAGTGAAAAAGGGGGTCACAAGCAAGGTTTGTTTTCCTGGAACAGATGAGAACCCCTAAAGTCAAGCATGCCCCTCCCACAATTATGTTACCTTTCAACTAACTCCCTTCATAGTTTTGAACAGATTCATGCTGTGAAAAAAGCCTAGAGAGAATTGAAACTACCAAGAATGCCCCTCTAGGTAACATTCTTCATGGCTGCATGTTATGCTTCTAGGTAGCATAGGGAGGAGAGGAGAGGGCGAGATTCTGAAGGTAACAAATATAAGGATGGACTGGCCAATCACCTCGTAACTCTGTATAAGGAGAGCCAGAAAAATATCAGTAAGCAAGGAAGCAAAGAAGTCAAAGCCACTGCCAGAGAAACCCAAATCTACAGCAGCATTTTGGACCCCGTGAGATGACAAGAACAAAGCCTAGATATGAACCAACCTTGGTGTGAACTACAGGGCTGCCTCTCACGATGAATAAAGAAGGAAATCTTTGAGAAGGATGGAGAAAGCCATAGATTTGATTCAGGTCTGAATGTGGAGAAAGTTAAAATGTCAACAAATTATTTTTTCTTAAAAAGGAGAATAAAATTCCAAGGGTGACTACAAGATTTTGAAGTGGAGTGAGAATGAAGAAAGCGCTCATGGGAGTGGGCACAGCAATGCCTAAAATACCCACAAAGTACAGATATTATTATAACTTGTATCTGTATGTATGAAAAATTGCTGGAGGGTTTAGATTCAGGTGTGTGAAACAATGTAGGCTTTCTTTCTGAGCTTCGGTGAGGAATAAGAAAGACACATACCTGGGACCTTATGGTCTCTTTCAAGTGGGTGCTTCCATCCAGAACCACTTCCCCAAGGAATATCTGATTTTTGGTCCAGACTTAGGGAACACAGGATGTAAATTTTAGGTGGGACCTAAAGGAAGCCAGGAGATGGAGATTGTTAAATTCTTGCACAGGTTTGAAATACCTATATGCCTCTTTATCTACCCAGCTTTTCTAAGGAGAGCATCTGAATGGATTTTCTCTCAGTTTTAGGTGAAACACACAGAGAAGCAGCTCTTGGCTTCCAGGTTCACCACAATGCCGGGTCATCACACTCCCTCACTGCACTGTGGGGGGTACCTGTCAAGCTCAGGGCCTGAAAGCATGGGGGCACCTGCTTTCCCCCCACCTCTTTTTTTTTTTTTACCTCTTAATTAGCAAAGGACAAACTGAAAAGAGAAACATACTAATTAAGTGGTGACTTTCCCAGGCTCATAGCATTGCCTTGCATTGGCAGATGCTGGCTTTGACTTCCCAGCTCTTGGTTTTTCACAAAGATGGCTACAGAAGATGATGGTTTGTAAACCACCCTTTGCCTTAGAGCCAGAGAAGAACTGGGAAACATCAGGATGAAGGAGGCAAGTCTCAAATGAATGAGAGAAAAGGGGATGCCAGAGGTCCCTGCCAGGAACAAAACACAAAGGCAGGCAGCAGAGCTCAAGGAGGATAGCTAGGTGGCACTGTAGTGGATAGAGCACTGGCCCTGGAGTCAGGAGGATCTGAGTTCAAATCCAGCCTCAGACACTTACTACATGTTTGGCCCTGGGCAAGTCCCTTAACCCTGTTTGCCTCAGTTTCCTGATCTGTAAAATAAGCTGGAGAAGGAAATGGAAAACAGATCCAGTGTCTCTGCCAAGAAAATACCACAAGCGGTCATGGAGAGTCAGACACGGCTAAAACACATCAGCAAGCTCAAAGAGCAAAGGAAATGTACAGCTGTGAATTGGACTGGTCCTTCAGTCAATCACCTCAACACCTCAGTTGCCTCATCAATAAAATGGGGGTAATGACATTAACATACTAGACAAGTGGGGCAGCTTCTAAAAATCTAACTTCCAAAGGCCACTCCTTAACTGGTTACCACAATGACCACGCACATAAACCTGGTAATGTCTGAAATACTTTTAAAAAGTGAAATGAGCAATATTTGAATGCTGCTCTTGTGTTCCTGTCCCAGTGGCTGTTCTGAACTTTGGACTGAAGCTATAATTCAACTATATAGAACCATACTACAAAGGCATAAATTGTACCAGGCAGCCCTTTTAAAGCTGGCTTCTGTGTAACATAAAGACATGGGCAGGTATTTATATGGGAGATAAACTGTAACAAACTTAAACATTTGTTCCCATTCCAAGAGAAGCTACTGGGCAATAGGGGGACTGGTGATGTACCCTGGCTTTAGGAGGGGGAAATCTTCCAGAGCATCTGGTTGTGCTAATATGGCTTCCTTCAGCAGAATCCTTTGGAAGGGGACACTGGGGTATGTCATATGTAGGTAGTACTGGCCCTATCAGATAGTCCAAGACCTTCCTACACAGCATTTTGGTCACCTTCAAGGACGTGGAATGTTTGCCTGTAGGAGGAGATTGGCTGAGGGGAGTTCATCTGCAGGATCAAGATTTAGGGCTAGGATTAGAATGCCAATCAGAGTCCAAGCAGGGATTGAGATTCTGGGTTGTATTCATGTGGTGTTTTATAAACCTTTTGTATTTCTCTGGAGTGGTTCCAACTGCAGAAAGGGCCCAATTGTGTGCAGGACTGGGAGTGAGGTCTTAGATTTGCATTTCTAAGTGACCACCTGTACTGACCCCTCTCCCTCCCCTTCTCTCCCTCTCATGTGGTCTCCCAGGAGATGAACATCCAGAACCTTACAAGCTACAGAAAGAGTGTGATGTCTTTGGCTGAAGCCGGGAAGCTCTATCGCAAGGACCTGGAGATTGTGCTCTGTAGTGAGCCCCCCATGTAAAAGGGGGTGGGCGCCTGTACTCCTCCTCTCCACCCCACTTCTCCTCTCTATTCTTCTGCCCTGCCGCTTCTCCCGAGACCTAGAGATTATGAGGCCCCAAAAATCCCCTGCTACCCAGCACAGTACCCCCAGGGAGCAGGAGAGGAAAGGAGCAGCAGCTGCTGATGGATGTCCCCTGAGCCTTCTGTCCCACATCACTTCCACCCCACCCCAGGCTAGCCTTGCTGCTCTGCTTGTAATCCGGATTAGGGGAGAGGGGCCCTAGTTCTCTTTGCTGTGATGCATGAGCTCATCATTGTATGATTTAGGCTACTGCGTCCAATAGGGTGACAGTCTATCTTGCTCCCCAGTGTCCCTCTTCTGCCCTGGCTTTCCAAGTCTCCCCTGACCCCTCTAGCTAGTGGTGTGTAGTTCATTCCTTCTTCCAGTTTCTGACTGTGGCAAGAATGTGACCTGCCTTGCCTTTTCCATTTTGGTTTTTCCCTTTTTTCGGTTTCAGTTTCTTGTCTTATTCACCAAAGAAGAGTTTACAAACAATAAAATGGAAAAGTTCTGCTACTCAAGTTCACCCACTGACTCACAACCTGTATTCCTTCTTTCCTGTTAGCTGCCCTAACCCCAAATGGGGTTAAGGAAGTGGCTTCTGCCTCCTTTGGCACAAAGAGAGTGGGAAATAGCCATGGGAATGCCTCATCAGTGGCACATTGCCTACCTAGGAAGATACAGTCCTGCATCCTGGGCTCCCTGGGAGCTCAGGAGAGAAGCTAGGGCTAGATATATCCACTTGGAGTCATTTACATAGACATAATAAGGAAACTTCACACAGAGAGAGGCTGCAGAAGGAAGAGAGCACAAGACAGAGCTTTGAGCTATACTCACAGTCAGGGGAGCAGCAAAGGAGACAGGCAAGAAGAGAACCAAGAGAAAATAGGATCATGACATCCCATAGGAAAAGAAGGTTATGACATCCCAGAGAGGGTGGTTGACAGTATTCAAGACTGCAGAGGTATCAAGGATTAGGATTGAGAAAATGCCATCTAATCTGGCAATTCAGAGATCAATGGTGACTTTGAAGACGGCAGTTTCAGTTGAGTAAGGAGTCAAAGGTAAGGAAGAGGTTAAGAGCCATGGTGATTCACTTAATGGAAACAGGGATGTTTTGGGGAAAGTGTAGTTTAGAAAGAAAGATAATGAAATCCCAACCCATCCTGCCTGTACATGCTTGTGTTGCTCACTCCCCTCAAACAATGAAAAGTGAGGGGGAAGTAGGGTAGAGAGGAGAGGGAGGGGAAGGAGGATGGGAGGATTAGTCATTGGGCACTGCCCTAGAGCAAAGAGCATTCTGTTGAAGGGCATCTATACCAGCCACTAAGTGAAAGAGAACAGAATGTAGGCTTCCTGGATGGCACAGGGGGGAATTTTGCCAGTACAACAAGGTAGGGGCGTGGGTCATTAGGCTTTAATTGTCCTGAGGGACTCTCATCTTGTGCAACCAAGGGAGACCAACAATAGGTGAGACAGAGCTGGGGAGCACTGGGGGGTCTGATGTAGTTGCATTGGAGATGCTCAAAATAGGCTCCTAGAGGGTGGGGAAGGGCCGCTACTTTGGAGACCTTGCCCTTCACACATGGGAAGCAAAGTAGGCACTGACACTGACCCTGCCTGAGCAGAGAACCATCCAAGAATTCTGTACCCTGCACCGGTTTCTGAAAGCACCACATCCTCCCCCTCTTACCTCACTCTTCCTTCTCAGATTAATTGGCACCAACTCTAATAACCTCCTTTCCTCCCACTCTATCACTCTCCCCTCATCCACCAAAAGTAGGATAACGAAAATGACCAAACCTCTCACCAATCAATAGCATTCATTAGGTAACTCCTGTGCATCTGTGCCACACACTATGTGGGGGTGGAAGAGGAAGAGAAGAGGTGGTGGAACATTGCCTCTGAGGAGCTCAGGCAGGGGTGACTTTGCCCCCATTCCAGTCAGGAGCATGAGGCAGTCATACTTTTGCCCTAATTCCAACATTGCTTGCTGGACTTTGAAGGACTCAGCTCGGAATGAGTCCTACGTTTAAAACCACTGCTCCCTATTAACATCAGCCTCTGTGTACAGGCATAAGGAAAGAAGTCCTGGTCTCAGCACAAAATCTCTATTGACTAGAGATCACACAGACCTTAAAACCTTAAAACTTGGCAGGGAGGGAATAACAATTTATCAAGTGCTTGCTTGATAGACACTGGGCTAAGCATTTGACGATTATCTCATCTGATCCTCACAACAACTATGGGAGGTGGGGGCTTCACTATACTCAGCATCTGTTATTAAGGGAGAGGCGGGTGAGGTTCAAAGTAACTGGTATCAAAAAAGACCATCAAGGAACATTAACTGAAAAGAAAATAATTCTTCTATTAGCATGCAAGGTCCTTAAGAGAAGGAATCACCTTGGTTTTGTGGTGGTGGAGTAGTCTTGTATTCATGGTGCTTAGCACAATGCCTGGCACAGAGGAAGCAGTTAAAAATGCTCTTTCTATCATCTCTTCCTCATTCTCCCCAACCGCCTGCCAAGTCTTGGTATTTTTACCTAAACATCACATCATCCGTCCCTTTCTGTCTACCTCCATGGCCACCAGCCTGGTCCAGATCTGTGGTGCTTCTCGCCTGGACAGTTACAAGGCAGGAGCCTCCTCAGGGGTCTGCCTGCCTTAAATCCTGCCCTGTTCCAATCCATTCTCCACACAGCTAATAAAATGATTTTCCTAAAGTGGAGTTCTGATCATGAGCTTATCGACTAATGTCCAACAATTTCCTTTGGGATCAAATATAAACTCCTCTGTTCAGCTCTTAAAGGCCATGACAACTTGGCTCCAACCTGCCTTTCCTCCCCGTACTTTGTGGTCCAGCTACACTGGCCTTCTTGCTGTGGAACTTCACCTCCCATCTCCAGGTCTTTGCTTGGACTGTGCCCCATACTTGAAATGTTTTCCCTCCTTTTTGCCTCTCAGAATCCCTTATTTCTTTAAAAACTCCATTCAAGGCTACCTTCTATTCAAATGAAGCCTTTTCTGCTCCTTAGAATTTGTCTCCCCAAACAGACTGTAAGCTGCTTGAGGGCAGGAGATATTTCATTTTTGTCCTTATATCTCCAGGGTTGAGCACGGTGTTTGGTACACTGGGGGTGCTAAATATATTGGTTGGTTGTTGTTCTTCCTGCTCAAAGAGGACCAAAATGACATCACTTATGTGGGAGTTAAGATATAGTGTGTCCAGCTGTGGCTGACCACATTCATGTCAAAAGCTTCGACTGGAGGCCTTGAGGAGATTGTGTATTGTCCTGGAAACAAAGCCTGGAATAAAGAGGACTGGATTTGATTCCTGGTTCTGCTACTCACTATTGGACAAGTCCCTTACCTTCCCTGAGCCTCAGTTTCCTTGTCTGTAAAGTGAGAATTAAAGTATTTGCACTACACCCCTCACAGTACTGTTGTGGAGATTAAATGAGAAAAGCACGTGAAAGCGCTTTGCAATCACACATTGTTGTACACAAACATGAAGAACCCCGCTTTGCATGTATCTCAGGTAGGATATTTCCCAGACTGGCCCAATCTTAGAAGTACCTTGTCTCCAAAAAGAAGGGAGAATAATTTGCATACTCTCACAGGAAAGGGGTCAGTGATCACCAGCAGGGTTAACATGTCTGTGTGAGCACTAGACTCAGTAAAGATAATCCTTTACCATGACAGCAAAAAAAAATGCGCTTTTTTTTCCCAAAATGCTCTGACCTTTACCATTGCTGTCAGGCTGTCTCAGCTCTCCAAAGTTCTGGACTTTATTGATCTAAGCCCTGCTAGTCCTTCATTTTGTGACACTCCAATGAAGTAATGTGTGAAAGTACTTTGCAAATAGAAGAACTGGGATTATTAATATTGCCACAAGATGAAATCCATTGAACCAATAGGGAGGGCTTCCTCTGTGCAAAGCATTCTCCTACGTACTAAACAGGCTCCATCGACAGGTAGGACTCTTGCCTTCAAGGAGTTTACAATCTTGGGGAGATAAGGCATAAGATAAAAGCCCATAAAAAGTTAAATAACTTCAGAATCAAACAATTCAAGAGATGTCACAAGTCCACTGAATATTCTGTGATTGGAAGTACTGAAGAACCCCTTGGGGAAGTCTAGCCAATGTCCTCTTGGTGATTGATGTCCTGTCACTGACTGCCTGGAAAACATGGAGGCCAAGAGAGGTGATCTCCCTTCTGGTCTCCAGCTAGCAAGGTCAGCCTTGGCTCTCCTCAGTCCTTTCTGTCACAACTGCCCTTTCTGAAACGTTCACCACTACATGTCTCATGCCAAAGCGTTCTGGTGCCAGCCGCTGGCCAGGCTGGGGAGAGCAGGTGGCCATGTTTCTGGATTCCTGTGGGGGCACAGCTTGGCCTGGCTCCATCTCATTAGTGCTTCCCAGAACTTGGTTTGCTGAGATCCCTCGGCTGTCATCCTGTCATATCAGAGGAGCCTAGGGAACTTGGACTCCAGCAAAAACATGATTTTTTCTTTTAATGATACCTTTTAGCCCTTTCTGAGAGCAGCTATCTTTGTTCATCTGGCTGCAAACAACCAACAGGAGCACTGTGAATGGTTTCTTAAGATTCTTTCAAATGTAAGGAGGCCGGAAAAAAGCTATGTGGGATGAAGCTGACAAGGAACATGGGGTGAATTTGAGTTTTGCCCTTTTCTTCCTGTCCCCAAATGCCAGTTAAGAGCTGCCTACATTCAGACTCACCAAATCATTAAGAGTCAATGAGCAGGTGGATTCACTCTTTGCAACTCCAAACAAGAGCCTTAGGAAAATCCTACCAAAAGTTTCATCCATCTGGGAACTTTTTCTGCACTTTTCAAGCAAGGGAATGGAGCCTACTATAAAATCAAGAGATTACTGATGAATATTAATTATTGTGACTAATATTAACATTAATCAATATCAGTGATGTTTTCAGAGTCAAAGAACCACAGAACACCAGAGATCATCTAGTTCAATTGCCTTAGTTCAGGGGGTGGGGAACCTGAGGCCTTAGAGTCACATGTGGCCTTCTAAATCCTTAAGTGTGGCCTTTCGACTGAATCCAAACTTTACAGAACTAATCCTAAAGGACTTAGAAGGCCACATGTGGCCTTAAGGCCGCTGGTTCCCCACTCTTACTTTAGTTCATAGATGAGGAAAATGAGAGTCCCATAGAGAAAAAGTCATTTTCTCAAGGTCACCTTGCAAGACAAAAGCCTAGCCAAGATTAGAACACAGTCTCCTCTCTTTCAGGCCTGTGTTCTTTCCACCCTGAGAAGAGAGTTCAGTCATTAAAAGATTTCAGTAGTTCCTGGCACAGTAGCATAGTAGTTTGTTGAAAAAATTTGTCAAATGCAGCTGAAGTGAAGGAGGCAACAGGCCTTGAGACATGATTCTCAACTATTTTCTGCATCTACTGTCTCCTTTCAAGAGGGGGAAACACCCAAGAACTTTGTCATTTATCTACGTGTGTTATTGGGGTTCACAAGGTGACACAACGTCCCTAGAGTCAGACCTGTGTATAGGTTGTACATAGCACATGTTTAATGGATCTTTGTTGAACCAAATATATCTAACAGCTTCAATCTAGTTCTCCTCTATCCCCTCCCCCCCCCCAAAAAAAATCCTGATTCAGAATCCCCCAAGGAATTTCTTATTTCTCTCTAGGAGTCAGCCCTAGTCTGAACAGCATCTGAGTGTTACTGGGGTATATTGAGAAGACAATGGAGATCATAAATTCAGTCAAGAAAAGCTAAGTCTGGGATTTATGGAAAAGAAGGTTGGGACAAAATGGAACAGGGAAAGAAAAGGAAGAGAATGAGAGAGGAAAACAAGAAGGAAAACTCTTAAATGAGAAAAATATTCTCAACCCATATCTCTGATAAAAGTATGACATCCAAGATAAAAGGAAGCAATATAAATGTATAAGAACAGGAGCCATTTCTCAACAGCAGAAGCAATCAAAGGACAGGAACAGACAAGCAATTTTCAAAAGAATAGACATAAACTATCAAAAACCAAATGAAAGAATGCTCCAAAAACTAATAACAAAGAGAAATGCAAATTAAAGCAACCCTGGGACTGTGCTGCTCATACTCAGCAGACTGGCAATAATCACAAAAGATGAAAATGTTAAATGTTGGAGAGACTACGGGAATAGAGGCATACTAATATACTTTTGGTGAACCTATGGATTGGCTCAACCATTTAGGAAAGCTAATCGACATTTTCTTAAAAAGCCAATAAACCATACAAACTCTGCCCCCAAAGAGGTCACAAAAGGACAATCTCATATTTAGAAAAATATTTTTTCAGCCCTTTTGTATTAACAAAGAACTAGAAGGTTAGTTGTGAAATGACTGAACAAACTGTGGAATAAGAATGTAAGAATATTGCTGTGATGTAAGGAATAACAAATAGGAAGAATTCAGAGAAACTTGGGAAAATTTGAAAGAACTGATAAGAGCAAAATAAGCAGAACCAGGAGAACAAGATCAGAACTCTGATCAGTGCAATTTCAGAGGACTGACCATTAAGCAGACATTTTACCTTTTGGTAAAGAGGTAGAATACAGTAAGTGTGAAATGAGACATATTTTCAGACATGGTGGATGTGTTGATTATTCTTGCTTAACTATAAGTATTATTTGTTAATAATAAAAAGTTTGTTCTCATTATTCATTCCATTGGTAATAATTCTTCTTTACAACTTGACTAACGTTTAATGTGAAGGTATATGTAGAACCTATATCAGACTGCATGACACCTGGATAGGAGGGGGAGAAATTTTGGAATTCAAAAACCTGTGGAACTGAATATTGTAAACTAATAGCAAATAAATTTAAATTAAAAAGAGCTGGAGGGGATGGGAGCATTTCAAAGTGACTGGTGTCAAAAAGGCTCTCAGCAAACATTAGTTAAAAAGAAAATAAGAGTGGTAAGGAGAAGCCAAGGGATGGAAGAGGAAGGGACTGAGGTAATACAGAGAAAGAATAGTGACAGAACAAAACAAAAATGAAAAAAGATTAAGAGTGATTTGAGCAATACTTTAGACTGCAGTAGAAAAAGCAATGCTGCTTCGAATATTTGCTGTTTCACAAAATCTTTTAGGGCCTTTTGCTAGGAGCTTTCCATGTCTGAGGGTGACACAAAAGAAGGACTGACAATTGACTTTTAAATGGGCACAAAAAGCAGAAACAGTGAGGCACCTCCTTCTTTGGAGCGGTTTGGTTCACATGAAAATCCAGCCATTGGCCCAGAAAAACCCAAGAATGAAGATTTCACTCATGGAGCAATGGCCTCTCCTAGTGGCTTTATGATGAAAACAGCAACCAGCTAAGAAAATCTCTGTAGCAGAGAGTTTCTATGGCTCAATCAGTGGCATGGGATGCAAAAACCAAAGGTATTGATGCAGCTTTTTAAAATACAATCAACAGGCTTCCTATCTCCTCCCATCCAGACACAACACAAAAATGGAGGGTCACTGCCATGGTAAATGGAAGGCCACACAGGGAGTATCCACATAAAACACATCAAGATGAGGGGCCTCCTGAATAGAGCACCGGCCCTGGAGTCAGGAGGACCTGAATTCAACTACGGCCTCTTAATAGCTGTGTGACCTTGGGAAAGACACTTAACCCCAATTGCTCTGCCTTCCCCCTCCAAAAAGCAAAAAAAAAAAAAGATGACGGACCGGCTGTCATCAAGGGCAGGCAAGACTGAGAAAAGATGGTCTGGTCACGTGCACGAGGGAGGCATAACTGATGGATGGTCCAGGCGTTGCCAGGGCAACCAGGGGCATCCAGAAAAGGGAGAAGGTTCACGGCATTTGGGTGGAAGGCCAGCGCGGGGCTGCAGACAAGAGTAAACTGTGACCCTGCGCTCGGCACAGCTACAGGGAATGCCATACAATCAATCCCGGACCTGCCCTGGACAGCAGGAGCAGAAAGAGGCGGGGGAGGCTGCGGCCCGGGGAGACCTGCGCGAGGGCGCCGGCGCCAGCTCTGTCCCTTTCCTCCGCCTCGGGAGAGCTGGGGCGCTGGGACCTGCGCGGAGTCCTCCTGGTGCTAGGGGGCGCTGCTACGCAGGGGCAGCGCTTCCGGGGCGGTGCCTCTTGTGGAGCTCCGGGGGCGGGCTTTATCTTTACCTTCAGCTGACCGGCAGAGGAGGCTCTGTGTGCCTGCGTCCGCCATCCCTCTCGCCCACAGTCGCTCATCTCTCCGTCTCTATTCGCCATGGCGCTGCTGCATTCCTGCCGCCTGCTCTCCGGAGCCTCTTCCTTGTACCCGGGCCTCGGCGCGGCCGCCGCCGCCAGAGCAAGGTAAGAGGCTGAGGGGCGTGAGGACGCTGGCGAGCCCGGTGGGCGAGGAATTTTGTCCTTCTGCGGCTGCCGGACGCCATGGTGACGTCGGGCCTGGGGAGCAGGGACTCGAGGCTCGCGAGGCTGTGCGCCCGTAGCTCTCCGATTGGCTCCGGCGGGCCAAGGAGGTGGGACAGGCGGCGGGGGCACGTGTGCCCTTGAAAGGGCTAGATGGAGGGTGGCGGGGCGCGTGCCCCCAGGGCCGGTCTGCCCGGCGACACCCCCCCCCCCCTTCCAGTCCCTGGGACTGCGAGAGAGAGGGCGGGCGGGAAGGGGCCAGACCGTGGGGCGGGGGGGGAGGCGGGGAAGGGAGCTTCGCCCTGGGGTCCCCGGTAACTGCATTTCCTTGGAAGCCCTTTGTCTTTAATGCATCCTTGCATCCGAGGAGGGGTCTCGAGGCCCTTCCGGGCCGCCGACCCTTCCAGCCTGCTCCCTTTCCCCCTCGCCGCGCCCTGGATTTACTGAACTTAATCCCTTCGGAGGAAGGCTGCTTCCTGATCCTTCCAAGACATGCCTCAGCTTAAACTCCAGAGCCGCAGGGAACCAGGACGGCCCCCAGGACACCCCCGGAGGAGGGAAGCAGGCGGAGCCCGGGCCGCGTGTGTCCGGCTGCGGGTTCCTCTCGGCTGTGTGTCCCTCCCGGCTGTGTGTCCCTCCCGGCTGTGTGTCCCTCCCGGCTGTGTCCCCGGCAGAGCACGGGGTCTGCGCAGCTGCTTCAGAGCACGAGGTGTCGGTGCTTCCTGCCACCTCAGAGAGCGAAACGCCTTCCCCAACAACATGATCCCTTTCCCATTCCTAACCCGGTGAATTCCAGGAGGGCCCAAAAGTTAGATGGGAGGAGGAAGGAACAAATTCCCTTAGTTCTTTTTCCCGGTGAGGGCCCCCCAGGACAAGCTGGACATTTGTGGTACAGGTCCTTTTTGTCCTCTCAGCGCTCCTCAGAATAATGTTTTTAAAATACATTAAATTAAAAGAATTAAAATGTGCAAGTTAAATTACTTTGCTTTACAAAGGAAGCCCAGAACACCGAAATATTTTTTATTAAGAAATGAATTCATACACCCCAAATTAAGCATCCTTGTCCTAATAATCCAACCGAGGCAGTGGATTCCACAAGTGAAATTCCCGCAGCCTTCCCTAGACACATTCCCTTCCTGCGATACTTGTTTCTCTTACTCTGTAGCCAAGGTCTGTTCTTTAGTGTAGTTTTCCAGTGTGTATAAAAATTATGTTCCTGCTGTGCTGTAGTGCCTACAATATAGCCTAAGTGCCTGATTGTATTATGTCTTAAAAATGTACATGCCTTAATTCAAAAATTCTTTATTTCTTAAAAAAATGCTAATTAACATCTGAGCCTTCAGCAAGTCCTGGTCCTTTTGCTGGTCTAGGGTCTTGCCTCTGTGTTGATGGCTGCCGACTGATCAGGGTGGTGGTTGCTGAAGGATGGGGTGGCTGTTGCTGAAGGATGGGGTGGCAGTGGCAATTTCTTAAAACGACAATAATGAAGGATGCCTGCTCGAATTGGCTCTTCCTTTCATGTGAACACTTAGGCCATTGTAGGGTATTAATTTCAAACTGTTGGGTGGTGTAGTCAGAATACACACATTTAGGGATTAAATTCACTGTCTTAGATGGGTTTAGTTTGTAGCTCCCCAAAACAATTAAAATGGTGACATCAAAGATCACTGATCACCATGGAGATATAATAATGAAAAAGTTTGAAATATTGCAAGAATTAAGGAAACATGATACAAAGACATGAACTCTGAGCACATGCTGTGGGGGAAATGGCGCCAATAGACTTGTTGAAGGCTGGGTTGCCACAAACCTTGAATTTGTCAAACAGAAAACCACACTATCCAAAGCATAATAAAAAGGTATATAAATAAAATAAAAAGAGGAACTGGGAAAGCTCTGTACCAAAGCAAATTTGGGAAAGGAATGGTTAATATGAGATGTATCAGAAGAGGAAAAACTTGAAATTCCACAGTAATAAAATGCTAAGTAACTTCTTTTGATACTGGCTGTGTGAGCAAAAGCAGGAATTACTGACAGCCTACAAAGGCTGAGTATTTTCTGCAAGGCAGTAAAGTCATGTTTAACTTACTACAAAATAGGGAAGACAGAGTCAGTAATGGAATGGAGGATGATGAGGTCTTTTTCATCAAACTTTTTAAAACCTAAATTGCTCTTATTGGTGATATGCTAATTAATGTGTTCTCATCCAGTGACCAAATTATTTGTATTTGAAAAGAGAAATGGTTCCTTTTGGCTAGGTGTAATTTTTTTTTCCTTAAAACTAACAAATTCATCTTTCTGTTCTGTTAGAATGAGCATGATAGAATAGAATCCTGGAGAAACCTACTAGGACAGGTGAGGAAGCTGGAGCCCCTGAGGGCTAACTGACTTGCATATATGGCCTTCTCATTTCAGCTATTTCTGATGCATACCATGAAATCCACTATAGAGAAATAAAAGCTAGACTTTGTGCTTAGAGCAGAATTAAAGCCATTGAAGTTCACAGGATGAATCTGGATGTGGAGACTAGGGCTTTTTAAGAAACAGCTCTCTGCCAAAGGTAAAATTAAATGGGGGGGGGGGGCAGTATAGGTAATGTGTTATATATTTTGGAAGGGAAAGGTACAAAGCCATAAGTTTGTGACTTGGGGTGGGTAGAAAGGGTTTCACAAACATTATAAAATATGAGTTTGTAGTAAGAGTCTGCTCAGATTAAATACAGAGCCATTCACAAAAAATTTCATCCAGTTGACATTTCAGATCTTCAGCCCACAACATCTAATGGAGAATGTTTGTCTACAATAGCTCTAGAAGTAGGGTAGTTTAACACCCATAGAGTAAAGTTAGAATTTTGAATAAGCCCTTCTATCAGGTTCACTTTGGCTGGCAAGTACTCTGAAATCCAAATGCAAATTCTTGATCTCAGGTAAAATATGCCTCTATAATTCTTTGATTATTTAATGGTCTTCTTCTCTGTCCATCTGCTCAAACACAGTATGATCTTGACTCACTTAGAGAACAAGTACCAGAGGGTAAGGAAGAAAGAAAAAGGGAAGGAAAGGAAACATTTAAGTGCTGACCATCTACATGCCAGGTGCCATAGAAAGACTTGATCCTCATGACAACCCTGAGAGGAGGGTACTATTTTTATCCCCATTTTGTAGTTGAGGAGCCGGGAGGCAGACAGCAGTTAAGTGACTTGTCCAGGGTCACACAATCAGTAAGTGTTTGAGGCTGCATTTGAACTCGGGTTTTCCCGACTCCAGGGCTAGCATATTATGCACTATACTACCTAGTTGTCTCTAGTCAGCTGAGTTTTCCAGGTGTTTGAATATTTACAGCCTTGAAACAGTGTGTTTCTTTGAAAGTATCTAATGTAACCTTTAACGTCTCAGGATTATCATTGTACATATGAGTTACTTTTAATAGGCAACATGAGTGTTCCACTTTAGCTGGAGTGCTCAGGAAACCTGAGCCGTATATAATGCAGTGGTGTCAGTATCGAGGCCAGTAAGGGCTGTTCGGCCTTTTCCTGAGTGGTCCCAAACTATTGTACTTTTTGATTCAGCTTGGTCATTGATTTGTCCTTCCTAGCTGTCCTTTCTCATTTCTCCTTGTTGTCCCTATATCTTCCTCTAGTATCCTTTCACCTCTGAAATCTTGGCTGCTGAGGCCCCTTTCAGTTTGCTTTTTTGGTTCTTGGCTGTAAGCTTGATAGGTGAAGAGATATTATGCCTTTCCATGTGGTATGATAGGAAAACTTTATTATGTGTCTTTCTGAGCTTTTTCCCTTTCCTCGGTTTTGACACCTAGTTCTATTACAAATTAACAATTGGATTTTTGCTAAGTACCTATAACCTCTAGAAATTCTAGTATTTGGATTGTTAAACACAAATTTGAAGGAAAAATAGAACCCAAAACAAACTCCTTTTACTTAATTGCTTTTTGGGTTGTTCCATATTACACAGTATTTGTCCGTGACACATGTGACCTACGTTTGTATTTTCATATAATATTAAAGGACATGAATGAAGTCTTAAATAGTAACCTACTTAAAGCTATCTTAATTTAAATAGCATTTTACTTCAATCAAGAGCCCTTAGATAACTTGATGGTGTGGGGAATTTTTCCCTTTCAGTGGTCAAGGAGGCAGAGGCCAGAAACAGATGTACTTATCAAAATGTAACTAGTTACGTGAAGGCCTCCCACCTATTCTTTCTAAAGATTGCTCAAAAGCCAAATTCTTAGAATCTTTCCTCTGTTAAGCTACAAAGTTTTGCCTCTTTTCTAAACCTTTCTTTAAATTGTGAGGAAGTATATCTTGAGTTATTTCAGAAAAATGGTATCATCTTTAATCTCCCATGACCAGAGTCAAATAAATAATTAAGAACAAATAGTTTATAAGTCATTTGTGTAATGCTTAGTGGTTTTGCAGAACATTTTACATATATTAGTTCATTTGAATCTTCACAGTAACCCCATGAGACATGTATTACAGTGGTGTTCCATTGGAGAAATAAAGAAACCGAACCAGAAGGGCTAAGTTATCTGCCCATTTATCTTTGATATTAAAACAACTTTAATGTCCTTCCTCAGCTACATGATGATGAAATAAATAGGGTGGGAACAAGTAGCTGTGTGTGATTTGTTTAGTCTCATCATTTCAAGTCTATCTGAAATCTCCGAGTTTAAAAAAAAAAACTTTCTTCAGCCTCATTTTTTAGGTACCTATTCTTAGTACCTAATATGTGTTCATTTCCAATAACTTATGCTAGCATATAACATAAGCAAGCCAACGTTCCGAGACTTACACTTGATATTATAGAGATTTTTTCTCCTTGGCTTTTAAGACATTCCCTGTCTACCAATTCCACTATTAATAGCAGCAGTTCTCAACCTGTGGGTCGTGACCCCTTTGGGGTCGTACAACCTTTTCGCAGGGGTTGCCTGAGACCATTGGAAAACACATATTTCAGATGGTCTTAGGAACCTACTGTATCCTCCTCCAGGAGGGTCTGCCCACATGCAGACACACCCACATCCAACTATTAAAGGGTCATGGCATTAGGAAGGTTGAGAACCACTGATTTATAGACAAAGAATTTCATATACAGGTACATATACAGTTTCGTAACAGGTACAGCCCTTTCAAATGTCCATTTAAGACATATGAGAGAATAAAACAACTTTGTAAAAACTGTAGTTTTCACTTTTTGAACACCTGAAATCCCTGTTGACATGCCTTTTATTGCCCCTTCCTTAAAATGACATCTCAGCAAGTCCTGCCAAGACATACAACAAGGCTACCCATCTCCCCAGTATGAACTCTAGCAAAACATTCAAGTTCTCGCTGGCCCAAATAATGATCAAGAAATCCAGTGAGTGGCAAAGAATTGGAAATTATGGGGATGTCCATCAATTGGGGAGTGACTAAGAAATGAGGAGCAGACGGACTTCATATTTACCTGGAGAGACATATATACAAACTGATGCTGAACAAGAAGAACAGAACCAGGAGAAATTTGTACGCTATTATAGACACAACGTATGTGTGGCGACCAACTTTGATAGATTGGACTCTTTTCAACACTGAGGTTATAAGACAATTCCAGAAGACTCAAGATGGAAAGAGATGTCTACATTCAGAGAAAGAACTAGAAAGAACAGAGTTTAAATGCACATTGAAGCAAACTACCTGCTCTCTTTCGTTTTCTGGTTTGATTTTGTTTCCTCTTTCCCAGTGTTCATTCCATCGGTTACAATCCTTCTTTACAACCTAACTAATTTCTAATGTGAAAGTATTTGCAGATCCTATACTTGACTGCATTCCACCATGGGAAGAGACGGAGGGGGAAATTTTTGAAACTCAAGGGAATGTGGAACTGAATCTCGTAAACTAAAAGTAAATAAACAAATTAATAAAGACCAAAAAAAGAAAATAAGCATTTTTAATTGAAAATAAAATAAAATAGGGGCGGCTAGGTCACTCAGTGATTAGAGCACCAACCCTGGAGTCAGTAGGACCTGAGTTCAAATGCGGCCTCAGACGCTCAACACAAAAACTAGCTGTGTGGCCTTGGGCAAGTCACTTAACCCCAATTGCCCTCCAAAAAAAAGAAAAGAAAAGAGGACCTTGACTTTAAAAAAAATCCAGTGAGAAACTGTTTCCTCCCTAGAACTACATTAAAAGTTAGCCAGAAGCCCAACTGCAGTAGGAAAATATGCCCACTGGTGTCCCCCAGGGTGACCAGATTTCCTGGGATATTGCATCCAGAGCTATAGAACAGAGAGCTCCCTGAGAAATCTTCAGGGTAGGAATTGGAAGCTCCAGGTGAAGATCAACTAGTGCAGACCAGTGTGGTGTCACATCACTCAGGCCAGGGCATCTAAGGTCTCTAACACTATCCTGAGATCTCTGAAGATAGTAGAATAAGAGCCAAGGGACCTCACCCTTAGAGCCTGCAGTCCCCACAAGAACTCACAGTACCAGACCAAGCACCCCATGTAAAAACAGCAGGAGGCAGAGTAAAGACCTGTCCAACAAATGGACTCTCCCTGAAAACTAAGATGGGCCAAACAAGTCAGTGACTCCATGAAAGCAATAAATATTAGAACAAACTGAGAAGATGGAAAAATAGAAGAAAATGCAAACTAGGTGTTGTTTGGTTTTGTTTGTTCTTAACTGACCTGGAAAACAGGTCAAAGAGAAATCATTTAAGAATCCTATACACAGTAGTTCAGTAAATCATGAAAGAAAACTGCCCAGATCCATGAGATCCAGAAGGCAGAGGGAAAAAGAAGAGAATACACTGATGAGCTCCTAAAGAAACCCCCAAAGAAAAGGTCCCGGGACCATGTTGGCCAAAATCCAGGGCTTCCCTGTCGAAGGAAAACTACAGCAAGCATCCAGATAGAAGCAGAATACTCTCCTGTCTCAGTTTGCATGGCACTTCTCTCCTGCTTGTCTGACACTCCTCCTGTCTCCTTGCTGGATCTTCATCCAGGCTACCCCACTAACATTGGTGGCACCTCAAAGCTTTGACCTGGGCCATCTTACCTCCCTTTATCCCATTTCATTTGGTGATCTCATCAGCATCCCCGTTTTCAGTTGTCTCTGTCCAGATGGTCTTTTTGATCTTCCTTTTACAAGAGACTCCTGTATCCTTCCTCCCAGCATTTCCCCATCTGTCCATCTCTCTTCCATGGCTTCCTTCACATCTCAGGTAAAGTCCTATCATCTGCTCTTCCTTAATGCTGGGTCTCCTCTCTGGAATGACGTCCTACATTATCTTGTATTTCTCTTGTCTGTACAGAATTGTTGGCACATTGTCTCCTTCAGACTTTGAGGTTCTTGCCTTTCCTTGTGGCAGCCAGAGAGCCCCAGGGTCTCACCCACTCCCGTTGCCACACTTAACACTGTTCCTGGCATCTAGTAGGTGCTTAGTAAATGCATGCTGACTGACAGGAAACCCTGGAATACGCTTCCAGAAGGAAGAGAGGATTACAGCCCAAAATACCTCAGCCAACAAAGCTGGGTATAACCCTACAGGAGAGAAAAGGGGTCCTATGTTAACAGAAATTTAAGAAATTCAGGTGACAAGACCAGAGCAGAGTAAGAATGTTGAAAGGTAACTTCTTATGAGTCCTCCAAGGTGAGGCATGCTGCCTCCATTGTGACAGAAAGGCAATGGACTCAGAATGCAGATTGAGACATTTTTTGGATATGTCTAATGTTGGGATTTGTTTTGTATGATTCTACATGTTTGTAATAAGGGTTTTGTTTTTCTTAGTGGGGAGGGTGGTGTTGGACAGGAAGCAAGGCAGATTATCTTTGAAAAATTCTTTAAAAACACAGGAGTTCAGAGAAACATTGTTAAAAAAAAATTTTTTTAACAATTAAAAAGGATCATTATGATAAAGTAGAGGGAGAAGAACTAAATGTCCCTTAATCTCCCCAGTGTATTGAGGGAATTAAATGAGGAAAAACAGGAGTAGTAGTGGGGTGGAGGGATGGATTGGTTTTGTTCTCAGGGTTTGAAGAGGGGGGAAGGAAGAGTTCAAGGACTATGGGGGTCTGCATACACAAAGGAGGGAGTATAACCACACCAGTGGGGTTCATGAGAAGATTGTACAAGCATGAGGGAAGGGCTGGGGGGGACTAGGGATCATGAACCTTACTCCGGAGTGAAACGGACAGTAGAAAGCTGAGTATGGCCCCAGTGAGCACACCAACAGGAAGTTTGGTGTAGAAACACGTCCAATTCAGCTGGGAAACTGGGCGTGGTGAGTGAAGGGAACAGAAGCAGAACAGTGTATACAAATATCATAAAGGTAACAACTCCAGGGGACTGAAGGACTCTTGGAGCAGTGACCAGTTGTGCCTCCCGAGGATCCATTTCACAGACCTGATGAACAAGGTGTAGAGGCATGCATCTTTAGATATGGCCATTTGATTGCCTTAGATTGGCTGATCTGTCACAAGAGGAAAGGGAAGGGGATTGTCCCTTTTTTACTCTTGAGTTAATGGGGCCACAAAGGGCAGGGGTCATGGGGAGGGTGAATTAACAATAAGGATGTTTAAAAAAAAAAAAAAGACCATCGTACCTTTTTTAATGCACAGAAGGAAACCCAGAGGAGTGGGGCAGTTTTGAAAGCAACATGTCGGAAAGAGTCTGGAATAGTAGTAACTTAGTAATAATGTCGATTAGCAGATAAAAAACATAACTTTCAGGTATTGTCAAGTCAACAAGCATTTATTAAGCCCCCACTATATGGCACACATTTTAAGTGCAAGGGGGTACAAAGAAAAGCCAAAAGAGCAACCCCTGATCTCTAGGAGCTTGCAGTCTAATGGATGAGACAATGTGCAAAAAATGGTGTGTTAACAAGATATAAACAGATAAGGAAAGGAAGATACTAGTACTTGGGGGTAGTGGGGGGGAGGGGGAAGGCTTGTAAAAGGCGAAGTTTTAACTGGGATAGGAAATCATGTAATTTCTAAAGAATTGGTTCTGATGGTAGAGTATTTCATTGAGAAGTTACAAAATTAGGCATAGAATACAGCTTACATCCTCAAATACCAGAGCCCACTAGCATCTAGTAGATCTTTAAGTGCATTATGGCTACTTGATGTATACAGCTTTCGGTTGTATTTGGAGGAACTGGCTCCCACCGATATTAAATGCCTATTATGTGCTATAGAAGAGAGAGAAGTTTGAGGCATAGCCTCTTTTCTTGGGAAACTTGAGTTTCTTCCTCATTTTTCTTCCAAAGTTTGCTAGCATTCCTAATGCAACCAAACTGTAATTTGCATATTTCCTCCATTTTCTTGTTAAATTGGATGCTATCTGTTGTGGGGAAATGAAAAGGTACTTTCCTGACCCTGCACACAAAAAGTGCCTTTTGCTAAAACCATCAAATAGTGTGACTGACTGATAGTACAATATTTCTACCTTTGTAGTTTACCAATGAATAGACAAAAAGCGTATTTCCTTAAATTTGAATGTTATGGTACCATGTGGACTATTGGCTTTTGCCTGAATTTTGTTCCCTCTTATTGATTTTCTGTGGTATATGGGGTATATCTTGTTCTCTTAACTATATTTTTCAGTCTTCATTACATGTTTCTTTCTACATGTTATATGTTCATTATTCCTTGCAGGGTGATTACTGTTCCATCACATTTCTATAACATAGTTTGTTCACTATCTCCATCATTTGGCACATTTCCTTGAACTGCTTTCTGGTGGAGGTATGAGTAGTAAAACTGCCCAAAGCCAAGTAGTAGAAGTGATAAGAGCAAAAAATGAAAAGCCTGGAAAATCCAGAAATTAAATAAATCTGTCCCAGAATAACAGACTTACCTTCATATTGGTAATAAGGATTTAGAGCTTGGAAGGATGGATAATCTAGGCCAGTTGTTTCAAACTCAGATAGAACAGGTTGACATAGAAAAGTGAAGATATATTGACATAGAAAATCACAAATTAGCATCGTCTGTGTTTATTGTATTTCTATTTTTTCTTTACAATTTCCCAATTATATTTTAATCTGTTTGGGGCAGTCCTCCACTCATTCTAGGCCAATGACCTCTTTTCCCAGATGAGAAAATGGGGCCCAGAGAAGGAAACTGGTCTTCTGGTAGCTTTGGGCAGATAAGTCAGAGTTGGGTTTTATAATCCATTGCTATTTGTGCCCAATTGTGGGAACACAAACTTGGCTTTACTCATTTAATCCCGTAACTGTCTGTGCTAACCCTTCTCGGTAGAACAGTTGGGGGAGAGAGCCATTGAGAGAACACATAAGAACAAGCTTCGTTAGTAAGAAAAATTAAGTAGGTTGGTCAGTGTGGTGAGCTTAAGATGACATACTTGGAACTATGCTTCACTAATAGGCATTTAATGAATATTAAGCAAACCTAGACTAGGTTCTTTTATTTAGAGCAAGGGTGGGTTCACGTAGAACTCTATAAAGTTCGTTTTTCCAGGATGCTGGTCATAAGACTCAGAGGCACACTTGCCCTTTCTGTAAGAGAGATCCCCTGCCTGCCTTCTTACTTGGAAATTAAACTACTAAATTAGGGTTCTTTTTATTCCTTTTTTTTTTAACTGCTGTCAGCAGCTTGAGTTGGGGAAGGGTGGGTAACTTAACTGATGTCCTCATTCTTATTTTAGCTCTTGGTGGACCCATGTAGAGATGGGCCCCCCCGACCCTATCTTGGGGGTTACAGAAGCATTTAAGAGGGACACCAACAGCAAGAAGATGAATCTGGGAGTTGGGGCCTACCGAGATGACAGTGGGAAGCCTTATGTTCTTCCAAGTGTCCGTAAGGTGAGCTTGGCGTAGGCTGCAGGGTTGCTTTGGTACAGAGCTTGGAGGGGAATCAGAAGACTCGGGTTCTACCTCTAACTTAGCTTCCCATTTTAAAAGGAAAGGACTGGGCTAAATGATCTATCTCAAAGCAGAGTAACAAGGAAAGCATTTGTGTGCCATGGGTACATTGGAGAATTGTGCCTCCAATGTGTTACTTTCCGTTTTAGATTTCCAGTGTAACCTAAACACAAAGTAAATTTCTCTGTGCTCTGCGGAGTAAAACTTTTGGAATGAACTTATGTGCAGTTGGGATGCATAATGAAAGGCAGTCTGACAGTGAACAGAGGGGGCTGGCGGGGCCGGGGTGACCTCTCGGGGCTCCAGGCCACTCTTAAGACTAAAAGTTTCCATAGAGTTGCCCTCAGCATTTGGGAGCTTTCCCCATCATGATGAAATCACAAGTCCAGATTTAATGGTAGTTGTATGAAAGACATCCTGAACCTTCTTACTGCTCATGGAGACATTACCCTGCCCAGAACCAGCTTTTTTTGCATGATGTTATGAGCTGGAAGTGGGGAACGAGGTTGGTGGGAGCCAGGGTTTAAGGAAGATTTCTGCTATCTTCCCATTCCTCCATTGTAGGCAGAGGCTCAGATTGCGGGGAAGAGCATGGACAAAGAGTACCTGCCCATTGCCGGATTGGCTGAATTCTGCAAGGCCTCAGCGGAGTTGGCCCTAGGTGAAAATAACGAAGTTCTGAAAAGCAAACGAGTAAGTCCAGGAAACTTGCACTTCCTGAAATGCCATGTTTTCCCCATTAACTTTACACGTAAGTGTTGGTAGTGACTCTTCAGAAGGGACCACAGTCCCACATTCAGGGGAGTGCCCGTTATTGCTAATCAGTAAGTTTTGTTCCATGTTACTTTCAGCCTGTGTTTCTGTTGCTTTTACATAGAATGTACTTGAGAACTCTCAGTGCAGACCTGAAAATCGGGTCAAGCCCCCCATATCCTAAATAAAAGATTAGAAAGGGGACTCATTACACATTGAGGAACGTGGGCCTACACTTCCTTGGGACTGACCCTCTCCTCTTGCCTCTGTGCTTTCTCCCCAGAGGATTTAGGGGTCACTTGAACTGTCACTCATGAGAGGCATCAGCCTGCCCCTCTCCTTCCCTGTCCCTTCCCCAAGGAAGAGATGGGATTTCTTAAAAAGTTCTGCTAGGCACTTCCTTGCTTTTTTATTTTTTAAGTTAACTAACCATGCTGAGAGGCACTACTGTGACAGGAGCCTGGCACATGTGGGCAGGTGGTGTACAGCCAGGTAATAAAAGAAGGGCCAACCAGGTAAGCGTGATTGGCTTGGCAGCAGTTTAACAGAAGCAAAGTAAACAAAGCTGGTGCAAAGGGCCAGAGTATATAATTCCTGAAAGTAAACAAGTCCTGTTTGCAGGGCCAGCTGACCTGAGGTTATATGTGTTAGAGTTCAGAAGCCCAGGGAGAAATCAAACACTGTCTTCCTTGGCCCCACAGCCATAACACTCTTTAAAAACACTGATGGGTGGGATGGTGGGTGATTGGATCAATGGACCACAGAACTATTGGTCATTGAGTTTAGGCACTTTGAGTCCCAGTTTGCCTGTTACCACTGACTTGGGGTCTGTGCCAGTTTTTCTGTCTTTATGTTGGAGGCAGAATTGTTGTATCTTCAAGGCATAGTCATCAGGACTTCACCAGTATTTAGAAATTTCTGTGTCTCTGTATCTAGAGTTAACTTGTGATCCGAAGGGTGATTCTGTAATACCCAGCATGCCAAAGATTGCAGAGGCAATTAGAGGTCCATGGTTCAAAGTTTCTGTTTTTGTTTTTTCTTTTTTTTTATTTAATCCAAGGAACTCTATATTAAACTTATTAAAATTGAGTAGAAGATTTCCATTTTTGTATAGTATCTCTCATATAGCATTTAAATAGCACTTGAAACACTTGCAAAGCATTTTACAAATGTTATCTCGTTTGGTCCTTGCAACAACCCTAGGGGGTAGGTCCTGCTATTACCCCAGTCTACAGTTGAGGAAACTGAGGCAGACGGTGGTTAAGTTACCATGGGTCACACAGCTAGGAATCATCTGGGGCTGGATTTAAACTCTGGTCTTCCTGACTCCAGGCACCACACTCTATCCGCTGAGCATTTAGCTATCTATTTGCTAGATTGCTGGCTGTGTCTTAGAGCTTTGCCCCTCTCCCCTGTTCCATGTGGCACAGAATTAACCCAGTTCTGAAAGCCAGGGGCATCAGAACACAGGTTCTGAAAGGTCCAGCCAAGCTAGAAAGTCTTTGGTTGTGGGTCCATGAGCAGGCTCTTTCTCGCAGCTGAGGACCCTACCTTGCAGAGTTTCAGGGGACCTGGGATCAAGCTGGCTGCAAGGTGGTGAGTCTTTCATAAGGGTAGGCCTTGTACATCATAAAAGTCTTACAAACCTAAGAGCTTTCTGAAATTAATTCAGCTTTTATGCTCAGGAGAGACTGGTTGGTCAGCTCATCTCACTGCCAAGCAAACTGGTAGTGGGGCTTAGTCCGGTAACTTCCTATTGGAGGAACATGATTTGATCTTCTACAGTGAGGTGTGGTATTAGGGGCAGTGGCGGCTGCCTGTTCTGCTCTGGTTAGATCGTGTTAACTAGTGCTTATTGTACACAGGATTCTCTCTTTGACAGGCTCTTTGGTCTCTTCTTTCTTAGTATGTCACCATACAGACCATTTCTGGAACTGGAGCGTTGAGAGTGGGAGCCAGTTTTCTGGTGAGTGGATTTGATGATGTTCCCTTTCAGATGAAAAGCATTGCTTTTCTTCTTAGGTTAGAGTTTTACAGAGTACTTCTTAGTAGAAGGGAATCTTTCCAGGGACAGCAAATAAACAATGACAACTATGACACATAAATATTTCTTTTCATTTTCCCTTTTGCCCATTCCTTGCCACATCTTTTAGCAACGGTTCTTCAAATTCAGCCGGGATGTCTATCTTCCAAAACCATCCTGGGGAAATCACACTCCCATCTTCAGGGATGCTGGCATGCAGCTGAACGGCTATCGCTACTATGACCCCAAGACTTGTGGCTTTGATTTCACCGGAGCCTTGGAAGACATTTCAGTAAGTATGGCTTTCAGGGAAGAGGAAGAAGTGCATGAAAAGTGATGGACAGTGGGTGTAGGATTTCTGGGACACATTGACCTGGCACATTCATTCGACCAGTTTTTATATATGAAATGCCTTGTAGGTGCAAGACTCTCAGAATAAAGGACGCAGATTGGTATAGCCCCTGCCTTTAGGGAGCTGGGTTTCTACATGTTTTAGGTGGCTTTTGTAACTGATACAGTCTGGCCTGTTCACTGCAAAATAACTTCAAGAGTTAATAAGGTCTTTGTTTTTAATCTTCCGTGTAGAAAATCCCAGAGCAAAGTGTCATCCTTCTTCATGCCTGTGCTCACAACCCCACTGGAGTCGATCCTCGTCCTGAACAGTGGAAAGAAATAGCATCCTTGGTAAAGGTGTGTTGTCTAAGATGGACCAGCCACACACAGCAAGAGAACCATAGCAGAGACGGCTAAAATTGAATTTGCACTGGGTTTATACACCTAGGGGAACTAGGTGGGATTTGGAGGGGATAGAAATGTAGTGTTAATTTGAAGGCAAGTCAATAAAATTATCTAGTGACAGAGTACTTTATGGGAGGCAGCTTGGTATGGTGTAAAGAGCCCTGGAATTACAGTCAGAAAAACCTGAGTTCAAATCCTGCGTCATACACTTTATGGCTGTGTGACCCTGGACAGGTGCCCTCATCGGTGTAACAGGGATAATGGTACCTAGTGACACAGTTACTGTGAGGATCAAATGTTGTCATGTCTACAGAGTTCTTTGTAAACCTCAATAGCTCACGTTTCTAGAGCTCGTGGTTATTAAAAGGCATAGGATTGGCTCTGGCTCTATGGGATGTGGAAGAAATGAAGTTGATTCCACACCGTTTTATAATTGATTCTATTCTCTGATTGATCCTGTGTTGTATTACTGCCATACTTTTCCTCTGAATTAGTTTAAAGATATGATGTTTTTTTAAAAAAAACTATTATCTACCCTACCTTATCTTTAAAGGCCTGCAAGCTGATCTGGTAAATTTCCACAACGTAGATTGTTGATCCTTGCCTTTCCTTATACAATTAAGAAGGGTCCCATCTCCCTAGAAAACCCTTTTAGGCACCAGGGAATCTGCTAAGTCAGGTCCATAACAAGGTCTGCAAGGTGGGGTGGGTCCCATAAAACAATTAGCATTCCTTAATTGTTGGGGAGAGGTCTTTACTAGCCCCACCTGGGGACTAAACTGATTTCTTTAAATAATTAGTCACTTCCCCACCCTCCCAGTGCTGTCTGCCCTCTAACCAATCAAATTGTCTTCCCCACCTACCCAGCTCCCCCGAATTTCTATTAAGGCTGAAGAGCTCTACCTCAGCATCTTTTGGTTGCTAAGAGAAGCCATTGACTCAATTTATTGGTTACTGCGAACCTTATTAATAAATTGATTGTGCTCAGACCATTGGCTCTCAGTTTACCTTAACTTTCTAATGTAACAATATTTAAAATACACACATTTAGAGTACCTAGTGATGCCACTCAGTAAAATGCAGTTGGGTAAGATTTCTCTATGGAATCTTCAAAGTGACTAATTAAAACTTTTTTCTCCTGATTTCATTCATAGCAAAGAAAACTCTTTGCCTTTTTTGACATGGCATACCAGGGCTTTGCCAGTGGAGATGGTGACAAGGATGCCTGGGCTGTTCGCCACTTCATTGATCAGGGCATTAACGTCTCTCTCTGTCAGTCATATGCCAAGAATATGGGCATGTATGGTAAGCAGGGACACTTGCCTCATTGGTTTTCCCCTTGGGTTCTGAAAAGGATTGGGGATGGCTGATAATTCGACAAAGGGAGAACTTGAAATTCATTTGATTTAGTCCTGTTTTTCGTATTACATTATGCCTAGAAGAAATAACTTGAGATCTAGAGAAATTAACTGACAGTTTTGTCAGACAAGTCACTGTTCCCATGTTAACTTCTTCCCAAGTATCTAATCTAGTACAGATAACTAGCTACCTCTCCTATTCGTAATTGGGAGTGACCTAATAATCTTCATCACTAAATCCTACAGAAATGAACCGATCCCTTGTGGAGTGGGGGTGGGGAGGGTGTTGAGAGATGTCCTTAGTCTAAGAATAAACAACACTTGTTGGAAAGCCAGGAAGGTTTTCAGTACATTTATTCTTTCTGAATAAGCTGGTAATTCCCTTAATGGAGTATGGACAAATGCAAGCCTTTTTATGCTGCTCCCAGTTCAAATTTCCTGCCTTGTTCTCCATTGGCTAGATGTGACCTCCTGAACTACCCATGTCATGCTCCCCTCAAACAGCTCATTAAGCATGTGTACAAGCCTCTGACCTTCTACCTGATTGGAAGATCACAGCTCTGATTAGGACCAGTCACCTCTGAATTACATTCTGCTATCACTCAAAGATAGGAGGAGTACTTTTAACCCTGTGGAAACAAAATTCCTCCCATTGTTTCCCACAGTGGGATAGAAAGCATTATCCAGGCTTCTTTTTTACCCGGGTCAGTTATCCCATATTGGCCAGAATGACTTCTTTCAAGGACAAATTGTTTTGTGGTGCCTCTGCTTACAGAAAACTGGAGGGTAAATCCAGTATCTGCTCTGGTGAAGTAAATGCTGATAGGTCTCGGTGATATGTGACCTGCTTTGTCTTCCAGGTGAACGTGTGGGAGCCTTTACCATGATTTGTAAAGATGCTGATGAAGCCAAAAGGGTGGAATCCCAGTTGAAAATCCTGATTCGTCCCATGTATTCCAACCCCCCTCTCAATGGAGCCCGGATTGCCACCACGATCCTCAATAGTCCTGATCTGAGGAGCCAGTGGTAAATGCCCAGTACTACTCCTATCCTCTCACCTGCGCTTCCAGCTGCCTCGTAGAGCTCTCTTATTATTGACTTCCAGTGTGGTTTAGAAGTGGCCACTTACCTAAGGTGAGACAGAGCCATCTAAGGCTATAGTTTGAGAGCAGGAGGTCATCTCATCTTAACTCCTTCATTTAGAGAAGACACTGAGGCCCAGAGAAGCAGTGATTTGAACCCGGGACCTCTGATTACAGATCCCTTTCCAGTATACCACGCCACTTCACTTTGTCCCTATAGTCAAGTGATACCTTTTCCCATACCAGGACTTTTTAGAAGAGACAGAGAAATCTGTGAGGCAATCGTAACAACATTTCTCAGGCCAATATTTCTTTGTACTTTGAACATTAAAATGCAGAGACCCCTAGGAAAGGGTTTGAATCGACACAGTGAATGTAGCAAGGGGCCTTAGGTAACATCTAGGATTGGCTTTCAGTGACATTCTCCAGAAATGTATTAAGTACACCACCATGTTAGATGCTCAAAGGGTCTAGACCCCAAGTAGCCCAGACTGTGTAAGAAGTTAACTGTTGTCTCTTGTTAGGGAAAAATAAAATGAAAGGAAGAGAGCCTCTCTTCAGAACTAACTGGCATTTGGAACTTCACAGAGTTAGCTGAGGAGAAGTTCACCAGCTTCCTTGACCAACTTGGCTGCATCCTTAGACTAGCAGCGTTGGTGACAGCCGGTGCCTGTGTCAGAATAGTGTTCTTCCCACACAGAGCAGAAAACTGAGACTCCTCACGTGGGAATTAGAGTCCTGGGGCTTCTGTCAGAAGTCAGAAGGAGGCTTGAGGGGAAGGGGCCCTGGAGTTGAATGGAGTGATTCTCTTTCTTCTAGGTTGCAGGAGGTCAAAGGCATGGCAGATCGCATCATTAGCATGCGGACCCAGCTGGTTTCCAACCTCAAAAAAGAGGGCTCTTCCCACAATTGGCAACACATCACTGACCAGATTGGCATGTTTTGTTTCACAGGCCTGAAACCTGAGCAGGTAAAAGGGCTGCCAAAAGACTTCTTCCAAAATCACATGTGGGATTTTCATGAGGGTGGTTTAGATGTTCTTCAGTTAAAGGGGAGAGATGCTTATGAGAGAGGCACCAGAGAGGATGGAAAAAGTTTGAGTCTTTTCCCTTAGAATAACAGTGTTAAACAAGCATGATTGTTTTTAAGGAGGACACGATTCTTTCTGCTTTTTCTATTAAATGCTGAAGTTAGGATTTTTAACCTGTGCGAATGTGTAAGGCTTCCCCATTTCACCTCCAGGGTCATTATATATGATCTTTACTTTGCCATTTTAAAACAGCATAATGTGCAAGATTGCAGAAAGAGTATGTACTATGGCTATGAATGAACTCTGGATTTTAGTTGATTAGGAGGTAAGTCTTCCTTAAGCAGTAAGAATACTCAGTTTCTTCTTTTTTGCAGGTGGAACGGCTGACCAAGGAGTTCTCCATCTATATGACAAAAGATGGCCGCATTTCCGTAGCAGGGGTCACATCGGGCAATGTGGGATACCTTGCCCATGCCATTCACCAAGTCACCAAATAACTCTCCCTGGTGAGATGGAGCAGAGATAACCTTCCCACCTTCAGACTGCTATTTGAGATTCAGAGAGATGATTGAGCTGGCAAAGATAGGAGTGGTGTGAGAATTCCTTTCAACCACAGTGCTTAATGCTCAGCCATTGCAAGTATCTCAGAACAAGACCTGTGAGTAGGCTAAAGGCATCTGAAATTAGTGTTTGGAACTTTGTGGATCTCACCCAAACTCCTCATCCCATCCTCCACAACTTTTCCAAAAGATTTTATGTTTACAGGAACTCTACCAAAAAAACAGAATTCCTCTTCCCTGGCATTACAATGTTGTTCAAGAGCTTTAATCTAGGTAATAAATATCACTTAGCCCACGTAACCAAAATCTCTGTGGTGCTAACAACTTCCTAAGAAGATTTGCCTAGTTCTGACTCCCATCTCTTACCAGCCTCCCATGACTGACGGAGGCACCTTGGATGGTTGAGGCCGCTGTTGTGCAGCCTCTTGGCTTTAAGAAATAACAGGAAATGAGAGGTGACTCTCACCTGTTGGACAGCTGAGACCTTAACTTTCCCCTCGTCCCCTATTCTTATTGCTGTCTTTTCCCTTTGACCCAAAGATGTGTGATTTGACCTTCAAACCCTTCCTATTAGGATCCATATACTTGTAGAGTTAAGTCAGATGTAATTTAAGATTTAAGCATTCCCTCCTCCCTTTTCTCAGCAAGGGATGGAGGAGGAGCATGTGGTAACGTTCTTAATTGTCACCTTTATGCCATCTCCCCACCAGACCTCAGCAGCGTGGTTGTGCAATAAATAGCCTGTTTATGACCAGTCTGTATGGGGCGGTCAGTCCTGGGAGATGAGTATTTTGAGCTGTGGTTGTAAGCTTCTCTGAGTTGTAGCCGAGTTCAGACTTCAGCATGGAAGAGATCACCCTCCATTGTAATCATGTAGGCCTTTATGCAGCCTGCTGTCTCTTGTCACAATAAAATTATTGTAGATCGGATAGCTGTCTCCAAGGCTCTTTTTTAAGGGAAGCAGGGGTGAGAGGTGGCGTCCGCCACAGTGGTCCGTAACTAACACTGTATTCAGCTCACCCCAGGAAGCTCATGAATGTGTGGTGATAACCTGGGCCAAAGTGGGAACCAACTTACCCATTTGCCTTTTTGTGCAAGTTGTCTTTTGCAAAGATACTGGTTGTCTGGTTGCTGACCATTAGAGGGGAGAGTGGTGTTGCTGCTAGCATCCTAGAGAAGAGTCAAGAAGGGTCTTGGGCTGTGGGTAGGTGATGACACAACATTTAGTAGCTTTCCCGCCCCACTTCCCCATTGTCCCTTTGCAATTATTACTGCCTAGTGTGTGCACAGTGTTCCCTATAGGGATGCTGTGCATCCCCAACCAATTGGCCTTTAGCCAAGGGCAAACAAGTCTTGGGAGGGTCTGTTACTGCAGGGTTCTGATTTCTTCTACTTGAACCCAACATTGTCCCTGCATCCCTTAGGACTCAGAACTCAAGGGGCAAGGTAAAACCTTAATTCTCTGCTTTTCTGCTGCCTTCAGGCTGCTGAAAGGTTCCTCTGACTTGTTAAAAAGCCTTTCTTTCATGGGGATTCACTCACCAGAATGTTTTTTGGAAAGTAATTATTCTCTCCTTCCCCTTCCTTCATTCCTTCAAGTTACATTTAAAGGAGCTAGCCTCCTTCCTCTGAATGGTCACTTGGTGCTTTTAGAGCCCACGGTAGGAGCAGCTGAACACTGGCTTCTGACCACATTAACTTGGCAAGAAACCTGACCACCCCAAGAGCCTTATTATAAGTACATGTCTTCATCCTGGGCTGGTGCCCGGTTTTTGTTTTTTTCTGAAAGGAATTACATGGTATTTTGATCTTGTTACACTCCTCAGGAGGATAGGATCTTTGCTTACGATGCTCCTTCCATTTCCACTGGTCCTGATCTATATCTGGCCACTGGACCCTGATGGCTCCAGAGGAGAAAGTGAGGCTGGTGACTGCACAGCCCTCCCTCACTTTAATTCACTTGTGTGGCACAGCATCACCTTCCTGATGTCATGGCCCTCTTTGAGAATGAAGGATAACCAACGACCAGAACAACACTTTTTTTCAGACTGTGGGAGTTAACCGACCTCTGATCCAGGTCTGAGACATTCAACACCACCCTGAGTTTTCCCTAGCTATACCTGAGCTTCCCCACCTGCAAAACAGTGATCATCCTCACTTACATTTCTCAGGAGTGCTTAATGTCACAGGAATGTTTATGGTCTTGGAATTGTATCAGCACCTTGAATCCTGGGCGCTATCAGAATATTGCTATTTATAAAAATACTGTTTTGCACAAATCACTTCCTTGCTCCTTGCTGCCTGTACAATAGAGTTGGTCTGCTTCTTAGCCCAACATTAGAGGTCCTCTGAGAGCTAACCTTGACCTTTTGAGTTCTCCAGAGATGACCTAGTATCTCGGTTAGCTTTCCAAAGCCCTGTGACAGTCTTATCTTGCTTTTACCCAAACCTTTCTATCTGAAATGCATACCCCTTCCCTCCCATTTTTTTCACTTCCTACCCATCAATCAGCAATGATTTATCAAGTGCCTACTGTGTGCCAAGTAGGGAGGGGGACAGATAACTGTTAAGTTCCTATTATGTACCAGGCACTATTGAGCACTTACAAATACACTCATTTCATCCTCATAACAATCCTTTAAGGTAGGAGTAGAGATGCCCCAATTTACAGATGAGGAACCTGATGAGAGATTAAGTGACTGGCCCACTGGGGTCACATAACTAAGTGAGGGCAGATTTGAACTTGGGTCTTCCTGACTCCAGGCTCAGCACTCCATCCACTGAGCCACTGGCTACCTAGAATTTACAACAAAAAGAGGGGAAGATTACACATGGGAGCTTAGGAGAAAAGGCTTCATGTAGAAGCAAGATACATGAACTGAGCCCGAAAAGAAATTAGAGATTCTAAGAAATGGGCATGAGGAGGCAGGCTACATTCCAGGCAAGGGGAACAGCCAGGCAGAAGTACAGAGTGTCCTAAACAGGAAGAGCCAGTTTGGCTGGACTATAGTGATCTTTTAAGGGGAGCAAAAAGGCAGGAAGAGGCCAGGTTGTGAAGGCCTTTTCATGGAGAACAGCAGTGTATATTTGATCCTAGAGGGAATAGGATCTGACTGACCAAGGGCTAAAAGAATCCTTGGAAGAAGGGAAGCAAGGAAATATTTGATGAAATGACACCTGGAAAGGTCAGAACAGCAAAGAAATCTAAAAGTTTAGAATAGAATAATATATTTAGAATCAATAAACCCTATCCCCAAAAACTATGGAAATATTAAATATTTCTTTAAAATATTTTTAAAATAGGTAAATTTTATCAAAGAACTGGACTCCCTGAAAATCCAAAAGGGCCAATGAGAAAGAAATATTAAAACGAGGGTTGGGCAGTGAGAGGCAAAGAAGTGTGGGACGGTAGATGAAGAGCTGAGGTCAATCAGGAACACGGGGTCAATTCTAATTTCTGGTGTGTCCTGGCTGTGTGACCCGGGGCAAGAAATGGTCTATCTCAGCTACAATATCAAAGTTGTACAGTAATTTTTAAAAAATATATTAGAAGTGGAAGGAACAAATGTAGACAGTTGGGGTTTTTTGGTTGTTTTTTTTTCCAACAAGTTTCACTGAAAAAAAGAGAGACATAAGACAACTCCAATTACCCCTCCCAAAAGCAAAAAAAAAAAAAAGCAAAAGCATGATGTGTGGAATGGAGTGTGGTCTCTCATTAGCTAAAGTATATAGGACCTTTGGCCTTAGGGCCATAAGGTAAATAAACAAGAGAAACAATTTCTTAGCAATGTTGTAAAAATGTGAATTAGGTCATCTGGGCAGTTGTTTTAAGGCTCAAAACTTAAGGTTGTTCATTGGTATTGTGGGTAAAAGAAGGGGGAAACTAATGAAAGTGTTATCCTGAACAGTCCCCTTGCATGTATCAGAATGGAGAAAGCAAGGGCACGCTGTCAGCCCCTCCCTACCTCAGCTACTTCTTATGTTGCAAAACGGCCAGAGCCTCTAGAAACTATCTCTACTAGGCAAGGTCATTCTGAAAGGGAAAACAATGATAGTAAATGGAATTCCTTGCATTTGTGAAGCCCGGTAAAAATTTTCATTGCTTATTGCAGCTAAAACTGGCTCTAAGCTGTGATTAATGAGACTTGCTGTTTGAGGAAAAGGTATTTGGGACCAGAACTAAATTTTGTTTGGAGTTTGAATCGGGTATAGTCGCCTGCATAAGTCAGTGCCTGCATTAAATGTCCCAC
>CM053585.1:32814189-32888798 GCA_028646515.1 Pseudochirops corinnae | reverse complement strand
CAGAAGTTACCTAGTGATGTGTCAAGGCAAAAATCACACCTCCTCACTCGCCCCCCCCCCTCCCAATTTTTCCCAGTGACTTATGAGCAATGCATCTGCGCAGTGAATATAGAAAGTGCTTGTCCCTTTAAATTCCAACTTCTCCCTAACCCCTCCCAAACTCCACCCCCCCACCTGGCTAGCATAAATTAACCCTTCTGCCTTGGGGCCCTCAGCCCTCCCCGCTCTGGAACTTTTTGTCCAGTGGTTGGACTGCCCGCTTCTTGCAAGATTCTAATAAAGAGACCCTTCTCTATTCACCTTGAGCTGTCTCCAAGTGATTTAAAATCTTTTTATCACACACACTATGGAGAGTGAGCATTGGTTTTACTCTCGTGCTGATCATTCTATTGCTCCAATTAATCAGCAATTGGGTTTTAATCGAAAAAGGAGATGTATTTCCTGTATTGTTGTTGGGATAATTGCTTTAATTTCTACTATAGTGAGCAGTGTTGCTGTGTCTATGTCTGTCAGTACTGTAAAAAACCAGATAGTGCAAGCTCAATTTTTGCATGAATTGTCTGCCAATGTTTCACAAGGGTTTTTGTTACAATCAGAAATCAATAAGAATTTCTATAAAGCAATAACACAGCTCAGAGATGATGTAATTGCTTTAGCTGAGGAGATCGAATTAATGCAAGTTAAACAAAAGTTAATATGTGATTATAGATATATGTATTTCTGTATGGTAAACAAAAAATATAACAAGTCAGAATATGACATGGCCCAAATTAGAAATCATCTTAACGGGCTATGGGGTGACCGTAACACATCTCTTGACATAAATAATTTGGAGAATTTGACTCACCTCATGGATCAGGAAAGACAGCAGTCACTACTACCAAATCCAGAGGCACAAAACATTGTTGATTTGAATAAGAGAGCTCAGGGTATATTACCTGGGCAAATACAGCAAATTATAACTTTCCTAGGAATAGGGTGGTGCTACTGGTTTTATGTACTTGTTTACCCATTCTCATTTCCTGTTTTTCTCGCATCATTCAACACGTCGTATATAATGTCCAACTGCATGATTCTGCCCATAGCCCTATATATAGTTCATATAGGGGAGAGGCAGAGAACTTCCAGGAGTCTCCCAGGCTTCACTAATGGAATGTTTCCCTCTCCTATAAATAAATAAAATGGGGGAGATGTAGTAGGCCAGACTTTCAGGGGTCCCCTGTTGCCATTAAAGAAATGCTCCCCTCTTCTATGAGGCAGATATGCAGGAAGAGCATAATCTTGTTGGATGGATGCTTTCATTGGTTCTATGAATAACTAAAGAAGTTTCCTGTTCTATTAATAACTAAAGAAGTTTCCAAGTAGTTAATTAGCAAGTCTTATTTGTGACTCCCTGTTTTGTTTGTGTCTCTGGACATGGTCCTAGGATGAAGTCTCAATGAATAATTAGCCTTGGGCTGGGGTAGGAGTGGTTGATTCCAAAGAAGGGTCCTTGCATTCCCTCACGTAGGAATTTCTGCTATAGGCAATATAAGCCTTGTGATTTTCTTGTATCTTGGGCCTGTATGAAATGGTTCTGTAATAAACAGACTATCCAATACTTTCCTGTCTCTCTCTTTTATTCAGCTGGTTGCTGGGCCATACAACTGTGCTGGTCACAGTAATGTGGGACAGTTTCTTCCACTGCTAGGCATACGCCCCAAGAAAGTCAACGACAAAAAGTCCCATGTGCACCAAGATATTTATTGCATCACTTTTTATAGCAGCAAAGAATTGAAATAAATTAGATACCCACCAACTAAGGAATGGCTCCACAAATTGTGGTAACATGAATGTGGTCACGGGAGCTAGGTGACACAGTACATAAAGCCCTGGACCAGGAGTCAGAAAGATCTGAGTTCAAATCCGACTTCAGACGTGCAAAGCCTGGCACATAGTACGTACTATAAAAATGCTAATTATTAATATTATTATAAGGGATGGCAAGGGGAAATAGAAGTGATGTGAAAACAAAATTTATCCATTAAAAGTGTAATTTTTTTCTTAAAGCAGAGCAATCTCTAAGAAGACAAACTGGGCAGTTTTTTGGGTAGACAAGCTCCTGCTGCTCACTTCTGGAATTATCCAATCCTGGTTTGACCTTTGAGTCAACCAGTGAGTGAGTGAGTGAGTATGTGTCTGTCTGTCTTATGAACCTGCTGGAAATTCACACAAACAATAGCATACTGGTAACCAGAAGAAACTCAGGAGAGGTTCTGGCTTCTCTAGGAGGTTCATGAAGCTTGTGTGAAGGATGGACTGGAATTCAGACTTAAGTTCTCAGCCCCTCCAAGGCCATGCTACTGTGGACCCACAGTAAAAGTTGATAGATCTGAATGGTCCCTAGACCCTGTTGCTCTCAAGGAGGATAACTTAACCCCAGGGCCCTACTAAATAGGGCTGGGGATTTGTAGGATCCACTAACAAGAAGGAATTTCTCTACTTTTACAAAAGGGTTACTTTGTGAAGTAACAGCGACACCTAGTGACAGAGGAAGGGTCTTGTTTCTTGGTCTTGGTCTTTAAGGGTTTCCAAAGGGTTTTTTTTTCATTATTCAAGAGTCCCAGAGCTGGCAGAAACTTTAGAGATCCTCCAGACCCATCTCCTTTTACAGATTAGGAAAAAAGAGATGAAGAAACTCACTTTAGGTCATCCAGCAAGTT
This sequence comes from Pseudochirops corinnae, assembly GCA_028646515.1. Classification (NCBI taxonomy): domain Eukaryota; kingdom Metazoa; phylum Chordata; class Mammalia; order Diprotodontia; family Pseudocheiridae; genus Pseudochirops; species Pseudochirops corinnae. The sequence goes on along the minus strand of CM053585.1, from coordinate 32,886,096 downwards.
TGCTACAGAGAAATCAGATTTTCTAATTCTTGCTATCTACCCACTACTACTATAAGATTTTCTAGTTCTCCTCTAGGCCAGTGAGTGCCTTCCCTCTGAGGTTATCTCCAGATTATCCTATATATAGCATATCTTGTTTGCACATAATTATTTGCAGGTTGTCTCCTCCATTAAACTGTGAGCTACTTAAGAGCAGAGATTGGGACCTTTTTTTTTTTTGCCTTTATTTCCAGTGCCTGGTACAGTGTTGGGTACAGAAAAGGTACTTGTTGACCTGACTGGAACAATTTATAGAATAACAACATTGTAAAAATGAAGAACTTGAAAGACTTAAGACCTTTGATCAATTCAATCACCAACCAATCATGATTCTACTGGATAGAAGGTAAAGAATGCCGTCCACCTCCTGACAAAGATATAATAGACTATAAAATGTGTCTCCTGTGAAACGAGATAGACATTTTTGCATCTGCCTAATGTGGGAATTTGTTTTGCTGGACCGAATATTTGTTATGAGGCTTTTGTCATCAGTGTTGGGGAGGTAGGAAAGAGAGAAAAATAAGTACTTTTTAACTGAAAAAATTAATTAAATAAAAGGAAATAATTAAGAAAGCTTTGAAAAATACCTGAAACCTGTGACTAATTTGAAAGAGGAAACTTATCTTTCATTAACTATCGATTTCAAGCCCAAGAGGGATGCCTCCATTGAAATAATCAAGGCAATAATGGTATGAGAGCAGAGAGCCCTCAGGATACTGAGTCAGCTCAAATTGGTGGTCTCTGTCTCCAAGCCTTTAAATGGTTAGGATAATGACCAGAGAACTGGAACTGGAATAAGGAAGACTCATCTTTGTGAGTTCAAATCCAGTTTCAGACTCTCATTAGCTGTACGACCCTGGGAAAGTCACCACTTGCCTCAGTTTCCTCATCTGTAAAATGAAGTGGAGAAGGAAATCGAAAACCACTGCAGTATCTTTGCCAAGAAAACCTCAAATGGGGTCACATAGAGTCAGACACATTAGAACAACTCAACAATAACAACAAATAAAGACCAGATTTCCCATATCTCTGGAGCTGCCTTTGGCAATCCTGGAAGGAAAGTCCTTGAAAGAATGATCTAAGAAAGACTGAATGATTTTCCGAAAACTATTCTCTAAAAGCATGCCTAAAATTTAGTGACTATTATTCTGTTTGATCTAGGGAACTAGTTATCTCCCCTTCATAAATACTCTTGCGATATAACCTGTGTGCTTCTTAGGGCACTATTTATGTTTTGGTTCATGATGATTTCTCTCCCCTCACTCCCCCCAATAGTGAATGCTTTTACCACCTGACTTTTTCTTTTTCACTTTTTGTTCTATACAATAATACGATATTAGAAATGAATAAAGTCTTACTAACATTAAAAAAAAATCCTTGCATTTACAGATTTCTCATTGACCACTATTCCACACCACATCTCCAACCACTTTAACCATTTTGGAATCATAATAGAAACTTTTTAAAATTCTTCCAGGTTTTTTATTTATGCAACATTTGATGCCATTTTGAAAGCTTGCATTCTTTTCTTTTAAATTTAAGACATTTTATTGTAGAAGCTATTTCTTTTTAAAATAATTTAAAATTTTATAATTTATTTTAGCATTTTTCAAATAATATTTTCCCCAAATACATGTAAAAAAACAATTTTTAACATTCACTTTTTAAAAATCTTGGCTTCCAAGTTCTCTCTTTCCATCCCAACCCTTCCCCAATCCCCTGTGAAGGCAAGAAATGTGATATCAATTATATACGTGAAATCATGCAAAACATTTCCATATTAACCATGTTGCAAAGAAAAAAAAAGTGAAAAATTTTGCACCAATCTGCAATCAGACTCCATCAGTTCTTTCCTGAAGGTGAATAGCCCTTTTCATCATAAGCCCTTTGGAATTGTCTTAGATCATTGTATTGAACAGAACAGCTAAGTCATTTACATTTGATCATCTTACAATATTGCTCTTACTGTAGCGAGAAACACACTCACTCTAGAAAGAAGAACATTTGTTGTTGAAACCAAGAAAGCTTTTAATTTTTAATGCGAGGTTGCAAACCCGGGTGTTCTACAAAGAGACACACCCCGGTGTGAGAGAGTACCTTTATCCCTGTTCTGGCTTTGAGGTCCCTCCATCCTTTCCCACTGGTTGGTACTCAGAGGTGTACAACTTCCCAATCCACCTTGGTCATAGTAGTCCTCCCCTACATACATACATGGTTGAAACCAGCTAGAACTGGGTCTGCAGTTAGGACATTTCCATGTTGGCCAAAAGTCACAGCGAAAAGGCTTTATGATCTTATGAATATTATCTCCACCCGCCCTGGGTGGAGCTAAGACTTATTTAAACACACATACAATGTTTATGATATATCTCTACGTCTAAATCATGTACCCATTTTGACTTGTCTTGTTATACGCAATGAAACCTACTTTCTGCCAAAATGCTTTACAATTAGGCACTGGGGTAGGAAGATCCACCCTGCCCTACCAGAAAGTCAGAGGGGTGATGGGGGAGGACATAGGAGAGAACAGATTTGGGGAGGGGGTATACAGTGGGATCGATGTTTTGGAGTGGTGGGTGGGGGAAAGACGGGGAGAAAATTTGTAACTCAAAATCTTGTGGAAATGAATGATGAAAACTAAAAATAAACAAAAGTTAAGCAAAATGCTTTACAATTCTCCCAGCAATTTTTGCCAAATAGTAAGTTCTTATCCCAAAAGCTTGGCCCTTTGGGTTTATCAAACACTAGATTGCTATGGTTGTTTACTTTTGTGTATTGTCTTCTCCACTGATCCACCACTCTATTTCTTAGCCAGCATCAGACTGTTTTGATGATCACCTCTTCGTAATGCAGTTTGAGATGTGATAGTGCCGGGCTACCTTTCTTCACATTTTTGTTCAATGAGTCCTTTGATATTCTTAAACTTTTGTTCTTTAAGCTGAGTTTTATTATTTTTTCTAGTTCTACAAAGTGATTTCTTGGTAGTTTGGTATGGCGCTGAATAAATTAACCTAGGTAGGATTACCATTTTTATTATACTGGTCCAGCCTACCCATGATCAAATAATATTTCTCCAGTTATTTAGAAATGACTTTATTTGTTTGAAAAGTGTCTTTTAATTGTGTTCATATAGGTCCTGGGATTGTCTTCCCAGGTAGATTCTCAAGTATTTTATATCTTCTGCATTTTAAATGGAATTTTAAATGGAATTTCTCTTTCTATTTCTTACTACTGGGCTTTGTTGGTAATACAGAAAAATGTTGATAATTTATATGGGTTTATTTTATATTCTGCAACTGTGCTAAAGTTGTTAATTATATACACCAGCTTTTAGTTGATTCTCTAAGGATTGTCTAAGTATACTATCATATCATCTACAAAGAGTGATAGTTTTGTTTGCTCATAGCCTATTCTAATTCCTGCCATTTTTTTTCTTTTCTTATTGCTATGCCTAGCATTTTGAATAATAGTGGTGATAAGGGGCATCCTTCCTTTACCCCAATCTTATTGGGAAGGCTTCTAGTTTATCCCCATTACAGATAATGCTCGCTAATGGTTTGAGATAGATGCTATTTATTATTTTCAGGGAAGCTCCATTGATTCTTATGTTTTCTAGTGCTTTTAGTAAGAATGAGTGTTGTATTTTGTCAAAAGTTTTTCCTACATCCACTGAGATAATTATTGTGATTTTTTTTTGTTTTTGTTATTGATATGGTCTATTATACTGATAGTTTTCATAATATTGAACCAGCCCTGCATTCCTGGTATAAATTTTACATGGTCATAAATGTATGCTTTTTGTGACATATTGCTGTAATCTTTGCCTACTAGACTATTTTACAGAGAACTCATACAAGGTAGGTGTTCACATGATGATCAGAAGAAGTGATACAAGGATACTCTCAAAGTCTCTCTGAAGAACTTTTGAATCAATTGTATAAAATGAGACACAGTAGTAAAGGACCACCCAGCATGGCATGCCCACATCAAAGAAAGCGCTATGCTCTGTGAGCAAAGCAGAATTGCAGTTGCTCAAAAGAAAGGTTAGATGCACAAATTTAGAAACATCTCCACTCCACATGTTCATGTACCTGACCTATGATAGAGCCTTCCTAGCTCATACTGGTCTAATCAATCACAGTCAGATATACTATATCTTGACTTCAAAATCGTGATGTAATTTTGGTCCTCTTCAAGAATGAAGGACAACAACCAATTACTGTACTCTCCTTGCTAGTGTTTTATTTAAAATTGTTGCATCAATACTGATTAGGAAAATTGATCTGTAGTTTTTTGTCAGTGCTTTTGCTCTTCCTCATTTAGTCATCAGCACCTTGTGTGATAAAAGTAATTTACTAGGACTTCTTTGCCCGTTTTTTCCAAATAGGTTATATGGCACTGAAATTGTTCTTTAAATGTTTGGTAGAATTCATTTGTAAATCCATCTAGTCCTAGAGATTTTTTCTTAGGGAGCTCATTGATGGTTTGTTAAGTTACTTTTTCTGAGATCACATTATTTGAGCATTCTCTTTCCTCTTCTGATAATCTGAACAATTTACATTTTTATAAATATTCATCCATTTCACTTAGATTGTCAGATTTATTTGACATACAAATGAGCAAAATTACTCCTAGTAATTGCTTTAATTTCATTATTGGTGTTATATACTCACCCTTTTCATTTTTGACTTTTGATTTGGTTTTCTTTTTTTAATCAAATTAACCAAAGGTTTATTTTATTCATAAAACCAACTCCTAGTTTTATTTATTAGTCCAATGATTTTCTTTGCTTTGGTTTTATTAATCTCTCCTTTGAGTTTCAGGATTTCCAATTTGGAATTTAATTAGGAATTTAAAATTTGTTCTTTTTCTAGCTTTTTTAGTTATATGCCCAATTCATTGATCTGCTCTTTCTTTTATTGATGTTAAGCTTTTAGAGATAAATTTTCCCTTAACACTACTTTGGCTGCATCCTTTAAATTTTAGTATGTTGTCTTACACTGCCATTCTCTTTAATGAAATAATTTATTGTTTCTATGATTTGTTCTTTGATCCACTCATTCTTTAGTATTAGATTATTTAGTTTTCAATTAATTTTTAGTCTGTGTTTCTATGACCATTTACTGAATATGATTTTATTGCATTATGATCTGAAAAAGATGTATTTAATTTTTCTGCTTTTCTGCATTCAGTTGTGAAATTTTTGTGCCCTAAAACATGGTCAATTTGTGTGAAAGTGCTTTGTACAGCTGAGAAAAAAGTATGTTCATTTCTATTCTTATGCAGTTTTCTCCAGAGGTCTATCGTATCTAACTTTCCTAAAATTTTATTCATCTCCTTAACTTCTTTCTTGTTTATTTTGTGGTTAGATTGATCTAGTTCTGAGAGGGGAAAGTTGAAGCCCCCCACCAGTAAAATTTAACTATTTCCTCCTGTAACTCATTTAACTGTTCCTTTAACAATTTGGATGCTATGTCATTTGGATGCATATATGTTTAGTACTGACATTACTTCATCATCTATGGTAACTTTTAGCAAAATGAAGTTTCTATTTTACCCTCTACTTCTAGAATATTGGCAGTTTTACTTGAAAATTTTTTGAAATATGATGTCTAAGCTCTTTTTTTTTTGGTTATGACTTTTAGGTAGTCCAGTAATTCTTAAATTATTTCTTCTCAATCTATTTTCTATATCAGTTATTTTCTGATGAGATATTTCACATTTCTTCCATTTTTTCATTCTTTTTACTTTGTCTTATTGTTTTTTGATGTCTTGTGGAACTGTTAGCTTCCACTTGCCCAATTTTAATTTTTAGGGAATTATTTTCTTCAATGAGCTTTTGTACTCCTGCTTTTTAAGGAGTTCTCTTCAGTAGATGTTTGTACTTCTTTTACCATTTGGCTAATTCTGTTTTTAAAAGTGTTATTCTCTTCAGTATTTTTTGTGCCTCTTTTACCTAGCTGTTGACTCTCTTTTTATAATTGTCTTGCATCACTCTCATTCCTTCCCCAATTTTCCCTCTATCTCTCTTATTTGATTTTTTTTGAAAAGCTTTTAACTCTTCCAGGAATTCTTTTTGGGCCTGAGACCAAGTCACATTTTTCTTTGAGGCTTTGGATATATCAGTTTTGACTTTGTTGTCTTCTTCTGAGTTTGTGTCTTGATCTTCCCTGTCTCCATAGTAACTTTTTATGGTAAGGTTCTTTTTTGTTGTTTGCTCATTTTTCCATTCAATTTCTTAACATACTAAAGTTGGGCTCTATTCTCAGGGTGTATTCTCCCAAGCTTCATATTTTTAGCTACTGCTTCAGGTTTCAGCTACTGTTTTCAGAGATAGTTCAGGGGGCTGGGGGGACTGTAAGTTTCCAGTGTCTCCAAGGCAATATGATCCAAGGTGAGGTGTGATTGCTGCTCTCCTGACCTTTGTTCTTTGCCCAGGAAAGGGCCTTTATACATAATTAGAAAAAAATAAAATATTATTTTTTTAAAAAGGAAATGGGGTACTCATTTCTGGTAGCTAACAGTAATGGTAACAAAACTAGCAGGAGCTCAACCCAATGGCATTAGAGAAGTGCTACCCACAAAACACTCAAGTTACCCCTAGACCCTGGAAGGAAAGATTCAATCTAAAAGAGTGAAGCCAGAGAAATAATCACTACACAATGCTCCAACAACATCAGGTCCCTGCCCTCAGGGAATCGCAAGATAAGACACATACATAAATATCTGTCATACCATCTTTGACAGATAACAGAATATCAAAGATTTGCTGGTCCAACTCCCTCATTTTGTGAAAGAGGAAATCTAGGGCCCCACAATGAGGGTCTCACAGCAAGTACTTAAGCTGGTCCTAGAATTAGAGTGTTTAGTGTTCTTTCCACTCCACTGCAACTAACTCTTTACAAATCCAAAAGACTGGCTGACTTCTGCTACAGGTCTCAGTTTGCCCAGAAAACAAAACAATTAAAGCAGTATGGTCAATGGAAAGAGTGCTAACTTTGGAGACTGAGGACTTGGGTTGGATTCTGCTGCTTTGGGAATATTCACTTAAAATTTGTGTGAACACAGGGTTGGTTCAATATTAGGAAAACTAGGAGCATAATTAACCATATCAACAACAAAACTCACAGAAATCATATGATTATCTCAATAGATGCAGAAAAAGCTTTTGACAAAATACAGCACCTATTCCTATTAAAAACATTACAGAGCACAGGAATAAATGGAATCTTCCTTAAAATGATAAGTAGCATCTATCTAAAACCATCAGCAAGCATTATATGTAACGGGGATAAGCTAGAAGCATTTCCAGTAAGATTGGGGGTGAAACAAGGATGGCCATTATCACTACTGTTATTCAATATTGTACTAAAAATGTTAGCCTTAGCAATAAGAGAAGAAAAAGAAATTGAAAGAATTAGAATAGGCAAAGAAGAAGAAAAAACTATCACTCTTTGCAGATGATATGATGATATACTTAAAGAGTCCTAGAGAATCAAGTAAAAAAAAAAACTACTTGAAATAATAAACAAATTTAGCAAAGTTGCAGGATATAAAGTAAACCCACATAAATCATCAGCATTTCTATATATTACTAACAAAGTCCAACAGCAAGCAATAGAAAGAGAAATTCCATTTGAAGTACTGTAGACATAAAATATTTGGGAGTTTACCTGCCAAGACAAACCCAAGAACTATATAAACACAATTACAAAACACTTTTCACACAAAGTCATATCTAAATAATTGGAAAAATATCAGTTGCTCATGGAAAGGCCAAGTTAATATAATAAAAATGACAATTCTACCTATATTAATTTACTTATTCAGTGCCATACCAACTATACTACCAAAAAATTACTTTATAGAGCTAGAAAAAATAATAACAAAATTCATCTGAAAGAACAAAAGGTCCAGAATATCAAGGGAATTAATTAAAAGAAATAATTAATATAAAAGAAATAATTAATGAAAAAAAGCTCAAGGGAAGGGGTCCTAACCATACCAGATCTTACACCATATCCCAAGATAAGTCAAAATGGGTACATAATGTAGATATAAAGGCTGATACTGTAAGCAAACTAGGAGAGCAAGGAATAGTTTACCTGTCAGATTTATGAAGAAGAGAAGAATTTATGACCAAACAAGAGATAGAGAACATTATGAAATGCAAAACAGATAATTTTGATTACACTAAATTGAAAAGCTTTTGCACAGAGTCAATGCAACCAAGATTAGAAGGGAAGCAGAAAGCTGGTAAACAATTTTTATAACCAATGTCTCTGATAAAGGCCTCATTTCTAAAACAGAGAACTGAGACAAATTTATAAGAATACAAGTCATTCTCCAATTGATAAATAGTCAAAGGATATGAACAGCCAGTTTTCAGAAGAAGAAATTAAAGTTATCTATAGTCATATGAAAAAATGCTTTAGGGAGGCTAGGTGGCACAGTGAATAGAGCAAGAACCCTGGAGTCAGGAGAACCTGAGTTCAAATCCAGCCTCAGACACTTAACACAAAAAACTAGCTGTGTGACTTTGGGCAAGTCACTTAATCCCAATTGCCCTACCTTCCCCCCTCCAAAAAAAAAATGCTTTAAATCACTATTGATTAGAGAAATGCAAATCTAAACAACTTTGAGGTACCACATCACACCTATCAGATCCGCTAACATGACAAAACAGGAAAATGATAAATATTGGAGAAGATAAGGGAAAATTGGAACACTAATGCATCATTGGTGGAGTTGTGAACTGATCCAGCTATTCTGGAGAGTAATTTGGAACTATCCCTTACCCCAGCAATGGTACTTCTAGGTCTATATCCCAAAGAGATCATAAAAATGGAAAAAGGACCCACATGTACAAAAACATTTATAGCAGCTCTTTTTGCGGTGGCCAAAAATTGGAAATTGAGGGGATGCCCATTAATTGGTGAATGGCTGAGCAAGTTATGATATATGAATGTAATGAAATATTATTGTTCCATAAGAAATGATGAGCAGGTGGACTTCAGAAAAACCTGGAAAGACTTACATGAACTGATGCTGAATGAAGTGAGCAGAACCAGGAGAACAATGTACACAGTAACAGCCACATTGTTCGATGACTGTCTTTGATAGACTCGGTTCTTCTCAGCAGTGCAAGGATCTAAGACAACTCCAAAAGACTCATGATGGAAAATTCCATCCACATCCAGAAAAAGAACTATGGAATCTGAATGCAGATCAAAGCATACTATTTGCTCTCTTTTTTATTTCTTCTTTCTCATGGTTTCCATATATTTTTTACAACATGATTAATGTGAAATTATGTTTAATATGAATGTATATGTAGAGCCTATATCAAATTGCATGTTGTCTTGGGGAGCGGAGCGGGGAGGGAGGAGGAGAAAACTTAAAATTCAAAACCTTATGGACGTGAATGTTGAAAACTAAAAATAAATAAATTTTTAAAAAAATCTGTGTGAACATAAATAAGACACTATCTCTCTATACCTTAGTTTTCTCATCTGTAAAATGGGGCATGTTATTATTTTGCATACCTATTTTTACTTATAGTAAGGATGACAATTAGTCACCCAGAATCAGAAAATTATTTGTTTCCCTTTAAGAATGATATTTTTAAGTTTTGCTGCATTCTTCAATATAATTTTATTAATATTATTAGGTTTAGGGGTGCTGGCACCCTAATGAATGAATTTGACCCAAGCTTTCCTTCATCCAAAGACAAGGTTTATTAGAACACCGAGAGAGGGTGGATGTGATTCTAAAAATTCACCATATCGGCCAGACTCTTAAAGAATCTGAGCATTGGCTAGACTTTTATGGAATCTGAGTACCTTAATGGAGCAAGATAAATTTTATATACAAAAAGACTGTGGGAAGGATCTAGGAGTGGCCAACTAATCTGAGGTGACTGGGAGGTAACAGAGAAGGGCCTGGAACACTTGGACCACATGGCCAAGGGAAAATGGGGTCTAAATAGGATCTGCAGGGTAACAGACTAAGAAGGGCTGGGAACTGGGAGACTGGGCATAGGCCACAAAGAAAAGCCAGTTGAGAAGATTCCTGGGATGGGTACATGCCTCAGGCAAACGCCAGAGACTTGACCAAGTGGGAAAATTCAAGGAGAGTTCAGGGGAAAGTTGGTGGGGGGGTAAGGGTTCCAGACCTATACCCGTCATTATTACATTGCAAATATCTGGCCACTGAACTTACTGTCTTGGCCTCTACTGAGTCTTCCCATCAAGTCAAGGGCTGTTACTATGTCCAAAATTATTCCGCAGAGAACCACCCAGGGAAAAGTAGGAGCCCATTGTAGGGGACCCGAGAAGAAAGCGCCAGCAACTTTCATCAGGAGCCAGAAAGTGGAAACAGCAACAAGAGGGATAAGAAATGAGCCAGTACAAAATCCTTTCTGCCCAGGCTTATGCAGGCAGAATCCTTATCTGTGCCCCAGCTAATCCTTTTCCGGTCAGGGGTGGCCTTGGGGCCAAAAAAAATTTTTTTTTCCAAAGTCACATATTTTTTATTTTGTGATGGAGATTAGCGTGTAGCTGGTGTCAAATCAGCAACAGCCCCGATGATGTCTTTGATGCTAAATACAGGTTACCAGAGGGGTGAGCTGTTAGGTGCAGCAGCAAGAACCACAATCTAGTTTTCTGAGATGTATCAGCCCACAAGAGCCTATTAATTAAGAAGCTTTATTAACCCTAATATATATGCGTGTGAGCGCACAGGTAAAGACACCAGAGATTCATTCAGGTGCATTACTAAATGTACACTGGTGAAACTTTAGGAGATTTAAGGGGCCAACTCTGGGGTATCGGAAAGAACCAGGAGACGTTTCAGTACTCAGTCGATTCTAACACAGGGATGATGGAACTTTGAAGAGGACCTCATTTCACTGGATTCTTTTATGTTAAAATATACCATTGGGTGCTAATCAAAAGACACTGACCGTGGAATCACAGAGGGTGAATTCAAATCTCAGCCTGAGTGACACGGCATGCTGGTTTCTGGGCTTTCCTTTACTTTTCAAATGATAGGGCTGGAACCGAGACCCGTCCCGACCCTTCCTGCTGTAAAGCTACGATCCCGACCATTGCGAGCATTCACAGAAGGCGTTAAAGTTTGCAGGGCGTTTTACACGCATCACCTCCTTTGATCCTTACAGCAACCCTGCCCTATAATTATCGCTATCTTAGAAGATGACAGGGGAAGATTGGGTTAACTTGCCCAAGACCACACAGCTAGGAAGTGTCTGAGACGAGGGAGAACGCATCTTCTTGACCCCTTGTCCCTTGACCACTGCATCGGCCGCTGCCTTTCAGGCCGACGGCCTGCGTGTGCCTCCGTTTCCTCATCTGTAAATCGAAGGGGCTGGCTTCTGAGGCCCCTTCCAGTCCTAAATATGACTCTGGGATCTCTTGGTGCCTGTTTCCCCACCTGCAAACTGAGAAGGTCGGACCCCAGGAGCTCTAAGGCCCTTTCTTGCCCTAAATCTTCGGAGTTGGCTTGGGTGGCGCTTAATAAATGTTTGCTGACGATGTGCCAGGGTCAGTTGGCGCAACCTCCTTGTTTTCTGGGGCAGGGTCAGTGACACGGGGTCAATGTCCCGCCTGCACCTTCTCGGAGGCTGCCAAAGGCCAGGCTAAAGCGCTGCGCCTCTCAGAATAGCCCGCACGGGGAGCCGGCCTCTAAGGGCGCAGGCGGAGGAGGGACTACAACTCCCAGAGTGCCTAGCGCGGAAGCCCCGCTCACATGACCAGCGAGTCAGCTGACTCCGCAGCTGGAGCCGGAGGCGAAGCGCCGGAGCATCCTGAGTAGCCGAAGCAGCCCTAGGTGAGCCCGAGGTGGGTGTGGGGCTGCGTGGGCTGAGCCCGGGGGAGGGTGGGGAGGGGAATCGGACCACTCCTTCTCCCCTGGGACGCGGAGGCTCCCTGGCCTGGGCATCCGGGGCCGCCGCGGACCCCGAGCCCCGTTGGGGGCCAGCTGGGTCATTTGCAGATGGGGAAACTGAGACCCAGGGACCGGAAGAGGACTTACCCTCGTGTGCGAGTCAGTGGCAGAGGTTGGATTCGAACCCAGGGCTCCAGTCCTCCTGGAGGAGATTTTACATCCTGCCCCGCCTTCCATGGGCTGCCTCGGCCCATTCCCCACTCCTTGCATCCCTAAGAGGGGGAAGTCTGGGGAGGGGCTCCCCTCGAGGGTTTGGGGGGCTCTGGGCAACCTCCGAAGTCATCAGGTTCCCCCTTCACCTCCACCCCCATTGTACAGCTAAGAAAACTGAGGCAGGCAGGTTTAAATGACTTGCCCAGGATAAGAGACAGTATTTGAACTCGAGTCTCCCGCACTTGAACCTCTGCCTCCCCAGAACGGAAGGGGGGCGGGAGCTTTCACTCCGAGAAGGCAGAAACAACCTGCTCACCTCCCCTAGGTAATTAGGAGAGGGGAGCCTCGGAGGAGCATGGTCCTTAGTGCCGTGCACTTTGCTATGGAAGGGCTGGATGATGCCCTTTCACCCCCTCACTTGAGCATGTGACCCAAGTCACAAGTGTCCTCATTTCTGCTTAAAGCTGAGCCAGGAGTTACAGAACAGTAACCCCCCACCCCTCAGACATCCGACGAGCGAAAGGAAGTAAGTCTCTGGAGCAGGAGCCAGAGCCCGAGAATCCCCACTGTGCTGGGGAACTTTGTAAATTTTGGTGATTTATTTTTCAACTAACAAAAATCTATTTTCTCTCCTACCCTCCGCCCCTCCTTTTTGAAAAAGAAAGAAACAAAACTGTTGTTACCTATGCATGATCAAGCAAAATGAATTTCTCTGCTGGAGCTTTTCCCAGCTTGATCTGGAGTCTGGGTGTTGGCTTAGTTTTGATCTTTGCTTGGGCGTTGACCTTCCAGGTGTCAGATTGCATAAGAGGAAGCCTGCCTGCTCCAGATTACCCATTTTTCATTTGGGGATGTTGAGATATTCTCCAGCATTGGGTTTTGTGGCTCTTAGATTTAAAAGCAGCTTGACCTCAGTTCATGTTTCCTTCCAATCACCTTCTAAGGGATGTCTCAGCTGCCTGGTCTTTTCTTGTGGCATGTTATCAGGAGGAAAGGGAAAAGCTTGTGGTTGACTTTGGGTTTCATTTCATTCATTCATTCATCCATTGGTTTGAGGAGTAGCCACAGTGACAAATTCTGATTATGTTCCTTATGAACTGCAGGGGGAGGTGGGGAAGGAATGTTTTTTATGAGAGGAGGAGAGGGAGAGAGAGTGGGAGGGGGGAAGAGGGGCAGGGAGCAGGAGAGAGAGAGAGAGAGAGAGAGAGAGAGAGAGAGAGAGGAAAATTAAGAAAGGAAAGAAGGAAGAGAGAGAAAGAAGAAAGAAAGAAAGAAAGAAAGAAAGAAAGAACCTGAACAGAACACCACCATCAGATTGCTGGAGTAGTTTGCCAGGCAACCAGAATCACACAGGTAGGTCATATCCGAGACAGTATTTGAACTCAGGTCTTCTTGACTTCAAACTCTGGCATCCATCCATTACATGAGCTGAAACTAGCATTTCAGTGAGTTTATAACCCAGTGCCCAGTTTGGACCTTATGGGGAGGACATAGTGACTGTCTTCAAGTATTTAAAAAGCATCCCCAGGGATTATGCTTGTCCCCAGAGAACAGAGTTGGTAGATGTGGGGAGAAGTCACAAAGTCAATTTAGGCTTAAAAAAGCTCCCAGCTATTAGAGCAGCCCAGAAGTGGAGTGAGTCGTCTCCAGGAGCCAGGGTTTTCCCCACATCTGGGCTGACCGTTTTTTGCAGAGAATTCTGGTGCAGGTATGAGCTGTACTGAATGCTTTCGAGTCCCTTCTGGCTCTGAGAGTCCATGACTGTTCTCCAGAACCTGCCGCCCAGTCCCATGACCACACACCCCACTACGTATTTCCTTGTTTCTTTGATTTAATCCTGCTTTTTTATGACTTGAATTTATTTTCAGTTAGTAAGCATTTATTTTCTCTCACTTCTCGCTCCTCCCTGTTGACAAAAAGAAAACCCAAACCCTCATACCAAATAAGCCTAGTCCAGCAAAACGGGTTCCTGTGGTGAATCTTGTCCGAAAATGCACCTCCTCCTCTCTGAGTCTTATCCGCATCTCAGGAGGTGGATTGTGGGCTGGGTTGTTAGACCTCTCTTGACCGTTAATTAAACTGATCAAGTTTGAGTCTTTCAAAGTGGTTTGCCTTTTCAGTGTCTTATTATTGTATAAATCATTCTCCTAGTTCCACTCCCTTCATTCTTTATCAGTTCATCCAGACGTTCCCAGGTTTCTCTGAAACCATCCCTTTTGTCATTTCTTGTGATGCCAAAGTATTCCATAACATTCATCTGCCCTGATCTGTCAGCCGTTCCCCACCTGATGGGCTCCCCTTAGCTCCCAGCTCTTTGCCATTTTAAAAAGAGCTGCTATGAGTATTTTTGTACACGTGATCCCTTCTCGTCAGATCCGTAATGGAGCACAGGCTTAGGAAAGGCAGTGGTGGATTGAAGGGTAATGCTGCTTTTCTCTGTCCTATTTTAGGGCTGCACAGAGCCATTCCCAGGTTGATCAGCCCTTGGTCATGCTAAGCCTGACCACTGTCTGGATACTCGTTTCTTTCATGGCTTGCTGGGAAGTGAGGTGGTGAGTGAGCAGCAGAGATAAGCCCCAGAGCAAGGAGCTTGTGTGGCCATGGCTCAGACCAACATGGTCATCAACAGTGACTATGGTGATTGGGGTTGGAGCTCGGATGCTGGGGAGCGAGCCCGCCTCCTACAGAGCCCCATCGTGGATGGAGCCCCCAAAGGGGACGAAGAGGAGCCAGGAGCCACAAGTGGGGGGACCACCTCCACGCTGGGGGCCGTCTTTATCGTGGTGAATGCCTGCCTGGGTGCTGGTCTGTTGAACTTCCCAGCCGCCTTCAGCACAGCTGGGGGGGTAGCGGCTGGAGTCACACTGCAGATTGTGAGTCAGATGGTGTTTCACAGAGCAGGGGGGAATGGCAGACCCCTTGATTTCGAAGGAGGGCTTTGGGCTATATGCAGTGGAAGGGCACACTAGATTGCCCCTGAGGGGGGCAGGGATGGGTGCTTTGGCCTGACTTTCCTTGGCAGCAGCTGCTTCCATGTCTTTTGGCATCCCCTCCTAAACCTCCCTGGGTGTGTGTCCCTCTCTCTGCTGCAGGGCATGTTGGTCTTTATCATCAGTGGGCTGGTCATCCTGGCATATTGCTCCCAGGCCAGTAACGAACGCACCTACCAGGAGGTGGTGTGGGCTGTGTGTGGCAAACTGACCGGGGTTCTGTGTGAGGTCACCATTGCAGTGTATACTTTTGGTACCTGCATTGCCTTTCTCATCATCATTGGGGACCAGCAAGACAAAAGTAAGCCCTCCCCATCCCCCTTGGGGCTGCCTCTGGTTGGGGGAAACTGGGAGTGAGGAAGAAAGGAGTTCCTGTCACCATCTGTTATCAGCCTGGAATGGTCCAGGGTATTGACCAATTAGGCTTCCTCCAGTCCATAATACCAGAAGTGCTAAGTCTGTTATATGGAATGGAAGAAAGGACCTGAGACTCCATGAGTCCACAGGAGGGAGGGGAGGTGTCCACTCTGGAGGGACCCTCTGCTCTGCTGACATCCCTCTCCGGGCTCTCCCCCCAGTTATTGCTGTGTTGGTGAAGGAGTCAGAGGAGGCAGGCAGCAACCACTGGTACACAGACCGAAAATTCACCATCAGCCTCACTGCCTTCTTCTTCATCCTTCCCCTCTCCATCCCCAGGGAGATCGGCTTCCAGAAGTATGCCAGGTGGGGGAGTTATTCCTGTCCTCAAGGTCAAGAGGATGCTCTGGGTCAGAAGGGCTCAGAGATCACGGACCTCCTCCCTCTCAGGCCCATGCCTTCTTAGGTTCTTCCTACTCCTTCTCCTTGCCCATTCACTTTCTGGGAATGGGACCCAAAGGCTGGAGAGAATTGGGAAGGTGTAAAATCACACTTTGGTCAATCACAACCCTTGTCTCAAAGAACAAATCTCAGCGTCCACCAAAAAGTCAGTCTCCAAGTCTCTTCCCCATTTTTCTCTAAGTCTTTTCTCCCCTGAACGTCTCCTTCCCATAAGTGGAGGTGTGTTGTTCCTGGCCTGGTAGGAGACCCTGATACCAACTTCTTCTTGGCCTTGTACCAGCTTAGATGGAATCAGCAAGCTTTGTTCTCTGGTTCCATCTCCATCACACTCTCAGATAAAGCTCTAATCTGTATTAGAGGAATCTCCACTTGATTGGTGGTCAGTAACTTCCCTCTGCCTCGGTAATGGCATTTTCTTGACACGTTGGACATCTGACTATGTATGTTCATTTTGATTTTATCCAAAGGCTGGGGGAAGAGTAGAGGGTGAGGGAGTGGGGGCAGGGGGCTCACGACTCCAGTAAAATCTCTATAGCTTCTCGTTCCTTAAGCAGAGACAGACTTGTCCCTGGGGATAGGGATGGGATATTGTTTCTTAATAGAACAGCAGGCAGGAGAACATGGCTGGGGGTGGGGTAGGGTTGGCCATAGCTCATCAAAACCCAATTCTTTCTTCCCTGGCAGTTCCCTGAGTGTCCTTGGCACCTGGTATGTCACAGCCATCATCGTTATCAAATATATCTGGCCAGATAAGGAGATGGCCCCTGGGGATATACCCACCAGGTAGGTGAAAGGTTCAGGGAGCCATTCCACAGAGGCCTTTGTCCTCATCGGGAGCTTGTGCTTCAAATCACAGCATGGCAGATTCGATCACAGAGTTGGGAGAGGCCTCAGAGGCCACAGGGAAGCATGAATCCCCTCCATGTTGGGGAGGCCACTTTGTCCTGAAGCAAGCCGCTCCATTGGGCACCTGTAGGACTCGGGTCTGCTGTGTATTGGGTTTTCTGATGAGGCTCAAGGCAACATCTGCCACGCTTCTGCCTTGTGACTTCCTTGCAGGGGCTGTAATTATACTCCTTTTGATGGTTCAGCTCACTGTATTTTTTGTATTAATCCTGGGCCCTTTCTGCTAAGGAGAGTGCTTCATATGTAGCTAGCTCGTTGTCCTTGTAAAGATAAACAAGGAGGAATAGACCACTTTTACTGGTTTTACATAGGGTCTCACTCCTCATGACCCCATTTGGGGGTGTTCTTGGCAGAGATACTGGAGTGGTTTGTCGTTTCCTTCTCCAGCTCACTTTACAGATGAGGAGACTGAGGCAAACAGGGTGGAGTGACTTGCCCAGGGTCACACAGCTAGTCAGTGTCTGAGGTCAGATTTGAGCTCAGGTCTTCTTGACTCCAGACCTGGCATTTTATTTGCTGCACCACCCAGCTGCCCATCCCCACTTTACAGGTGAGCCAGTTGAGACCCAGAACCAAACTTGGCCAGCAACATCAACAGAACAAGATGAAGACAGAACCCAGGGCTCCTGACTACCAGCCCAGAGCTATATATGTGATCATCGCCCTCTGCCTAGGTCAGAAGGGAATTCAGGGTGGCCAGGATCTCCCCAGGGTCTACTGGGAGCAGTGGACAATATAGTGAGAAGGCAGCACAGGAGAGAAGAAAGAAAACCAGGTGGTTGGGGAGTGAGGTGGGGGATGCTGGAGGCCTCACACCATCCTCAGCAAGTCCCAGCATCTCTCAGGCCCTCTGCTTTCTCATCTGCAAAACGGAGGTACCTCGTTTTCCTCCATGAAGATTAAATGAGAAAATGGATGTGGAATGACTTTGAAAAGTATGAAGCACTCTACTGGGGGGAAGAATTACCGTATTATGAGAGAGTAATTTCCTTTGGGCTATGGAAGGTGGCTTAGCAAAAGGTATATTGATTTCAACGTAGGCTCTACTTTTCCAAATCTGGCTTCTCTATGGCCTAAGTATAACCTGTAATAATACTCCTTATTTTATGCATTTTTATCCTCTCTGATCTCTCCTTGGTGACTACATCCATAAAAATGAATAATGCATCTTAAATAAAAGGCCCTGTCTCAAAAAACCAGCAGAAAGCCTTTCACATTATACATTTATATTCGGATGATAATTTGTCAGGTTACATCTCCATTTCCAGAGCAGGGCTAAGGCAGAGTTGGGGGGGAGGCAGGATAGATGGAAGGCGCTGTTTGAGCTTGGTCTCCCAGCTCTGGTGTGGCTGAGATCTGAATACCAAAGTGGAGGGACCTTGCCTCGGAGCCAGGGGCCTCTGGTCTGTTCTGCCCCTCATCTTGAGGCCCTGTGTGGTTGTGTTCTCTTTGCAGGCCAACCTCCTGGATGGCTGTGTTCAACGCCATGCCGACAATCTGCTTCGGATTCCAGGTACCAGCTATAAAACGGGGTTCATGAAAGCTGTGATCATCTGGGCATGGGGGAGGGGGAAGCAGGCAGGCAGCACTTTGTAACCTCTCGGCCTGCCTCTTCTCTCTTTGGCAGTGCCACGTGAGCAGCGTGCCTGTCTTCAACAGCATGCGGCAACCCAAGGTGCAGACCTGGGGTGGGGTGGTGACGGCAGCCATGGTCATAGCCCTCTGTGTCTACATGGGCACAGGTAAGGCAGCCCTGGCAGAGCACCCTCCTGGCGAGGACGAGAGAGGGCAGAGAAGGACAGACCCAATGGCCAGGGCTCTTCCTGTGCCATCATCACCCCTCCTTGGGCAGAGCTGGGCAGTGCTCAGGACCTGTTGCCTTCTTGGCAAGTCCTGCTACAAGTAGCTAGAGCTCAAACACTCATGACCTCTCTCCTCCCTCTGTCCTAAAGCCTTCTCCAAAAAGAGAATCCAAGTGATTACCACCCCCTCCCCAACCTTGTCCTCATTTCCTCAGACCCATTCCCAACAGTTCTGTCTGTCTCCTGGGCCAGACATACTGGAAAGATTCTTTCCCCTCCTCTCAAGAGCCTTATCATTGTAATCTGCCTTTCCCACTCTGACCCAACCTACTGGACTTTCTTCTCCCCATCGGGCCCCTCAGGCATCTGTGGCTTCCTAACCTTTGGGGTCAGTGTGAACCCTGATGTGCTCCTCTCCTACCCCTCGAATGATGTCCTTGTCGCCATTGCCCGTGTCTTCATCATCATCAGTGTGCTGACCTCCTACCCCATTCTGCACTTCTGTGGACGGTGAGGCCCTCAGCCTGGGGTGGGCAGTGCCAGCAGTGGGGAGGGGGCTTTGTGTGTAGCTGAGCCAGGCCTCTTCCCAAGGAGGAGTTTCTATGGCCCAGAGAAGTGTGTCCTGGGTCCTGGGGGTGCACAGAGTTTGGCCATCCCACCCCCAACCCCATTCTTCAGTTCACTGCTCTGTTCTCCCTTTGCCCTGCATCCCTCCTTTTCCTGAACTTGACTGTATGTGTTTTGTATGTCCAATCTCTCTTCTGCTTCATTTTGGGAGACTCTGGGCAGGGCCAGACTTTCTCCCCCTCCAGCTGCACTGATCTTGAGAAAAGTGTGGCAGGAATGGAGTGAGGAGTCCCCTGCACACCTGCTTCTTAATCTGTGAGCTTGTACACAGGGCAGTCCTGGAGGGCTTATGGCTGCGGTACAAGGGTGAGACTGTGGAAGAAGACGTGGCCAGGGAGCGGCGACGCCGAGTGCTGCAGACGGTCACCTGGTTCTTACTGACCCTGCTACTGGCCCTCTTCATCCCAGACATCGGGAAAGTCATTTCCATCATCGGCGGCCTTGCAGCCTGCTTCATCTTCGTCTTCCCAGGTCTGGGCAGCCCTACCATCCCTCTCCACCATGCATACAGAGCCCTGCTATGTGTTACTGACTCTTCTCATCCTCCTTAGTCTCCACCCTTAGAATTCCCCATTGCTCAGGTACCCCCTCCATGCCTGCTCAGGAGCACAGACAGATTGAGACGGCGACCCCTTGGAATAGGAAGGAGCAGATGTCTCAGTCTTGGGAAGGGGAAACATTTTGAGCTCTCCCTTCCCCTGAGTCATGATTTTTGACTTACTGAAGCATGGTGGGTGTGTGTGGGTGTGTGTTTTGGAGGGGATGGTGTAGTCAGAGAAGGGAATCAATGAAGAAAGGAGCTAGATTCTTCACCAGCCCTTGCTTGCCTTGAGCCAGCCAATTGGTTGATTAAAAATTTGGTTTCTCCTAGGACTGTGCCTGATTCAAGCTAAACTTTCTGAAATTGAAGAAGTCAAACCAAGCAGGTAAAGCTCCGTATTGTCTGATGACCCCTTGTCCTTAGTGCTCTTTAGGAGACATAACATGGGGCAGTGGGAGGGGAGGAGAAAGCCAGGGGTGCAAGCCCAGCTCTGCCCATCCTAGAGTCTGGCTTCCTAACTTGTTGGATGGAGATCTTATCTTGGAATAGCATTAGTGCTTCAGAAAGTACGAGGGTGAACATAACAGAAAGGATACAAATGGACAGTATTTTCCATCTAGACCAGTGGTTCTCAACCTTCCTAATGCTGTGACCCTTTAATACTCATATGTGAGCATATCTGCATATGGGCAGACCTGCCAGGAGATGGATAGAGGAGCAGTGTCTCAGTTCCTAAGACCATCGGAAATATGTGTTTTCAGATGGTCTTAGGCAACCCCTGTGACCCCTGTGAAAGGGTCATTCAACCCCCAAAGGAGTCATGACCCACAGTTTGAGAACCGCTGATCTAGAACCAAATGTGAGGGCCGGCAGAGTCCTTTCCAAACTTCCTCTCTCTGTTTACAGCTGGTGGGCGCTAGTCAGTTATGGAGTCCTGTTGGTCACCCTTGGAGCCTTCATCTTTGGCCAAACCACAACCAATGCCATCTTCATGAATCTTGCGGCCTAACCTCTCCATTTGGAACTGGGCAGCCAAAGGGAAAAAAGTGGCCTTTTCTGTTGAGCCCTCGAAGAACCATATCCGTGCATCAGCCCCTGGCTGTTGTCAGGGGACCACACCATATTACATCTTGTTTGATCATGTTCCATCACCAGTGCCCTCATGAGGAAGGGAGTTGGAGCCTCCTTACAAGAGACTCTTCTGGTCAGAGGATGGTCCCAGGGACTTCCCCAGTCACCAGCAGTGTTGTGGATGGTGGGAAAGAATCATCTCCCACCACTGAATCTTCCCAAGGATCTCCCACTGTCTTCATATCCAGAATTAAAACCCCATTTCTTTTACCATTGGTAGAGAGGAGCAGGAAAAGCTCTGAAGAGTGAACATAGTCTCACCCAAGTGAGGAGAAAATCCTTCCTCTGCTGGGAAACGCCAGGCCCAGCATGGAACAGAACCCTTCCCTTCTGGGGAGGCCTTCGGCCTGGGAACACTACATGCAATGACCAAAACCACTTGTGACTTCAAGTATGCGTTCAGAGCTGCATGCAGTAGCTCAAACATCATAATAACAAAATCATGCAAAGACCATCACAAAATGGAGGATTTTTCCCTGCCCAAAGAGCAAGAGAGCACAAGGGACCAAGCTCTGGCCAACAAAGGGTAGGGATCGGATCCAAGCCAGTTGGGTTGCCAGATTCCAAGCTCCCTTGACCCCATTTGGTCCCACTTTGTTTTGGTAAACCACTTTTCCACTAATCATTAATTATACCCAGAGCCATTTGGAACCTCATCTCTTCCTCCCAGCATCATGTTGACTGGAACCAAGGAAGAGTAAAGACCACTATTCCGTGGCCCTGGAGGCACGTCCATCTCACTACATTCCAATGGGGCTTGGCCAGCCTTCTTGGTCTCATCTGGCCCCAGAATCTCACTAAGTCTAATGTTTACAGAGACTGTTGGGCTTCCCTATCTGGAAGGGAGGGTCAACATGTGTTATGGTGCTTCGTGTTACCTCCAGATTAGGAATTCTCTTCCCCCTCAGATTCCAAATTGGCACCTCTTTTAAGAATGGGAAGGAGAAGAGGATGGCAAGATGGCTGTGGTGTTTTCCTTCGAATGTCCTCAGAAACTCCCAGTCCAAGATTGCTGTTCTCTGTCCAGACTTCCATTTGCTATTCTTTCATTTATAGTCCCTGGGTAGGAAAGACCCACCTGGCATTGGACTGTTAATGGGAACTCTAACACTTGGGATAGGAGAGCCTTAGGCCCCAACTCTCTGCAGCCTGGGAGATTACAAGACAGTCGTAGTTCTCCATGCCTAGTGATAATATTTCCTGTGCTGTGTCCCATTTTCCTTTGCTGATTTGATTTCCTCTTCTCTTGTACCTGGGGAAAAGGGGCAGTCATTGACTTTTGAGTCACTGCCCTGCCCTCTATCAGGCTCCAGTGGAGCAGATCCTGGTCCAGTATCCCCTGTACCATAATCACAAGGTGGATAGTGTCAAGAACATTGTATTTTATTTTTGGGGGGGCGAGAGATGGAGGATGAGGTTGCCAGGAAGTCAGGGTCAGGCAGCAGATGATAGAATTGTAAGGCTTTCCATCTCTGCCAACCCATGCTATCCATTTCTCCACCTTTATCACTGTCCTTGCCTCCATTAAGCCATGTGGCTTTTGGGCCCTTTGGCAACCCCTGCTCGCTTTGGACAATCTCAGGAACACCAAGGGTAATAAACTAGAATTGTACATCTGCCATCTTGCTTCTTCCAAACCAAGATCTACACCCCTAGAAAGTGAAGAGCCTACTCACAAATAGTATCCCAAATCTCTCCAGCTAACTGCTTGGTTTTTCCATGTGGAAGGATCCAGAAGGAGGCTCTGGTTTATAGGAAGGAGTCTTCTTACCCCCAAGGATACTGTGTCCTTGAAGGTTCAGCCAGGGACCTGGTTCTCTCTCTTCCCAAATAAGCAACCAGGGCTTGAAGGTTCAGTTGTGTGGGAAGCCAAGATTGGATAACAAGCTGGGTCTCTCTATGGTTTACTCCTCCCCTAACCAGTAATACAGACCCAGCTTCTTGTCAAGAACCAGGCTTATCTTCTCAACTGTCTCTGGCAAGTGGGAGAGGTGGTCTGTTCTATCCATTTACATATTGAGTATCATCCCTTTAGAGAGAGTTGAGATGAGGGCAGGGCAGTTGTTTGTGAGGGGATTCTAATCCCAGATTAGGTGTGTGAAACTAGAAAAGGAGATGGACTCTGGTTCACACTTCCCAGTGTTCTCCCTCTGCCTCATCCACCATCTGTGATTTTTAGTGGGTTTTTCTATCCCTTGGCCACGAAAATACATAATTAAATGAAGCTTTGCTGCTGAGTTGAATGTGTGACTCTAACTTTGTGGGCAAAGGGAATTATTGTTTGGATTGGAAAAGTGGGAGGGCAGGAATTGGGCCCTGGCAGCCTGACTTCTGCAGGAGGGGTCTTCAAGGTGATGAATCTGTCTGCCAGGCTGCTCAGCCAAGTCCTGAGGACACAGAGAGGTAAAAATAGCCCAGCTTACAATCTAATGGGTGAGACAACAGGCAGCCTATTATGTATGTACGGATGAGAGAAATAATAGGTAGATAGGCATGCATATATGTGATAAATCGGACATCTCAGAAGGCATTAGGGTTCAGGACGGGGAAAAGTGTAGGAGGTGAGGCTTGAGCTGATAATTGAAAGAACCCAGGAGGAAGAGCAGGAGAAGGAGAGAGTTCCAGGCAAGGGGTGTTGACATTGACCTGTACTTTAGGAAGATTATTTGACCCATAAGTGGAGGACAGGCTGATGTGGGGAGATACTTGGGACAAGGAGACTAACCAACAGCTGCTACTACGATCCAGGTGTGGAGTGATGAGGACCTGCATTGGGCCAGCTTAGGTGCTGGAGGAAAGGATGGGGTGGATAGAAGAGATGTTTGTTAGGAAGATAGTGAGGGAGAGGAAAGCCTATGAACATGGGTGATTGGGAGGACTTTAGTATAACTAATATAAATTTAATATAAAAAACTAATATAATTTGATATAAATATATTTACATATAAGTAACATAAATATAATAGGGAAATTTGGAGGTGAAGAGGGTTGGGGAAGAATTAGTTCAATTTTGGACATTCAACTCGATAATTTGGGAAGTATTTGAATGCCTATGTGTACCCAACAGCCTGCTAGATACTCAGGCAGAAGCTATAAACTGCACTAACAGTAGCTCCCAGAGCTTTAGCAAATTGTGTACATGAGCTCATTGAATCCTCACAATCCAGGAGGTATGTCCCACAGGTATTATCCCTGTTTTATGTCTGGGAAAACAAGATCAGAGCGGTTAAGTGACCCACTCCTCATCCCATGTTGTGTTGGAGATGAAATTTTAACCTGTCTCTCTCAATCTGAGTGAGCACTTTATGAGACAACAGGAAAGAAGCATTTACCATGGGCTTGAGCACTTAGTGAAGGCTTTGTCTAATTTCAACTGGACCCCTGGAGACACTTCATCCAGGAACTCTTACTTCCCTGCTTCTTATTTCTGGACAAGCCTCACCCTTCTCATGGTTGACTGAGGGCTACTGTGACTATGAATGGCAACTTCCTGAGCATGAGCTTTCTCCTTTTTAAAAGGGAATAATAATTCCTGTCCTACTTATTTCAACCAGCCAGTCAATCAATCAAGTATGAAGTGCTCACTGTACGCTGGGCACTGTTCTAGGTGCTGGGAATACCAAGACCAACGTAAAATAGTTTTTGACCTCAAGTAGCATACATTCTATCACAGAGTTGCTGTAAGCATCATCTACATAAAGGCAATAGGATTTCACAGAACTGTTACAAACATCACAGAATTTCACATGGAGAAGGAACCTCAGAGGCAGCCAGTCCAACCTTAATAAGAATTCTTCACTATGACACATCTGACACGAACGCCCACATTTTGGGCAAAAGCCCTCTCTAGGCATGAATATTCCACTACCTCCCTAAGATAACCTATTCTATTTTGGGATTAGGTCTGACTATTCCATTCACCTTTGCTCCCCATTAGCTCATGGTCAAATACAAACCCCTCTCTTTAGCATTTAAAGCTCTCCACAATTTGCCTCCAACATTACTTCATTTTACCGGGTCTCCCATTGTATCTAGGGCCATCTCCAGTCATCCTGACCTATGTCTTGCCACTGAACTGGAGAAAAGAGTGAGGCTGGTGACTTTGCACAGCTCTGCCTCACTTAAATCCAATTCACTTGCAAGTCAAAACATCACCTCCTGACATCATTGGTTCTCTTAGAAAACCAAGAATGAACAACACTTTAACCCACTCTGTGGTCAAACCAAAGAAGTCTATGTTCCTCACACAAGCCATTCCATTTTCTTAATCTTCTTTTGGGTATCTCCTATATCTGAATGCCATCCCTCCTCATTTCTGCCTCTTAGGATCCCTATCTTTTTTAAAAACTCAAAGAACATCAAAATGCCAAAAAATACTTTTCCTGATCCACCCAGATGGTAGGTAGTGTCTCCCTCCCCACCCCCAAATCACTGTGTTTACTTCAAAATACTCTACATATACTTACCTGTGCATGAATCACATTATTTTATTTTTTAGTGCATACATTATTTTCCCCAAATAGAAGATAAGTTCTTTGAGGGGAGAGACTGTATCATCTCATTCTGCCTTTGGACTGAGTTAACAGATTGACTGGCTCCAGTTTTCTTCCATCAAGCCCACATTTATGTCTCTCTTCTATTCACAGTTCTACCTTCTGGGGCCAAGCAAAGTGAGGTTAATTGCTCGTCCCCATGACAACCTTTCTAATATCTAAAGGCAGCCATCCTCCCCCAGTTCCCTTAACCACACACACACACACACACACACACACACACACACACACACACACACACACACACACACACAAGTCTTTTCTAAATATCTTCAGTCCCTTCAGCTGCGTCACCTATGACATGATTTCAAAGTGCTGGACCAAATACTAGAAACCATCCAGTATATTACTGTAATTGTGGCATAATGTTTAAGAAAACAAGCATAAATTCAGCACCCCACTCAGCAAAACCAGCAGATATACTGGCATAATGTCCCACAGTTGGATGGGGGAGGAGGAAGGCAAGGGGGGAGGGGGGTATCTCTATTGGCCTTTGCTCTTCCTCTTCTGGCCACTAGAGGTCGCCTTTGTTTCATATAGGGCCAGCAGCATCAACCTGGATCTGACCATGGTACCATGGTACCACTTGCCTCCAGAATCTGGCCTGGGTTCTCTTGCTCCATCGATGGCTTCTCCCTACTCCCTATTAATGGTAGTGCCTTCCTTCTGATATTATCCCCCAATTTATCCAGCATATATCTTGTTTTTACATAGGTGTTGGCTTGTCTTCCTCTTTAGACTGTGAGTTCCTAGGGGGCAGGGATCATGTTTCTGCTTTCTTCGTATCTGCCTTGCTTGGTACGTAGTAGGCACTTAATAAATGCTTGTTGACCATTGACCTGGTTGGATTACAGGAGAGATTAGGGCTGTAACAAAGAAATTCTGCCTTTTCTCTATCCTCCCTTTCTACCACATATTTCCCACTTTTACCAAGACACCATGGAAAGAGTGGTGGATTTAGGGCCAGAGGACCTAAGTTCAGATCTATACTTACTACCTGTTTAACCCTGGTCAAATAATTTTATCTCCCTGGGCCTCAGCTTCCTCATCTGTAAAATTAGGGGGATGGTGCTGTACGAGATCACAGGTGTCAAATACAACTGCTGGCAACACTCCCCAGTTGCCACATAGTGTATTTAATAATAGCATATTTGTGTGATCTTTATGCTTTCTAAAACACTTTCATATATTGAATTTGCCTGAGATGAATCCAGATTCATGGATTTACAATAGGAAGTATTTAAAATGTTTAAATACTGATAGATTTCTCATTGAAGGTGAACATAACCATCATCTTGTACAGTATACCACTCCCAGCAGTTTTCACACTTTGTACAAATTTCCAACAGCTGCTTCTAAGTGACTGAAAGGATTGCATTTACATCCTAACCTCACGATCATCTAAAGAAGGAGGTTTTGATGCATCCACAACAGTTTTGACATGACCCCACAAGAAAAGGTCAAATGGAGAAAGATCAGGTGAGCAAGGTACCAAGCAAGAGGACCTTCTCTACCAATCCAGTGGCCTGAGAGAATGTCATCTGGAAATTGTCACACATGCAATGCACAATAATCTTGTTCGAATGAAAATGAACATATTGTTCAAAATTTATAAAACTAAATTAGTGTAAAAGAAATATAAATAATGAAACTTTCAAATGCTACTTTTGTGAGTTTGTAGCATTGACACTTCCAAAATTATTAAGCCTTACCATTTCACCAAGACTTTTAGGATACCCCATTATCAGCATTACAAAATATACTTTAACAATGACCCACCAAGTTGTTTAATCTCTATGTGTCTCAGACAACTCCTAGGGACTTCTCCAAATCATTGACAGATTGCGTCTTTGTGGGCAGAAACTTCTTTGTACTTTCCTATATCCCTGTTTCAAAATCAGATCTGTAGCTCTCTTATCCACAGATTGTTTCATATGTGCATGTTTTTCGACTGAATTAAAAGGTTTTTTTAAAATGAAATTTAAAACAGTGACCCACAGAATGCATCATGTCATTCCTCCTCTCTCTCCACGCTTTTTCATGCCTACACTTGTCACCTGCCCTGCTCCCTGACATGCTTGGAGCTCATACAGAAGAGGTATCAAGCTAGTAAGATGATGAAACCACAGGCAGCTCCATTAAGGGAACTGGGGACACCCAGCCTTGATTGGCTGTACTGAATTGTACAGTTGCACAGACCAAAGGAGCAAGTACCTTTCTAGAGAAAGGTACCTGTGATATAACAGAGAGAGCCCTCTATTCTGGAGTCATAAAGCCTGGATTTCAATCTTGCTTCCTCATTCTGTGTAATATTGGGTGAATCACTTAAACTCTCATTGAATATCATTTTCACATCCTAATATTTTTCTGATGTGTCTAATCCTGACATCCTAAAGACTTGACTATTAGCATAGACTAGAAATGTGACTGAGCTGTGAAAGGAATCAGTGACATAACAAACATTTATATGAGCATTTTACTATGTGTCACTGAGCTAAACTCCAGGGATGGAAAGAGAGGGCAAGACATAGACCTTGCCTTCAAGAAGCTCACATTCTAATGGGAAGGAAGGAAGAAGCTATAGGCAGTGAGCCAAAGAAGGGCACAAGATTTTATCCCACTGAGGATTCCTGCAGGCAACAGATAAATTCCATGCTTTAGTCCATCCTCAGGGAGAGGGGGTACCAGGCAAGCACTATATCTAGCTCCCTCCCTCATATTGTTAATGTAGGTTCAAGCTGAGCTTTTGATTGCTATCCCTCAATGGGGAAGGTAATCTCCTAGTACAGTAGTTCTCAACCTTCCTAATGCCACGACCCTTTAATACAGTTCCTCATGTTATGGTGACCCCCAACCATAAAATTATTTTCATTGCTACTTCATAACTGTAATTTTGCTACTGTTATGAATCTTTCTGATATGCAGGATGTATTTTCATTGTTACAAATTGAACATAACTCACAGGTTGAGAACTGCTGTCCTACTACATACATGTATGTATGTGTATATGTATATATGTACATGTCTATGTCTATGTATGTGTATATATAAAATATGTATATGTGTATAATATGTATATATATGTGTGTGTGTATGTATAAAATTTCCAAGTCTTGACTCCCCACCAAATACTAGTTTTATGAACACACAGAGCAAATTACAAAGAAAACCATTTATACAAGCTTATAACAAGCAGAAATCAGAGAAAGATAATACAGATGAGAATATGGACCAGAAAATGCACAGAATGAATAAGGTTTCTCATTGGAAGTGAAATATCTCAGCTCAATCAAGAGAGAGTCTCAGGGGCGGCTAGGTGGTGCAGTGAATAGAGCATCAGCCCTGGAGTCAGGAGGACCTGAGTTCCAATCTGGCCTCAGACACCGAACACTTACTAGCCATGTGATTTTGGACAAGTCGCTTAACCCCAACTGCTCCTCCCACACACACACACACACAAAAAAAGCAAGAAAGAGTCTCAGATCTCACCCAAGAGGAAATTCCATGAAGTATCTGAGTCACTAAGCTAAGATGAGGGACTTGATGGAGTACCAGCTCCTCTTCATGTTGGTTTCTTCCACAGTCTTTCTCTCCCTTTAGGAACTTGAAAAGAATCTGAAACTGTGTCTTCTCTCTTAAAGTTGGAAGCCTAAAGACCAGGATGTTTGTTCCTTCAAGTTTTCACCAATTCCATTCACCATGAAAGAACAGAGCACCAAAAAAATCAGTCTCCACAAATTAGTAGAGAACCAAGCAAGTGCTTAAAAAAAATCAATTCATTCATTTTTAGTTTTCAACATTCACTTCCATAAGATTTTGAGTTTTACATTTTCTCCCCTTGCTTCTTCTCCTCCTTCCCCAAGATGGCATGCAGTCTGATATAGACTCTACATATACATTCTTATTAAACATATTTTCACATTAGTCATGATGTAAAGAAGAATTAGAACCAAAGGGAGAAACCGTGAGGAAGAAGAAACAAAACAAAATAACAAAGAAAAAGGGAGCAAATAGTATGCTTCCATCGACATTCAGACTCCAAAGTTCTTTCTCTGGATATGGATACTATTTTCCATCATGAGTCTTTTGGAGTTGTCTTAGATCCTTGCATTGCTGAGAAGGGCTAAGTCTAACAAAGTCAATCATCTCACAACGTGACTGTTACTGTGTACAATGTTCTCCTGGTTCTGCTCATTTCACTCAGTATCAATTCAAATAAGTCTTTCCAGATTTTTCTGAAGTCTGCCTACTCATCATTTCTTATAGCGCAATAGTATTCCATTATATTCATATACCACAACTTGTTTAGCCATTTTCCAATTGATAGGCATCCCCTCAATTTCCAATTCTTTGCCACCACAAAAAGAACTGCTATAAATATTTTTGTACATGTGGGTCCTTTTCCCATTTTTATGATCTCTTTGTGATACAGACCTAGAAGTGGTATCATGCAAATGCTTTTTGAAGTGAGAGTTACATATATGTATATGTGGATCAAGTTTTAAGAATGAAGGACTAAACAGGAATGTTGAGCTCTCCATGTTGAGCCATTGCAAATGTCTTTCCTTGGCCCTATACTTTTAAACATTTCTCTCAGTGAATTAGATGAAGACATAGATGGCATGTCTGTCAAATTGGTAGATGGCACAAAGCTAAGAGAGATAGCTGATACCTTGAGTAACAATCAAGAACCCAAAATATCTTGAGAGGCTGAAATTATGGTTCAAATCTGAGAAGATGAAATATAATAGTGATAAATGAAAAATTCCTTACAGTTTCAAGAAATGTATTTTATAAGTATGAGATAGGTAAGATATGGCTAGACAACATTTGGTCCAAAAAAGATCTGGGAGTTTTGACTCAACATTTATTAAGAATCTGCTATGCACACAGTGTTGGAGGGACAATGAAACCAGACCTTGCTCTCAGAGAGTTCACATTCTAGTGGAATACAATGAAATAAATGTTAGGTCATTTGAGGATGAAGAAAACACTAGGAATCTCTGTAGGATGACCAAGAAAGAGCTTTATAAAAAATGTAGCATCTGAACTGAGCCCTGATTCTAATCCCAAACTAAGAATTCTAAGAGGCAGAGGTGAGAAGGGAGTAAATTCCAGGCACCAAGGACAGCCTGTACTAAAGAGATAGAAAATGGAAGGCCAAGTTCAAAGAACAGCCCATAATCCAGTTTGTCTTAACTTAAATTCCTCCTTTTTCCCCTTGACTAGATATAATGAGAAACAAGATAAAAGGACTAAGAGTTATTTTTTTTAAAAATGAGTTGTTTTTATTTACAAAGAGCTGGACTGGGGGCTCGTTATGGATCAACAGTGTGACAAGGCAAGCCTAGTTGTGAAAACAGGCTTAGGCAACATTAAGAATGATAAATCTACATTGTTCACTCCCTTGGTTATAATTCTTCTTTACAACTTGACTAACGTTGAATGTGAAGGTATTTGTAGAACCTATATCTGATTGCATGCCACCATGGCGGGGAGGGAGGAGGAGAAGAAGGAGAAGAAAATGTGAAACTCAATGGATTGTGTAACTGAATGTTGTAAACTAAAAGTAAATTAATTAATTAAAAATTTTTTAAAAAAGAATGATGAATCTAGAGCAAGGGAAGTAGAGAAGTCTTCTGGTTCTTTTCCCTCATCAGAAAACTTGTGAAATATTCTGGGTGGTTCTAAGCACTGGGTTTTAGGAAGAGTAATTAATGCAAACTACAGGCAGCCACTTAATAATTCATGCCTGTTGATTTAGGGATGGATGAGCAGATTTAGGTGAATATAAGGGAAAACTTCCTAATAATTAGAGTTCCTCCCAAAGTGGAATGGTTAGCAGATTCTTCCCCACTGAAGGACTTTGAGGAGAGATTGACCCATCCTTTTTTAGGAATGATGAAGAGATTCTTATTCAGGTATGAACTAGATGACCTCTGAAGTCCCTCTTAACTGAGATTCTATAAGTCTCTCTGACTTTGGCTGCTAATTCCCATAAGTCAGAAGAAACTCTTCACTAACAAATGTAAACAGTGCCTTCCCATTGGTGCTTGAGAAGACCACTGAAAATCAGAAAGGAGAATAAGGTTTTTGGCAGTGAGATGGGGAAGCAAGTAGATTCTTTGAGTAATAGAGGAACAGGAGGAAAGGGAGTTGTCCTTGCCCTCCCTTTCTTCTGCAAAGCAGGGTGTGGACTTCTGGGCCAGCCAGGTTTCTACTCCCAGTTGTTGGGCAAGGAGAATCACCAACCTGTTCAGTCTGACTTCCCACCCTTTACTCGTATGTTTTCCTGCTGCTTTTGGCTTCTCCCTCTACTGATGAGAGTGTGTTGGTCAACATTTCTGCCCCTCGACCAAAAAATAGCCTTGGTTTTTTGAGGATGGAGCAGACTTGGTAGAGCCACTCTGGATCGTACCTTAACTTGTCCTTGAGGAGAGGAAAAAATTCTGTTACCACAAATATTGGTTTTTCGTTATCTCCTACAAAGATATTGGCCAAGGATACGAAAGTCCAACAGTACCTCTGGGGACCAAGAAGTCCTGATCACCAGATTCTGAGAATTCAAAGGGGAGTAGGTGCAAGTTTCTCATGTAATGGACTAAATGACCCATGGGCCATCATGGATGGAGCAATCCTCAAAGAAACTTTCTTTTCAATATATAACATTCCATCTCAGGTAGTCAATAAACATTTATTAAAAACCTACTATGTTCCAGGTACTGTGCTAAGTTCTGGGGATTCAAAAAGTCCCTGCCTTTGGGAAGCTTACATTCTAATGGCAGAGACAACAAGAAAAAAAGAGTACAAACATTGTCTGTGTATATACATACATACATACATACATACATACATATATACATATATATAATAGGAAGTAAACAAGAGAAGGGAGGCACTAGAATTAGGAGAGATGGAAAACAAGCTCTCATCTGTGACCACCCTTTGCCCAGGCCATCTTCTATTCTCATAATGTACTTTGTCTTGACTTTTGCCTCACAGAGACCCTTCCTTCCTTTATGACTCAGTTTAAGCACCTAGTTCTACGTGAAGCCTTTCCTGATCACTCCCAAATACTACTTCCCTGCCCTCCCTACTCTTCTATAGTGGCATGTATTTATTCTTTATATTTATTCTACAAATACTTATATCATACTAATAGTTGGCATTTATATAGTGCCTACTATGTGCCAGACACTGTGCTAAGCACTTTGCAATTACTATGTCATTTGGTCTTCGAAACAACCCTGTGAGGTAGATTCTATTGTTGGTCTCATTTTCCAGTGACTTGGCCAGGGTCACGCAGCCACTAAGTGTTTGAGGATAGATTTGAACTCATGTCTTCCTGACTCTAATAAATGTTCTTGTAGTCACTTTCATTTTAGATTGTAAGCTCCTTTAAAGCAGGAATAGTTTTGTGAGTAGAGGGAGCTCCTTATACCGGGAAATCACAGATGGAGTGCTTCTCTCCGGTCCTTTCTGGTGTCCTCAGCACCTAGGACAGTGCCCAGCACAGAGTAGGCAACTTCATAAATACTTGCTGGTTGATCATTGATTTAATATGTGCAGAACCCTCTAGTAGGTGCTAGGGTTCAGTGGGAGAGAGAAGGGGAGCCTAGAGAGGGTTCAGAAGACAACAACTTAAAGTCTAAACTCCAGGATGTGAAAGGAGAAGGGAGAGGCATCAGAGACAGGGTTCACAAAAAAGACCAGAACCACTTAAAAGAAACCCATGAGGAGGAAGCACAGCAGTGGATAGAGCACCAGCCCTGGAGTCAGGAGGACCTGAGTTCAAATCGAGCCTCAAATGCTTACTAACTCTGTAACCCTGAGCAAGTCACTTAACCCCAGTTGCCTCCAAAACCAATCAACACACAAAAGCAATGAGCTTAGAAGACTCATGTTTTATCCCTGATTCTGCCACCAAATTCCTTTATAACCTTTAACAGTTCAAGGGCTCTCTGTCTTGTCCTCTGTATAGCAAAGGAGGCCTACTCGATTGCTAGGGCATCCTTTATCTCCACCAGCCTATTGTAGTCTAAGGCCTCTTTCCAGCTCAGCTCTAGTTTGTGTTTCAACATCCTATTATTCTAGCAACAGAGTAATAACACCACTAACAATAGCTAGAACTGGCGGAGTGCATGAAGGTTGGCCACACGTATTACACAGGTTTTCTCATCTTCACAACATCCCTGGGAGGGAGGTGCTATCATTGTCCCTCATTTTACAGTTGAGGACACTGAGGCTAAAACAGGTGAAGTATGCTCAGGGGTCACACAGCTAAGAAAATGTCAGACTGATCAAGCACAGGTCTTCCCCGTCCAAGACCAGACATCTAAACAGACTGCTTTCGGCACCACAGAAAAATGTAAGACCAAATCCCTGCCCTCTGAAATTGTATAGTTTCCCAGTAAATGAAATATTTGGAAAATGCTTAGCACAATCCTGGCACATAGTAGGCCCTTCATAAATGATTTTCCCCTTGTTTCCTCCCTAAACCCAAGAAAGGATAAAGATTACTCTTTTCCTCATCAATTCATTAATGCATAAGTATTTATGCATCAGTAACCTTCTCCCATGTGCTCAATTCTGGATTAGGAGAGGCAGAACACACACACTTGAGTGATGCTACCCCCCCCCCCCCATTCCACAAAACCCTCTTTGTGGTGACTAGGGAGTGAACTAGCTCTTGTTATAGTCAGGAAAATGTTTGCCCATTCCTGAGTGTTTTCCCTGTAGAAGGTCACTTGACCCCACTTTTGAGGCAATGGATGAGACAGACACATTTATCTTGTTTCATCCCTACCACTCCCTCCATCTGCAACTTCTTCCCTGCCTTCCTCCCCTCAGGCAAACCTTGCCCAGCAATCACATCCTCCTCCTCCTCCTCCTCCTCCTCAGGAAGTCTTGCTAGTTTTATCTCTATTATTTCCCCCATTAGCCTGGGCTGGGTGCCCAAGGACCAAGAATGTCCCCCAAGATTGACATTCCATTCCCTTGGGCTCCTCCCTTAGTGCTGACCTTGAAACTCTGCTTGAAACAGATGCTCACAATGTTTGCTGACAAAGGAGGGGGAGGGAGGTGGCCTCTGCCAAAGTGGCAGAACAACTCTGTCATCCGCTGGGAGATCAAGCGACCTAGAACCATCTCAGCCAAGAGGGAGTTAGCTCAAGGCTGTGTCCTGTGATCCCTGTGATCATCAACAGCTTTGGTGACATATGTGATACACCCTCAATTAAAGATGGGGAAACTGAGGCACAAGTTAAGTCATTTGTCAGAATCATAATGCTACCTAACTAGCAAAGTCTTTGAGTCATAGAATGTCAAACAGGAAGCAGGTAGAGATTGCTGAGCCCAGTCCCTGAGTTTTGTAGAGAGGGCATCCTGGGGCTCAGTGCTGAAGTAATTTAGGCATGTGGAGCCTTGGCTGTGAGTCTGGAGACTTGAGTTCAAGTCAGGTCTAGTATAACCTTGGGCAAGTTGCTTCTGAGTAAATGGCTGAGGCCAATGCACTGGAGGGATGCACTGCTGCCTACCTGAGGTCACACACGTCTGGATATTGGCCTTCCCATATGACTCACCTTCTACAAAAAGCCTCCTCCAGATGGTCCCTTTGAGATTACATCCCATTTCTCCTTCACATATGTCATCACTCACGTGGCGTCTCCTCCAATAAACTGTGAGCTCTAAGAGGACTGGAGCTGTCTTTTGCCTTTTTTTTGTATGCCCAGCATTTAGTGCAGAGCCTGGCACACAGTAGGTACTTAATAAATGCTTTTTGACTGACTCCTCCTAGGGTCTTAATTTCTGCATGGGTAAAATAAGAGTGTTAGATTGCATAATCTCTAAAGTTCCTCCAGGTTAAAACAAACTCGTGATTTTGGGACCAACCCTCCTGAAGGAAGCCCCATAGTCCTGTTCCCAGAATGACCCTCCACTCTAGCCCCTCTAGAAGACCAGGGACTGGGGCTACTCTGTGTAAATCATGATAACATTCAAGGAGCAGCCTAATGGCTGGTACCAAGCTGGCCTACAGGTCATGTCTATCAGTAGTTATCAATGGAGCA
The DNA here is from genome assembly GCA_028646515.1 of Pseudochirops corinnae. Taxonomy (NCBI): domain Eukaryota; kingdom Metazoa; phylum Chordata; class Mammalia; order Diprotodontia; family Pseudocheiridae; genus Pseudochirops; species Pseudochirops corinnae. The sequence continues at coordinate 32,850,504 of CM053585.1, read as the reverse complement.
AACAGCCCAAGGACTATAAAGGTGGGAGAAGCTGGTGGGACACTCCAATTCTAAATGCCAGTCATCATGCAACTACTGTGCAGCTTCCTGGCCTTCTCCAGCTTATGCTGGGACCTCAGCACCAGCCAATACTACCCAGACCTTATCACCTCGCTGCCTGGCCTGGCTGATATGCCCAACTTCAAGCAGTGGTCTGGCTACCTCCAGGCCAGCTCTGAGAAATACTTCCATTACTGGTGAGTTCCTGGGCATGAGAGGGATTGTTCCATGGCCCCAGAAAGATTTAGTGACTTGCCCAGGCCAGACAGCATCAGTACCTGGAGAAAACCATGGGAGTCTCAGCCTCCTTGATCAAGGTCCCTGCCTCTGCTTCTGTTATCACCCAGGATGCTAAGCCTATGGAACAGAACCTTTCTTGAATCCTGGGCCCCTTGAGCAGTCTAGTGAAGCCTGTGGATCCTTCTCAGAATGTGTTTTTACATGCATAAAATAAAATACATAGCCTTGCAAAGGAATATCAATCTGTCATTTGTCTTCCTAAGTTCACAGATCCCTAGAAATCTCTCTACAGATCCCTTTGAAGACTCCAGGTTAAGAACCCTACTCAAGGCTGAGATTCTAAGGTCAACAGTGGTTAAAGTTCCTTGTGATACCACTGGGTCAGAGGCCACATTTCAGTCTTATGGAAGGAGCACTAGGCCTTCAGATTCTGACTGTGCCGTTTACTAGCTAGATGACCTTGGAAAAGTCATTTCACTTCTCTGGGGTTCATGTTCCTCATGTGGAATGAGGAAATTGGACAAGATGATTTTGAAGATTCCTCCCAGTTCTACTTCCTATGGTCTTATGGCCCTAACTCAAAGACTCAACTCCCTTCCCTATAGAACAGAAAGACTTCCTGATCCTATTCTCAATTAGTCAACAAAGTATAGGAGACAGGGAGCTAGGCAAGGTGTAAAGGAACAGACGAGGAGGAAAAAGATGAAGAGTTCATCACCCCCCAAAAAACCCCACCCCCAGGAGGCAAGGGCCTCATCACTATAGCAGTGAAACAAGGATTGAATCTAGATCCTGGAACTTTTCCAGCTTCATATGTCTCAGACCAAGCCCTAATGTGGTAAGATGATTTTTTAAAATTTTTTAAACTTGTTTCTTTTTAGTTTACATCATTCATTTCCACAAGATTTTGAGTTACAAATTTTCTCTCCATCTTTCCCCTACCCACCACCCAAAAACAGCGATCCCACTGTATAGCCCCTCCCCCAATCTACTCTCTCCTATATCCTCCCCCATCACCCCACTGACTTTCTAGTAGGGTGAGATGGATCTCTTTACCCCAGTGCCTGTATAGATTATTTTAAAAGCATCTTAAGTCGTGTCCTAACACATACTTGACCCACCCAAAAATTCGTGGTTAACTCTCAAGTTCACATTCCTTTCCCCAATATTCTCAGGAACAAGGAACTCTCTCTGTGAACTTGTCTTCTGTAGAAAAGCTACCTTTCTCACCAAAGGAGAGAGATTTTTCTCTTCTTGGTCTTATAGGTTTGTGGAGTCCCAAGGAAACCCTGAGTCTGACACTTTGGTGCTATGGCTGAATGGAGGCCCTGGCTGCAGCTCTATGGAAGGTTTACTGGCAGAGAATGGCCCCTACAGGGTGAGGATGGGGAAATTCCTAGCCCTGGGGGAAGGTTAGAGAAAGAATGAGAGTTGGGTTTCTGTTTCTGTCCTGGGCTCAAACCTGAAACAGAGAACAGTGACTTTGTACAGGCCAATGCCATCTGTCTATCTTTCTGTGAAGATAAATGATGATGGCTCCCTCTACATGAACCCCCACAGCTGGAATCTTGTGGCTAATGTGCTTTACCTGGAGTCTCCGGCTGGAGTGGGTTATTCCTACTCCTCTAGCCAGAACTACAAAATTAATGATCAGCAGGTGAGTGGAGACAAGAGAGAGGGCCAGGGCCTCTGTATGCATGTGGGAGCGGGAAGTGGATAGTTCAACTCCCTTTAAATCCGGAACAAAATGGCCCCAGCATAAATTGGAAAGGGGTTAGACTGGATGATCCCAAGGTCTCTTCTGACTCCAGTCTTGTCTGGTTCTAGAGGCTAAGAGCCCTTTACTTGGCATTTTCTAACATCCTGCCTTCCAAGGTCCCCTCTAGCTGTTACCCCATGTTCTAATATTCTGTTTTCTTAGGTCCCTTCCAGCTCCAACATTCACATCAATGGGCTCGTATTCTATCTGCTAAGCTCCCTTCCAGGTGTCATTCCATGTTCTAGTACTTTATTTTTTAATGTTCCTTTCCTCTGTCATCCTTTGTTCTAGCATTATATTTCCTTCTAGCTCTAATATTCATTGCTCTAAAGGAGATGTCTCATCATTGAGCTGGTAGCTGTTCATTCCATTTCCTACACCAAAGCCCTGAATAGGAAAGATTGCTATGTAGGTCCCGAAGCCCCAACACAGTCTACACTGCTTTTCCATCCCAAACTGCCTGTGACAGAAAAATGTTAGATGAAGGGTTTGGAAACAAAGGGGAACATGTAACTTCCGGGGTTAGAAACAGGAGTTTCTATCTTCCAAAGTCCCTTACAGCTCTGACATTCTATGATTCTAGGACTATTTGGTTTTGGTCTGTAGGTGGCGGCCGATAATTACCAGGCCTTACAGAGCTTCTTCACCAAGTTCCCCAGTTTCACCAGCAATGACTTCTATGTATTTGGAGAGAGCTATGGCAGGGTCTACATGCCCTCTCTCAGGCTCAGATTGTTAGTGGTCCAGCCTCCATCAACTTCAAGGTAAGTACAGATGGTGGTATTTGTCCTTCATTTATCCAAGAGGACCAGTGACATCATGGCTAACATCTTGACTTGTGCATGAATTGGATTGAAGTGAGGCAGAGTTCCACTAAGTCGTCAACCTCACTCTTTCTTCCTGAGTCATTGAAGTCCAGGGGCAGGACAAAAGTTAAGATGACTGGCAATGGCCATTGGAACTAATTGTTCTCATTGCCCATTCCACTGGAGAAAGTCTTCACGTTCTTAGAGTAGACATCCCCCTAACTCACTAAGAAGTTTGAGGCCTGTCAGTTGCCCTCAACCTGGTTTAACCCATTTACTGAGACAGTTTAGTAGGGTATGGCAGTAGCACATACTACAACTTCTTGGAACTACAGATGGGAGTTGGGTGAATCAGGTGGACACCAAAGGTGGATAAACTGTCCTGAAAAGCAAAGCCCTCACACCAAGTAGCTAGGTAGTACAGTGGATAGAACACTGACCCTAGAGTTAAGAGGACTTGAGTTCAAATTCAGCCTCAGACATTCACTAGCTGTGTGATCTTGGGCAGGTCACTTAACCCTGTTTGCCTCAGTTTCCTCATCTGTAAAATAAGCTGGAAAGGGAAATGGCAAACCACTCCAAGAAAATCCCAAACAGGAGCCAGATATGACTGAAATGACTCAACAATAAAAGCCCTCACACCAGAGGTCCTGGTCCTTCTGAATACTCCATATACTCCAGTAAGTACAGGTACCAGTTCTGTCCAGGTCCAAGCCAAGAACAAGCTAGTCTTCCAACCCCGGAAGTTACATGTTCCCCTTTGTTTCCAAACCCTTCATCTAACATTTTTCTGTCACAGGCAGTCTGGGATGGAAAAGCAGTGTAGACTGTGTTGGGGCTTCGGGACCTACATAGCAATCTTTCCTATTCAGGGCTTTGGTGTAGGAATTGGAATGAACAGCTACCAGCTCAATGATGAGACGCTGCTTGAGTTCAGTTACTACCATGGCATCATTGGAGACAAGTAAGTTCAGAGGGAGGTCTGTGGGTGAGTGTCTGTCTCTCCCTTCTCCCCTCCAAACTTCAGCAAGGTTGGAAGGGGCCTTTTCCCCATCTCTTTTAGCCCTCAGCTGCATCACTTGGTTGAGAGAAAGGCAGGGACAGCCAGATAGTCTTATTTGTAAGAGAAGTAAGAAGGCAATAGGTACCTCAATTGTGAGGAAAGACAATGGACCATGATGGACCAAGCAGGTAAATTGGCTTCATCTCAAACATCAATAAAGACACGAAAGACAGTGTGATTTAGAGGAAAGAACCTTTATATTCTTAAAGTCTAGAAGGTCCTGACACACAGTAGGTACATAATAAATGCCTGTTGATTGATTACCTATATGATTAACTATATTAACAGAAGTTAATCATTAGAATTCTTGTGCTGACACTATCTAGATGGCCTTGGGCAAGCCACTTAACTTCTCTGGACTCAGTTTTCTCTCCCTTGAAATGGTGATTGTCCTTCCCTGAGCTCTCCCATAGGGTTTTTAGGAGGATCCAACGAGATCATGCATATAAAACATTTTGCCAACTATAAAGTCCTCTATAAATATGAGCCACTGTCACCATGACCATCATGGTCACATCTGCCTTATTTTCCCTACTAGATTATTAATTCCACTAGGACGAGGACTGTTTCATCCATTTTTGTGTACCCCAACACAGTGACTTTGTATGGCATAGACATTTAAGACCTTTTTAATATCTCTTGTTTTTACATCCCCTTTTTAAGAACTTTAGCACCGATGGAGTACCAAGGTCAGCAAAGGATTTGACAAATATTTTCTCATTTGATCCTCACAACATCCCTGGGACCGTGTGCTAATATTGTCCCCATTCGACAGATAAGGAAACCGAGATCAAGACATCCCCTATAAAACAACTAGAAAGCATGTGCAGGTGACTTTGAAGACTGGAGTCTTCCTGACTCCAGGCCCATTGCCCTACCCCCTGCACTGGTTTATGCCCTTACATCTCTTTCCACCAAAGTCATCCCTTATAACAAAGAATAAAAATAAAGAGGGAAATAATGCTGTTCTTCAAAATCAACAGTATATGCCGGGTTTCACCTGCATAAGGTGAAGGGAGTCTGGAAGGGAAGCACCTTCCCCATCTGTTTTTGGAGCTAAGCTCAGTCACTGTAACCAGGGAACATTCAGTTTGGATTGTTTTTGTTGGTGTTATCGTTTCTGTTTTCTTTCCATTTATAACGCTGGGGCCCCGTGCCCATTGGTTTTCTTTGCTTTGCTCATGCCTCCCTGCATTCTCTACATCCATCCTTTCTAACAGGTCAGTGATATCCCCTTGCATTCACCTACCAAATTTTTGCTCAGCCACACTCCAGTGGATGGCACCTGCTTTGTTTCCTGTTCTTCCCACAAAAAGTTCCTCTAAACGGGGTGTCCCAAAGATCTTAGTAGGGTTTAAGCTCTTAGCACGGTGCCTGGGCGCAAAGTGATGGCTTAACAAATGCTGGCTGCCTGCCTGATTGATTGAATGAATGAACGACCTCTCCAAAGCCTTAGCCCCCAAGATGATATTCATCTCTCAGCTCAAGCCTAATGGGTCCTTAGGATCATACATTTTTAGAGATGAAAGGGGCCTTAGAAGTTACAGAATCCAATCCCACTTATTTTCAGATGAGGAAACTGAGGCTAAGAGGGGTTAAGTGAGTTGCCCGAGGTTACAGAGGTACAGTTAGGACCCAATTAGTGTGAATAAGGACTGCCCCGAAGTGGTCGAACGCATTCAAATCCGTACCATTAGAAATGATAATAATATTAAATGTGGTCGCTGGTCCCAGCCCAGTGGAAATATGCCAATGATGTGACCGCTTCATTAGAGGATTAGTTAGTCTAACTGATCTGTAACCTAACTGTGAAAAGAAGGTGGCCAGACTGACGGGCCCTCCGCTGTGCCACTCCCTTGGGGATTGGAGGGTGGCTTGGGTTGGCTTCGGTGCGAACTCCCTCTGGGGGAGGGTGAGAGCTCGAAGCCCATGCGCGCCGCCCCCTCTTCTCACTCCACTTGCGCTCTGCCTGCAGCCTCTGGGACTCCTTGAACATCCACTGCTGCTCCGAGGGCTCCTGCAACTTCTATAACAGCTCTTGAGACACCTACTTCGATTCCGTAAGCTCTTATCTTCGCCCGCCCAGGAGGTCCCGCAGACTGCGGAGGCGGGCCAGAGGGGCGCACAGGGTGCCCCAAACCCCAAGCCGGACCTGGGCTCTTAGTTCTCCCCCTCTTTCCGTGGACTCCTAGGCTGGGGGTCAGGGGAAGGTGGGGGGACCCTCCAAGGCCAAGGAGGGGGTACCTGACTCCCAGGACTGCGGGGCTCAGTTTTGAAACTCGGGCACAAATACCAGAGCTCGGAGGGCAACCTGAGCCTTTTAAAGCTCTTGGGATTGCACTCCCTGGGGAATCCTGTCGATTCTAGCCTGGCCAGGGCTTGGGGGGTACGTGCTACCTCTTCTTGGGTAATCTCAGCAGGCTGTACCAAACAATTCCGATCCCTCTACACTCCATCCCACCCCATCCTTCCCTTGGGCGTGGCTTCCTTAAGGGATGACCAGGTGTAGGGTGGGCAGAGGTGGAAGGAAAGAAGGGATCCGTGCCAGGAAGTGTGGGGAGCTTAGCAGGGCCTCCCATCTGGCCTCTCCGCAGATCCTGGAGGCTTACAGGATGATCCAGGGCGTGGGCCTCAATATCTACAACCTCTATGCACCATGTTGGGGGGCCCCGGGATACCAGGAGCGCTACGCCGCTGATGTGAGCAACCTCTATCGCAAATACCAGTTCAACTTGGCGGTGCCGGTAAGCAAGAAGAGGGACCTTGTGTAAGTGAAAGAGCAGGGTCGAGTCCTGCGGCAGCAGCCCTGAGCAAGGGGCGACATCTTGGTGTTATGCAGAAAGAGGGACAGATTGAGAGTTGGGAGACATGACAACTCGACTCAACGTCTCAGGGCACGCTGCCTCATCGGTAAAACGCAGAGGGTTGACTAGAGGACCTCCACCCTCTCTTTCAGTGCTAATATTATGTGATTTGAGGAGAGCGCTTGTTACTTCTCTGCCATTCACTCAGTGAGAAAGAAGGGATTCCAATTTAATTAAACCAACATGAAGAGCAAGACACCATAGCAGTCACTGATGTAAAAGGGGGCATAGGGATAATCAGCTATGGTTGATTTAGCTCTTCTCAGCAATACAATGATTCAAGAGAACTCTAAAAGACTCCTGATGGAAGATGTTCTTCACATCCAGAGGAAGAACTATGGAATCTGAATGCAGATCAAAACATTCTGTTTTCACTTTTTTTTTTGGTGGCTTTTCCCTTTTGTTCTGTTTCTTCTTTCACAACATGACTAATGTGGAAATGCGTTTACATGATTACACATGTATAACCTATATCAGATAGCTTGCTGCCTTGGGGAGGGGGTGAGGAGGGAGGGAAAGAAAAAAAGTGAAACTCTAAATCTTAGAAAAATGAAATTTGAAAACTATCTTTACATGTAATTGGAAAAAATAAAATATAATTTATCCAAAAAAGGAAGTATACAGGTGGATCTCAAGATGCTAATCAAATTAACAGAGGCATTCTTAGTCTTTCTAGTGCCGTAGACCTCTTTGGTAGTCCAATGAAACCTCCAGAGTCCTTCTCAGAATCATATTTTTAAAAGCATGGCATAAATCTACAATTTCAAAGGAAACCAATTACTTTGAAATACAATTATAAAACTTTTTTAAAAGCAAGTTCATGGACTCCAGGTTAAAAACTCTTGCTCTAATAGGATGAAAAAATACATGTAGCAGTTTACTGGGAACATTTTGTACCAAGGAAACCTTGGCCCTTAATGGGGTGGAGATGGAGGGAGGGATGTGTATGCTTAGTAGACTTGACCTAAAAGCTGTACAAGAGAAAAGTCACTAAGAGTAACATTCACACCCTTATAAAGTTTTTTCCTGAAGTACCTTCTTCTCCCCTCTGTACCTAGTAAATTCCTATCTAATTCGTAAAAGACCAATTCATACTCTACCTCTCTGAGAAAGCTTTCACTGATCCTCCCAGGCCTGTAATGACTTTTCACTCCTAGGACCTCACAAAAAACTTTGTGTTTGCCTCCCTCTAACACTATTATTACACATTTTAATGTATTTTATTCTTGTATCATAGTTATTTGTCCATGTGTCATAACCTCCTGCTCTTAGAGTGTAAGCTCCTTGAGAGCAAATACCGTCTTTTCTGTTTGTTTCCAAAGTGTTTGTACATAGTAAGCACTTGATAAATGTTCTATTCATTCATTTTTTTCATTCATTCATACTAGAATTGTCCTTGTCTCATCTAATTTTTGAATCTCCCTCTATGCCTAGCCCAGGGCCTTCCAGGAAATATCACTCAGGAATGGGTTGAGTCTTTAAAATAGCTGATTACTTATGTTCCATTCTTCCCTTACCATCCATTTCATTCTTGAGACTGCCTCTGCTTTATTTTCCTGTCCAGAGTTATACTCTGGATGTATGAGGGCAGTATTGTTTAATTGAAACAATGACCTTTCTGAGCCTCAATTTTCTTATCTCTAAAACAAACGAAAATATTTGTTCTACTCACCTTACACAGTTGTGAAGATGAAATAAACTCTTGAATATGAATGAATTATTACTATGATGGAGGCATAGTTGGAAAGGAAGAGATGGTCTTGGGCTGAGGGGTTACAGAGGAAACCTAGGTGTATGCTAGAGAGAGGGGAAGGCACCTCAAAAAGGGGAATTGGAGTAAATCTCAAATAGGATTTTGTGAACGTTCAGTCTTGGGGTAGGGGAATGGAAGGAGCAACTCAGCAGTTACAGGGATTTCTGGGCTTTTGTCATGTATCCTCCCTGAACCTTTTACCCTTTTCCTTGTTTGCCATTAGGCCTTGGGAGCCCCCATCCCTGGAGTCCCCAAGTGCATCAATGCCACAGCTATGTATGTGTGGTTGAACCAGGACAATGTGAGGCAGGCCCTCCACATCCCTGTATTCCTCCCCAATTGGGAACTTTGCAGGTAAGGTGGTTTTTTGTTGTTCTGTACATGGGGAAGGAAGTCTCTATTGGTCTTTTAAGTGACTGGATAGACCCTGCTGAGAAGAGAATGATATCACCTTCCTGAAGCCATGGTCCTCTTTGAGAATGAAGGACAAACAATAATTATGGCTGGGGACGTTCCCAGTGGGGCTTTAGGAGTTTCCTTTGGGGCTTACAGAAACAAATCCACATAAGGAGATAGGGGAGAAGGCAGTGGAGAGAACTTGCTGAGGTTAGATAAAGAAACTGATAAGAGATGAATGGATTAATGCATTTAACCAGAAAGCTTTTATTAAACAGTATGTGCAAAGCACTGAGGTCCCAAATAAAAAATGAAGACATTCTCTACTCTCAAGGAGTTCACATTCTAATGGGGAAGCTGAATGTGTAGGAGATTTCAGCTTTAAGTCAAATGGAAAGGTTCCACGGTCTTTATGATGATGGTTATTTTTAATCCACATTGTCTATTTATATCCCCAGTACTTAGAATTTAGTAAGGGATTAATAAGTGCTCATTCAGTCAGTCAGTCAGTCAGTCAGTCACAGTGTCTTTTTTTTACTGTCACTTCCAATAATAAAACCAAATCCACTTGAACCACTTGATGTTGAACCACTTGACAATGCTAAGTATTTGGGTGGTGAGAACTTTCTCTTCCTCATCTTCCATAGCAGAGGCATCTAGCTCCTTCCCTGAACGGTGGCTCCAAGCCCCATGCTAGAGGCAGAGCCAATAGTTTGGTAATGCAATTCCCAGGGCTCTTAGCCTCTGGCTCCTGGGGACAAGGATGGGTTGAGAATTAAGGGAAGGGTCCTAGGGATTAAAGGCATGATAATTGTCCTCATATATTTGAATGGCTGTCCCTGTGATTGTGGGATTAGATTTTTAGAACCTTACTCCCCTCCATGTACTCACCTCTCCAGGCATTTTCACTTGCTGTCCTTCATGCCTTGGACACTCTCCCTCCTCTCTTCTAAGTCCAAACTAAAATCCCACCTTCTATTGCAAGCCTTCTCCACCCCTCATAATTCTAGTGCCTTTCCTCTGTTAATTGTTTTCTGTTTATTCTGTGAATATAGTTTGCTTTTAAAATGTTTGTTTTCATGTTGTTCCCCCCCTCCCCCCATTAAGTCTCTTAAAGATAGGGACTATCTTTTGCCTTTTTTTTTTTTTTTTACATATTCTCAACATGGTGCCTGTCATGGAGTAGATGCTTAACCGCTTAACAAATGTTTGTTGATTTTGACTTGACATTGATTTGACTTGACTCCCGGTCTACCTCTTTTTTTGTTTGTTTGTTTTCCTCCCTCCAGCACCCAGGTGACTTCTCAATACCAGAGGCAGTACATGGACATGGCTCCCTTCTACCAGGAGTTACTGCAAAGCAACATCCGTACCTTGGTGTACAATGGGGACGCTGACATGGCCTGCAACTTCTTGGGAGCAGAGAAGTTTGTGGAGTCCCTGAACCAGCCCGTGAGAAGGAAAGGGGGTGGTGGAGTTGGAAGGTCAGAGTGGAGGGCTTGGAGGAAGGGTGGGACCTCCTGCTTAGAACACATTTGTATCTAGGTAGATCAGATTTCTAAAAGAAGTTAAAAAAGGACAGCCTGCCTTCTGGTGTGGGGGAGATGTAGAGAAGAGCCGTGAAAAGGTTGTCAATGTTCCAGTGTTCAAACTGAATGCTTGAGAACCAGCTCCTCAGAGGGGAGGGGCTGGGGCAACTACCCTAAGGGTGGCTTTGAGGGAGTAAGGAGAATGCTGGGGGCAGGCTGGCTTTGTGTATCCTCTCTTGCCTAGCATGGAGCCCAGCACACAGTAGGTACTTAATAAATGCTTATGGAATTTGCTGTCGATAGGCCAGTAGCTCAGGCTGTCCCCCTTTGCCTGCTTCTAACAGGCAATGACTCCCTATCAGCCCTGGTACTATCAAAGGCAGGTTGCTGGATTCTTCAAGGAATATGAGCAAATCACCTTCCTCACTGTCAAGGTAAGGTACTCCCTCCCCTGCTCACCACTAGAGGACTTGAACCTTTGTGCGATTCCCCCTGGGAGCTGCTTAAAGGGAGAGAATCTTTCCAAACTTTAGTAGGACTCTGAGAGACTGAAGGAAACTCTAATGAAAACATCAGAACTAGATATGAATGGACAGAGGCAGCTTAGTACAGTGAGGAGGCATCTGGATCTAGAGTCCAAGGTCCTGGGTTTATTTAGGCCAGTGGTTCTCAACCTTCCTAATGCTGTGACCCTTTAATACAGTTCCTCATGGTGACCCCCAACCATAAAATTATTTTCGTTGCTACTTCATAACTGTAATTTTGCTACTGTTATGAATCGTAATGTAAATACCTGATATGCAGGATGTATTTTCATGATTACAAATTGAACATAACCCACAGGTTGAGAACCGCTGATTTAGGCTCTCCTTATTCTTACTGACTGTGTGACCTTGGGCAAGTCACTCAACCTTTCTTGGTCTCAGTTTCTTTTTCTGTAAAAGGAAGGGATTGGACTAGATCAGCAGTTTTCATGCTTTTTGGTCTTGGGACCCCTTTATACTCTTAAAATTTTTGACAATTTGATTTTATTGTTTTTTTAAAGACCAAGATAGAGCTTAAAAAGTTTATTTTCCTTCTTTTGCTCTTGTTTTAATGATTCCTTTTGTAGTGTGTTTGAGGTTTTGGGGTTTTTTCGCATCATAACCATTTACAGATACTGCCTTCAAGACATAAACATTTTTTAAAAAATATAGGATAGAAGATGATGGACACCCTTCAAACTCATCTAGGACTCCCAACTGAAGAGCTTTTATTCCCGGGGGTTACAGCTGTGTGTATGTCTATGTATTGTCCCCCTCATTAGACTGTAAGCTCTTTGAGGGCACGGACTGTCTTTGGCCTCTTTTTGTATCCCCAGTGCTTGGCACAGTGCCTAACACATAGTATGTATCTAATAAGTACTTATTGATCGATTATTCTATAGATTTTTACTACAATAGAAAGTAAAACATCTTATTATGAAAATATATTGGACTTTCAGGACCCCCAGTGGTCCCTGGAGTACACTTGCAGAACCAAGGGCTAGGTGAACTTTAAAGTTTCTTCTGGTTATATGCCTTATGATCTTCTGGGGATGGGGGAGGATAGGAGCCAAGAAAAATAATCTGACTGCAGGGTATGTACTTAAGGTTTTCAGGAAGGCAAATGAGGAAACTGAAGGAAGGTCACAGTCAAAAGGACTAAAAAGCCACTGATGGTGGAGTTGAACTAAAATTAATTCAATAAACATTTAAGTACCCCCTATGTCGATGCACTGTGCTAGGTGGTGAGAAAACAAAGATTTAAAAGTATATAACACAGTCTTCTCTCAGCCGTCTGACATCCTGTGTTGACGTGCCTCTAGAGGAGACGGCGGCATGTCCCGAGTGTGTGGCTTCATCACCGTACCATCCATCTCTCTATGTCGTAGATGGTATTTGTGGGTGTGGAAAAGGGACCAGGTCAATCTGACTGGAACAGAGTGTTCACAGTGCTCTTGGATCCCACGTCTTCTTGGCCTCAGGTCCAGCCTTCTTCTCTTCTGCACACGGCAGAGTGGAATTGAAGTCATGTAGTATAGTTTGGGTGGCCCCTTGGGCAGACAGGCACTTTGGGCTGCTACCTTCCTGTGGTGTGACTGATATCTTCTGGATAGCCTTAGCCCAAGCTCAGCCCCACCTTTTCTCTTTGCCTAGACATGACTTCAGATACTAATGCCTAGTATTGCTTCATGCCTGTTACTTCTGCCACACTGGTGACAGGACCCTGCTTTCCAACAATCCAAGCCCACATTTGGGGAGTTTGCGTACTTATTCCCATTTGGATTCCCGTTTGTCTCCTCTCTGGGCTCCTCTTTCCTTCTCTCTGTGTCTGACCCACAGGGCTCTGGACACATGGTTCCCCAGTACCAACCAGCTCAGGCTCTGAAGATGTTTGAGTCTTTTCTCAGGAACACCACGTACCTGTGATCTTCCTCTGCGGCTGGTAAGCACTCTTGGTGGGCAGCAAGGGCCAAGGGTTGCTTCTGCTGTTGGATTCACTTCTTGGGGCCCTTTTCTTCTTTTATATCCTGGGTATGGCCCTTTGATGACATCTGACCTCTCACTAGTATTGTGGTCTCCAGGACCAGGTAAAGAAGAAAGGAAAGATGGGGAAAGGATGAACAGCATGGGAGGAATGGAGAAAACTGGTAGAAAAGGGCAGGAGTGAAAGAGGAAGAAGATGGAGGGAGGGACTCATAGGGGAGAGGGAGCCATGAAGTTGGGGGTCTCAGTGCTGAGATTACTGGTTGAGATCTAGGTCTCAATTCTCCCACAAACCTGCCAAGTGATGTTGAGTAGGTCACTTAATTTTTCTGGGTCTTTGTTTCTTCATCTATAAAATGGTGGTACGGTAGATAGAGCGCCAGCCTGGATTCAAGAATACCTGAGTTCAGATCTGGCTTCAGACGCTTATCATACCCGTGTGACTCTAAGCAAGTCACATAACCCTCCGTCTGCCTCAGTTTCCTAAGCTGTAGAATGGGGATAATAACGGGACCCACCTCCCGAGGTTATTGTGAAGATCAAACGAGATAATGTTTGTAAAGCGCTCTACATGCTTTAAAATGTTAGAGAAACGGTGACTCACATTTATGGAGGGATTAGGGTTTGTAGAGTTGTTTCCCCCACACCCCCGCGAGGTAGGTTCTGAGAGCCTGACTTTTCCCACTTTTTTTCAGGTTCACGAAGGGTAAGTGACTCTCAGTGACTTGCCAAGAGAAGGCATCAAAATGAAAACTCAAAACCAGATTCCCCACATGGAAATCCAAAGCTCTATCTACTGTTCCATGTATAAGATATAGACATAAATATAAAGTCATTGTGAAACCCCAAAGATGGAAGAAATGCTATGAAAGTATACATTTCTGCACTAAAGTATCTATCCCAATGGCATGTTAGAAACCTACCCGCTGCCTTTCTCTCTCTCTCTTTTAACTTCTTTCTCTTTTCTCCCACATAGATACTTCTCAGGCTGCCCATTGCTAATCTTGAGATAGCAGATGAGACTAGGGGTCCTTGAAATGCTCCCATGATTGGCAGCCCACCCACCTAGCAATCCCAGCTTATCTAAATGAACAGTCCTTTGCAAGTTTTCAAAGACTAGAAAAGATTTCAATTTCTGCAATAAAAAGTGAAGTTCCCAAATGTTTTCTTGGTCTTCATCTAACCTCTGGCATATTGGAGAGAATTAGTCTCTCTGACAGCTTCTATCCCCTTCTCCGCAATATCTCTTCCTCACCCCCAAAATCTTCAGAGGTATGCCTCAGGCTGCGTGCCTCCTGAGACAGGAGATAGAAGTGGGGCATAATCATAGACTCGGAGTTCTTAGAGCCAGAAGGAACTTTAAGAGATAATAATAGCCAGCCCCACCACCCCGACTCACATCTATATAACACGTTACAGTTTGCCAAATATCTTCCTCCCAACAACCTTGTGTGGTAAGCAGGACAAACACCATTATTCCCATTTTAAGGTTGAGGAAGCAGAGTTAGAAAGGTACAAGGACTTGTTCTGGTCACAAGACGAGTTAAGTGTCTGCTCCTTCCTCTGAAACCAACACTTCTGAGATCATCTTGTCCAGTCTCCAGCCTTCAGGCAGATAAGGTATTTATTTATAAGGCACTTCTGTAAGATTTTAGGCTCAATCAGTGATGTGCACTGTACTCAGTGTTCTGGGGCAGTCTTGTAATCTCATCGGGATGTGGGGTACCTCCTCCATAGATGCCTATCACAGCCTCTCCGTGTCCTCTCCTCCACTAGGATTCTTAGAAATGTCTTTTATCTACCCGATGTGCTGGAAGGCTTCCTCTGGTTTGATTGCTATTTTAGGGACACCAGTACAGTACTGAAGCTGTATGTGTTATCTTTCCCATTTGCTACATTCATGCACAGTCATTTCTGGTCAATGATATCCCTGATAATATCTTGTACGCTACTCTCCCACAAGCCATTGTTACAATATAGGCTATATAGTCTGCCGACACCCGCTGTCCATCTTTTCATTGCCCTTTGAGTCACCTAGCAGTTGTGATCTTCCGAGAGTACAGAATTCAGTGACTTGCAGCCATATAGTAGTGTAGGGAAAATATTGGCATAAGATGTATACTAATTTGGCTGCTAGGGAGAAGTAGATCAAAGGCCATCAACTACACTGAGTCCTCTCTTGGCTTCTTCCCAAGGTGACAGACCAAAAGCATGATGAGGATTGAAAGGAATTCTTATCACAGCTCCACTCAATTTCTTTGTAATTTTGCTGAGAACTCCAGGGATGATTTTCAGGGACCCAGGTGGGCAACCAGGGCAGCAGTTAAAAGGATTTTTGTCAAGTAAGAGTTTAGAATGGGGTGATTCAAGTGGCAGCAGAGGAGTTTAGTTCAAAAGAGAGACTAAAATGAGTAAGGCTTCTCTAGTTATTAGTGGGCAGGTTGGCTACTATCTGGCTAGGTACTGTTGGCAGAAGTCTTCATGTCAAAAAAGCTAACAAAGCCCCTGGGGCTATCATACAAAAGAACTGATAGACCCTTCCCCCAATGAGGGAAAGAGGCCACAAAATAACTGGAGAGCAGTAGCAGTTGAGCAGAGACAACCAGCTGTGATCAGCAACAACAGCAGAAATTATCTCAGCCCAGTTATATTATTGGGAGAAATCAGTGCCTCTTCAGAAAAGCAACCAGGAAAAGAACTTGTGGTATTTCCTGACCACATGTTCCCTATATATTTATTCTCTGCATATGAGTATTCCTGATGTGTGTTCCTGATTTTGTGGTGACCCATGGGAAAGTACTTGTACTTAAGGGGGAAATCTTTTTAGTCACTGATTAAATATCTTTTGCTTTGAATTGATATTTCCTCTGTTTGGGTATTAAAGAAAGAGATTGGTGGGGGCTTAGAGCTATGATCTTTGAATGGATGCTGCCCTCTAATATTCCTTGAATCTGAAATAGCTTTCAGGAAATTCACATGTGAAGGGGACCCCAGGTATCACACTGGTGTTTTAAAAAAAAAAAAAAGAGGGATTTTTGTAGTATGGGGCAGCTTGGGATCTTCTTTCATACCCTTTTCTAGTCTCTGCCAAACTCATTTGTATTTATGTGACCTACTCTCAGCAGACTTCATAGGTTACCATGCAGAATTAAACTCCAATAGTTTCAGAGGCATAAGCCTTTCTTTCCCCTGTTAGGAAGACTGCAAACGACTCTCCTTAGGACCCTGTTTTTCTGACACTCCAACAGTCTATTATGTTTAAAAGTCATTCAGATAGTCACTGCTTGTTCTTTCAAATGGTGGAGGAAGTCCGGAAGGAAATTTATATTCTGCACCTGATATTGGCCAACAAGGAAGAACTGGAATTTCTGGGGAAGTGACCAGTCTGTTTCCCCATTTGTGACAGAAAAGAGAAATCTAGATCTCAACAGGTTCATGGAAAGGGCAGATTGGATCTCGTGGCCTAAAATTATTTAAGGGAAACCAGCTCAGGATGGATTGAAGGTTTATAAAATGATAGGATCATAGATTTAGTCCAGAGGTCATCTAGCCCACCTACCCCTGTTTTACTGAGGCTCATTGAAGTTAAGTGATTTGCCCAAGATCATCTCAAATGCAAACATTTCCAAAACTAAGTTTATCATCTTTCCTCCAGGGCACCCTCCTCTGGACTTTCCTATTTCTGACAAGGGCTGGCCACCATTTAAAAAAATCCTTTTGTTGGTCAGTTTTTTTCCATCATGTCTGATTCTTCATGACACCATTTGGGGGTTTCTTGACAAAGATACTGGAATGATTTGCCATTTCCTTCTCCAGTTTGTTTTACAGGTAAGGAAACTGAGGCAAACAGGGTTAAGTGACTTGCCCAGGGTCACACAGCTAGTAGATGTCTGAGGCAAGATTTGAACTCAGGAAGATGTCTTTCTAACTCCAGACCCAGAACTCTATCCATTGCACCACCGAGCTGCCCAAAACAGGTATTTATTAAGTACCTACTACATGCAATGTATACAGAGACAGTTTAGTTCAATGGAAAGAGTCCTAAGTTCTAAGTCTGGAAGACCTGGGTTGAAATCTCACCTCTGACATTAATCACCCGTGTGGCCCCTATACATCTCAGGAGTCTCCCTGGGATTATCAGTTTAAGTCTTAGTCTAGTTATGGTCTGTTTTTTGGTGGAAGGATTTATATTTGCTGAGAGCACTGATGTACTGTGCTACCATAGCCACCAGGTGGCACAGTGGATTGAGCCCTGCAACTGGAGACAGGAAGCTCTAAATTCAAATTGAGATGTGTGACCTTGGACAAGTCCCTTAACCTTTGTTTGCATTAATCTATTGGAGAAGGAAATGGAGAACCATTCCAGTATCTTTGCCAAGAAAATCCCAGATGAGGTCACAAAGACTTGGCCACGACATAACAACAATAATATTTGGGAAGCTGGATGGTTCAATGTATAGAATACTGGGCTTGGAGTTGAAGAGGTTACCCCATAAAGAGGATTAGGGTTGCTCTGGAGACCCCAAAATACCAACATGTCGGGTCCTGCTGAATGAATTCAACTCGAGTCTTCTCAGCCAAAGAAAAGTAAAGTTTATTAATAGTTTGTTAAAAGTTCGACATATGGGGTAGACTCTTAGGGAGCCTAGGTATCTGATGCTTGCATTGGGCAAGCAGGACAGAGAAAATCTGACAGTAAGTCTGTGCGAAATCATTCTATGGTGCTCTCACACCACATGGAGGGAAGATGGGGTCTTATGTACAGAGGAATCTAGGGGTGGTCTAGAAGAGGAGTTTGGGGAGGGTCTTCAGGAGGAGTCAATGAGGTCAGATTCCAGTAATGAGTTTGGGGAGGGTCTTCAGAGGCCTTCAGAGGTCTTCAGAGGGTTAATGAGGTCAATGCAAGGATGGATTGATATTTTGATAGGTTCAAGGGTGGGAAATAGATGGACAATGGAGGGCTAAGCTAGTAACAGAGGTTTGGGCCCAGCCACAATGAAAAACTTATGGCCTCTGCAAATGCCTCATCACGTGGGGAGATTTAATCGGACTTCAGGGGGTTCCCCAGAGCCTGTACCTCAAAGATTCAAGGAGAACTCAAGGGGGCTCCCAGAGCATGCACCTCATCAGTCAGGAAAATTCATCTTCTTGAATTTAAATCTGGCCTCAAACACTTTCTGGCAGTGTGATCCTGGGCAAGTCACTTAACCCTATTTGCCTCAGTTTTCTCATCTGTAAAATGAGCTGGAGAAGGAAATGACAAACCACTTTAGTATCTTTGCCCAAAACAAAACCCAAATTGGGTCATGAAGAGTCAGACATGACTGAAAATAAATGAACAGCAACAAAGTTGAAACCTGGCTTCAGATACTAGCAGCAAGTCACTTCGCTTCTGTTTGCCTCAGTTTCCCCAACAGTAAAATGGGGATTATAGTAGCACCTACCTCACAAGATGATTGTGAGGATCAAATAAGACAATGTTTGTAGAACACAGCTTAGTGCTGGTATACAGTTGGTGCTTAATAAATAGCGAATGGGTGCTTCCTTCCCACTCACTTAGGCGCCATCTTTAATTCTTCCATACTTACTCCCTCCTCCCTTAGTTGCCAGGTCTTATTGATCCTACCTCCTCAATATGTCTCACTTCCTCGAGGGCTGACGCTTTCCTCTAAGATACTGGAACAACTCTGGAAAGGAAAGGGCCAGGTGGCATGCATTACATTGCAGTCTGCTGCCTGATATTACTGAAGGCTTTGGCCCAGGGATGGTCTTTATTTCCCTGGGTACCTGTGATCCTGTGTCCTATCACATCAGATCTTCGAAGTCAACAAAGAAAGAGGAGACACCTTCCCTGTTAGGTTGGTGAAGGAGTGCTTCTTCCCCGAATTCATTTCTTTAGCCATTTAGGGTGTGACTGAGCTCTGGCACCAGGCTCCAAGGAACCCCTTGTAAAATTTTCAGTGTGAACATTGACACCTTGGAAAGTAGCAAAAGCTAGTACTGGTTAGGGCTTGGTTAATTGTTTTGTTGATTGGCTAGACTTAAGAAGGGGATTGGAGAAGGACGTAGATTAAATTTAGGAAGTGTGTCCCTTTTTTCCCATCCAGTAGCAGAATGTTAAACGTTTACCAGCACAACCCTGCATCCACACCCTCCTGACTCTATTCACACTTAGTTCAAGTCCTCATCACTCTTGCCTCCACACTGAGGTCACCCTTCCTCAAAGCTCTCCCCTCCTCCACCAACGCTGCCAGATTGACATTCCTAAAGCACAGAGGTGATCACATCACTCCTCCACCCTAGAGGCTTCTGTGGTCCCCTGTGGCCTCTAGGTTTACACACAATGTCCTCTGTTGGCATTTAGAGCCCTTTAAAATATGATTCCAGCTGGTAGAGAGGTGTAATCTATGGAAAAACCTCCTAACAATAAATCTCTCCAAAAATGTTGTTGCCTTGGGAAGTAGTTGGTATTCAATCGAAGGCAGAAATGTCACTTGTTGGTCATGTTGTAGAGGTCAGACCAAACTGCCTCTTCCAAATCTGGGTTGGTCCCTTTCAACTCCGAGGTCCCTCCCAATTCTGTGATTCTTTGGAAGGCAGAACCTGCTTCCTATGGAATCGATGAATAGAACTTTAGTCATTCCCTGAAGGAGCTTATAACCAGTTGGGTAGATGACTTGGGATATGAATAAAGAAATGATTGCTACCCTTACAATTACTCATCAGAATGCAATGTTGTCCGTTTATGCATCGTCTCAAAAATACTGGCATAAATACTTCTTCTAGTCACTTGAAAGTCTATCAAGATTTTTTTTTAAATATTCTGATCCAGATGTTTGACCAATAATCCATTTGCTACAAGTAATCATGACCCAATTTTAGATAGTGTTATTTCTCTTACTACTACTAATCAGAGGAGGTTTCTGGAAGACATCAATGAATCAGGGTGCTGACTGAAACAAAGGCACATCAGTAGAAAGGAGGGAAGAGCCAGCTAGTTAAGACAATAAGCATTTATTAAACACCTACTACATGTTAAGCACTGTGTAAAACGTTGGGAATACAGAGAAATGTCAAAGTACAGCCCCTCCTCTCAAGGAGGTCACAGTCTAGTGAGTGACAATGTGCAAACAAGGCATAGCCAGGATAAATTACAGAGGGAGGTAACTAGCATTAGGGAGAGAGGAAAAGGCTGGGATTTTGGCTAGGTTTTGAAGGAGGTCAGGGAAGTCCTGTATCTAAAATGAGGAGAGAGACAATTCCAGACATGGAGAAGACCATGCTGAAGTCTGGGAATGGAATGGCAGTTCAAGGAACATCAAGGCTACCAGTGTTACTAGATCAAAGAGTAGGTGGCAGTAAGGTGTGTCATAAGTTATGAGAAGACTGGAAGGTAGAAAGGAGTCAGGTTAAAGAACACTTTTTTTTTTTGTAAATAGTATTTTTTTTCAATTACATGTAGTTTTCAACATTCACTTTTTTAAATAAGATTTTGAGTTCCAAATTCTTCTTCTTCTTCTTCTTCTCCTCCTCCTCCTCCTCCTCTTTCTCCACCTCTTCTTTCTTCTCTTCCTTCTCCTCTCTGTCTCTCCCTCTCTCTCTCTCTCTCTCTCTCTCTCTCTCTCTCTCTCTCTCTCTCTCTTTTTCTCTGCCTCATCCTACATCCTCCCCAAGACAGCAAGCAATCTGATATAGGTTATACGTGTGCAGCTGTGTTAAACATATCTCCACATCAGTCGTGTTGTGAAAGAAGAAGTAGAACAAAAGGGAAAAAACCATGAGAAAGACAAATAAGTGAAAATCGTCTGCTTCCATCTGCATTCGGACTCCCAAGTTCTTTCTCTGGATGTGGATGGCATTTTCCATTATGAGTTTTTTGGAATTGTTTTATGTCCTTGCATCGCTGAGAAGAACTAAGTCTATCAAAGTCAGTCATCGCACGATGTGGCTGTTACCGTGTACAATGTTCTGGTTCTGCTCCCCTCATTCAGCATCAGTTCATATAAGTCTTTCCAGGTTTTTCTGAAGTCTGCCTGTTCATCATTTCTCACATTACAATAGTATTTCATTACATTCATATACCACAACTTGTTCAGCCATTCCCCCATTGAAGGGCATCCCCTTAATTTCCTATTATAGATGGCTTCAACAGCCAAACTGAGGATTTCATCTTAGTTCTTAGAGGTAATAGGGAGCTACAGAAATTTATTGAAAAGGGAGGTGACATGATGAGACCTGTGAAGAATGGAATGGTACAGAGGCTGGTGTGTGTGTGTGTGTGTGTGTGTGTGTGTGAAGAAGGAACAAGCATTTATTAAGTGCCTACTCCGTACCTGGCTCTGTGCTAAACAAAGATCACCCAGCAGGTTATTGCAATCGTCCAGATAGGAGGTGATAGGGTGATGGTAGTCAGAGGAAAGAAAGGGGGCATAATAGAGAGATGTTACAAAGTTAAAATCATAGGCCTGGACAACAGATTGGCTATGGGAGGTGAGAGCATGAGGAGTTGAGGGTGATACTCAGGTTGCTGTCTTGGGTGACCTTGAAGACAGCAATGCCCTCGACAATAGTAGAGTCTTTAGGAAGAGGGAATCATTTAGGGGGAAAGATAATGAATTCAGCTTTGGACATCTAGGCTAGTATGCTTCTGTAGCTAGAGCTGAGGTCAGAATCCAGGTGTCTTGCAGACAGGCAAAGAGAGGGGAGGGATTTCTGGAGATAACATTTCCTCCTAGTATCAGGTGGCCACTAAGAATGCTGTTTTCCCTTTCTACATCTACACAGAATTTACAACTGGAAAGACCCTAGTCTGGGGTGGGGAACCTGCGGCCTCGGGGCCATGATTCAGTCAGTCAAAGGGCTTTCCCCACTCCTGATCCAAGCCAACATTTTCATTTGAGAAATTGAGATTAGCATGGGGGAAGGGCTTTGCCCAAAGACAAAGAGCTAAAAAAGAACCTTTGAGCATAGCATAGTAAAATGATGGCTGGTACTTTGGGCCTCATCCATTTTCTCTGGGGCCCTCATTTTACGGATGAGGTATCAAACCCCCCAAGAAGTTAGGAGACTTACATGAGGCAGTGGTCTAAAAGGCAGGATTCATTCTTTAGCTCTAAATCTTGACCTCTTTCCTTGCCCCACCCTCCTATGCACTCCACAGCCCCCATCTGCAAACGAGACTAGTAATATTAAAAATGAAACAACCACCGCAGGGACTTTTATATTTCCCCCACTTTTCTTCCGAGAATTTTTATGGCTTAGGTCCTGACCTGAAGTAAAAATTCTGTCATTAGCTCTGCACCTACCCCCTATTAAATAACAATTTGCTCCTCACTGCTTATCTCCCCTCCCGGCTGTTGTGAGTAACAATTAGTGAAGTTGGATGGAAGGCGCTTCTAGAACCTTGAAAGCAAAACTAATTATTTAAAGAGAGATCTAGTGAGTAATTAACAGCTGGCTGACACATCCCAGCTGTTCCCGAACACCTTTGAACCTCAGGACACATAATAGGTAAGTTATAAAGTGATCAGAAGAACCCTGTGTATAAGGTTAGTCTCGGGATAAGGGGCCAGGGAAAATTTCTGCCTCTTCCCTCTTTCCTGATTTTCCAGCTAGAGCTAAAGGGCCTTGGAATCCCTAATAGTTAATGGCAGCGTTCTCCCCACTGGCTTTCAGATCCTGAAGAAGTTCAGCTGTTCATCTAGTGGGCCCAGCTGGAAGAGCTCAAAACGGGAGGTGTTGGGGCAGCTGAGGGGAGGGGCTGCCAATGGTCTTTAATCTGACTCCACGGGGGTGTGCAGGGTGATGTATTGAGCAGATTAGGGAATGAGAATTAAGATGGGAATTCCTTTTACTCCACAGTCAAAACAATAGAGGCATTACCTCTTGCAAAAAATAGATTTTGAGTAGAGAAAAGCACCATGACTTATATCTAGAGGCACCTGGATTTAAGACCTGTCTTCTTCGTAGACCTTTTAAAGGCATTCTTAAATCACCTTGGAAGACTTCAATTTTCTCTCTCTGTATAGTGGAGAATGAAGAATGGATAAAACTCTCTCTCAGATCCCTTATGGGGTTAACATTTTATGATTCAATAACTTCCCTTCTCTGGCTCACAGTTTGGGAGATGGAAGGAGAAAGAACAGGGAATTATCCCGATTTACCTCATAGCTCCAATCCATTAAAAGGAAGAGTTCTTAACATTTTTTTTTTTTGGTATCCTGGATCCTTCTGGCAGTCTGGGGAAGCCTAGGGACTCCCCAGAATCATGTTTTTAAGTACATAGAATAAAATACAAAGGAAACCGAAGGTTAGGGAAAATAAAGTTGTAATTTTTTTTCCTGTCCAAGTTCATGGAAGGAAGTTCTAAAATCAGGGTCCATGGACCCCAGGTTTTAAAAAAGGGGCATAGACAAAGCACCATCTTACAACCTGTGGTAGAATCAAGTGATGACACTGCTCTTTGTTCCCCTGCCTGTTGGATAAAACCCAGGCCTGGACAGAGAAGCATCTTTAAACAAATGTTGGCTGGACAGGGGGTGGGGTAGACTCTTGGAAAGAGTAATAGCAAAAGTCAAAGGGCAGCTGACCTCAGGATATAAAAATAATATTATCATTGGCTTTGACCCCTGCCAACCCAGACCCTCAAAACTCTTAAATGATTTTTAACTCATTCATCTCCATTCCTTTTTGGGTTAAGACAAGGATTCAGATAATTCAACAAAAATGTATTCATTGAACACCTACTATATACAAGGCACAGTTTAAGGTACCAAGAATATACTTTTGAAAAACTATGCAGTCTCTGCCTTCCAGGAGCTTATCATTTTATAAAGGAGTAAGACATTTATCCTAAGAAATATGATGCCTGTTACAACAAGAACTGTATAAGTCTGGCCAGAGAGGTAAGAGAGATTCTGAGACAGAGCCTTTCTAGCTGAGGGGATTGAGAAGGCCTTGTGGAAAGTTGGCCCTTGAAGGAAGGAGAAGGGATTGGTCCCTTGCCTTCTCTTCATTCCTTTCAAATAAATGTCTTCTGTTTTTATACTACATTCGTTTTTGAATATACTCACCCAGACCTTAAAGGAAAGTCTTCTGACCCCAAGGCTATTCTTTCTCCTCACTGTAACCTCTAATCATTCTACCTCTCAGTTTTTTGCTAGGCTATCACTAGTGTACTGGTTATACTTTCTTCCCTTCTGTATCATCACCCCTTGGTGAATCAATTCAACTCTGCCATATGCTCTACCCTACAGTCCCTTGGATCCTTGTCCTATCACCATTCTCATTTTTCCAAAAAAACCCAACCTGGATTTAATCCTACCATCCCTCTTATTCTTGTGTTGTTGAAGGGACCTGGAGAAAAACACAAATCTCACTG
The DNA here is from genome assembly GCA_028646515.1 of Pseudochirops corinnae. Lineage (NCBI taxonomy): Eukaryota > Metazoa > Chordata > Mammalia > Diprotodontia > Pseudocheiridae > Pseudochirops > Pseudochirops corinnae. The sequence goes on along the minus strand of CM053585.1, from coordinate 32,826,168 downwards.
CAGCAAGGTAATTATTCTTCCCTTCACTAATCACTTCTCTATCCCACTAATTCATACAGCTATTACAAACCTTTTCATTTCTCTTCAATCTTCACTCCCTTTCCCCTTTTCAGGTGAGAACCTCACCTCTTACTTCATTGAGAAGACATAAGCCATTTGCTGAGAGCTCCCTCTTTTCCTTTTCTCATATCACCTAGAAATCTTTCCCCACAATTTCCTCCTTTGTTCCTATTTCTAATAAAGAGGTTGCCCTTTTCTGTTACAAGGCAAATCCTGCTGCATGTGTTTTTGATCCCATTCTCTCTCCATCTTCTTTTTAATTTTCAATTTCTCCCTATCGACTGGCATGTTCCCTGCTGCCTACAAACATACTTGTGTCTCTTCTATTGCTAAAAATACCCTCACTTGAGGAAACCTACACTAGCTATCATCCTCTACCCTTCTTCCTTATTTAGGCCAACCTTCTCGACAAAGCCATCTACATTCAATACTTCCCCTTCCTTTCCTCTCTCTCTTTCCCAGACCCTCTGCCCTCTGGCTTCTGATCTTATTTTAAAGGAAACTACCTTTTCTGTGGAATGATCTCTTAATTGTCAAATCTAATGACCTTTTCCTCCTCTTCCTCCTTCATGACCTTTCTGTAACCTTTGACTCTGTTGCTTACCATCTTCTCCTGGATACTCTCTCCTATGAGTTTTCATAACACTGTTCTCTCCTGGTGTCCCTCCTACCAGGAGGACTGCTCCTTCTCAGTCTTCTTTGCTAGATTTCCATCCAGATCATGCCCATTAACTGTGAGTGTACCCAGTGGCTCTGCTTTGGGTCCTCTCCCCTTTTCCTCTGTGTTGTCTTACTTGGTGATCTCCTCACTATTTGATTAATGATTCAGTTATCATCTCTATGCTGATGATTCTCAGATTTATATATCCAGCCCTAACCACTCTCCTAAGCCATAGTCCTACATCATTAATTGCCTTTTGTACATCTCAGTCTGGATATGTTTACATGTGTCACAAATGCAACATGTGCCAAACAGACTTATTATCTTTTCCCCTAAACAAGTGGTTCTCAACCTTCCTAATGCTGAGATCCTTTAATACAGTTCCTCATGTTGTGGTGACCCCCAGCCATAAAATTATTTTTGTTGCTACTTCATAACTGTAATTTTGCTACTGTCATGAATTGTAATGTAAATACCCGATATGCAGGATGTATTTTCATTGTTACAAATTGAACATAACCCACAGGTTGAGAACTGCTGCTGAAAACTCTCTGTTCTTCTCAACTTTCTTATTATTATCAAGGGTAGCACTATCACCCATCACCCAGAGAGAATGAAAACAAAGGAGGAATCTGAACTGCCTAAATGGAGACTCAGCTGGCCAGTTCCAGTCGGGCAACTCAGCTCCTCCCTTCTCCTTCCCTCCCCTACCCTTCCCTTAGGGTGTTCTGCCCAAAGGAAGGTAAATTTTGGTGGTCCAAAGCTACCTGGTTAACTTGTGATTTACTGGTTAGATTTCTTTCTCAAAGACAAAGCCTTAAACCCAATCTGGATCTCATGGATTGGACAATAGGTCTCTGCCCAAGTGCGACTTAATGGTTACTTTTTTTGGGCCCTTCTGGCTCACAGGGTATGTAAATAGTAACTTTCTTTTGCCCAGCAACCCTAAGGGTCTTCCCCAACCAATCTGATTTATTTATTTGATTAAAGGGGCCATCCCTTGACTCACTTTTAAAGAGGCCTATTCACTGAATGGGTGTGGCCTCATTCTGTGAGAAACTGAAAAGACCTTAGCTTAGAAGGGCCAAGGTCTTCCATTGCATCCTGGGCCATCTCCAGTCATTCTGATGGATATCTTGCCACTGGACCCAGATGGCTCTGGAGGAAATAGTGAGGCTGGTGACCTTGCACAGCCCTGCCTCACTCAAATCCAAGTCAACTGCAAGTCATGTCATCATCTCCCTGATGTCATGGTCCTCTTCAAGAATGAATGACAAACTACAGAACAACAACCACAATCATTTCCCGCCCCCCACAGACATATACCTCTTCAAGGACAAAGGACAAACTACACAATTTTTTCAACTTTGAGACAGCAATAAATAATAGTATCTACTTCTCAGAGTAATTCTGACAATCGAATAAGTTAATATTTATAAAGTACTTTATAGTTTTTGACACATAGCAGGCTCTATGTAAAGGCTTTTATTATTATTAACAAATATTAGTAGTTAGTCAACAAGCATTTATTGTCTGCTCTGTACCAGGCATTGTGCTAAGTCCTGGGGATACAAAGAAAGGTTTAAAAAAACCAAACACACCAGTCCCTACTGTCAAGGAACTCACAATCTTGTGGGGGAGTCAACATGCAAACTACTATATACGGGATAAATTGGAGATAAAACTCTATTCTCTACAATTTCTTCCTTGACCACCTCCTTCAATGACTGAAAAGGCTTCTTTCCTCTAATTGATTATTAATTCTGAAATGGAAAAGACGATACTCAGTCCTAGGTCAGTCATGGAGCCAATGACTTCAGTTGGCTGCTCCATCTAAATAAATTGTGTTAAGATGGGCTATTACTCTTAATCCATTTTCCTAAGAAATTTTCCTTTGCTTTTGTTAGACCTACTTTCCTAAAAGGAAAAGTCTGATAAGAGTGTGAGCCTAGAGAAAATATTATTTCTTGATATTTTCAGTTGAACTCAAAAGGTTTTTGATGATGCTTCTACAGCATGATAATACTTATACCACCTATCCCACCATTTTGAGGTCTGGAGATGGTAAAGCTCTGTATAGATGTGAGCTCTTAGTATCCATTATACCGGTATACATGATACCATCCCTATACTTGATGGGCTCAAGATATCCATCTGTCACTGCTAGAGAGAAAGAACACAAAATCTGGAGTTTGGGAAAGAGCACAGGCAGCCTACTTCAGTCTCCTGCTTTCTCTCCTGTTGCCAGCTCAGTTCTGTTTGTTTGCACTAAATTCTCCCATTCACTATTAGTCATTAGTGTCCAGTTAGTGATTGTATTTAAACTTCTCATTTCAAGCTTCCACAGAAGGGATCCAACTTTAGTCAATATTTTTTAAATACTGATACTCAGAATGCTCTGCTTAATGTAGGATGTAAGAAGGATATATACATCTCCTTTGTAATGCTTATCATAAAATTATCATTAAGCAGGTAGGGGACAAAGTGAATGGAGTTGTGTAATTGGAGTCCAGAAGACCTGAATTTGAATGCTACCTGAGACATGTAAGGGTGTGAGCCTGGATGAGTCACTTAGCCTCTCTGTGACTCAGTTTCCTCATCTGTGAAATGGAGATAATCACAGTACCTACCTCCCTGGGTTGTTATGAGGGTCAAATGAGAAAACATACTTAAAATGCTTCGCAACCTTCATGCATTCTATAAATTCCAGATATTATTCTTTTCTCTGTTTCACTTTTTGCTATAATAGAGTTGCATGTCTATAGTTGTGGGTCAGCTGGGTGCTTACTCTCTCCTATGCCTGGGATGCCATCCCTCTTCCCCTCCCCATTTCTATATCCTCTTGCTAAAATCCTTCCCATTTTTCAGGGGCCCAACCAGCCAGCCCAGATGCCATTTTCTCTATGAAGACTTCCTAGACTTTTGTGTTTTCCTATGAAATCTCATCATGGTTTAGAGTCCAGGGGTGGGGAACTTGTGACTTTCTAGGTCCTTGGGTGTGGCCTCTTGCTCGAGTCCAAATTTTACAGAACAAATCCTTTTATTAAGGGGATTTGTTCTGTGAAGTTTGGATTCAGTCAAAAGGCTGCACTTGAGGACCTAGAGAGCCACAGACTCCCCACCCCTGATTTAGACCCTTTGCCCTTGAAACTTATCTCACCTTCTTTGTGTTATAGCAAATTACAATTTTTACTCTTGCTTTTATAAAGGTCAGTATCTGCAACATATTGGCTTGGAAGCCAGGCATAGCGTCTGATTTATACTAATATCCAATTATTCTCTATGCTCTACCAAGCTCTGTGTTCCCTGAGGGCAGGAACCTAGCCTTATTCTTCTAGGTTCCCTTCCCCTACACAGTCCTGTCTATATCAATTACTTAAATTTGTTAAATAAATGTGTCATCCTCTCAGCAAAGGAGTTTACCCACCTATCCATCCACTCCTTCTATCCTGGTCTCCTTCTAGAACAAAGGACAAACCATAAAAACAACAGACATTCAACAGATATTTATTAAATAGCTGTTGTGTACACAACACAGGGCTAGTTGCTACCTGGGGAATACAAAGTTGAGATTCCATGCGGTTTCTGTTTTCATGGAGTTCAGAGTCTACTAGTAGGGTAAGACACCCCTTGGGAAATTAACACAATCCTTTACTCATAGTATGGGTACCCCATGGCCAAAGAATTCATTAATTAGCTGGTTATCACCTAGCTGGTGGTGAGCCTTGTTCTATTTAGCTAGGCTGGTCTTTGGACAACAGCCACTGTTCATCTCAAGACTCAAATGGGAAGCCTCTGCATCTTGGTAGAACTTCCTACGACTTGTGTTCCATTCCTCTAGGTCTTGAGTACTAGGCGTTACATTCTGCCATTTAAAGCCCTTTACAAACTGGTAGCTAGGTGGAGCAATGGTGGGAGGGTGTGCTAGGTGGTACAGTAGATAGCGCTCTGGCCCTAGAGTCAGGACCTGAATTCAAATTCAGTCTCAGAAACTAGCTATGTAACCCTGAGCAAATCACTTAACCCTGTTTGCCTCAGTTTTGTTGGCTGTAAAATGAACTGAAGAAGGAGATGACAAATCACTCCAGTATTTTTGCCAAGAAAACCCCAGATGAGGTCACAGGGAGTTGGACACAACTAATTAATTGACTAACCAATAAAAACAACAGTAAACTGGCGCCTTGTTATTTTTTCAGGCTTCTGATACTTGCAGTTGGCTTCCTGCAGCCTGTGAGCTAGCGCCAGTAAGCTACTTGCTGTCCCTTACAGAAGACGGTCCATCCCATTTCTCTGTACATCTGTGACAGGTCTTGACTGTGCCTGGAACGTTCTCACTCCTCACTTCTGCTTCTTCTTTCCAGACGGCTCATATCCCACCTTCTGTACTGTCCAAGCTACTCCTGTCTCCCCCCCTCCCATTACATCCCATTTTTATGTTCTTTACCGACTGTCTCCCCCATTGGAATGGAAACCCCTTGGGAGCAGGGACTTTTCCTACCTTTGTATTTTCAGTGCTTAACATAATGCCTTGTACACAGGAAGTGTTTAATAAATGCCTGAGGACTGACTCTTGTTTCTGTCCCATGATGAGGCATCAAAGAGTCGTAGTACTTGATAACTATTTGTTGAAGCCATGATTTGTAAGATAGAACTAGGAGGAGTTGTCAATGAATTAATGAATGCTAATTAGTCTTCCATACTTCTGAAATGTTTGTATATCAGTCTCATTGTGTAGAACATTGAACCTAGATTTGGAAAGCCCTGGGTTCCAATCCAGCCTCAGGTGTTTCCTAGCTCCCTGACCCTGGTCAAATCCCCTCATGGCTTTCTGCCTCAGTTTCTTCATCTTTAAAATGGGGATGATGATAATAGCATCTACTTCCCAGGCTTGTTTCGAGGATCAGATGAGATAATATTTGTGAAGAGTTTTGCAAATCCCAAAGCACTATGTAAACGCTGTTCTTGTTTTCAGGCAAAAAGAAACGTTTATAACTCAAAAGAGGGAGGAGTGAAGACGGGGTTGAGTTTTCCCCAGTGAAGGATTGTACCTGGAGTTTGTGGAAAAGCACTCCTTGGGAGTGGAATTAGGGGTGCGGTGCTGGGAGGATAGTCCCCAGAGACAACACTCTGTGCTCATCACCTATCACCACTCTGCTGCTCCCCCCCCCCCCCCCAGCATCTACCGTGGATGATGTCGGGGCAGGTGGGCGTGCTTCCTTCTCAGGAGCTTCCAACGACTGCTCCTCTGAACGCTAGCTTTGCAGAAGGGTGGGAGGCCGGAGGGGGTGGGGCGGCTCACCAAGGAAGGGGGGAAGTCAAGGAAAGAGTCCTGGATTTGTTGGGGGGGTCTGGTTCTAAATCCTAACTCTGGCTAACTCTCATCTGTCCAAGCCTAGACGGGTCACCTCATCTCTGTTGACTTCTCTGCGAAATAAGGGGACTTGTTGAACTGACTTGGATGGGTGTGTGTGTGTGTGTGTGTGTGTGTGTGTGTGTGTGTGTGTGTGTGTGTGTGTGTGTGTGTGTGTGTCTCTGAAGTCCTTTCCAGCTTTGACGTCCCATAGGCAAAGATCCTTTCCCAGTCTGCTGACTTTGGGCGCGTCTCTTTGAGCCTCAGTTTCCCCTTTTGGAAAACAAGAGGCTTCGACCGGCTGATCTGCAAGGTCCCCTCTAGTTATCAGTCCGTATTTCTGAAGATGCGTAGGGTTGCATTAGGAGGAGACCTCACGTAGACCGGATATGGGAAAGACGGATAGGTCCAGGGGAAACCAGGGCAGCCTGCTGGAACCTTTCTCTTTAAAGGCCAGGTGTAAAGCACAACAGACTACAGTTCCCAGCATGCCTCGCTCCAAGGAGTACTCACTACAACTTTTAACGTGAGGAAACTACGTGTCCCAGAATTCAACGCGCAAGGGCTCGTTCCTCCACCCTCCCTCGCCCGAGGTTGGGTTGCCCCATGGGAAATGTAGTCCGGAGGTTGGGGGGGGGGGGGGGGAAGGCAGTCAATAGGAGGTATTTGTAAAGGGGTTGCTTGGGAGTGGGGATGGTACTCATCACTCCAAAAGAGGAGGGGGGGAATCCAGATTACCACTCTGGTTTCTTGAATGGGGACACCTGAGCTGTTTTACTCTCGAACAAGACAGGAGAGAAAAACGCTGGGAGTGCAGAAGAAATTCCCGCCCGTGGTTATTTTATCTTCCCGTATTACGTCCGCTCCCCGCCCCCCCCCTTCATTTATTGTTGCTCAGGGACGCAGCGCCGCGATTCTATTGGTCGAAGCTCTCGAGAGCAGGCGGGATGTCTGAGAAGCCCCAAATCGAAGCATAGGCGCACTCTCATTGGTTCGATTCAGGAGCGCACGCGCGAGCGGCCTGACTCCAGTTCCCTAGGGACCGGTCAGCGACCATTGGCCAAGACCCGCGAAAGATTAGTTTGGATTGGTGGTTGATAGAAAGAGCCGGGCTTCTTCCTTACTTTCCTCGAGTGATAGCATGTGATTGGTTTAAATCCGCGGTCCCGGATCACTGATTGGATAGAAGTCACAGGCCTGGAACCGTCATTGGTCGAGGTCCAGGACCTCCCGCCCCGTGCAGGCAGCGAATGGTGAAATGGAAACGGGGAGGGGAAAGGCCGCGACGTGAGCGCGCGACCTCCGGCGCCATTTTGTCGAGAAACAAGCGGAGTTAACCGAAGAAGAGAGAAAGAGAGAGACTTAGAGAGAGAGAGAGAGAGAGAGAGAGAGAGAGAGAAGAGAGAGAGGAGAGAGAGAGAGAGAGAGGGAGTGAGAGAGAGAGGAGAGAGAGAGAGAGAGAGAGAGAGAGAGAGAGAGAGAGAGAGAGAGAGAGAGAGGAGGGGGAGGAGGGACGAGGAGAGGGAGAGCCCGGACCCAGGAGCCTGCCTGTGTCCAGCGCCCCCGGAGCCGCCTGAGGTGAGCCCGGCCGGAGCGGGGCCCCGGCGGGTCGCCCGCCGCGTCAGCTCCGGAACGCGGACGCGGGTTGGGGGAGGGGAGCGAGGGAAGGGGGTGTCCCGTGGCCATCTGAGGCGCCTCTTCCCGGGCCGCGAAGGGAGGCGAGCGGGGAGGGCCCGGGGTCCGGCCCGCTCCTCCCTCGCTCGGGGCCGGCGGGAAGGCCCCGGGGCAGGAGCGCCGGGGTGGGGGGGACCGGGGCCTGGGCCGGGCCGCGCCGCTGCCTCGGGCCCGAGGGGGGCCCGCCCCGCCGTGCACGTTGTCAGCGCCTGGGGGCCCGGCGGGCCGGCTTCCTTGGGAGAGCAGGTCGGCCCCCACCTGGTCCTCCTCGACAGCCGCGCGTCCCCACGTCCACGCGCGCGCGCGCGAACACGCACTCACACACGTGCTGCCCCCTCCTCGCCCCGCCCCGCGGGGGGCTCGCGGCTGCCCCCTCCTCCCTTCCGCGGGTCGGACACTTGTAGGCCTCGGTGCAGTGGAAGCCTTTGCTGCCCAGCCGCCCGCGGCCTTCTCTGGAGCCGGCTCCGCGGGGGCAGCGCTCCGTAAAGCGCCTACTATGTGCCGGGCCTTGGGGCCCCTGTGCCTTTGAGCCCGCCGGAGCTTAGTGCCTGCTGTGTGTGTCTGTCCTTCGGGTCTCTTTTCCAGACTTTGCTTTTTATAGTAGTCAAGCCAGCTTGTGAGAGCCTACTACGTGCCAGTCCTTTGGCCCCCCCCGGACTTGTTTTTGTAGAGGATAAGCCCTGGCACTAAGTGCCTACTGTGTGCCAGTCTTTGAGGTTCTCCAGACCGTGCCCTTAAGCAATCGAGCCCATTGGCACTTAGTGCCTACTGTATGTATTTGTCCTTCAGGTCTCTATCTAGACTTTACTTTTTATAGTCAAACCAGCTAACACTTAGTAAGAGCCTACTGTGTGCCAATCTTTCAGGTCCTCCTCTAGACCTTTTTATAGTAGATAAGCTCTGGCACTAAGTTCCTACTGTGTGTGCCAGGCCCTTGGGGATACCAGGAAAAGCAAAAAAAAGGAAACCCTCTGGAAACAAAACTGCTTGTCATGGATTTGAGGAAAAAGCAGCCCTAACCTCATTGCCAGGGAGCTTTCCGCCCCCTTTCTTGTAATGAGTAACCCATAAGGAAAATCTCAAAACCTAAACCTCCCCACCCCCAGTCTGAGTGATAGCTCCTTTTCTCTGCTTGCCATGGCATCATTAGGTTACTTGGATTTGTCTGAGATTTAAAAAGAAATAGTAGATACTTTGGTTACAGTGAGTATAGAAAAGCTTAAAAAATTAAAACAATTTTTGGAGAGACCAGTTTTCTGTGATCCATATTAGAATTATTTATATTCCAAAGACTGGCCATAGTAGTATATTAGCAGAGGGTTAATGTGACAGTTACTGTTAATAGCTCACATTTCTGGAAACTGAAACTTGTTACATTGTTTTTCTGAGAAAGACTGAAACTAAAACTACTTATTTGCAGTTCCAGTAGATTTTAGGCCTTTCTTGAGTATCTCAACTCTAATGGAAGCATTTTGGGAAAACTAACTCGAACATACAGTTCTTTTGGCAACAACATTTTGGGTCCCGGACTTTTTAAAAGAAGTTTAATATGTGTTAGGTACCAAAAGTGGAACATCTGCAAGGAATAACTAAAGTTATTCTCTGCACTCCCAACATTTCAGCTTTAGATTGAAGACCTTTGAAACACATACATACATTGAATTTTTTGGCGTTGTGAAAATGCAAAATCTTGTTATTTACGATATACTTTAAATGAAGTATCCACTGAATCCCTGCCCCCCAAAATATCCTTTACTAAATTAAAAAATATAGTCTTTCTCTTAAGTGTAATTGCAGTTTTTGTTAAGCCAGATACTGAGTTCTGGATCTTATTGCATAGTTTTGTACTTCCTAAAATTTTTGACCTCCCAGAATTTAGACAAGGTGTCAACCAGGAAGGAAGTCAGAAGTTTGTAGTATTCTTTCCAAAAGATGGAAATTTATTTGGTATAATACTAGTACTATGCTTTTAGTCAACTTTTTTTTTTAAACAAAAGTGAGCATTTAAAAATATTTGCACTTCTGGAAATAACAAGTGGTAGGCTACCATTTTAAAATGGCCTCTTCAAGAATTTGGCATATTTCTTATGGTAATAGAACAAAATGTGATTTTCAGGAACCTTAAAAAAAAGTGATGTACTGACATTCTGAATTTCTGTATTTACTCTACATTCCTGATCTTATTCTAAGTCCTCAAACCAATCTGAGTTTCTTGCTGGGAAACTTCAAAATGGCATCCTACTGAGACTTAACATCAATCTCAGCCATGAAGATAGAAAAACTAGTAATGCTATTTCTGTTTAAATCTTGAATCTGTGGTTAACTTTTAAAAAGTAGAGGGTAAGGATGAGATTGATAGAGGTGCTTTTTTTTTTTCTGATCAACCATTAAAATCAATTAAATTTTCATTTGTAAAGTCTCTCAAGTGTGCATCATATTTTAAAGTAAAACCAAATAAACTAAACTTGGCCTTTGAACAATGTTATGTGTAAGGAAGCATGTAGTTATAAGTAGACTTGTAAGGATTTTTGAGCAAATTGCTACAATGGGGGAAAAGTAGGAATGTGAGGAAGTTTTGTTATGACTATAGTAGAGTTACTGCTTAAAACTAGAGTAAATATTTCTGGTTTATTTCAGTGCTTGTCATATTACTAAAAGACTCCTAAAATGTTAAATGGATCAGAGAATCTATAACTAACAAATTGCAGGAAAGTTTTTTTAGTGTTAGAATTTCTAGCTGAAATTTATCCATGTATTCTCAGTTTTTACTTTCTGCAGCATTTACTCTTCTGCACAAATGTATTTAGGAGGCTGCAGGTTAATAGCTAAATATTTCCTCATCCAGACAACTAATTTAGTTGTAGGTTAGTAAGTGATTATTTGTTAAGTTAGTAAGGATGTAGTGGTATGGGGAAAAGGCTTTTGAAGTTTATGCCAATAGAAGAGGTGTGAGGTTTGGATCAAGATAGACAGTTGGTAGTTTTGAGATGCAATATTACCTTAAATTTAACTTAATTTTCATTGGTTTTGTGGTTTAAAATAGGCTTTTAAATTTATTTGCTTTAATTTATGTCTGTATCTATATCTAGGTACTTGAGACAAGAATAGGAACCTTGACAGTGCAAAGTGACTAGTCCATGTATTATTGGTACTTTATACTTAAAAGAGTTTTTGCCAAGTACTTTAGATTATTTTGGAATATTAACACACCTGTGACTTTTATATTGCTTTATAAATGAGTTGCTCAGAAAAAGATTCCCACCCCCAGAGTCTTTCTATCATTTTCTTGGGAACAGATTGGTATTAAATTGTATTGCTCTCAGCCTTTATTACTGAACATGGATCTGTGAAGTTTTATCCATGTGAGTACTTTTTATAGTGCAGATTGAAACCCCTTCCCGCCTCCACTTTCTTAGCCTGTGTAACTCTTATCCCTGTGCTCTGGTAAATCCTTCAAGAGAAGTTGAGCTGATGTGCTAGGGTCTTCCTGGAACTCCTTTGACCCTCTTGGGGTGGTTCCCTTCATTATTCCTCAGTTTTTGCTTCTCTTGGTACCCTCCCCCAGCTCTTGGCACAATGCCTCCCACATCACTAAAGTGCTCCATGACTTCTTGTTGATGATTGATCTGTGTCTTCCTTTCCAGTCAGTGCTGTGACACCCTTTACAGTTTATACTAATGCTCCCCCAGGATTCTTTAGTAATATGTTGCTGCTTCCTCTCATCACATACCTCTCCATTACTCTTTGAATGGCCCGCAACTTTAATACTTTTAAGACAGTGATCTCAAGTCATTGGATTGTATAGCATCACTGGAAGTCTGTTGATAAAAAGATGGACCTTTGTTTCAGGAGAAGCTTGGATTCTTTGAAGTTGTTTGCAGTTTCCCAATTACAATCCTGCTTATCTTTCTTCTCTTTAATTCTGGGTCCAGTTCCTTCATTTTCAGTATAGAATGTTTGTCCCAGAGGTATATACTGCTTGAACTGCTCTATGGTTTGCTTATTTATAATCTGGACAGTAGATATCCTTCATCTACGTGTTTTTTTCCATTGACTTGTTTATTTACTTTTAGTTTACAAAATTCAGTTCCAGAATCCCTTGAGTTTCAAATTTTCTCCCCTCCCTCTTCCCTCAACCCCACCCCATGGCAGTGTACAATCAAATATAGGATCTGCACATTGTACAATAGTCTGGTTGTATAGAAGGGTTGTAACCAATGGAGTGAACAGTGGG
>CM053585.1:32773708-32813689 GCA_028646515.1 Pseudochirops corinnae | reverse complement strand
AGTCCTTCTGGCCTTCTCTAGGCTTGGGCCTCTCTCCCAGTTCAGCCCTCTCTCTTCACGTCAACAAGTCCATCCCACAAGTGGGATTCACAAGTTCTGGGTTTTAACACTCAATGCAAAAACCAAGCCAATACAGGGGCATCTCCAAATTCCATTACCAATACATGGGGTTATAAGAATGATCTTACATATATAAAAAGGTTTTTCTAATAAGCAGGAATATCGTTCTTTTACTATACCATTTTGAGAGCAAATCCCTTCATCATGGCGAAGTTAAGTTTCATATTCTGTTCTATAACAAGAAAAGCTGAGCTGCAGTAATGTCCTTTAAAATTCTTAAACTTACTGCTGCATAAGAAAATCAAGTTTGTACTTTCACTTGTGGAGACCTTAGTTCAGGAACAATCCCACAGAGTTTTTATCCCAGAATCTATTCTAATTTTCTTTGAAAGATAACATTTTTGAATATTTCACATAACACTGAATTAATGTAAAAACATTAGCCTCCTTGCAATTCAATAAACCTGTGCTTCTGGCTATAAACATTTTGGCAGTTAACTGTTTAATCACATAATTCTAAGAAACTGAAGCAAAAGGTCAAAACACACTATATAGTGGTAATGGAAAGTGTTACTGTGTTGGGTAGGGGCAGGGGGCAGAAAAAGCATGGTAAATAACACCAAAAAATACAATTTTGAAGGTACAGAGAAAGATGTAGGCACACTTAGTAATAAACCTCACAATTTGGAAAATATCACTTCAAATTTTAGGTGATAATATCTTTGAATTATGTATGAGCACTGAATTGGATCCATTTAAGCAAATATAAACTCCTCCACGGCTTCTAAACCTCTATCTAAAGCATACGATGACAAAGTCTCAATGATTTATGATGAATTTATACAAAAAGTACCTATTAAAATCCACATGGTATTCTCAAATATAAAATCAAACAGGTGGTAGGCAAAAATCCAAGAAACAGATTGATCAAAGCAAACTTTAAATCAAAGGTGAGCAATCTTTTAGTTTAACTGCATTATGTCACAGATTTAACTGCCAAGAGGAGTGACACCTGTTTATACCCCTAACAGAGCTTAAGTCTTCAGGGTCCTAATAACCTCAAGATGGAAATACAATTCTATGAAACTTCTCTTCCTTTGTAAAAAATGACATGACAGTTCCAACTTTGCCAAGTGTCTCTGCTGAAAACGGAAAAGAGGATTTCAAGAAACTGTGCTCTCAAAGTCATATTAATAATTTCATGGGAAAAAAAGCTGCAATAGTCATCCATTTCTTCACGCTGGAGGTCTGTATTTTTCCACAAAGAAAAAGTGAAATTATCCCTCCTGGGGAGTAAGGGTGGGGAAGAGATGGTGTTCCTATCCCCAAGTGATTAAAATCTAGAAATTCTTTTTTTAAAAAGTTGCTATGTTTCCAAAATAATTACAGCTTATATCATGTCTTTTATTTATGTGCCCCTCAATGATTTTTAATTTTATAGGAAAATGGAGAGGGAACAGGACACTATATACATAAGTTAAGAAGACTCTACCCAAAAAGGAGCTTTAAACATAGATGAGTAAATACCAAACTCCATCAAAGAAAAAAAAAGGAAGGTAGTTTCTCATCATCCATTTTATAAAATGATTGGTGACCCAAGTTTTAAAACCCCTTTAACGTAAAAGAAGATTCTAGTAGATAGAAAGAAATCCTTCCTAAAAGGCTGGTTTTATACACATCTTTAAGATAAGTTTCTTCCTTTTATTTTTTTTGAGGGGGGAGGATGAGGGAGTTAAAAGGGACAAAATTTAGCTTCCTAAACAAAAGGGAAGCTAGAAAATTGAGCTACTTTTGTAAACTAAGAAATAATTAAGTGGCAGGACAGGAGAAACAATCCCTGTTTTACCAAAAGAAAATACATCGACGCCCCCCACTGAAGATAAATCAGTAGCTTCATTTTCTTAGATGAAGTGAATTTATGTGCTACTACTAACAAATGACATTTATGCTGCTGTTTTGTCTTTACCTCAAAAAAGAAAGAACGGAAGAGGATGGGAAAGAGGGGAGAACAAATACAGAGGGAAAGGTGAAGAGAAAAAAAGTAGTTAACACTATTTCAAGAAGTGTGAAATTCTGGCCTTAAATCCAAATAACTACTCGTGAACATTCTCAAATGCCCAATTTTGGAACAAGTCCAACATCAGGTAGTTCAAGAACAAAGATCTAGATCCAATTTTTATAAAAAAGCAGAGTGAAGGAAATATTATACCACAACTTGTCTGTTGGACCATGAAGAAACAGCCAAAGAGAACCTTCTTCACACAGGCCATCTTTACAAACAGTGTACGACAGCAGACAGACTACAAAGTAATACAGGCCCATCACTGCCCGTGCACAATGCACTGAATTTGCTGCCTATTAAAGAGTTACCCATTTCAAACGAGAGGGAGATCCAATTCTCACTGTAGGAAAATAAGAGACGAGACTTACCATGTGGCAATTTCTCGATTGTCATCCTCTGGTGGTGCTTTGAGGATATCAATGGCAACTGTGTGACAGGGATAGTCGGCAAAACAGAAGATCTCTGGATTTATCAGTGAATGCTGAATGAAGGAGAGCTACAACAAGAAAAAAGGCAAACTTTACTATACTTCATTTACGATTTGACGACTGAACTTGTCCAAATTCTATGCTTTACATTAATTAATGCAGCACCACAACGCCATATTCGACAGTACAAGAAAATGGGAAAATGTGAGTCTTTCCAGACACTCTTCACATTCCTACAAATCACTCAGCTATAAAATCCAGAGGAAAGCATTGTGGTGATTTGCTTCTGGTATTCTTGTGCAAACAGCTGGATGGTTGTATTTAGATTGAGCACGCCTTATTTTTAAACTGAAGCTATACGTAAGTGCTATCACATTCTTTTAAAGAAAGTTTATTTTCAGTTTACAACAAGAATCAAGTAATGTAGGTAACAAAATACTCTATCCATCAGTTAAATATTATCATTACTTTCTTCTCGTAAAAACTAAGTAATACAGGCTTACCTGGCCCTCTGCATGTTTCCAAGGTCTATATATAAGGTCCACTGGGAAGACTTCTAGGCCTAGACCTCTCTGAATGCCATACACCACATTCTGAAGTCCTTTGCTGTCACGAATTTGAAATCCAGGGTGGTCCAATTCATAAGTTACTTCCTTGAAATTCAAACTTGGATTCTAAAACCAGGAGGGAAAGAGACAAATAAGTCTACAGCACAACTTGCTACCATTTAAAACTGAAGTTTGGGGAAGTTTGTAAGTTTGTTTTTTTCTTATAGTAGTAACATTAAAACAGTATTACCAGACCAAGCGAATTCAATCTAAACAGAGGCTAAAGGAGGGAGCCCTCAATTTTAGTAGGAGATATTTTTTAAATTATTGGAACAGGTTATAGGAAAGTTCTCTCCAATTCACAGTTCCCATTCATATGCTCTGACCATCCTCCATTTTCTGTTTCAAAATTCTACCATCTTTACCCTGAGCAAAAAGATACAAAGAACGAAAAAAATTCAAGACATCTATCACGACCAACCAACCATATCATCAATCTCAAAAACAGCCCATTGGTCAAAATGATGGTGTTGAAGATCTAGTCAATATTCTGTATGAACTATGTTATATAATATTTCTATGATAAGCATTTAAGTAAGTGTATGTATGTATAATATTGAATTAAATGATGCCCATATCATCAAATAGAAGCTTCAGGCTCTAAATTTAATCTAAGTAATAACTAATCTCTTTTTCAAAACAAAAATTCAAGTACAAACTCTTCATGTGAAATTGATCTTTTTCCACATCACTATATTGCTTCATCTCAATTTACAAGAAAATTGCTACTACACAGTTAAGAAGATGAAAATGAAAGGTTTGACAATTTTAAGAAATAAGTTTAAAAGCTGGCCAACATGTTTAAGTCATAATGAAGGCAAAAATGAGGGAGAAGAAACTAAATGAAGCATAAATCTAAGATACAACCTAAAACCATCATGACTTTTTGGTGCCAAGGACTCCAAAAGCTTACTTTACTATCTTTCAATTATACTTAAAATGCCATTTACTTTAGATTCTATACAGGATTTTAACATTCTAGAACAGTTCGACTATTCGAGATACAATAATATAATCTGTGGCTAACCTAATGTTTATAATTTTGGATATTATCCTTGAGAAAACTCCATTCACACCCTTAATTATCCTCAAATGGATGTTTATTATATTGGCAAACTAGGACCTTCTTTTAATTTCAGCATCCCTACCCTCAAAACTTCAATCTTTCTTCAGAGAATGAATCTCTTTGAAGGCTTCCCTGGGTGACTCTGTTTCTTCCTCTTTTCCAGACACTATCGCCTAGTGACCACGAGAAGTTTGCAAAGGTCCATATTACTGAATGAATGGCTGGTCACTACTATCCAACTGTCTTTGAGGTCATCTTTCCACAAATGCATTATTTAGAGTCCTACCTAAATGTCTTTTTATTGCATTTGCTAGGGGAATGTGATATGAATGAATATACCTGGTTACTCCTCTCCTTTGGAATCAGCTTTACACTTAAAAAGCAGAATGGCCACAAACTCACCAACTCTTTGAGAACATCAATCAAGACTTCAACATTCCAGGTATGCGCCTGTGCGCCATCACTTTTATCTTTTCCATCACTCCATATTCCACTGCCAGGAGCTGCAATAGACTGAGAAAGTGGAACTTTTCATTAGCAGATGGAAATATAAGAAATGGCTGGCAATCATAAACGAGACTATCACAAGTCATTTGATAAAATATTTGGTCTTTCATACTCACCTGTAATGGAATGCCATCTGTCAAGCCTGAATGAGTCCGAGCCATCATTCCCAAAACCCTGGCAACCTGAGCAGCTGTGACCTCTCGAACACCGAACTGCATGATTATATTGCGACATTCTTCAAGACTGAAAGAAAAACGTAACTTTAAAATAGGATGCTCTACAAAAAAACGATCCAGTCAGTAAACATTTGTTAACTGCCTCCTGTGTGCGAGGCATGACGCTGAGTGCTGGAGATACAAAGAAAGGGAAAGGACAGTGCCTGCGCTCAAGGGGCAGAGTCTAACCATGGTACTTTTCAGTTAATTTTCTAATAGTCAAATAAATGGAAAAAAAGGATTAAAATGTTTGAAGAGTGTTTGCATCTATTATATAGCCTAGGTAATTTGGTCCATTCTGTATTATTTCAATACTGCTAGGTTGGGAGTATAAAATTTACTTACTTAATCATGAGAGAAAAATAATAACCACAAACAGAAATCATTAACATTGGGAATTACTGTAGGCTGAGAGGGATACTGCTGCACTGTTGGTGGGCATCTAGAAAACACAATCTGAAATTGGGGAAAGCAGCTGTTTAACATGTTCGTAGCCTCTGACCCAAAGGTTTCATTGCTAAGTACACACTAGAATAAAGGTGGTCAGGGTCATTCAAAAAAAGGAAAAAAAGGGGAATGCCCACAGGCCAGGCCTGCACAAGCTGTGGGATGCCCCAAGTCCTGGGGCCTGCCGCAGACTCCGAAGTGCTCAACAGCCACAGTGGGCACATGACTGCAATGTAACATTACTATGAGGGGGAGAAAGAACATCAGGCTAGAGGTAGAAAGACCCGAGTTCAAATCCAGTCTCTGAACTTCATGTCTGGGTAACCTCTGGGCCAGTTATTAATGTCTCTCTACCTCATCTGAAAAATGGGGAGAATACTGTCACCTACCTACCCAGGGGTGATGTGGAGATCAAATGAGACCGTAACTGTAAAGCACTGAGCAAGTGCCTAGAACACAGCAGGCACCATTATCTATCATCATTATTATTATGAGCTATAAGCAATGATTCATGAATACAAAGCAGCAAAGAAGACAGCCCTATGTGAACTGACACAAAGAAAAGTAAGCAAGCAGAAGCATGAAAAAATATAGATTAAAACAATGCAGACAGAAACTACAACCAAATATTCACAACTGAACGCTGGGAACTGATAACCAAGTTTGGCAACCAAGAAGAGAGACAGAAGGCACCTCCTCCCACCTTCCCTGCAGAGACAGAGTCAGACTGTGGGTACGGAATAACACAAATGAAGTCGGACTTGTTCAACAGACCACTTGGTTTGGTTTAAACGTTTCCCCCCCCCTTTTATTTTTTACTGTAAGGGCTGACTCTCTGGAGTAGAAAAGGATACATTCAGAAATATAAAAGCTATCAGTGGTTTATTTTTGTCTTTTTAAAATACAAAAACCTAGGTGGCAAACCATATAATAACAAGAACACATTTCAGAAATTCATACTGGAATTTGAAGGTAATTTTTTTTAACAGCAATACCATTACTACCAACCTTGCACAGAAGCCATAGCCTACTTCTTGCATGAAGTCTGCCAGAGAGCTCTCCATCATGGTTTTAGCTATCCCTCCAGAATCAGGCAGGATCCTGTCCATTAGAATGTCCCGTTTTTCAGAGTAAAGTAGTGGTGCAAGCACCACAGGACAACGTTCCTGGGGAAAATCTGTTTAAGAAGAGGGATGGTTAAAAACAAATAATAATAATGGCCAGCATTTACATAATACCTACTATGTGACTAGCATTGTGCTGAGCACTGTACAAATACTACTTCATTTGATCCTCAAAACAACCTTTCAGGTATGTGCTATTATTATCTCCATCTTTACAGCTGAGGAAACTGAGGCACACAGGGTTCAGGGACTTGCCGTGACTTGCCTTGGGTAACACAGCTAGCAGCCTAGGGCTAGAGTGGAACTCAGGTTTTCCTGTCTCCGAGTCCAGCACGGAGCCACCCAGCTGCCTTAGACAATTGTTTTGTCGCTGTTCAGTCGCTTTTCAGTCGCTTTTCAGTTGTGTACAAAACTTCATGACCCTGTTTGGGGTTTTGTTGGCAGAGACATTGGAGGGGTTTGCCATTTCCTTCTCCAGCTCATTTCACAGATGAGGAAACCGAAGCAAACAGGTTCAGTGACTTGCCTAGTAAGTATGTGAGGTAAGATTTGAATTCACAAAGCTGAGTCTCCCGGACTTCAGGGTCCAGCGGTCTATGCACTTTAGCAGTTAGCTATAACACCTACCTAGCTGCAGCACCAGACAATTTTTAGGGTAATCAAATATTAAGCAAGCCATTTTCCACTTCCCAGAAAAACTTGGCTCCTGTCATTTACAGGTTCAAAGTCTTTTAAAGCCAGGCCATCTTTATCAGTCCTAGGAGTTACTGAGCTCATCATAATACCTAACTTCCTTCTTTCCATGCTTCATATCAGTCAGTTATGGAGCACTTATCATGTACCAAGGACCCTGTTAAGCACATGTATGTACTCCTTCAAGAGTACACTCCTCCAAGATGACTCTTGGGCGATGGGACACAACTACTGAGATCAAAAGTACAAAATCAGGGAAAACCAGCCCTGTCCTCACAGCCTATTGTGAGGAATCTATTCTCCCCTATTGGGAGAAACAACAGGTAAATATAAGTTAAATAGAGTCTCTGGAGAATAATCTCAGAGAAGGCCTTAGCAGTGAGGAGGCCTGGGAAAACTTCCTGAAAAACGCTGAGTCTTCAAGGAAGCCAGGGAAAAGAGGTGGAGCTGAGGAGGGAGAACATTTTAGGAAGAGGGATCCTGGGCACCAGCAAACAGGCTGGAGCACAGGGCAGTGAGTCTAAGAAGACTGGAAAGGTAAGAAAGGGCCAGGCAATAAATGCCAAAAAAGAGAGTCTCTATTTGATCCTGGAGGTAATAGGAAGCCGTGCTGTAAGAAAATCACTCTGGGGGTTGAGTGGGTAGATGGCAGACCAGTTACTACTTCAATGCTCTAGATGAGAGGTAGTAACAACCTAAACTGAGGACAGAGATCCGAGGAAAGAGAAGGATGTGTGGGAAATGCAGTAAAAACACTGCACATGTGGAGGTGACAGTGAGGAGCTAAGGATGACCATAAGGTTGCCAAAGTCTGGGTTAATGGAAGGATAGCAGTCCTTGAGAAGATCACAAAGGTTCAGAGAAGGCATGGTTTGGGGAAGAAAGATGACTTTGGTTTGTAGTACTCTAGCCTGACACTATTTTTTAATAGAGCTTTCATGTTAACTCAATTTAAAATGACCAGTCAATATTAGTTTGATAACATTCACAATAACTGAGATATCACTTGGCTTTCCCCAGAACTGCCAATCAATTTCCAATTCAAGAGCTGGCAGAGAACTATGAATGCTCCCATATGCTTCCCTTTAACTAAGGAAATGAAATAATGCAACTCAAAATGGAGCCTAACAGCCCTGGGAGACACCAAGAAAGGCCACCATCAATGACAATGACTATACTCCATCACCAAGAGGCCCTTCGCCAAACAGAAGCCTTCAGGACCATATTTCTGAGACTAAAAACTATTAGTTCCAGTTTCAATTATCCTAACCTACTAAGAGAAAAACAAAATGTGGCGAAAGCCCTAGAACTGATAACCTCTCAATTGCACTCATATTCGGCTTCCAGGACAGATTTGTTTGGACTTAACTACAGTTGCTCGCAATGTTTAGATCACCAAGCACTCTTCTTAAACCTATTCAAAGGCCTTTGTTGCTCTTATCATTAAAGATTTAACTAGAGAACCGTATTGCATATGAATTCTAGTTCCAACGTAGGGTCCAACTTAACTTTCTCTCCAAGCAAAAGACCCTAGAATGAGAATCACAAGCTATGTAAAGAATATTGAAACAACAACATCAAGAATTTCCAGCACATGTGAACTGATACAACAATTCTGGAGAGCAATCTGGAACTAGGCCCAAAGGGCTGTAAATAATTGCAAACCCTTTGACCCAGTAATACCACTTTTGGAGCTGTATCCCAAAGAGATCATAGAAGTGGGAGGAAGACCCATATGTACAAAAATATTGATTGCAGCTCTCTTTATGGTGGCAAAAAACTGGAAATTAAGGGGATGGCCATCAATTGGGGAATGGCTGAACAAGTTGTGGTATATGAATGTAATGGAATACTATTGTGCTGTAAGAAATGGGGAAGAGACAGTCTTCATATTCACCTGGAAAGGTTTATACAAACTGATGCTAAGTGAGAAGAGCAGAACCAGGTAAAACTTGTATACAATCACAGACATATTGTATGTGTGACGACCAACTTTGATAAACGACTCTTCTCAGCAACACACAGGTATAAGACAACTCTACAAATCTCAGGATGGAAGGAGATATCTACATTCAGAGAAAGATCTAGAAAGACCAGAGTTTAAATGGAGAGTGAAGCAATCTACAGGCTATTGTTCTTTTTCATGTTTGGTTTTCTTTCTTTTTTTCCCCACTGTTCACTCCATTGGTTACAATCCTTCTATACAACCAGACTACTGTACAATGTGAAAGTATTTGCAGATCCTATACTTGATTGCAAGCCACCATGGTGGGGAAGAGAGGGGAGAAAATTTGAAACTCAAGGATTTGTGGAACTGAATCTCGTAAACTAAAAGTAAATAAGCAAGTCAATGAAGTGGAAAAAAATAGTAATAATATCAGGGGAAAAAAAAAAGAATTTCCATCACGAAATGCTCTGCAATGCTTTTAGTAGGACATTTACAAGAGCAGAAGGGTGACTGGCTCCCTTTGTAGGGCCCACCTACTAAATAAAATTATTTTTAATCAGATAAACTGAAGGTGCCTAAGGACTGCCATTCATAACAGTTCACCAGACAGAAGTGAAGGATCTTACCTCTACGCAGTGTCTTAAGAAAAGCGTCGATCTGTTCCTGTCCAACCCCAAAAGCTCCCTTCTGCCCAAAAAGGAGATGGGAGAGGAGGAGGTGCAGGACCTCTATGGCAATATCTTGGAAGCCACCTTCTTGATTTCCACTGACGTCTGCGTCAATATAAGAACGCAGAAGATCTGGAAGTTTCTGTTTGACAAATTGGGCAGCTAGAAGGAGAAACCAACAATAAGCCATTATTTCTGTGATATTGAAAAAAAGAAAAACTGACTCCTAAGAACCCAGTGTTTCTCTACTGCCTCTCAAAATCTTACCCTTTATTTTCTTCTTGCCCCCAACTCTAACACTGTCAAATCGGACCAGGATCAAGCCTGATCCTGGCACAGAATTAATTCAATTTTAAAGGGTATCCCACTTTAAAATGAAGCTATGTTAAAATGCCCAAATAGTCTAGGCCTGATCACGAATACTTTTTTTTAAGTCCCCATCCCTTCTCCTTGTACACACACACACACACACACACACACACACACACACACACACACACAAATACGGTAAGCTAAAACAAGAAAAGGAAGGCAGGTTATCATGAGATACGGTCATTATGTTGGTTGGTTGTGCTTAACAGTTTCTCTTCCAGATGGTATAGTGGACAGAGGGCTAGGCCTGGAGTCAAGAAGACTGAGTCAGAGACTTATTGGTTTTGTGACCCTGGACAAGTAAAAAGGGGGATCACAACAACAGCACCTACCTCCCAGGGTTGTTGTGAGGATCAAAAGACATAAAAGTTATAAAGCACTAAGCACAGTGCGGGGCACATAATAAGCACTATACAGATGTTAGCTATAACAAGGGAGAGCTTACTAGAGGGTGGGAGTAGGTGATATCTGGGAATGACTGATATAAAAAAACAAAAGACATTAATTAAACGATACTCAAACTGATGTTAGAAGTCATGACTGCAGCTTTCCAAAGTATCTAAGTACCAAATATTAGAAGCAGTCTACCAAGCTTAAAGAAAAATTTCAAAGTATCATGGTTCCAAATAATCAGCAGGGACATGTTTGAAAATGTGTTTTCAAAACCATCTTCCCACATTTTCTAAAGCCTGACTTCCTTTCGATGCTGCTGCTAAGAACTAGGATTATCGCAAGGTGATCTGTGACAATTAAGTGACTATTTGTTATTTCAACATCCAACAGACAACCGACATTAAACAAAAAATAAAACACCTAATTGCCTGAGTCTATGTAAGTTCTATTTTACTTTAAAAGAGTAGGAATTCTAACTTTCATTAAATCATTTTGGAGACCTTGCTGAACTTACCAAAACCTCGTAAATCTGAGCTGGAAGAATTCAAGAGAGCAAGACCAAAAATGACCTGAAACATGAAGATGAGATTAAGGTAAAGATTCTGATAAGCTAATTTCAATTTACCCAACCTTCACAGTCAAAAATCACCTACCTCTTGAACCTTGCTTAACTTGAGAACTTTACTCAGCTGGGCAAATAAGTGAGGTGAAGGCTTCAGACTCTGAAACCAACAAAATTGTAACACATGAATGACTTTATTAAATTTTCTAAAACTTCTATCTACTCCTTGATCCAGGTATCAGTGAAGATAAGCAAAACAATTTCTACAGAGGACCTGCCCACAGCAAAACACAAGAGAACCCATAATTATGGCCTAGTATCTATCACCCTTAATTTTCAATCAATCACATTTGTTCAGTAAAAAACTATGAAGGAGGTAGTAAATGTGGCCCAGGATCACACACTGAAACAGCGTTAGAGCCCAGGCCTTCTGGCAATTAAGTCCAAAACTCTTTAAAGCCAGTCAAGTTCCCTCTTCCCTTTACAATAACAAGTGACTGCAGAGCATGACCCAAACTTGGCGCCACCTGCACGTCATCCGAGAGGGCCTGGCCAAACGCCAGCGGCTAAGCTACAAGGAGGGCTGGTGAGAGCCGCGGGAAGCCGCTGAGTGCAGCAGAGGCTGGGCTGGAACCCCAGGTCTCGCGGAGCACTCGTGTGGCTTCAGGGTGTCACTCACACTGTCCAGGAATAAAGATTATCTTTACCATCAAGACACCCATAAACTTGAACTCGGGTCAAAAGGCCGAACCCAAGGACCAAGAAGGCCACAGGTTCCCTGCCCCAAACTAAAACATGTGAAAAAGACAAAATGGCTCTTCTGAAAAAAACCAACATCCAGTTCACAGGATAAAAATTGTAAGAAATACAAACCTTCTGGTAGTGCAATGGATTATCAATGGCATAGGACAGCGTTGAGATAAAATTTGGCTTTGTGATCAGTGATGCACACTCCTGAATCAGAAACTGAGTCTAAAAAACAGAAGAATTAGTAACTACTCAGATTGTTCAAATTATTATTCAAATACTTATATAAGCACCTCATCTTTTCATATTTTTTTAAAATAAAGGGTATATAAATCTATTAAAATATTTTCTCATTGCTTAAAGCAACTTAAAAAAATATTCTAGATTAGAAAAACAACACTATAAAGACAGCTAAATAAATGCAATGACCACTACCAGTCTTAAGCAAATGAGCAAATACTCACTTCTCTTAATCCAGAAATGAGGAACAAATACTTATTATTTAAATACAATGGTTACAGCCGGCACAAATGCCATTATATCCACGCAGTAATACTTGTATTAAGCAAAAAGGTATTTCCAACACTTCAGATTCTTCACCAAGGGTGATGAGGAGGTAGCAGGTCTCTGCCTCAAGAAGCTGGTCTCCTCCTCCCTGAGCTGGGCATTCCCTCTTTCCTGGACAAGAGGAGCCACCGCTTCCTAACTCCTAACTGGGGCTGGGAGGAGGAGGGTCCTACAGTCAGTCCTTAGGATGAGTCCACAGAGTGCGCTGGCATCTACTCCACTTTTCAGGTGAGGAAAGCCCCAAGAGAAGATACTTTCCCTGAACTAGATCCAGAACCGTTGAAAGTTCTGCACCCAAGACAGCAACACTGCCTATTCTGTAGCCATTAATGCCACTGTCTTAGAGCTAGATGAACTATAACTCTCTACTCATCCCTTCCCAGTTATGGGAAAGAGGAGTATTTTCAAAGGATTTAACTGATTTGTCACGGTCACTGAATGTTTTCTGCCCAAACTGAAAACTGTGGTTAACAGAAATATATACAATTTGATTATATGCAAAAAATACCTGATGAAAATCTTTGCCGCTACTTTTACCATCGCCACTGAAATCCACATGAGAAAACAGGCAGCGTAATAAATGCCTATCTGCCTCCGGGCCGTGTCGATTCACAATCTGAAGAAACCAATGAATACGTGTTTAATCAGAACAAGAAAAAAAAAATACATTTCTTTGCTTGAAAACCCAAGTCACAAACAATTTTCAATCTACAATGAATACCCAATTATAGGAGAAGCTAAGATACAGGTCCTATGGACTTTATAAATAATGAAATCTGTATTTAAATCACTGGGTCATCACTGACAAAAGGGTAAAAAGCTAATTAGCATACTATCTTAAAATCATTTTAATCAATAAGCAAAGCACAATTACTGTAATCTTGAAGGTACAGGAAACTTTAAACCAACATTTCACATGAGCCATGTTTAAGTAATATCATCATAATTTTTCTAAATTTGGCTAAATTAAACATCTTATTAACTCTGTAACCTGTCCTAACTTTTTAAACTCGTCTACCTCAAAAAGAGCAGCAGTTTTCAAAAGAGATAGAGTCCTGGGTCTGGAGTCAGGAAGACCTGAGATCAAATCCAGCCTCAGATACTAACTGTGTGATATCCTGGGCAAGTCACTTAACTTTATTTGCCTCAAGTTTCCTTATCTATAAAATAAGCTAGAAAAGGAAATGGCAAACCACCCCAGTATCTTTGCCAAGAAAATCCCAAATGGGGTCACAAAAAGTCATGCTCAACTGAAAAACAATCAAACAACCTCAAAAAAGAAGCTATTGGTTCAAATATAGTAGTTTTGAAAGAATTAAAAAGCATTTAAGCATTTACTATGTGCCAAGCACTAAGCTAAGCACTTGGGGGGTACAAAGAGAAAAAATGGAATAGTCCCTACTCTCAAGAAGTTCATACTCTAAAACTGGAAGAGACCACAGGTTAAAAAAAAAAAAAAGTTTGGCTTCAGGGCTCTAAGTGTGCATCGGTGAGCGAATGCCAAGGCTGAAACACGCTCAAATTGCACTGGTGAATCAGACGGCAGCAGCCAGGGGCTGGACAGGATGGAGAGAAGCATGGAAGATGGTAAGGCCTGAAGAACCTCAGTCAGTCCTCCAATCCACTAGAAGGAGAAGAGTTGCTGATTCCCTTCTCCTTTCAGCCACCTGAGAGGCCAAGCAGCCCTGATAAGTCTCTGAGCAGCTTTTGTTCCTTGGGGGAAGAGGGTGGGGGGGTGGAAGAGTACCCCCAGTGCCCAGTACCTAGGTATTTTAAAACATTGTTTCTAGAAGTTTTCAGCTGTTCTATCCAAGTTCAAGGGAATCTTACATTAAACTTTAATATTCAGAAAGCCCCAAGTCAACGAATATCCAGAGTCAGGTTTGGTGAGAGCAAGAGATTTATCTATTCCAAGAACTTGGACTGGAAGGAGACCAAAGTCAAGAGGAAAGTCCTGACTGCCAACTGGAGAAACAGGAAAAGCTGCATGCATGCAAATTAGTTGTCATTTTCACCCTGCCACTTTGAAATGATTGCTGACCTTTACACTATATTCACCCTAACACCAAATGACTCTCTCATTCTAGTCTTTCCTCCAAAGAAATCTAGCCTAATATGCGATGAGAGGAGAGGAACAAAGCTAGATCATATTTAACATACAAGAAATATTTCATATTTCGTATACTCTCATAAGAGTCTCATCTGCCAACCAGGTCTAAATGACAGTATAAAAATATCAAAAAAGGAAAATAACCTAGCAAATCTTTAACTCAATTCTAGAATTCAATCTCCAAGGTCAACAAGTCACTAAGAGAATGCTGAACTACACACCTGTTTTTCTTGTCTTCTCCATCAGGGAAAATGCTCTTGGTAAAACAAGAGAGTAGGTTATTTTTTCCTTCTAACAACCAATTTACATTAATTGCTCCTAGTCTCCAAATAGACACTCCTATTCCTCACTATAGAAAATGTGATGAAATTAGATACTGAATTGTGTGGCTCTGTAAAACATGGGAACTAAAAATTCAAGTTGGACAAGTAAAAGCTTGCACTATTCAAGTTAGCTGTAAAGTCCAATAACAAATGTTCTTTGATCACTTCATTTCCTCAGAAAGCTCAGTCGGAGTTCCTGCCTTAAACAGGAAAAGCACTAGATTTCACCTGAGTTCTGTCACTAAACTACTCAGCATTTCCCACTGAGACCTGGGAAAGACCTTAGCTTAAAAAGGTCAAAGTCTCGCACTGCGTCTGTGCCCATCTCCAGGCACCCTGCTCTATACTGCCACTGGACCCAGATGGGTGACTTTACCCCACTTAACTTTCAAGTCGAGACATCACCTTTCTGATGTTATTGGCCCTCTATGAGAACAAAAAACGAAAACAGCATTTTATAAGAGTGAACCTTTCAATCTCTTCATCTTTAAAATATATAAGGTCCCCGGCAGTTAGGTGGCACAATTGATAGTGCTGGGAGTGGAGTTGGGATGACTCATTTTCCTCAGTTCAAATCTAGCCTCAGACACTTACTAGCTGTGTGACCCTGGGCAAGTCACTTAACCCTGCTTGCCTCAGTTTCCTTATCTGTCAAATGAGCTGGTGAAGGAAATGGCAAAATATGCCAGCATCTTTTCCAAGAAAACCCCAAATGGGGGCACAAAGAGTCAGATTGTAATCTAAAAAACCACTTCTCTATCTATCTATATGTATATGTGTGTGTGTGTGCGTGTGTGTGTATGTTGATGTATATATGCATACACACACACATTTCTTTCTACCTACAGTCCTATAAACTGAGACCCAACTGACACTTACTGGTTGTGTCTTAGGCAAATTACTGCCTCACTGGGTCAGTCTCCTCATTTCTAAAAAGGGAAAAGAACTGCACTATCAATCTCACTGTGTTATCATGAGAAAAGAATTTTTAAAAACCAGAAAATATAATATAATTGTCAGTTTATTAATCATTACAATACTCTGGTATAAAAGAAAGGGAAAAATCTAATCACTGGCACAATGTCCTATCTTCAAAGGAGATATGTTATGTCAAAAGCTGATTTTGATCACACGAGAGAAAAACTTTAATCTTACTGTTCATATATTAGTAGTTGTGAATTGTATAGCAGTTTAGACTGGACAAAGACACCATTAATATTTCACTCACAGGTTTGAGAAATACTGTAACACAAGGACAGGAAAAATAAGCTGTTAAGAGTAAGCTATGCGATATATTGGTTAATGTTCAATTTGCAATCAGGAAGACCCAAGTTGGAATCCCGCCTCAGTAACTGACAAATCACTTACCTTCACCTTAATCTCCTCTGCTGGTTCATCTCTATGTCAGACCATATATGTACCCTAAAAGCTCTATTCTGGGACCTTTCTCTTTTCCCTCTATATGATACCTCATTTGGTGATCTCATCAGTTCCTTCTCTTGGCAAATGATTCCCATATCTATACACCCAGCCTTAGTCTAAAGCTGCCTCTTGAACATTAGGGCAAAAACTGAATGCCCTAATAGGCCTCTCAAACGTAATGTGTCCAAACCCTCCCAACTTATTTCCTGTTACTGACAAGAGTACCACCATTTTCTCAGTCATCTGGTCTCGGTATCATATTCAACTTCTCACTCTCTCTCACTCCACAAATCTAGTTATGTTGCCAAATCTTGTCACTTGTACCTTCACAACACCATGTGTGCATACACAGTATTATACATAGATCTATTACAGACATACATATCATACACATGCATATATTTCCCCTTCTCTCCATTCACATATCCATCACCCTAAATTTAGGCCCTCACTATCTCTCATCTGGACTATGGCCAAAGCCTTCTAATTGGCCCCTCTTTCTCGAGCCTCCCCATTACAATCTATACTAATCCAGCTGCCAAAGTAATTTTCCTAAAATGTAGGTGCGAGTATGTCATCCTCTACCCAGTAAGGTCCAGTGGCTTCCCAGTATCTGCAGGATCAACTATCACATTTTCTGTTTGGTCTTGGCAGCTCTTTGGAACCCAGTACCTTCCTTTCTTTGCAGTCTTCTTATAACTTAGAGCCCTTCACAGACTCTGTGATCCAGCTTGCACTTCTTCCCCTAACACCCCATTTGCCTTAGTGCTCTCTGTCCTCTCCTCCACCACTTTGGTCCCCCCACCTTTTGGAGGTCTTTCCCAGGACTGGCCCCTTCCCTAAGGGGAAGGACTTGTTGCCTTCTCAGGATTCCCAGCACCTAGCATGGTGGCTGGGGTATAACCACTGCTTATTGAATGCCTGCTGACAACACCTTCATTCATTACCCAAATACAGCACATCTAGCTTATAAACAAGATATATTTACAGCTACTCTTAACCAGTGAATAAATTTAGGTGATTTATATAAAACTACAAAAAGGTCAATTAAAAGTCAGAGATCAGAACTAATCACAAGCCACTTGTTCATACTTCTACCCAGTATTTTCTTAATGTGATAAAACCAATTGCTGACTAGGGTGGATAAACATAAAAACAATTATTTTTTTTTTAAAACCAACATGAAGATTGTCACAATATGCTTAAGTTAAACAGATTATGATCATGAAAAAGAAAATTTAATTTTTAAAGTTACTGCATGTTCAAGTAAACTTTGGTTATGTTTTATAAATAGGTTACAACATATCATATATTATTTCTTGCTAATATCCTCAACAATTTGGCAGTTCTAAGGCCAATTCTTAATAGCCAAAAATGTTTGGATATCTATTTCATAGTAGAACGAGAACTGGCCTCACCACCAGGAAGAACTAGACTGAAGCCCCACCTCTAACACATACTCAATGGTCTAGGCTGGTGGTGTCAAACTCAAATAGAAACAAGGTCACTAAATCGTATGTTAGGATACCTGTGGGCCACAAATTATTGAGTTGGAAAACCACACTGTAATATTTTATAGTATTTTTATTTATTTTGTTAAATATGTTCTCCCCACCCATTATTTTAATCAGTTCATGCTGTTTGCAAAGAAGGTACCAATTTGAACTGCTAAAGGGCATTTTATCACCTAGGCTCATATTAATAAAATAACAGGTCCAAGCCATATCCCTAAATACAATTAGCAATTCTGCCCTTACATGAAAGTTACTGTTCAATAAATGCTTATCAAAGAGTTTTGAAAGTCATAGAAATGAACTGGTCAAAATCCCTTAAATTCTTTGATTCATCTGGGATTACAGAAGTATTAACTTAGTTTAGTAAAAGTACCTATAGAAATGAACTGGTCCAACCATTCTGGAAAACAATTTGAAACTACGCCAAAAATGCTATAAAACTGTGCATACCCTCTTGGCCCAGCAATACTACAAGGTCTGTGTCCTGAAAGATTAAAGAAAAAGGAAAAGGACCTAGTTGTAGACACATATTTATAGCAGCTCGGGGCAGCTAGGTGGCACAGTGAACAGAGCCCTGGAGTCAGGAGGACCTGAGTTCAAATGTGACCTCAGACACTTAACACATACTAGCTGTGTGACCTTAACCCCAATTGCCCTGCCCTTCCCTCTCCAAAAAAGCAAAAGAAATAAAAAAATTTAAAAAAAACACATTTATAGTGGCTCTTTTTGTGGTGAAAAGAATCAGAAATTGAGGGGGAATGCCCATGAACTGGAGAATGGCTAAAAAAGTTATGGTATATGATTGCAATGGAATACTACTGCGCTATAAGAAATGATGAATTTCCTTTCAGAAAAACCTGGACAGATTTAACTGAACTGATGCAAAGTGAAGGGAGCAGAGCCAGGAGAACATCATACATAGCACCAGCAATAGTGTATGATATCAACTGAGTGACTTAGTTATTCTGAGCAATACAATGATCTAAAGACAATTCTGAAGGACCCATGATGAAAAATGCCTCCAAAGAACTGATGGGAGTCTGAACGCAGACTGAAGCATACTATTTCTTGCTTTATTTTTTTATGGGGCTTTTTGGTCTCAGCTTCCTTTTACAACATGACTAATATGAAAATATGTTTTGCATGACTGCACATGTATAATCTACAACAAACTGCTTGCCATCTCAAAGAGAGGGGAGGGAAGGAGAGAATTTGAAACTCAAATTTTTTTTTAAATGACATGTTAAAAATTGTTTTTACATGTAATTGAAGAAAAATAAATTAATTTTGTTTTGTTTCTTTAAAGAAAAGGACTGGCTCATTCTAAAACTAGCAATCATTAGCAAATTTTAGGTACCTCCTAGTCTCAGAATAGTAAGATGAAGACCATTAAATACAAACAAGTATGGAATTTTTTTTTATTTAGTAGTTTTTATATCCTGAACATTTTACAACAAATATAGATTTTTAACAAGCTGTTAGGGACGGACACACACACATATACATATACATACACACACACACACACACACACACACACACACTTAATGTTTAGTTTTTAAAGTTTGTATATGTGCGTGAAAGGTATTTAAGCTGACCTTTTGACTTAATCAGCATAAGGATGCTTAGTATGGAAACTCCCTCCTTTGATGCCTATTGAGAAACACTGCTTAAAATAACAGGAGTGGTATAGAACACACATATAGACATATACATAAGTTATGTGAGGGGTAGAACTTGAACCCAAATCTTCTGGACTTCCAGAGCCAGCCCTCTTTCCAGCATGACATTCTTCCTCTTTTGGAAGACATTAGACTGAGTTTCATTTAAATACTACTCCATTCTCATCAAGGGGAGGGAGCAGTATATGTTCCTGGTGGTGTTATTTATAGAGATTGTATTTTGATGGTTGACTTATGTGTAGAAAATCTAGTACCCAAACATTCACAGGTAAGCTGCTAAATTGAAGATGATTCATTTCCCAATGACACATTTCGATTTTTGGAAAATAATTTTTTAAAATCTACTGCTTTCTACCATAGCCACAAAATAAATCACTGATTTATATAAAACACTCATATCTATTACAGATCCTCTAAAGAACTTTTCTTTTAAGTTTAAAATTAGGTCTGAGGAAGTTTGACTGTTTGAAACATGAGGATTCTGTTATTATTTGAAATTCATCATTTTGCTAGAGCTTATTTAAACAATTAATCTATGGGGGGAAAAAACATTGCCATGCCAATCCTAAGAGATCTTGCAGATTTCCCACTAAGTTTTCCAGAGGGAGTTGACATAACTGGCTGGAGGCCTTCGTCCTTTTCTTCCAAGGAAAGGTTACTGATAGGGCACTCTGGCTGTCCACCTGTACCTTATTCCTGGCCATATCATCAGCCCATTTTCTTTGCCTTTCATATTATCCTTGATAACATCTTTTACAATGTTTTTCTGAGTTCCTCGCTGCTTATAAATCTAGCCTGTTCATACCCACTTCTTCTTTGCCCTCAGTATGAACACTCATGTTAATTCTTCTGAGGCAGTTATATTCTATATCTCATTGCCATAGATCAAGTGGTTGACTGTCAGTATTTTAAAAAGGCAAAATTATCTAAGACAACTCCAAAAGACTCATGATGGAAAGAGATATCCACATCCAGAGAAAGAGCTACAGAATCTGAATCCAGATTGAAGCAACCTATTTGCTCTCTCTCTTTCTTGTTTTGTTTCCTCTTACCCACTGCCCATCCCATTGGTTATAATCCTTTACAACCTGACTAATGTTTAATGTGAAGGTATTTGTAGAACCTATATTTGATTGTACACCACCATGGAGGGGGGAGGAGAGGAAGGGGGAGAAAATTTGTAACTAAAGGGACTGTGGAACTGAATGTTGTAAACTAAAAGTAAATAAACAAATTAAAATTTAAAAAAAAATTAAATTAAAATGGGTCTTCACTTTGTGAGAAGCTTGAAGTCCATAAAGGAGCCCTGCAATTTTCTTAAGCCCACTCCCCTCCTTCTGAGCAGTGCTGGATCCACCTTGTCCATCTGTACTTTTTCTCAGATGTATACCAGTATGCAAGTTACCTGGGTCAACCAATAATTTTCCTCTGATTTCAATATCCTAAAGTGATGATCATGGTGTCTTTACTTCTAACACTAGCCTGACAAAGAACAGATTGAAACTGATGGCATGAAACTAGAATGAGTTGGTTTCTTCACTTTTAATTAATTCTGTCAGTTGACCGCTGAATATCATGCAACAAACATGTATTTTGCTGTTCTCTTTTTTTAGTGTGTTTTAATTCTGTGATTTGTGACTCTAAATTTTTGCATTTTTACTGCAAAAGTGATGGCAGCTCTTAGAGAACACACTCCAATGACATAGAAGTGTTACACTGACTGCTGGTGGGGAAAAGCCAAGTGCTTCAAGGATCATTCAATGAAGCAGGATCAGTCACACCAAAGCACAAAGTAAAGTGCAGCTGAAAATGAAAAAACCGTGCCAAGAACAAACTACTATTGCAAACACCCTAATTAATCCTCAGAAAACAAGAAAAGCCCTTCAGAAGGCTCTGGCCTCTGGAGTCACTGTTACTGATGCTTCCACAATGTGCAGTGTAGGCTTCTTACATACAGTTAAAAGAACCAAAGACTAGAATACTGAAGACTGGGAAAAAAAGTAATTTTTACTTATCAAGCTCAATTTTTCATTCAAGGCACCATCAGAAGTCCAAGTATGTCCTTAAGATCCAGGTATAATCAGAATATAAAAAAGCTGTGGGGAATTTTTTTTTCTTTCACTGGTCTGGAAATCTTGTCCCTATTGAGGGAATGTTAAACTCTGATAAAGATACCAATATATTGTAAAGCAGAACTGCTTCAGAATTAGAGAAATTCCCAAATGGGAACCTCTCCAAATGGAGGGGAAATGCTGCAACCCGATCTAGCCACAGGTGATAAATTGGTTAATAAAGTTACCTAAGAGACAGAGCAAAGCTTGCTTCAATAGCCATGGAAACTTAACTTGTTTAAACACCAATGAAAACCTTATAGATCATATAATCAAGGATAAACTTAGGGAAATTGGACTAGTCAAAGTATACGTAATCTCAAATATGCTAAAAGTAGATTCATGATAAAAAATTAAAGAACATGTCAAAAATTTATTCAACTCAATGCCAAATACAAAATGCCAGTTTAGGACTGAGAAGATCTGGGTGTTCCCTCACATTTATTACCTGTGTGACTTCATGTAAGACACCTGACCTTTTCTGAGACTATTTCCTCCTCTGTATGTAAGAAAAGAAGCTGAATCAGTCATCTAAGATTCCTTTTCCACTCCACTTCTAAATCAAAGGATTACAGATTCACAACTAGAAGAGTTCAGAAGTCATCCAGTCCAATCTCCTCATTTTTCAGATAAGGAAACTAGGATCTAGAGGTTCATTACTCAAGGTCATACAAGTAATAAAGGGTCAGAAATGGGATATGAACTCAGATCTACTGTCTCTAATCAGCACTATTCTCCTTGTACTATGCTTCCTATGCAATCTATGGAATTTGTGAGCAAAGACAGCATTCATAAATTGTTGTGGATAGAACAATACACATGCGTGCATGCATGCACCACCCAGAATTGGCAAACATTGTACAGACATGACATCTGCTTTTGGAATCACAAGTTAAAATCCTTGCTGCCACTTGCTAAATACTTTAGGTAAGCTTGGGAAGAGCATAACCTCTTTAGGACTCAGTTTCGCAGTTACAAAATAAAGCATCTGAACTAGATGTACCCTTCCAGCCCCAGATCTATTATCCTACAGTGTTTCAGGGATATACTCTACTGGCATAGCCTTTGCAAACCTACAGTAACTTCTAAAACATTAAGGGAAGATTATTCACTAAAGTCTCTCAGTGAATTCATGTATTATCCCTAATAAAATGCATTAAAGTTTCTCACATTTTACTGCATATTCTTCATCACAAACAAGTAATATAAGCAACTGTAGAATATGGATACATTCTTGTACCATTAGCCATTCACTCTTATCCATATTAATAAAGAGCACTCCCTACCAGCTTCCATTTGCCTACAAGTTGGCTAAATTTGATTTTAATTGCTACAAGCACAAGACGTTTAACATGATATATACTTCCAAAAGTCTTCCACCCACCCTAAAAAACTGATGTAGCAAATAAGAGTAATCTGATAAAGAAGCTGGGGGTCTGAATGAAGCTCTGAAAGAGGTGGCCAGGGCCCAGGGATACACATGTAAAAATATTCCTGGAAAAAGGAGCCCAGTTCAAAACTGTTAATGGGGTTTCTATTTATCAAGGATCATTTAAAGATTTTCAAATGGCTTAAAAGTAATGTTCTCTTAATCACTTAAACCACCTGCCTTAGAAAAACTTATCCTTAACTTGTTTCTTCCTACCATCCTCATGGTACATCAGAATATACAGTTGTTTAGGAGGCCACGCTTATTGATGAAGTTACTCAACAGACTAAGCGACCACAGAGTTCTTTCAGATTCAGTTACTACATGACTACCAAAAATTATACACTGATCTTTACTGGACAATTATTTGACAATAACTTTTAGCAGTTATCTCTTTTTATGCTCCCCCTACAAATGAATGTAAAATGCCATCTTGAGATCACTGTGACCAATTCCACAGTAAAATCCAAAGGCAAGAAAAGTCAAATTGATAAGACACTTTCTTCTGCAATGAATGAATGAATGAATGAATGAATGAATGAAAAAGCATTTATTAAATGATTATTATGTGCCAAGCTCTAGGCTAAGCACTGGCGAAAGCTTGCCGCCAAGGAGCTTACATTCTAATAGGGGAAGACAACACACACAGAAGTAGTAGTGACCAGGAGATGGTGTTTTTATTAGTCAATAAACATTTAATAATCATCTGCTATGAGCTGGGTATCATACTAGGTGCTGGAAATACAAAGAGAGATACAAAGTGCCTATGGTCAAGCTCGAAATCTAATGGGGGAAACAAAACAAAAAAAACCATATGCCAACAAGCTACAGACAGAATTGGAGATGATCAAGAATGGGAAGGTATTAGCATTAAGGGAGATTGGGAAAGTCTTCCTGGCAAAAGTTGGATTTTTTGAAACTAGGAAACAGAGATAATGAAGGAGAGAATTCCAGGCATGGAAGATGGCCAGTGAAAATGTCCATTAGTCAGAAGACAGGCATGTTCGAATAACTGCAAGGAGCTCAGTGTCACTGGACTGCAGAATGTATGGGCGTTGAGGGGAGGAAGGGAGAGGAAAAAAGATGTAAGAAGCCTGGAAAGGTAAAGACTGGGGCAGGTTATTAAAGATTTGAATGCCAAATGCTATTATATTAGATCCTGGGGCAATGGAGAATCAGCTACTGGAGTTCACTTTGTGAGGGACTGGGGGGAGAGGGGGAATGAATAGAAAGGGAATGAAGAGAAAGGGAAAGTGACATGATCAGACCTGAACTTTAAGAATATCACTGACAGCTGAGTGCAGGATGGACTGGAGTGGGGAGAGACTTGAGGCAAGAAGACCTACCAGCAGCTACTGCAATAGCCCAGCTGTGAGGTGATGAGGGCCTACACCAGAATGAGGACAGTGTCAGAGGAAAGAAAAGTACATATAAGAGAGATGCCAGGAAGGCAGAATCAAAAGGCCTTGGCAACAGATTAGATATGGGAGTGGAGGTGGGGAGAGTGAAGGATGACACCTAGGTTATGAGCCTGAGTGACTAGGAGGATGGTGGTACTCAACAGTATGGGAAAGTCAGTAAGAAGGAAAGGTCTTAAAGGAAAGCTAATGAGCTCAGTTTTGGACAAGAAGTTAGAGGGAACTGGAATTATGTCTTGTTAGTTCTGCAACTCTGCCTACTATCTGTTGTCTGTCTCCCTCTCTTGGTTTCTTTTGAAATAATATTCCCTTTAAGGTTAGCAACGTAATTTCTTCAAAACAACCCTATTAAGTTGAGCAGTACTGACCTATTTTACAAATGAGGAAAATGGACTAAAGAAATTTTAAAAATGAGGGAGAACTCTGTAAGCAAAATGCTGACAGCATGAGCTATACCATTTATATTCTGTGCCAACTGGCTAGTGACTGGCCTTCATGCTCTCCCACTAAACAGATAAAAAGCCACAATAACTGTCATCAAACCATGCACTTCAACTTTCACTGACAGCGTTCTTGCCTCCACCACACTTTCTAGGATGGAAGGTACTTCAGTGACTTTTCCCAAACCTGAGAAGGTGGTAAGACACGAGAGCATTAAAAACTGAGACTAAGACAGACCAGAAAAGCTACAAGAGAACATAGAATTAACAAAACCTAAGAAAGCACTAAAGTTCAAAACAAACTGAGCCTGGCAAAGGAAGCAAAGGACAATGAACAAGTTTTAAAAGCTAACTTGCTCAAAGCAGACAAGGCAATTAAAACAGATGAGAATGTAGGCCCAAGTGCTCAAATGATCAACCCTTACTCTGGTCTTGGAAGAACACAACAAAAATGGCTCATTAGATGACCTCCAAGACCATCTCACTACATATAAGAGAGCATCCAGGTGTCCTAAATGAATTCACATCATGAAGCCCTGACTAGGGAGCTGAACGTGACTACTGGGTCCTTGTCAGTGACCTCCAAAAGACCATGCAAAACTAGAGGTGCCACAGGACTAGGGAAATATGAAAT
Source organism: Pseudochirops corinnae (assembly GCA_028646515.1). Lineage (NCBI taxonomy): Eukaryota > Metazoa > Chordata > Mammalia > Diprotodontia > Pseudocheiridae > Pseudochirops > Pseudochirops corinnae. The sequence continues at coordinate 32,788,139 of CM053585.1, read as the reverse complement.
GTGGGGTCTATGAACTAGACTGGTAACCATACTTTGAAGTTGTAACAGGATTCTAGCACACTTATAAAAGGTATGGTTAGTGAACATCTACAAAAGGAAGAAATGATGGTAGATAGAGGCAAGGAAAGATTATGTCAAACTAACTTCATTTCCTTTTTTGATAAGGTACCTGACTGGCAAATCAAAAGAACTCTATAGATAAAGGATTATAGATTTAGAACAGGAAGGAACTTCAAGTTATCTAGTCCAACAACCTCATTTTACAGATGAGGAAACTGAGTCTCAAAAAGGTAAAGGTTTGTTAGATGTCACAGCTAATAACCAGGAAAACTAGTGCCCAAACACTGCAGCTCCAGCTCCAGCCATCCTTTCTACTCTAGCATGCTAAGCTGCCTAGATTCCAACAAAGAATCTGACAGAGTTTTTTACCCCATTCTTCAGGACTAGCAGAAGTAGGTAAATTTGGAACTGGTTGAATAGCCAGACCCAAAGAGTGGATATCAATTCTAGTTTATTACTATCAAGTAATAGTTCAATGACAACTTGGATAAGGCATGGGTGGTTATATGCTTCTCAAAATCACAGGACACTTGAAGGGACAATTTATTTCTATAACACTATGACTTGTAAAGGTACTTTCCTCACAATTATGTGAGGTAAGAAATATATCAAATATTCTTATTACAGTCTCTAAGACTAAATAATTTGTTCATGATCACATAAGACAGTAAGTGACAAAGGCAGGATTTGAGCCTAGATCCTCTAATTCCAAAACTAGTATTCTATCCCTTCTACCCTGATTGATGCCTCACATGTTCAATGATTGAACCAAGGAAAACTAATGCTAGAATTAAAATACTGACCTGAATAAAATTTGATGGGAATAAAAAAGCCTTACATTTGCATTCAAAATAAAAAATGAATTAAAGTACAAAATGAAGGTGTAGCTAGATACCAGTTCATCTGAAAAACACCAAGGGATTTTAGTCAACTACCAGCTCAAAAAGAACCAACTGTGTGATATGGTAGCCAAAAATCACAAATACTGTCTTTGTCTACGTGGAGAGAGGCATGAGGTACAAAATTAAGTAGAGCCACATCTCACCATCCATTGGTCTGTAGTAACACAAGATGTCAGAAAAGCATTATTAAGCTAGAGAATATGGATAGGGATAGAAGTCAAAAAAGTGGTAAAGGGGCTTGTGAACATATACTATCAAGGTCTGTTGAAAGGCCTATGGATACTGAATTGAAAAAGACTCCTAGGGGATGTGAAAGCAGTCTGGAAGTACTTTAAGAATAAGGATTAGAACTGCCATCCAAAAGCAGGAAGGGCTGCCAATGGGTGGTGGGTCCTTCTTCCTTGGAGATCTTCAAGAAGAGGCTAGGTGGTCACCTGGGTATGTTATAATGAGGATTCTTTTCCTATAGAATGGCTGAGTTCATGATTATGATCTGCTTGGCTAGAAAGCTAAATCAGGAACAATAAATGACTTACACAGAGTCTTGCAGCAAAGGCTAGATATCACTTGTCTGATAAGATGGAGAGGCAGTGCTCATTCAAGTATAGGTTGGACTACATGGCCCTTCCAACTTTGCAATATTGTGGTTCTATGAAATCTGAAGCCATGCATTTCTGAGTATATCTCAATAAGCTCTATATTACAGGACAATTTAACTATGGATATTTATAATGAAAAATCCAAGGCATGTAACCAAAAGAGGAAGAAAAATTAGCCAGCATACACTGAGCATAATATTAAGGGAGGAAAGTTTTAGGAAGATTTCCAATAAAAAATATTTTAGAGGCGGCTAGGTAGCACAGTGAATAGAGCATCGGACCTGGAATTAGGAGGACCTGAATTCAAATCTGGCCTCAGATACTTAACATTTACTAGCCTTGTGACCTTGGGCAAGTCACTTAGCCCTAACTGCCCTGCCTTCCCCCCTCCAAAAACGAAAAAAAATATATTTTGGCACTCAAAGAATATTTCATTTGTCACTTACTTGTCACTTACATGGAATAACCTCATCCCCTAATACCAGACATACACAGGACCAAGAAAATACAGATATAAATCTGCTTAACTACCACAATAAAAATTTAGTTGCAAACAGAACATGTTGAAAATACTTTCGTTAGCAGAACTGTATAGGCATCATTCAGAGAAAAGGCCACAAGTGGCTCTTAATGAGCTCTTAATACTAGCCAGATTAGCAAAATCCGCAACTCACTTCACCTTCATCCACTACATCCATAAGGTTCAATACCTTAAGTGTAATTTATTCTGTGATTAAATGCAGTAAAAATTTTGTGCTTTATATAGTTACAGGTAACTAATCCTAAATCTAAGAACATAGCTCAACAACTTTTCTTCAATTTTATTGCTTTAGCTAGAAACAACCCCATCACAAATAATGCCAAAATGATTCTTCTGGCAGTCAAAATAACTACCAAAGCCCAAAAAAGCTCTTGTACTTTCATCTGTAGTAACTGCTTAACAAATATCAGATATAAATTGTCATTTCAGGATTTTTAAATGAATAAGGCAGGTTCAAAAGTCCTTAAGTTAGAAAAGAAGTTTTAGAAGTTTTGTACCTAAAGAAAACTTTTACACTTTGTATTTTGGGACAGAGAGGGAACTCCCTCAAAAACAATTTATGATTTAGCATCCACTAAGAGTTCTACCAAGTAAAGTGCTATTAAAATCAAAATTAGTAGACTGGACTTTGAAACCAAAAGGAAATTTAATCACTGAATTCTCAGAAAATCTGAACTGTAAGTAGTAAACTAGGGAAAAAGCTGGCAGTGATACCATACGACACATAATAACGGGGAGGTAAGCAGACCCAAAGAGCTTTTTCAGCTCCCCCCTCATTTATCAGATGGCACCATTCTCCTGTAGTTTTACTCACGTGCTGTATTTCCTGTTGGCTGGCTCGGTAGTTTTTCTTGGTTAAATTGTCCACCAGGTAGCTGATTTGAGACAAGGCCAGCGAGAGCGAGTCAAGATTCATTGCTGGTTGGGGCGGAAGCAGGCGGCCGAGCCCGGCGCAAAATCACCATTATTCCCCTTTAGTCACCTCAGAGACAGGTTAATTCTTTCTTGTAATTAGCCTATATCTGATTTCTGTAGAATTTCTTCAATTCTTCTTTACCAAGGATCTTATTCTGTTCTGAAACATGGCACCTGAAAGAGATTCAAAATTCCAAATGATACTAAATTTTTTTTTAGAAATAAAAAGCATACATACAAAAATCTTTAAAATAAAAATTGAGAGAATATACCTTACTTCCTGGCCATCTCCTCAAAAGCAAGCTAACAATCTGTTTCCTCAACCCCCTTTCAGTTCTAGAATCAGGATCAAATAAATTGCAGCTCCCAAATTGCTCTGCCAAAGGGTATGCCAATCTACTATCCTGTGACTCCATTCACCATTCCTATAAACTGAACCAAAATGCCTTTCCTCTGGGTACTGCTTCCCTCTATATGTGTAGAATCCCACTCTTAAAATCTAAGCTCTTAAGGATAGGAATGGTTTTCCTTTCTTTGTGTGTCCTTATCACATGTCCTGATTTATATCTGGCCACTGGACCCAGATAGCTCCAGAAGAGAAAGTGAGGCTGGTGACTTTGCACAGCCCTTCTCACTTAAACCCAATTCATTTGCATGTCAGGGCATCACCTCCCCAATGTGAAAATGATCTTCCAGAACAAAGGACAAACAATAACAATATCATATGTATTATGCTTGGCACTTAAATGCTATTTAAATTCATACATCTAGATAAGATACAAAAATGGGGCAGGTACAAGAAAACAGAAATGAAACCACATTAGCTTTTCTTTTCAAATCTTGATAAAGAGGATTCACTACTTAAATTTCTACAAAATTATAGTCTAATATGGTTTTACTAGCATTAAGCACTTTGGACTGAGATAAGACATAAGAAATTTGAAACATCATTGAATAACGGTAATAACTACAGTATTCTGCCAAACAACGTCCTGCCATTCACCAAGATTATTGTTTTCCACTATGTTAACAAGCTAACTAATTTCATTACAATTTACATGTAACAGGAAAATATTTATTCCAATCTGTTAGGTGTAAGAAAAAAAAGACCCATTTATTCCACTTTTACTTAAACTTTTTTTCAACTTTGCGAAAAAGCAAAGAACACACAATTTAATTCACTTGGCTACCCAAGCCTTTCCTAAGAGTCACATAGTTCTGATAATTGTTTCCTTTAAGGTTCTATGTAGGACAGAAAAATACCTATTTGGACAGCAAGTCAGGACCATCAGAATCACATTCCTTCTAATTGTGTGGAAGCTATTCAGTAGAAGACAGCAAAACAGCTAACAAAGGAAGCTCCTCAATCAAATTCCAGCAACCTGAAGTATCACAGAGACTGTCAGGTACAGAGCTGTCCACATTCTAAGGAGCATTCACTGGTCACCCTCTACTCCCGAAGTACTCAGTACATGTCTTTTTTGCTTTTGTTTTATAGACTACTTTGCATAACCAGTTCAAAGACTAAAAGGTAGAAACCAATTTTAATGACTTTGATAGGGACCTTATCCAGTGCCAACTCAGAAATGCAGACAATAAAGCAGAGAACTTGAGTTTCAGATCTAGTTGTCTGTCAACAATCAGTAGTTTAACCTTCGACAAGTCACCAGAACACTCTAGACCTCAGTTTCCTCATCTGTAAGATGAGAAGTTGGGAGAGAGGAGAAGATAACTAAAAAAAAAATTCCTACAAATTCTGAAGAATCCCCAACCTTCATAATAGAAGCCTACTGCTGCATTAGAAAGAGTACATTGTTCAGAGGACACAAAGCCAATGTTTGTTTACATAGAGTAAAGAGAGGAAAGGAAATGGGGGGAGACATGCACAAGGATAAATGCAGGGTGGCGTACAAAGCACTGCTGCCTAAGGGAATAAATACTCCTGCTATGTTTCTAGCTACCTCTTAACTGGAATGCAATAAGATATCCTAATATAAAAATATCAGTATAAGTTAGCAAAACCAACACCAGCTTGCTCAAAAGCTGGTTTTAGGTCCACTGCGAAACATCAAAGACATATATCTCTTGAAATGTTATATATGGTGGTTAAATTCTTAGGGCAGTTCACAAAAGTCTGGATAGAGAATTGTGCCAGTATAACTTTACTACTGTGTGGTACAATGTTTCCATGGGAAATTACACTTGGAACTTGATATCCAATTATTTTAAGTAGAGAAGAATTATATTTCAGATTCCCCAATTCACAAGGATATGAAGAGAAAACCAATGTGCACTGCTGAATTCTTTATAAATTGCCACATCTACATGAAGATAGGCTTGTGGCAGTAGTTCAAAGTAATACACTTTTGCTTTAGGGTCTATATTGTCTAGAAGGGACCCATTTTTTTGGAGCAAAGATGGCCCATGAAATTTCAACCTAGGGGAAGCTAGGTGATACAGTGATTAGAGTATTGGCCCTGGAGTCAGGAAGACCTGAGGTCAAATCTGGCCTCAGACACTTACCATTTACTAGCTATGTGACCTTCAGCAAATCACTTAACCCCAATTGCCCCGCCTTCCCCCCTCCAGAAAAAAAAAAAAAGAAATTTCAACCTAATAACACCTCAAGCTCCAAGCCACTTCAAAGAAATGACTATGACAGGCCAAAAAAATCATCTGGTCAAGATTCCTGCAACAGTGTCCAACATTATTAAAATCAGGTCTTTCCCAGCCCAACAAGTATATCTTGCCATCTCCTACAAATTAAAATGATCTTGGGTTCCCCAACTCTAATACACCTCTCAATTCCCCACTAGGAACCTGCCTTGATAATTTAATCTACAGATAAGAAATACTCTTACAAGAGAGTTAAGTTCAAGATTTTTGAATGAATTGTCATTTTCTTAAGACACCTGCTTTACAAGTTAAAATACAATTATTGTATAAAGAAATATCATGCCAAAAGAGATATTCAGTATTTTCATTACTAAATGCACAGAGACTTATGAAACCTATTATACAGAATTTCTCTAAATATTTTTACAGGTTTGTAAGATGGGACAAGTAAACAGGCTCCATATAGTTAGACTCATCCTAATTTTTGCAACTCAATTGTGTACAAGGTACTGTATGTCCCCTGTCCTCAGTGAGTTCACAGTCTAGCAGAAAATGTAAGCCATGTCCACGAATAAATATAAAATGGAGAGTATGAGAAAGATAAAACTGCTAGCTCAAGGGAATAGATTATTTCCAGATAGTGAAAAAGAAGGTAGGGTTCAGGTTATGTTTTGTTGTTCGGTCATGTCCAATTCTTGGTGACCTCATTTAGGGTTTTCTTAGTGGAGATACTGGAGTGGTTTGCCATTTCTTTCCCCAACTCATTCTACAGATGAGGAAACTGAGGCAAAAAGGACTAAAAGTGCCTTGTCCAGGGTCACACAGAGAGTCTCAGGCCAGATCTGAACTAGGGAAGATGAGTCTTTCTGACTCCAGGTCCATCACTCTATCTCCAGGTCCATCACTCTATACACTTGTACCACCTAGCTGCCCCCATCTTATGATAGCAAAGCTATTTTTTTCACTATTATTCAATTTAATTGAAAGAACATGTATTAAGTACCTGCACTGTACTGGAGGAAATGCAAAGTTTCAATAATGAAGCTTGGTCTAATAGAAAATTACATATACAACCATAATTCATAAATGTATTATTAGAGAACTGGCTTCAGGCTGACAAGCACCTTGAGTGAACTTTTTACTTGTTAAGCCAAAGGGAACCATTGAAGATATTACAGTAAAATAACTAGAAATTACATTTGGAAGATTAGTACAATGGGAGTGTAAGGAAGAAATTACCCAGGGAAGAGGTAGGAAGACCTGTTAGAAGGTGAGTACAGTAAAGGAAGGTACTAAGAGTGGGAATAGAAGAAAGACAAATAATAGGGAGAGAACAAAATGTAAAAAAAAAAAAATCAGGACCCAAGATGGTTATGAGAAAGAACACACCAAAGTTTTAAACATAAGAAAATGAGTGAATGGTGCTGTCAGTAACAGAAATAATGAGGATGAGTATGAACAGTATGTGAGTTTGATAGGACATTTGAACATTCACATATTTATGTTATATAGGCAGTTGGATAAATTCATCTGGAGCTTCGAAAAGAGGTTAGACTGAAGATAAAGTATACAACTCTAAATTACAAATAAGCTATCAGAATTACAATCAATGGAGAAAATACAGACCAACAAAAAGTTTAAAGATGAGAAATGGATAGAGATAGGAGGAAAACCAAAAGGGTAATATGTCTGGAGACAAGGGAGAAGAGAGGAGACTGTTCAGAGAAAGGGATAATTAACGTTGTCAAAAGTTATAGAGAAATCAGGAAGAAATTTAAAGACAGTCGTTAGATTTAGGGATTAGGTAATCCCTAAATTACCCAATTAAGTAAATCACTGGTAATATTTGGGATAGTTTCAGTCAGCATAGGTAGGGGCAAAGAAACCAAATAGTAACAAAAGTATGTGGGCATGACACTGAAGTCAATCAGGCAGAGACAATTTTTTCAAGAAGCTTTACCTATTTTTAAAAAAGATTCCCTTAGCCACCCAATCAGCACAGGTGCTAGAAACAATAATAAACAAGACATTGACTCTTATCAACTTAGACATTATGTGTCTAACTAATTTATAACTAATTTAATATGGGATTCATCTGAAAATGTCTGCTTCAACAAGAATACTCAAGCCAATGAATCTTATTTGCATAAATAAAATTTATATCCTGTCAGATTAAAATACATCAATGAAATGAAATACTCAACATGCCTTAACCAACTACCTGTTTCATTGAAGGGACAGCTGCAAACTACATTTTAGGACTTCCCCAACCTATACTTGTATACACTCAACAAAAGAACGGATGTAACCTCTAAAAAAGGCAGCTAGATGGACAAGTGGATAGAGCTTGACTCCAGGCCCCACATTCTAGCCATTCTACCAACCTAGCTGGACTCAGGAAGAACTGAGGTCAAATCTGATCTCAGATATTAACTAGCTGTGTGACCTTGGGCAAGTCACTTTTCCTCATCTGTAAAATGAACTGGGAAGGAAATGGCAAACTATTGCAGTATCTTTGCCAAGAAAACACTAAATGGGGTCACAAAGAGTCAGAAATGATTGAAATGACTGACCAAACCTCGGAAAAATATTTCCTTAACCAGAAGCAACAGTTACATTAGTTAGGTAAAGAGGAGTATTTGGTACCATATGTTATAAAGTTGTTGAAAAGATCATTGTTAACCTGTAACATCAGTGACCGTGCATATCTCTAGTTACAACAATTACAACAATTAACAGTTACAGCCGTTTGTATCTGGTTAGGCCAAAATCTAGTTGGCCTCACACCTTTATTTTAACTCTCTTCCTACCCCGTTTCCCACATACACACACAAATCACCTTTAGCCAAAATGTCCAGGCTATTTTCTGATTTTGATTCTCAAGTTTCATTTAAAACTCATTAGGATACATATAATTCATAAAGCTTTTAATGCTCACAAATCACACATGCTAATAGGAAATTTACTCATCCAAGGAAATGGATCTCTCTTCCCTCACTTTTGGAGCGAGGGTAGGGAAAGAAAATATAGGATAAAATCCTTCAAGTTTGGTTATACAATCATAACTTTCAAGTTGGAAAGGACCTTAAAGGTTAGCAAAAACAACCCTCCATTTTATTAAGGAAACTGAAGCACCGCAAGGTTGACTTGCCCAGGATCACACACTAGTGTCTAAGGAGAGATGTAAACCCAGTCTTTCTGACTCAAAGACTAGTATAGTGCCCTATCTACCATACCATGTTGTCTCATTGAGTATAAAGTCCTGGTTTTCTCATCTATCCAAAAACATTACTGGGGGTGGGGGGTGCTGCCAATAGGACAAATTCCTAATGTCAGTCAGTAAACATTGAGTGTCGATGATAAATATTTCAACTTTAAGGATATTTCTAATATCTCTAATTCTAGTATCTCTCCAACCCCCAAACACCACCTCTAAATTTCCCTGCTTTGGGTCAGGGGATGATAAAGCATTCTCCATTTTACCCAAAACAAAAATTTTGGTCTGGTATCTGCCCTCTCCACAAGTGCCAGGAACATTCTTAAAGTGTATATTTTACCAGATGAACCTCTCCCGCCCCTTACTCCACAAACTCCAGGAGCTCCCTATTTCCTCTATTTGGCATTCAGAGACACCTCACACTGGCTCCAAATCACCTTTCTTTTCTTCCTGGCCATTTCTCCCCCATGCACTTAACATTTCATCTCCTGTCTTGAGGCATCTGCACCGGCTGTTCCCCATAGTTAGAATGTGCTAGCTCCTCATTACTGCCATTAGTGCAGCTGTCTTCACTTAAAATTACTGCCTCCCTTCTAGACTCAAGTAACTCAAGTACTGACTCTTTCGAATAAATTTACTGATTCCCCAGCTGCTAGGGACTCCCTCCCCAATCACTTTGTATTTATCCTGTATACATTCCTTATTTATTCAACTACCAACCTGCACTAGGCACTCTGAGTAGAACTGAATCTCAGTTCACTTTTGAATTTGTATTCCCAGCTTCTACCAATACCTGGTACCTAATTAGGGGCTTAATGTCTGTTCACTGACTAATCTTTTTCATACACCACATTCTTCAAAATTTATCTCTTAATCAGTACATTCATTCCCATAGTTACCACTAAAGTCCGGGGTCTCATCATGAAACAAAACATCGATAAGCATTTTCTAAACACCTTATCTGTCTGTCACTATGTTAGTACTGGACATACAAATTCAAAAATGAAAACAGCCTAACAATTGGTGAGATACACATTCAGATAACATATATACAAAATAAATACAAAGTGATGGGGGGTTGAGGAGGGAGAAGAGCACTATTAAAACTAGGGTGATATTTGAGTTAGCTTTGTAGGATGCTACAAGTGGAGCTGGGGAAAGTATTCCAGGCATGGGGAACAGACAGTGCCAAGAAGAGAGGGAATATCATATACAAAGAATATCAAGCAAGCTAAAGCTGTCTGGAGCTGTGTGCTTGGGGAGAAGGGGGAAATTGAAGAGAGATATAAATGAGATATAAATGTGTAATCAGTCCAAAAAAGAGGCTAGAGCCAGATTGTGAAGGTCTTTAAATGCCAGGAGTGTGTTATTTTATCCTAGAGGAAAACAGGGCACCACAGAAGCTTCTTGAGCAGAAGAGTGACAGATCAGACCTGTCCTTTATAGAATAATAATGGGGTAGTTATATGGAGACTAAAGAGGAGAGAAACTAGATGACAGAAGATTAATTCCAGGGATAATAAGAATGTATACTACATGGGAAATAAGGGGACAGATGTAAGATGTTGAGGAGTCAAGCCTTACTACTTAGAGAAGGTCTCTATTTAAGTTCCTAGAAATGTATAAAACAAGTTACTACTTTAAAAATAAAAATTGTACTATACAGTAGCTTTAAAAAAAGAAGTAGAATGATTCCTTTGAGGCTCATCTATTAAAAAGTCATCTTAATGGTATAACCGTGACACTTTCAACTTTTAGTCCTGCACAAAACTACTTTAAAAAAAAAAATCACAACTCTGTTTCCATTCCTTTTTAATGCATACTGGCTATCAAAATAGTTCCTACATTTAACTTTCGATTACTAATGGAAGGATAACTATGCATAACTCAAACAGGGTTGGCAAAAATAATGTATACACACACGTGAAGGGCACTAAATAGCTTTTAATTTTTTTCTAGGCAGGGAAAGAAGCTACAGAGAATAAACACGCTTAACCGCAGGAATGTTAAGTTTGAAATTAGGAATTTGCCAGGAATATGCCATTAAAGTGAATAATCAAGAAATGCCTCTATACAGCAAAGAGAATATGCCATGTTAGCATTTTGCTTTGCTCAACTAAAAATACAAACCAGTATTTTTTTTTTAATTTCAAGCTCTACTAACACCAAACTAGATTATACAAATGGATGAAAATTTTTCAATCTACTAGTGCTTTGTGAATCTTAACATATTTTGCACAACGCATGGTAGGGTGATGCAGTAGACATAGCAGGCCTCAGAGTCAAGGCCTGGGTTCAAGTCCTCACTCAAATATATAAGTGAGTCAGCAAGTGACTTAACCTTTCAGTGAAGCAGACAACTAAGACAGACACTTATCAGTGTATCTGCAATACTAAATGGAGTTCAGGAATTAGTTTTATTTAACAGAGTAGATAATTTGTTTAAGTTCCCTCATACTAGAAAAAGATTAAGAAATAAGTGGGTACCAGGAAAGTTAAGAAGCCTGCCACAAAGATGGGGGGGAGGAGAGTGACTGAAACAATTCTAACCTCCAATACCTCACTACAATTTTCAAATGGATATCTAAATAGCATGTTTTCTAGCATTTATTTTTTAAGCTAGATTTTCCAACAATATAATATGTATAAGACTGTAAGATGTCAATAACTGTAGTGTGTTCTTCAATTAACTTAATTAAAAGAAAGTGGTCACCCTAGAAATCCACATAGACCAAGAAGCAGGGCAGAACAGATGATAATAATACCAAGTCAGCAGCCCTGGATTAGAATTCACACTCCAAGTAAACATTCCTGGCTTTGCCCCAAGGAGGGCTGGGGGGGGGGGGGGGAGCAGCCGCTAGCTGGCGCAGTGAATAGGGTACCAGCCCTGAAGTCAGGAGGACCTGAGTTCAAATCCCTTCTCAGACACCTAATACAAAGACTAGCCGTGTGACCTTGGCCAAGTCATCTAACCCCAATTGCCCTGCCTCCAAAAAAGAAAAAAGGAGGGCTATGGGGCACAGTAACATAAAGGTATCATCTTCAAAACTTGCTTTGGACACACAAGTTAATCATCCCACTCCACTATACTCCAAATCATGTAGTTTAGTGATAATACATGTGCTCTTGTCTAGATGCAAACCTGCACAAATTGCCTCACAATCAGTTTTGTGACCGTTCGACAACTCAAGTCTTACCACATTCTTACCTTCAACTTGCATAATGTCAATGCTCCCACTTTAACTTTACAACACCACAACAGGAAGGAAAGAAAAGCCATTCGTAAACAGGTCATATTAAAATGCACTGATTCCTACTAGAGAACACCATTCTCACCAAAACAGAATGATATCCAACAAACATTTGAGCTCTTCATCTGAGCAAGGCACCTGCCCTCAGAGAGTTTACCAAGTGAAGTCAGCAGCTACTGGAAGGAAGTATATAAAAAAAACTACAGGCAGAAAAAAATGTTCAAGGGAGTTAAGGTTAATGCAATCATTTCTATACTGCCTCCATGGGTACAGAAAAAGGAAAAGGGAGGCTGTCTTCAAGTAGTCTTCCAGGAGGACTGTGAACTGTCCTCAATACAACAAAACATAGACTGGGCCAAAAGATAAAAGTAAAATGCTACAGGAACATAGAATGAGAGGTGGTATCTGGTTTGAAAGAGAGAAGGATCAAGGAAGTTTGGTCATGGAAATTTTATTTGAGCCGGTCCTTGAAAGATCAGTAGGATTTCAAAAGGTGGGCAAAATATGCTAGGCAAAAAGAATATAAACAATGACAGGGAGGAGGAAAAAGTTTGGCTAAAGCCAAGTGTGAAAGGGAGTAGTGAGAGATAAACCTAGAACTGGGATTAGCTTAGATTTGGAGGAGTTCTACTGCAGAGGTTCTTAACCCAGAGTCCATGAACTTTTATTTTTTATTTCAATATATAACTGGCTTCCTTTATAATCCCATGTATTTTATTTTACCCATCTAAAAACATTATTCTGAGAAGGGATTCATAGATTTCATCCAACAGCCAATGGGGTCCAAAACACACCAATAAGGGTTAAGAACCCCTGATCTAAAACCAAACTAGAATTTGGACTGTATGTGCTAAGCAAGAGAAAGCCCCAAAAGATTATTTAAGTAGAATACCACGATGCAAGGAGGGAGAGAAATGGAGACAATAACTATGACATATTGTGATGGAACCAAGTATTAACCTTGCTTTTTATGCAATGACTAACAACAAGAGCTATCATTTATACAGCACCTCCATTTATTCTCACACTATCGTAGTAAGTACCATTATCATCCCCATTTTAAAGTAGAAGAAACTGAGGCAGAGATTAAGTGACTTACCTAGGAACACCCAGCTATTAAGTGCCTGAGTCCGAACTCTGGGCTTCCTAATTCCAGGTAAAGTACTATATCCACCGAACCGAACCGCCTAACTGACCTTTTCTGTGCAAGGACTCGTTAAGAAGGTATTGAGTGACTGACTAAGAGAGGTCGGGAGAACAATAACAGCATAAATTAGGGTGGTATCAGTTCTTAAAAATGGTACTTTGGACAATTAAGGAAGAAGGATCACAGTATCACCCACTTCATGTTGGGCCATCACCAATCCTCTTGACTTTTGTCTTGCCATTGAACTCTGGAAGAGCGTGAGGCTGAGGGCTTTTCAAAGATCTGCCTCACTTAAACCCAATTCACACATATGTCAAAACATCACCCTCCTAATATCATTAGTTCTCTTGGAGAATGAAGGACTAACAACAGTATCAGAGTCGGAGCTAAAGGGGGCTTAGAGGTTATCTAATATAACCTCTCCCCTCCTGGCACAGATAAAGAAATTCAGACCCAGTGAGATTAAGGAGAGGGATAAAGTGAAAAGTTAGTCTAGAACAGCACTTCAGGAAACAACCACACAGAACAACAGCTAATACCCAGCACGGTCCAAACGGAAGTACGTTTTATATAATGGGAGGATGCAATAGGTTGTTTGCAAAATCACACTGTACGGGTTATGTCAAGGTCCAGAACATTTCAAAGTCCCTAAGATCCATAATGGCAAAGAGTTCTAACTATCAATACAAGGAAAAACATGTAGCAGTCATCAAAACTGCTTGGTACTGGCTGAGGAATAGAGCAGTGGATCAATAGAATAGATTGGGTACAAAAGACTTAGTCGTCAATGATTATAGTAATATACTGTTTGATAAGCCCAAAGACCCCAGTTTCTGGGATAAGAACTCACTATTTGACAAAAACTGCTGGGAAAATTGGAATATAGTATGGCAGAAACTGGGCATAGACCATCATTTAATGCCATACACCAAAGTCAATCTAAATGGGTGCACCATCTAGGTATAAAGGCTGATACTGTAAATAATCTGGGGAAGCAAGGAATAGTTTACCTGTCAGATTATGGAGTAGGGAAGACTTTATGACCCAAGAAGAGTTGGAGAGCATTATAAAATGCAAAATGGATAACCTTGATTACACTAAATTGAAAAGTTTCTGTACAAACAAAGCCAATGTAACCAAGATTAAGAGGGAAGTGGGAAATTGGGAAAGAATATTTACAACT
>CM053585.1:32760096-32773208 GCA_028646515.1 Pseudochirops corinnae | reverse complement strand
TTTGCCAGATTCACCTGATGGTGAAGGACAGTGCTGCTGTTGTAGAGGTCCTGGAACCTGGCTGTTGGTTCAGAAGCCCTGAAGAAGGATTTTCCTGTTGTATGTTTACAGAAATCCTGGAAGAGGGCTTTGCCGATGTTTTCAGGGGTTCTGGGACTGTTCTACAGGCAGAGGGTGACTTGATGAGGACACTGGCTATGCTTTGTTGAGCCTCGTCTCCCCAGGAACTGAGATTGCTGAGGGCTTGCCTCGAAGATGAAAGAAGGGCCTTTCCTTGGGTATTCAGTGCTGAGTTTAACCTTGTTAACTTAAGGGAGGATGGCCTTTTGTGCTCTCCTGCCCCTTTTGAGACTCAGGGGTGGGAAGCCTTTGAGTGATTGACCAAATGAATGTACTTGGTTTATGGTTGGAGACTAATCTCCATTAGAGAAGAGACTTGTGACTGACTAAATGAATGTACTGTCTAGGGGTGGAGTAGTACCTGGATTGAATTGAGAACTTGCTAAAGGAACAAGTTACACTGTATTTTGACTTTTTCTGTTCTGTGAATGTTTGCTGAATAAATAGGGTTTACTGTGCTGGTCATCAGAACCTTAGAAGTTGCCTTTGCTGGGCATTACACCCCAACATCTCTGTCAAATAAAAATAATCATTAATCATCTTAGCTGTGCAGACCATTTTATAATACTATCATTAATGTTATTATAGGTATTTAGTACATGTCCATGTTAGTATAGGTACTTAAAAAACATTCACTGTCACTTGTCAGTGATTGAGATGCAACATGATATAAAGAGAGTATGCTGGGCTGAGAGAAGAGCTAGGTTCAAGGTTGGTCTCTGCCGTGTGAGCTGGGCAAACCACTTAGACTCAGTCTCAGTTTCCTTTTCAGTATAATTGTGGGGGGTGTTTCAAATCAGTGAACTCTAAAGTTCCTTCCTTTTCTGAATCTTTGGTTCTATAATTTTGTCATGACTTAACCTTTATAATCTGTAACTAAAGTCAAGTAAAACAAATGACCACAGTCATGTATTCTAAGAAGTGCCTGCCACGTGCCTGGCCCAGCGCGAGGTGTTAGGAGTACATGTACATAAACAAACATTCTCTCCTTGTGAGTATCTTACATTCTGATGGGGGAGACAAGTACAACAATATGTATGCAGAATAAATCGTAAGAGAAAAATACAAATAAACTCAAAGTAGTTAAGTAGAAGGTAGTTTGGAAGGCTGAGCATGGGGGAGAGTGACTTTGAGGTAGAGATGAGGATGGCCCACATTCCGGGCAGGGGGGACAGCCAGGGCAAATTCAGATGAAGAAAGCAAATGGAACATTGTGTGTGAAAGGCCATTTTGACTAAATTGTGGTTTTCAAGTGGAAATGATGTTGCTAGCTTAGGGCTAGGTTGTGTCAGGTTTTAATAGTTGAATCAGAGGACTTATTTTTTCCTAGAGGCCATAGGCAGCCACTAGAGTTGGTTGAGCAGGATTTGCATGGTCAGATTGGTGCTTAAAGTCACATTGTTAGCAGTGTGTAGGGTGGACTGAAGTGTGAAGAGACTCAAGGCGCTGAAACTAATGGGGAAGCTCTTGCAAGAATGTAGGAGAGCAATGATAACGGGCTGAACAAAGATGGTAACTCTAGGAGTGGAGAGAAGGGTGTGGATTTGAGAAATATCTTGGAGGTAGAGATGGCAAGATATGGGGTAACAGAGACAGAGACATTGAATAATGTCAAAGTTAGAAACCTGGAAGATGGGAAGGATATTGGTACCTTTGACTGAAATAGGAAAACTTAGGAGGGGGAACGGATTTGGGGGAAAGATGTTGAATTTGGGATGTCCAGTTTGAAATGCCTAATTGGCAATTTCTGATGAGATACGAAAACTCAGGAGAAATATGGGGCTCATAGAGATCTAAGGATCATTGGTGTAGAGATGATCATCATCTCTTCTTTCAGTGGTGAAATGTTAGCATAGGTTTAACCAAAAAAGTTGCTTAAGAAATAAGGAATTTTGATTTCTTGTGGAATGTATAAACTTTAAGGAGAATAATTTTTTTATACCATAGAATCTTGATCTGAGTAGCTGAAAAATGGTGATTTTAATTTGGAGAACTAATTTATTATATGTGAATTCTCATATGCCATCTAACTTCTATTTTGGTTAGGAAGAGCCTGGACTTGATTGAATCTCTCTTGCGACTGGCAGAGGTGGGGCAGTATGAGCAGGTCAAACAGCTCTTCAGCTTTCCCATCAAGCACTGTCCAGATATGTTGGTATTGGCCTTACTGCAGATCAACACTTCTTGGCATACACTGCGCCATGAACTCATCTCCACCCTGATGCCAATTTTCCTTGGAAATCATCCCAACTCTGCCATTATTTTGCACTATGCCTGGCATGGGCAGGTAAGAATTCACTGCTTTGCCAGTTTATTTCACTTAATTATTTTTTCTTCAGGAAAAATTCTCCCTTATTTTTTAAATGGATTCTCCATCCCTGTCCTGTGGTACTAAATGACTTAGGAAGACATGTTCGAGACATAGACTTCTCGGTCTGTCATCCCAGGCAGGTAGACCTTTCTTTGCCTCAGTTTCTTCAGTTGAGGTCCCTACCAGCTCTAGATCTGGTGCTATTTCCCTGATGATAGAATACTTTTCAGTGTGTTTGATAGGCAGAGCATTTTCTTGAATATTTCCTTCTGGCTTATCCTTAATAGTTAATAGTCCATGTTTCTGGTATATGTGTTTGCTTCCAAAAATCTTGTACCTCTTTCTACAACTTCCTCGTGCTAGCTAATTGCCAAATAGGATCCCCTCACAGTTCTAAAAGACATGTTATGATTCTACCTGTTACCCCTGCGTGCACATTGTTAATCTTTGAGCCCATTTCTCAAAACAAGATTGTGTAGGGCATGGAAATTATGTTGTGTATTTTATTATTTTTTCATAGTAATTACATAAAAAAAGAATGTTTCTCAAAGTAGCTGGGAAATCTTGTCACTATTAATCCCAATCTTGTAAGCTGTTTTGTGTGTGTGACATTTCTACTTTGAGACACTAAAGACTGTCTTTATAAAGTTTTTTTTCCAGGAGTGCAATTTAGTTTCATTTAGTTTAATAAATAACTACTGTTTCAAGGCACTATAAATAATTATGTAAGCTTTGTTTTGCTTACTGCTTTATAATCAGTGATACTTTACCTTTAATTTCTGCATTCTGATGAATAAGAAGTACAACACATCTTTTTTTCTTTGAAAGTTGTTTGTTTTTACAGTATTGTCAGTGTATAAATTCTTCTCGTATTTTGCCCACTTCAGTCTGCATCAGTTTCTTCTGAAGCTGTGTCCTTCATCATTTCTTACAGCACTAAAATATTTCTATCACACTTGTGTGCCATAATTTGTTCATCTGTTTCTTGATTCACTCTAGTTTCCACTTACCACCACCAAAAAAATCTGCCATAAATATTTTTGTACATACTGGTTGTTTTCCTCTTTTTTCTTTAGGGTACAGCTCTAGAAGGGTAGCTGGGGCAAAGGGTATGTTCAGTTTAATAACTTTATGGACACAGTCCAGATTGCTTTCCAGAATGGATGGACCATCTCCACCCAGAATACATTAACATGCCTGTTTTCCCACGGCCTTTCCAGAATGTGTTGTTTTCCTTTTTTGTCAATCTTATGAGAGTGAGGTAGAACCTCCTCAGAGTGGTTTTAATTTGTATTTCTTCTCTTAAGTGATTTAGAGAATTTTTTAATACGGCTTTTGATAATTTGGATTTCTTCCTTTGAAAACTTTGTATTATAACTTCTGACCATTTATCTATTTGGAGAATGGTTCTTATTCTTTTTTTTTTTTTCTTTGGAGGGGGAGAAGCAAGATGATTGGGGTTAAGTGACTTGCCCAAGGTCACATAGCTAGTGTGTCAAGTCAAGTCAAATCTGAGGCCAGATTTGAACTCCCAGTCTTCCAGACTCCAGGGCTGGTGCTCATTGCACCACCTAGCTGCTCCAAATGGCTCTTATTCTTAAACATCTGAATCAGTTTCCTCTTATCTTAGAAATGAGAGACGTTTATCAGAGGAAAAAAAAAATCATCTTTACAAATGGAGTATTTATTGTCTTCTAGGTTAGTTTAGACAGGTTAACAGTTTCAATATAAATAAGGCATTTTTATAATTTAAGAGCAAACAATTTAAAACAGTATTCAGAAATAATATAAGTGCTTTAATTGTGTACTTGGGGCCAGCTTTGAGCAGTCTTTAATTTTTTTAAGATTGAAAAAATTTTAGGTTGTATTTTTCTGGTCATTGATAATTAGAAGTTTATATTAGCTTGAGATTTGTGGTACTTGAGTGAATTTACCAGAGGTCCTGGAGTGTTCTGTGCCTTAAAATTGCTTCTGTTTTACTATTAGTTGAATTGAAACTTCTAAGTAGAGACTTAGTGAAGGTGATAGAATTTGTTGTCTTAACTAGGTTTGAACCAGTTTCTCATGATTCTGCTTAGTTACATATTTTTACCAAAATGTTCATATATTCTGAACTCTTTAGTGGCTGAATTACCACGTGCTCATGCTTTTAACATGTCGATGCTCTCTGGTAAAAATTAAAATGGAGCTGTAAGATAGTTGTTGATAAAATATGGTCTTGCTCCTCTGCTTCTTCCCCTCCTTTAGGGACAGTCTCCCTCGATTCGCCAGCTTATCATGCACGCCATGGCGGAATGGTATATGCGAGGGGAGCAGTATGACCAGGCCAAATTGTCACGGATTCTTGATGTGGCCCAGGACTTGAAGGTGAGTTGGGGGCCATACTTTGTCATTGCTTTTTTTGGTTTATTATAATATTCACATTTGTTATTCAGCTACAAACAATGCATCTAGGAATAATTGACAACATAAGATGCTTTGATCATATCAGGATTTAGATTTTTTTTCCTCGTTAGGTCAGTCAGCTTGTTAATTTTGCTCAGCAGGTACTACACACTTAGTTTTAGCAAACTTTCCTTAATTGTTAGCAGGTGATGGTAGTAGTGTGCCTCTAAGGTCTAAAATTTTTTAACCATTCATTGTATTATAGCTTCTGGTCTTTAAGCCATCTGAAGGTTTTCAATTTTTGCTTATTATTATGTGTGATGATTTTGTTACTGTTTCTTTGAGGGTGTCTGTCGCTTTCCTATGGATTTTCATTTATTTGGGATGCAGCTTTTGGTAGCGTAGCTGATGTGATAGGACCAACAGGGCCTTCTGAAAGGTAGTTTTATTTGTTGAATCATGATTGCTCTCTGGGTGTGCTTTATTACTCTTGATGTTTTCATCGAGCTTTTGTAAGCTTGTGCAGAGATGTTTTAAATGGGATGTTGATTATGGCTTCAGTTTATCATTTGAGTATAAAGTTGTCGTCTTACTACTCTGTGCTGTCACTTAGCCGCAGGTTTTCAGATATTTTGGAAAGCACCAGGTCAAGTTTAGTTGGAAGGTGGCGTCACGCTTTCACATCTAGAACAAAAGTTCTTATTGTAAGCAAGACGCAGTGCTACCCCACTGAACAGTCCCAAGCGGTTTGGGGTTGCCAGGGAAGCAGTGGTGGCCTGCCTTGGGCTGGTTTGTGAGCAGGAGAGGGGGGTCACTGACCTTTTGACTAGTGGTCTCTAATTTTTTTTTTAGGCCTTGTCAATGCTGCTAAATGGCACTCCGTTTGCCTTTGTCATTGACCTTGCTGCACTTGCCTCTCGCCGGGAATACCTCAAACTTGACAAATGGCTCACAGATAAAATTCGGGAGCATGGGGTAAAGCAGGATTTTTCCTTTCATTTCTGAATTTTAATTCTGGGGATGAAAAATTGCTGAAGAAGTGATCTCAGTTATGTAGCATTGAAGATGTGGAAAATGTTTTTGGTCTGATAGTCAGTTCCCCATCCCTTGTCCCCCTGAAAAAACCTATTGAGCTACAGTAGCTTTAGTGCATTATCTTTTTGCCTGATAACAATTGAGATGAAATTCAAATAGACTGAGACTTTCTCTTCCGCAGGAGCCCTTCATCCAGGCGTGTATGACTTTCTTAAAGAGACGGTGCCCTTCCATCTTGGGTGGCCTCGCCCCAGAGAAAGATCAGCCAAAAAGTGCTCAACTTCCTCCAGAAACACTGGCAACAATGTTGGCTTGTCTGCAAGCCTGTGCGGGGTAAGAACGTCTGTGGAAAATGTATTTGAAATGGAGAGATGAAACAGGTTGTAACAGCAGTTTATTTATATGTTGGTCAATCCTGCAGACATTCCTTTCCTCCAGGTATGGTTCTATTAAACCATTTCTTGTAGCAGACTGAAAAAGAACAATTCGGCAAAGTCAATGAAGCATTGATGATAGCTGAGCATAGCCAATAGAGTTCTACATACACTCTTCTGTGCCTAACCATGGCTATAATAAGTATTTAGCATTGTTTCTTTTCTCCCCCTTTTTACAGTGTGGTAATATACATTAAGTTCATGTAAAATGCTTTGTATAGACATTGCCCAATTTTTAAAAAAATTTGTTTTCTAGTATTTTCTGTTACAAAATGTTTTTGCTGTGGTCTTCGATTTCCTTGGTCTGTGCTCTGGGTCACATCTCTTTGGATCGGTCAGGATAGGATAGCCATATTATACAGAATCGTTATACTACCCTCATAGCTCTACCAGCAGTGTGGTCGTGTGCCAAGGGTACCAATAGTCCTTCCAACATAAATAATAGCATTTTTTGGAAAAAACTTTGTGTGAACAATTTTATTATACTAAGGTGAAACCTAAGTCTTTCTCTATACTACGTTTCCTTTTTTTCTTAATGCTTTCACTGTTTGAAGGCAAAGTCTGTTGCTATAAAATCTGAAAAGTGAATTACTGTCTGCATCCAGGATATATTAATAATTAGATAGTATTTTAATTTTTTTCAGGACTGAACTTTTCTACTTTTACTTACATTTCTATTTTGCATTATCTCTGGGATGATTTTCAAAATAAATAGTATAAGTTAAAATTTCACAATGAATATTTAAGCAAACTTTTTGAGAACTTTAGCCAAATCTCTTGGAAATGATGGTTATCAGCTAGTCTTACGTTCTCATTATAGTAAGATTTTACTTAAAAAACTTTGATTACTTCTGTTTAGTTTATATATAGAAGTAATAAGATTTTTTTAAAAAATCCATAACCTATACATTTTATCAACTTCTGAATATCTGTCTCCCAGTTACTCTGACCTTATATATGGGTTTCACTATTTTAAGTCCGTGTCTTAAAAGGATCTTGCATCTTATCCTTCTCTCCATTTACACCAGTATCACCTTAGTTTAGGCCTCATCATCTCTCATGTAGAATTTTTTGTTATCATCTTTAGTTGGTTTCAGCCTCTTATCTTTCCAGCATCATTAGATATTATTCTCCCTCTCATGCACTACAATCTAGCCAAACTGGCTTTCTCCTCCATTCTTGACCCACAGTACTGCCTTTGCTGTCTGTTTGCGTTTGCAATAACTGTTGCCCATGCCTGGAATGCATGTCCTTCTTATCTCTGTCTCATAGAGTCACTCTCTTTAAAACAGCTTATATATCATCTTTTACATGAAGTCTTTCCTCATCCCACAGTTGCTACTGCCCTTTTACACACACACACACACACACACATACACACACGTTTCTCCCACTAGAATATAAAATACCAATGAATAGAGAATGTTTCATTTTATGTACTTTTATCCCCAGCTCTTAGTATGTAGTACGTACTTTATAAATGCTTGCATTGATCATGGAGCTCGAAGGGACCTAAAGGTCATCTGGATCAGCTTCGTTGCATAGTTGTTCAATGGTCTGCCAGTGATCACATTGGCATTAAGTGGTCAAACGAGCATTCAGATTCAGATCCCAGACTTGAGATTCAGCACCATTTCCAGTAAATGATCACTGTTACTACTTAAGAGTTTCTATTATGTATGGATTGTAGCTCTGGGGACATTTACATGATAGAATCATACACTGACTTGCAGGGGACCTTAGATATCATCTCTCTAACTCCTTTTTTTGATGAGAAACCAAGTGATCTACTTAGTTTCTCACACAGGACCAGAAAGCAAAACCAAGATTCAAATCTTACAATTCCAAATCTTGTTTTTTGTTTTGTTATGCTTCTCCCTAATATAAATTGGTTTTTCTCATTTTGACGTGTTGTAATCAGGTAGAAAGTATTTTTGCTCTGATAGTTTGGCCAGTCATTATGCCATTTTTTTTTTCATCCTGTACAAAAACACTGGGGACTTGCAATATAACTAATTAAGTTTGTAAATATAGTTCTAGTACATTTATTCAGCAGTTTGAACCAAATTGGAAGAGGATTCAGGAATTGCCCACATTGACTGGAAATACTAGGGGCAGGCTATAGACCTTCATATTAAATTTATATCTTTACTTAAAAAGATGATTTGCTTTTGCTCTGTTTCTTTATTCTTGTTAATACATTTGGAGTAAAGAACTTAAATTTAGTCCCTGAAGTTCAGACAGTTTTATGTTAAGTGGGACAGTGGATCTGACCAAAGCAGATCCCAGATAGAAGCACTTAATTTTTTAATGAATACCTGGCATTAGAGCATCTTCTAACATGTTGCATCTTCCCTTCAATCTGGTCTGGTGCAACAGTGCCACCTTTTGGGCAGTGTAGGAAGGTTCCTCACCTATTAGTTTTCTAAAACTCTTAAAGTAATGAACTAATCCCAATTCTGTTTTAAGGCCACAACTCATTCTACTTTTTGCAGTCTTCCTCAGGAAATTTGGTGAAATAGGGGAGTTAGAAAGTACCTCAGTGACCTTTCTAGTCCAACCCATATATGAAAAAATTCTCTTAACATACCTGACACGTGGTCATTGTCTCTTTCTTTTCATTTCTTTTTTCTCTTTTTGGAGAGGGGAAGATAGGGCAATTGGGGTTAAGTAATTTGCCCAAGGTCACATGGCTAGTTTTTGTGTTGTGTCTGAGGCTGCATTTGAACTCAGGTCCTCCTGACTCCGGGGCTGATGCTCTGAGGTTCACTGTACCATCTAGCCATCCCTAGTCATTGTCTTCTTGAAGGTCTCCAAGGAGGGGGAACCTACCACTCCTTGAGGCAGGAAATTCCATTCTTGGACAGCTCTAATGTTAGTAAGTTTTTCCTGGTATCAAGCTTAAATTTGTGTTTTTACAATGTCCAACCATTATTGCTGCTTGTGCCCTCTGAGGCCAAGCATAAGCTTAATCCACCCACATTAAAAAAAACAAAACAAGCAAAAAAACCCTTTTCATATAGTTGGACATAGCTGTCACATCTCTCTCCCTCTCTCCTCTCTCCCCATCTTCTCTAGACTAAATAGTTAATAGACTAAACAGTTCTTTGCACCTGTTCTCAAAAGACATGGAATTCTGGGCCTTTCACCAACCTGTTTGAACCATGATGTCCAGCTCCTTCCTCTTCATATTTTCATGTTTAAGAGTCAAAAACACTAAGCAAGGCTAATGATAGGCCTTCATTGCAATAAGGAGTAATTTTTGAAGTGAAGTTAGTTACCGAGAATGAGTAGTATAAATCTCTGAAGCCCCTGGAAGTACACAACATCGCATAAAACTTGGTTTTCTTTGTAGATAAGCATTGAAGAGAGTTAAACTTCAATTCTATTATTGAAGATGTAGTCTGCATTTTCATCATTAATGTACAATTATTTACCTAAATTATGGATTAAATAGGCTTTTATGCATTTAGCCTAGAAGCCTAACTACCATTTCATAATATTTCTGCAAAGGAATGTTCTTACACTGTTTATGTGTTATCTCCACCATTGAGATGTGAGGTCTTTGAGGGCAGCGTTTTCACTGCTCCAGAAGACCCGAGTTCCTATCTAGCCTGACACTAGCTGTGGATGAATCGCTGAATCTCTCGCCTGCTTTGGTTTCTTCAACTAATATTTGTTAAAATTAACACAGTTCCTGACACATAGTAAAGGCTATATAAGCCTCTCTCTTAGGAGAAGGGTAGCACATTTTATCACTAGTTCTCTGGAATAGTAGTAGATTGTTAAGCAAAGGCTTTCAAAGTTTGTTTGGCTTTACAACATCTCTGTCTTGTCTTTTTTATAAATTATTCTTGTGATTTTGGTACCTTTGCTTTGCATTAGTTTGTACAAATCTTCCAGGTTTCTCAGAAATCATCACTTTTATCTGTTCTTACAGTACAGAACACTTCTTACAGTACAGTAGTATTCCACCACATTTATATGCTGTAACTATTCTTTAATTGATGAGTATTGACTCTATCAGTTTCCAGCACTTTGCCGCTGCAAAAAAAAAAATCTCTAAATATTTGTGAACACTTTGTTTAAAGTTTGTTTTGCATAGGATTAACCCTTTCTTTAACATACTTGTCCTCTGATTCCCTATTGTCCCTTTTCCCCCTTCTGTTTTCATGTTGAGTGAAATTATTTCTGTATCTAACTCTGTGTATATTGTTGTGCTCTTTCCTCTTTTGACCAGTTCAGATGAGAGTGAGGTTCAAGTGTCAGCATTACTACTTTCTTCTCATTTGTATAGACTTCTTTTTATGTGCCCCAGTTTTGTGAGATAATTTTCCCTAACTTCCCTCCCCCCTTAATCCCAGTGTATTCTTTTTTCTCTTTCCATTCTGCTTTTAATATTAAGACATAACAGAACCACCCTTAGGTCTTCTGTTTAATTATGCTACCACTTATAACCTCCTGATGATAATAGTTTTCAGGGGGGACATATGTGTCATCTCCTATTAGAATTCATAAGCAATTTCTCCTTGTTTAGTTTCTCATGACTTTTAATTCATGTTTCTCTTTTTATTTTTCTCTTGACTCCTCTATATGCCCTTCATAGTTTCTACTTAGCCCTGGTCTTTTCACAAGGAATGCTTGGGAGTCTTTTTTCATTAAAGGTCCATTTTTTTTCTCTTTAGGATTTTGTACTCAGTGTTTCTTGGTAAGTTAAATTCTGTAAGCTTATATCCTTTGCCTTCTGGAATAGTGTCTTCCTACCTCCACTCCTTTCCAGTGATGGCTGCTAAATCATGTGTGATCCTGATTGTTGCTCCTTGTTGCTTGAATTCTTTTTTCTTTCTTTCTTTCTTTCTTTCTTTCTTTCTTTCTTTCTTTCTTTCTTTCTTTCTTTCTTTCTTTCTCTTTCTTTCTTTCTGTTTCTTTCTTTCTTTCTTTCTTTCTTTCTTTCTTTCTTTCTTTCTTTCTTTCTTTTTTTCTTTCTTGCTTGCTTTCTTGCTTTCTTTCTTTCTTTCTCTCTCTCTCTCTCTCTTTGGCTGCTTGCCGTATTTTTTCTTTGACCTGGAAACTGGATTTTGGCTATGATATTCCTGGAACTTTGGATTTTAGTGTTTCAGTAGATGACTGATGAATTTGTTCTTTCTACTTTACATTCTAGTTCTAAGAGATCTGGTCAGTTTTCTTTTTTGATTTCTTGAAACAGTATATTTAGGCCTTTTTTTTGGTTGTGGCTTTTCAGGTAGTCAGATTTTAAATGCTCTCTCCTTGATATGTTTTCCAGGTCAGTTATTTTTACTATGAGACACTTTATATTTTCTTGCATATTTTCAAACCTTTTGACTTTGTTTAATATCAAATCCCTCCACAAAGCCCCTCCAGAGTGATCTAGAAATGCATATTATTGTCATATAAAGTTACTTATTGTCATATAAAGTTACTAGTTTCTATTTGATCCATTCTAATTTTCAAGGAGTTTGTTGCTTGGGCCCGACTATGTACCTCTTGTACTTTTGTTATTCTAATTCTTACTTCCATAGCTCTCTTTTCTTTTCCAGGTTTTTTCCCCTCTGGTACTCCTGTTTCATTTATACAAACATTATAAAATGATTTATTAGCTCTTGCTTTAATCTCTTCTAGGAATTCTAGTTGAATTTGTGCCCAAGCTATGTTTTTCTTTGAGGCTTTGCTTGTGGGTGTTTTGGAATCATTCTCTTCTTTTGGGTTTGTGTCTTGAGTGTTCCTCTTCATGGTAATAGCTTTTTATGGTGAGATTCTTTTTGCTTGTTTCCTTGTTCTTCCAGCCTAATTCCTGACTTTAGATTTTATCTTTGAACCAGGTCATGCACATTTCTGGAAGGAATGTTAGGACTGATTTTGCTGCAGGTTCAGAGGGACTGAAGTATTTTGAAAATACCCTTTTGGTTTGAGATTATCACCCTGGCTATTCCACTGCTGGCTTTAGATTGGACTAGAAGCTGGAGCTGAGACCACCCCCACTCCCCACCCCCTGTTGAGTGAGCCCATGGTTATGGGCTGGCTTCTGGACTTGCTCCTTGCTCAGCACAAACAGCTAAGAGCCTGAATTGCTCTTTGCCCAGGAGTGCCATGTGTGACCTCCGTTCCCTTTAGACTGCCCGGCGTCTGGCCTGTAAAGGGCAGTGAGGCTGCCAGGTGGTACCCATTACCACCACTTGCACTTGTTGGGGCAGCTCCCAGAACCCTTACCTGCCCCAGTGCTACTTGCTCCCATGGACCCCCTGGGTCTTCTTTCAGACCCTAGGCGGGAACACTGGATCACTGTGATTTGTTCTTGAATTTCCCCCTCAAGATGAGGCCTTGTGCATTTCTAGATCACTCTGGAGGGGCTTTGTGGAGGGAGCCTTGCTCTGCATTTTCTTTCTATTTGGGCATCTTGTCTCCACTCCTTATTAAAAAAATGTTTAGGAGCACCTCTACTTTGTTGGGATTATTTCTTTTCATGGTTAATGCTATATTTGGAAATGAAGTATCTCAAAATACTTGTAGTTTTAAGTTTTAATAGCTGTTAAACTAGTATATTTAATAGCTATTTAAGCTAACAAAGCTTAAAACTGCAGTAAAGCTTTTGTGTTCCCAGTGTATCTTCCCTCCTCCCCCAACATTTCTTCTCCCTAGGACATCGACCACAGCTAACAATCCCAATTCCCCAGAGAAGGAAGGGAATTGCATTCTTCTCAATTATAATAATATCATCTTCAGTTTATTTTTATTTATAATATCATCATTGTTTATGTTGTTACCTGAACTGTTTATCTTGATTGAAGTAGCCTTTGGAGACTCAGATG
>CM053585.1:32665202-32759996 GCA_028646515.1 Pseudochirops corinnae | reverse complement strand
TTCTTCATATATTGTCTAAGATCTTTTTCAAAAGTAACTATAATGGTTGAAAATATAAGGTTAACTGAATTTAGAGAAAGGTATTGAGGGAATTTTATTTGAGAAGTTAATGAGATCACATGTAGCCTACAAAGTAATCGGCAATGAATGTATCTCAAAGAAAAAAAATTGAAAATTGAGATGTAGGAAATTTAATATGCCAGAAGTGACTAACATAGCGATGGAAGGAAAAGAAACAAATAAGTTACTACTTTGTGTAGGAGTCAAGGGATTGTAGCAACATTTTTACTCTGCTTTTGATTTTGTTGCAATACTTGAATTGATATGAAGAAAATCAAATGCACAAACTAACTAATGAAAGTTGTGTATTTGTTTGAGCAAAAGAAAAAAGACTCCTTATAACCTAAAAGAATTTAATAATCTTTTGTTTTTCTAATCCACTTCAGTGATCACCTCTAGGTACTCACTGAAAAGTCTTGTAGTGGGACATTTCTTGTCTCATTGGACATTAATCTGTCCTGTTATTAAGCTGAAGGGTGAGATAATTTATAAAGTAGTTGTGGACTTTACAGTTATAGGTCGAACAAGCCTTTTGTTTTTCTCAAAATAGGTAGAAATTTTTGTTGTCTCTGTTCTGTGTCATCGATAATGTATTTCATCTAATTTAGTATTGTGAATTGGTTCTAGAACAATTGTGATCTTGGACTTACGTTTTTATCTTATGGGAAACAGCTTGTTGGGTTTTTTACTCATTGTTGGTCCATAGTTTCCCTCCATTTGGTATTTTATTTACCATTTGACTCAGTTGCTAATTGGTCATGTCATCCCTGTTTTGTAAGAAAAGGACTGTTTTTAAATCCTTTGAATAATTTCCAACTACTTCAATGTATTTTGCCACATTCTTTTCCCTTTAAACATCTAGGAATTCAATATTTTCATTGCCATAATGGAAAACAACTACTTATAAAATCAGTAATCTCATTGTTACTATTAACCAAAAGTTTGATGGTTATCGTACCCAGCTGCTGATTGTATTTTCCATTAACCAAGATTTTGACCGTATAGCTCTTCAGAAAGCATGGGTTTTGAATGTAGTTGATGGCCTAATTTTTTTTCTTTGTGGCTCACTCAGTCTCATTCTAAATAACTTTTTTAGGTTTACTGGTTAATTTTCTCCTTAGCTCTTTCCTTTGAATTTGTTAGTTTGTATTGTGTTTTTAGTTCAAAAAGTGTGAAACAGGTCTTAGATTTTGAAACTGTCATTCCTTAGGTAGTACTATAAAGAGCAACATTTTGTCATTCATACTTGTTTTCGAAATTTAGAGCTAGACAGAATTTAGAGGTTAAAAACGATTAAGTCAGTTTTATGATAACCTCTGCCTTTTGATGGCAACAGTACCATTCTGAAACTTGGGGAAGGAGGATAGGATAAAGTAAAGAATAGTCTCATATAAATGCTTAGTGAACATAGACAAAGTGGAAAAGGGAGACAAGCTTCTTTTAGAAGGTAGAGATAGCTTTTTGGGTTTTTGGGTTTAGGAGCACAGCTCTTTTTTTCAGCTGTTCTCCTGGTTGAGGGAGCACCTTATGCTTAATACAGTGTCAAGTGAACTCTACATAGGCTCTAGTATAAACTCACCAGTTAATATTTGAATGACCTTTGCTGTGGAAGTAGAGTATGCTTGTGTGTTGCTGCAAGGGTTATGCATTTTGACAAAGTGATAGAGATGAGACTATATAGGATTGCTTCAAAGTTTTTGGATCCATTGTCTAGACTTCTTAATTTATAAAGGTTGATAATTTATTGATACCTCAAGAAAAAGTATAGCTATGACTTGCTTTTTATAAATCCCATTATACTGTGCCACAGGCAAAAACCCATGCCAGAAACCCATAATACTTATTCTTGTTTTCAGTGTTTCAGGGAACCAGAGTAGTATAGGGATGTGTTAGGAATGTTTATGGTTTATTTGACTTTTTTGTTTCTTTTTCAGGAATGTTTCTCAAGAACTGTCAGAGACTATCTTGACCATGGTTGCCAATTGCAGTAATGTTATGAATAAGGCTCGACAGCCACCACCAGGAGTTATGCCAAAAGGACGCCCCCCTAGTGCAAGCAGCTTAGATGCCATTTCTCCTGTACAGGTAGATAACATGCTACCATCAATGAAGGTTCTCTTTTTGCCATCCATATTGATTAAGTAAAGTGAATTTTTACAGCAACAAATAAGAATCAAAGTGGGGAAAAATTCGATTATAGTCAACTTAATTGCATGTCAAGCAAATTTAAAAGTAGGTCTGTATGGGGGCATAGTTAAGCGTTGTTTTTTATCTTTATAATATGACTGCAAAACTTTGAGATTATTTTTTAGATAAACGGATAAAGATTTTTATTTTTTTAAAAAAAGGAAATTGCTTAGAATCTTGAGGAGTAAGCACTGCCTTTGAACCTGATATGTCTTGTTTGTAGCTTCTCAGGCCAAGCAGCAGTGCTAGAGCATAAGGACTTGTTATAACTGGGGCTCTTCAGGTTTCAACTGAACTGCTCTTTTAAAAACAAGGTACATTTAAGTTACTCCGTGCCACTGACCACTCTTTTCCTCTGAGAGCTACATACTTCTCTCAATTAACATTGGGGAGACTAGGGTTTAAGAAATTTTTTAATGACTAACTATGAATTACTTATGATATATCAAACTCTAAATTTAGAAGGAAGGTATAGAATAGGGTGATAATATAAAACCTCTCCAAGCTGGAAAATTTTCTTACAGATATTCTAAAAATCCCTCTTAGAAAATAATACATACTGGCACTATGTTAATTAAAGCCTCCACATTTTTACTAGATTTATTATTTTTTGGATGAGATTCTTGAATGATCTTTATCAGCAAAGGTATCTATGGCTCCTTGACTACTGCAAAATTTACCTTTTGGCTTGTGCTTTAAAGGGGCTAAATGAGGGCTCAAAGGAATCAAGCGAAGTAACAGGTAAAATAGTTTTGGTGTGGGCAGCTTGGTAGTCTGTGTGCTTTATTTTGTGGTTTGAGAGTTTTGGCAAATCTTTTCCAAAATAAATATCTCCTGGTCTCTACTTTTAAATATTTAGACTTTAATAGTCATAAAATATGTGACTGCTTATTGTATTTTTGGGATGTTTAAAAACAATTTTTTTTAAAAGTTCTGAACAAGGTTGCTTTAATTTGCACTAACATCAATATAGCTGTCTTGACTGAAGTACCTGTTGATACTCTTTTGTCTTTTTTAGATTGATCCCCTTGCTGGAATGGCATCTCTTAGTATAGGAGGTTCGGCTGCCCCCCATACCCAGAGTATGCAGGGTTTTCCTCCAAATTTAGGTTCTGCTTTCAGTACCCCTCAGTCACCAGCAAAAGCCTTTCCACCCCTTTCCACTCCAAATCAGACTACAGCTTTCAGTGGCATTGGAGGACTCTCTTCCCAGCTTCCAGGTAAGGAAATATTTATAGAAACCATGTATTTCTTATTGGTGCATGGTGAAGGTCATGATAACATGGATTTGCTATAGTATGTAAACTAAGTAAACTTGATAGCCTGAGATTACCTAATTTGGTAAGATAAAGGGAAAGAAACTTGAAATTTAAATTAGCCCATTAACCCATTGGTAACAGTTCAGTTATTCTTTTTGGGGGAGGGGAAGGCAAGGCAATTAGAGTTAAATGACTTGCCCAAGGTCACACAACTAGTTCAATGTTGGGTATCTGAGGCTGGGTTTGAACTCAGGGCCTCCTGACCCCGGGGCCAGTGCTGTATTCACTGTGCAACCAGGCTGCCCCCAATTTACATATTAAGAGTATCACCTTGTCTGTAATTTTTTCTCTTCCCAATATGTGTCTTGACATTGAGGTAGGGTGTGTGTGTGTGTGTGTGTGTGTGTGTGTGTGTGTGTGTGTGTGTGTGTGTACACCCATGTATGTGTGTGTATATTTATTTTTCCTGTTTCTTGGATAAGCAGAAGGTCTAGAATCGCATTTTTTTTTCCTTTTTTTTTTTGGAGGGCAATTGGGGTTAAGTGACCTGCCCAAGGTCACATGGCAAGTAAGTATGTCAGGTGTCTGAGGCCGGAGTTGAACTCAGGTCCTCCTGACTCCAGGGCTGGTGCTCTACTCGCTGCGCCACCCAGCTGCCTCAAGGTCTAGAATCTCAAGGGAAATAATGAAAAGGGAATGAAAGCTAATGACACCTCATTTGTCAAATTATCCTATAAAGTAGGAATTGTCAGAATGCTTCGTACTTCTTTAAAATATTATGGAACAGACTAGATGAGGAAGAACCCAAAAATGAATTTCAAGAACATACTTTTCTGTAAGTCTGAGAACATAATTACTTGAGGAGGAGCAAGTCTTTGCCGAAAACTGCTGGCACAGTTGGAAAGCCATTTGGCAGAAATTGGGTTTAGACCAGTATCTTATACCATATACCACAGTAAGCCCAAAATGGACACATAAAACCTTTGATCTACTTTAATTCCAGAACTTTTTCGTGGTATTATCTCAGCCATCACCGTTCTCCTTTTTCTCTCCCTCCTCCTCTCACTTTCCTGGGTGTTTGTGTGTATTTGTGTTATTTGTTTAAATAGCCTGGGAAGGTAACAGGGTGAAAATGATTTATTCTTTTTTTTTTTTTTTTTTTTTGGCCTTTTGGAGGGTGGAAGACCGGGCAGTTGGGGTTAAGTGACTTGCCCAAGGTCACACAGCTAGTAAGTGAGGTGGATTTAAACTCAGGTTCTCCTGACTTGAGGGCCGGTGCTCTATTCACAGCACCACTTAGCCACCCCCAAAATGATTTATTCTTAAACCAAAATACAGTATGGTTTTTTATGTCATCCATGTTCTAAGTAAAATAACATGGGTCTTTGAACTGCTTGCATCTAAATTTAAAGGAAGAGTCCATTCACTTGTGTAGTAAGAATGTGATATAACTTTAAATTTGAGAAAGGCAAATATAGTTAATAAAATACACAATTCCCCTGACCATTTGCCTTCTTTTTAGTAGGTGGTCTTGGCACAGGTAGCCTGACTGGCATAGGAACTGCGGCTCTGGGACTCCCTGCAGTGAATAATGATCCATTTGTGCAGAGGAAGCTGGGCACCTCCGGATTGAACCAGCCTACATTCCAGCAGAGTAAGATGAAACCTCGTAAGTGGTAGTGTTGTCTGTGCCTGTGGATGTGACTGGACCATAGTCAATTTGCACTTGGGTCAGTTTTATTGGGCCTAGATAGTTGGCAACCAGATAGGTGTTAACTGATAGTGCTTCAGAGGGGAGGACATTCGTGCTGCCGAATGGTGCTGAGTTCGGTTGGGGTATAGTTGGCTAAATTAACCCTTTATTGTAGTCTTCATCTTTTCTAAAAGAGCACAACCACTCTAAAAGTATATTTTAAGGATAAGTGAGAAAAGGCCAGGGTTGGAATTTTTGTTTTTTAAGTTGAACTTGACCTGCTAGGTGTCTAGTGAAGTTAGGAAGACTTGAGTTCAGATCCTGCCTCAGACAAGGACTTACTGTCAGTGTGACCCTGGGAAAGTCTCAAGAATCTCTTAGCTCTAATTTCTCCATCTGTAAAATGGGGACAATGCAGTTATCTTTGAGGATTGTGGTAAGTGGAGAGATGAGATAAGCTCCATCAAGGACATACTAATTAATGTTAGCTCTTAGATTGACTTGCTTGGAAAAGTTCAATAGATTTGGTTAAAAGTTTAGGTGCAAAAAAGTCTTTAAGATTTTAACTAATTATTCTGTTGCTTGGAAATTTGATGTAGTTGTACCCAATTTATATTGGATTTGAGATGTACTGATACATTAACTAAGCTGAATGCATTTTCTCCACTTATCCCACTGTTAACTTTCGTAAAACTAAATGTTTCTGAAGGTGAAGGAGTAATTTCTTGACATGTAGCCCAAAACAAGGTGTGAAGTGACCCTTGCCTCTTTAGGCTGAACAGTGGTAGTGATTTCATGTGAGAAGTGCTTTGCATCAGCTGGCCCCCCTGGAAGCTGGTGTGAAAGATGTCTGCATGCCAGCTTCTTATCCTGCT
The DNA here is from genome assembly GCA_028646515.1 of Pseudochirops corinnae. Taxonomy (NCBI): domain Eukaryota; kingdom Metazoa; phylum Chordata; class Mammalia; order Diprotodontia; family Pseudocheiridae; genus Pseudochirops; species Pseudochirops corinnae. Next base: position 32,753,922 of record CM053585.1, on the reverse strand, counting down.
CTGTCTTGCCTAGAGAGTAAATCATTTGGATGGACTGCTTTAAGGCATCAGAGGGAAACCTTAACATATATTTGTAGCTTAGGCTTAAGGGTAAGTATCTTATATATAGAACGTAACATGTGCTCATGAAAAAAGCTGACAGTTACAGGAATAGGATTTGGAGTAGGTTTTTTGGGAGATATCCTTGAATACCTTCTTGAATAGCATAAGGTTTTATATGGCTGTCATTGTGCTTCCATTAACACAACCACATAACTCTTCAGTTTAGTTATGTATTGGTCCATTCTTTTACCTAAGTTTTTAACCTTCCTTGGTTTTTGAGGATGGGGGTGGGGAGGGAAAGAAAAATGTAGGAGGCTCACATGCCCAGGAGATGCTTTTCGTTTCTCAATAGCGGACGTGTCCCAGGTGTGGCCAGAGGCAAACCAGCACTTTAGTAAAGAGATCGATGATGAAGCAAACAGCTATTTTCAGCGCATCTATAATCATCCACCACATCCAACCATGTCTGTTGATGAGGTGAGACATAGAAGGGCCTGTGCGCCGATGGCACGGGACCAGCAAACCCAGGGCTCCTCATCCTTAATATGGCGGACACCGTTTTACTGGTTCCAGCAGCTGCCTCTTGGTCCTTTTGTTGTGTATCTGAGAGGCATTTCGGTTGCTTTTTTTCTCATCTCAAATTGTGTGTAGAAATTTTGAGGAGCTTTTGTTACTGCAACAGAAATTGTTACCGGATGTTGTTTCTTGGCCTCGGTGTGAATTTGTTGAGTAAAGCTTTAGGGGTAACCGTTTGGTTTTTATCTTTGCAGGTATTAGAAATGTTACAGAGGTTTAAGGACTCCAACATTAAAAGGGAACGAGAAGTATTTAATTGTATGCTGAGGAACTTGTTTGAAGAATATCGGTTTTTCCCCCAGTACCCTGATAAAGAGCTGCACATAACAGCCTGCCTGTTTGGTGGGATCATAGAAAAAGGACTGGTTACTTACATGGCACTTGGCCTGGCCCTGCGCTATGTTCTTGAAGCCTTACGCAAGCCTTATGAATCCAAAATGTATTTTTTTGGGATTGCTGCACTAGATAGATTTAAAAATAGGTGAGTGTTTTTGTTCTTTTGAAATTTTCTTTCTTCTCTTAAGATTGTTTTAGAGAGTACATAGAAGGCTTGAAGGAAGAAAATTGGTCAGGAAGACCTGGATTCCAGTTCTATTTTAGATAGATACTGCTTGTAAACCTATGAACAGATCACAGAATTTCTCAGTGTCTCTTCACAGTGAGTTAGTGAGAAGTGACTGATTTGCCTCATGAGAAGGTGTTTTCACCCCAAGATGGAAGCATAGATCTAATCAGAAAACCAGGTTCTTTCTGCATGGTGCCGTCTTGAATAAATATATTCATTTTATTGCCTATTGCTGACCAAAATCAGTATAATGTGAAGATTATAAATAGTCTAGCCAATTGAAGTTAAATATTAAATTTTAATAACATTCTGGGAAGCTAAGTTAAGTATTATGATGATTTTATTGGTAAAAACAATAGAGCTGGTTAGTTTGGTGTTTTTGGGGGGTTAGGCTGGGAGGCCTGGACTGAGATCATCATATCAGCTGAAGTCTTTTCTTTCCTGCTTCTCATGTCCTTAAATGAGATAACTCTTTTTCTTTCACAGATTGAAGGACTATCCCCAGTACTGTCAGCACTTGGCCTCCATTAGTCACTTTATGCGATTTCCTCACCATCTGCAGGAGGTAAGTGTGCGTGATGGTCAAGCAGAGGAAGTTACTTTAACCGGCTTTGGTGCTTCAGTTTTAAGAGTGCTTTTTATATTGACTCACAGTGTAGACAGCTTTTAACCAGTGTTCATTATTAAACTGCTAATGCATACTTTTCTCAGCATCTAAAATTCTGAAAAATTGGGCCAGTATTTCAGTTGACATGATCTGTCATTCCCTTTATATATAGTTTTTCTGTTATTCACTTTGTAATTTGTCTCTTTCTGGTCATGTGTAAATGTCTCATAACCTCTTTTTTTCACGATTATGCTATTTTAACATTTTTTTTAAATAATAAGATTTTATGGTGGGTCATTAGCCTTGCTGATTACAAGCATACACTGGTATCTAATTTATTAGTGCTTATGTCAGTTATGTGATCCAATTTGCAAATGGTTTACTCTATTTTAACCCAGTACTGCTGTGGAATAGCAGAAGTTTAAAATGCCGGCTGTCTTTAATATATTGACATCAAAGCAAGTTTCAGATCAGGTAGAATTTGCTATCCTTTGCTGCTTCTCTCCACTCCTCCTGTGGTGATCTTATCTGTTCCTGCTACATTAAGTTTTCACCTCTCTGCACAGGAATTTTTAAATTTATGTCCTGAGCCTTGACCATACACAAATTTCTCACTGCCTGCTGTCCATTTTGTTCTCTTGGACACCTCTCCTATTGACTTAGGGCAATGCCGAACTTGTCTCTTCTGTTTTCCTCATTAGAATCAGAATTTGAGAGTAGAAAAAGACTTCAGTACCATCTAGTCCACCTAGTGCAGTGAAAGGGCTCCCTGACAGGTGCCCATCTAGGTTCTGCTTGAAAGCCTCCAGCAAAGGGAGCCACACATCCTTCCCCCTGCCCTGAATCCCCTGGGGTCATCCTTTCTTAAGGCGAGACATCCTCCAGCACCTGAAACCACTTCTCAGGAGAGAGTGGTTCAGAGACCTGAGCTGTCCCGGTCACTTCTCTGGGCATTCTTCGTCTTGTCAGTGCCTTTGAGGCAGCTGGGGGTGACACAGTGCACAGAGCTCTGTGCCTGGAGTCAGGGAGGCCTGGGCTCCTGGGCTGACATCAGCCTCAGACATTTACTTAAGTTTGTGACTCTGGACAAGGTGCTCAGTCTTCCTGCCCGAGTTTCCTCAAGTGTAAAGTGCAGATAATAACAGCACCTACCTCCTGAGGTTGTTGTCAGGATTTAATGAAAGAAGAAGTGCTTTCTCGTGCTCCCTCCCCCCCCCCCCGCTTTCCTACGCTGTAGTGCACAGAACTAAAAACAGGTATTTTCAGGTCATCTGATGAGGATGCAACACAAAGGGACCATCGTCTTTCTTAGCCCAGCCCGAGCTTGTTAGGTTTTTTGGCTGCTGTGTCACACTGTTGCCTCCTTGAAGTCTTACTAAAAATCATTCAGTCTTTTTTTCTTTGAATTGTTATTTAACCATCCTTCCCAGTCTTATATTATGAAGGTTCTCCATTGTTTCCCTCCAGATAACTTTGTCAGATGCTTTGCTGAAATCGAGGTATATTACTGATAGCATTCTCCTGATCTACTGGTCTTGTGATGTATCAGGAAAAAAATTAAGGCACGAAGATTTACTTTGTCTTGATTTACTCTCAAGAAGCCCATGCTGTCTCTTTGTAATCCCTACTGACTTTTCCATGTTTTCATTACACATCCTTTTAGGTTTTTTTGTTTGTTTTTTTCTTTTTTGGAGGGGTAAGGCAGGGCAATTGGAGTTAAGTAACTTGCCCAAGATCACATGGCTAGTTTTTTGTGTTAAGTTTCTGAGGCCAAATTTGAACTTAGATCCTCCTGACTCCAGAGCCTGTGCTCTATTCACTGTACCACCTAGTCTCCCCAACTATGCGTCTTTTTAATTATTTGTAATAGAATTCTCCAAGGACTTGAAGTCACTGGCAGGCTCTGTTGTCATCCATCCTGTGTGTGTCTCATTCCTACCCCCACCGCCACCCCCAGTAGTATCATTGATTTAACAGTCGCATGCAGATCTTTAGTACTCAAGGATGTAGTTTATCTGGGCCAGGTGACTTGATTTCACCAAGTGCTGCTAAGTGTTCTTTAAATACCTTATTTATTTGAGTGACCAACTCTTTGTTAGTCATTTTTGTTTTGGAGTTTCAGTGTAATCTTTCTTCTTGGCAGAGAAAGCAGAAGCAATATAAAAATTGATCCACTCTGCTTTTCTTCTTTGGTCTGTATGTCCAGTATACCTCAAGCAGTGGTCCTTCCATCTTTTCCCAAAACTAAAAAATAAAGTGGTTATTTTTGACTTAATCTGCCAACTTCAGGCCTCTTGACAGTTTGTTTTTTAAATAGGGTTACAGCCTATAACCGTCTGACAATATAAGAAATATTCTGCACCTGTGATCTCTTCTCCTGCTTCTGGGGGAAGGAGGGGTTCGGGGTGTGTACATATTTCATTATTTATTCTCTAGCACCAAGATTGTTCATTGTGACTAATCTCATTTTGACCGGATATCGGGTTTTTGAAAGAAATTTTAATGACTGAATATTTTGATTAGGTTGCCACTTTGCAAAAAGTTATAATGTTGAACTTTAAAGTTGAACATAAACAAAAAGGATAATCGGATTGAAAAGGTTATTCCATTATATGTCATTACTCAATTAATGCCAGGGTTTGAAAGGCTTTTCATTCCTCTCTTTCTTCGCAGCATTACAATTAACCTCAATAGAGCAAAGGAAATTATGATGTGAAGGAAGAATCATGTTCTGAATGGATTTAGAAAGTGAAGGGGGTAGAATTTGAAAACCCTAAAAGTCAAGTCAGCTGAAAAGATATTTATTCAGTGTTGACCTATGTCTGGGTCCTAAGTGCAGGGGATTCAAAGAAAGAAAAAGACAGTATCTGCCTTGAAGAGAAGCTCGAGGTCTAATCAGGGGAGACAACATGCAGATAGTTAGGTTTAAACCCAATATGTACAGGGTAAATTGGAGGTCATCTCAGAGGGAATATATTAGGCATTCAGGAGGATTAGCAGAAGTTGGACGGACATAGCAGGGTTTTAATTTAGACTTGAAGGAAACCAGGGAAATTGTCTGGTAGAAACAAGAAGAGGATTCTAGCTATGTGGGATAGCCACTGAGTCAGGAGATGGACTGTGGGAGGAGCAGCCAGGGAGACTATAGAGGGTTTGGATAACTCCATGGAGTGAGGAGTTAAGCTAGAGAAAGTCTAGAAAGGGAGGAGGGAGCTGAGCTGTCAAGGGCTTTAAAATCTGAGGCGTTTTGTTTTGGATCTTGCTGGGGCTAGGGAGTCAGTGGACTTGATTGTGGTAAGGGTGATAGGAGCAGACTCAAGGTTTAGGAAGAGCCCTTAGGTAACTGATTAGAGGCTGGACCCCAGGAGCCAGCAAGGAGAGCCTTCACCAGTGTGTGGTGGCAATGCCAGAGCATAGAAGGGGGCTAATTTGAGAGATGTTGAACAGTGTTAAAATTTAACAGGTGACTTCTGCTTTTCCCTTTTGCTGTCATATTCTCCAACTTAATGAATTCTTATTTCTTGTTTTTTGAAAAGTACATTGAATATGGACAGCAATCTAGAGACCCTCCTGTGAAAATGCAGGGTTCGATTACCACCCCTGGAAGTATTGCACTTGCCCAGGCCCAGGCCCAGGCCCAGGCTCAGGTTCCAGCAAAAGCTCCTCTTGCTGGTCAAGTCAGCACTATTGTAACCACCTCAACAACTACTACTGTGGCTAAAACCATCACAATCACCAGGCCCACAGGAGTTACCTTTAAGAAGGATGTGCCAGTAAGTGAAATTCTTTCCTTGTTAAGCTGTGAAATAGTTATGTAAGGAATTGTGACACAAATTTCCATTTTGTGTACTTTGCTTACTTTGTCTTCTAGCCATCTATTAATACTACAAATATTGATACCTTGTTGGTGGCTACGGACCAAACTGAGAGAATTGTGGAGCCTCCAGAAAATGTTCAGGAAAAAATTGCTTTCATCTTCAATAATCTTTCTCAGTCAAATATGACACAAAAGGTGAGTGTGTTCTTTGCTCCATAGTGAACATGAATTTTCCCTTAATACCTTCACCTCCTAGAGGGAGGTTGTATGAATACTTTTGGTTTCTGGTTTTGATGGTTCTCTATTATATGTTTGTTTTTTTCAGGCAAAATAGTTAATAGACTGAGAAATGTACTAGATTTCAAATCATGGGATCATAACTTTTAAACAGATAGGAACCACAGAGGTCCTCTAGTCTTATTTTATATGTAATAAGACCCAGGCTCAGGGGGCATATAAGGTCATATAAGTAGGAAGTAGGAGAACCAGGATTTGAATTGCACACCAAGTCTTTTTTTTTTTCTTCAGTATCATTTTAAGTCTGCTGACTTGACAAAAGTTTAAAACTTATTACATATAGTCTGTTGAAATCTGATTTTACTATTTAGAAAATCCAACTTTTCGTCTACAAATATTTCCCTTTCTGAGTTTACACTCTGGGGTGGACATTACTGATATGTACTTTACGTAACCAGGGAGACCTGACTCAGTTGTTTTATATTTAGAACATATATAATATGTTGACCTACAAACAAGTAAATATCAATTAAAAAAGGAAGATTTTTAGTACTTGGGGGCTCAAACTTTGTATCTCAGGTACAGAGAGTTCTCCAATCATTTCCAGCTGGCTTCTTTTCTGACATTACCTTCCACCCACTATTTAGATACAGGGTGACCCAAAAATCTTAGTGTAGTGTTAAGCTATTAAAGCTTTTGTTTTTTAATGTACCTAATTATTTGTCTTTTCCGTTAGAATATGAGCTGTTTCAGTCATCAGTAAACAGCTTGTGTCTGCTATGATTGGCAATGTGCTAAGTGCACAAAGACAGCAAAGACAGTCCTTGCCCTCAAGGAGCTTACAGTCTAATTGGGAAAGATAGCAGAGAAAAGTTGAAATGGAGCAGAGGGGAAAGGTACCTGTGAAGTCCCAGTGTGGTGCAGAAAAGGAGGACAGGAATTTTGCAGCCTTTACTTGTATTCCCAGCATTTAGAGCAGGGCCTGGCACACACAGAGTAAGCTCTTACTTAAGGTCTTGTTGACTAATTGGCCCTACTTTCTGATGCAGGTAGTAATACAGTTGAAATCTTTTTGTGTCAAGTACAAACAGTGATTATAGTATTTTTAACATGTGGCATTTTCCTGTCAGAAAATGGCTTCATAGTTATTTAAAGGTTACAGTTAAGTTTTCATTTGGGACACTTAATAAATAATCCAGTTTTATTCCATTTATGCTTTGAACGTTGTTCCTTTGCCCAGGTTGAAGAGCTGAAGGAAACAGTGAAAGAGGAGTTTATGCCTTGGGTTTCACAGTATCTTGTCATGAAGAGAGTCAGTATTGAGCCAAACTTCCACAGCCTTTATTCAAATTTTCTTGATACTCTTAAGAATCCTGAATTTAATAAGATGGTTCTGAATGAGACCTACAGAAATATTAAAGTGAGTAGTAGATCCTTCATAATTTCTTCTTTAAATTGTTCTTTAAAAACTAGTATATTTAGATTTTATAATTTTAATATCTAGGAATCAGGCAATGGTTAGACTAAGGGAAGCCCTTCATTAATTTTGTGCTTTAGAACCTTTCTTAATTCCATTTTTTTTGCTTAGAACTAACTTTGTTCCTGCTAGCCTAAAGTTTGCTCATTGTGCTTTTAGTAATTTAGAAAGTAGCCACATGATAGTTCTACAGTTTAAATATCTGGTATAAGTTCTTAATACTTTTAGCTAAAGTTAAGAAACTATGTAATATCATGAAGGTACCTGTCTCTTAAAAATTCTTTACTACATTTAGTTTATTAAAGGATAACTGACAGGATACTTTACTAATATATCTTGTATCTGAATTTGGTGGGGGGAAATGGTTTCTAGATGCAGTGAGTCAGATACTTTTGAAACCTATTTTACTGTAGTACTTGACTGGCTGTTTATCAAGGTTTTTTGTTTTTGCCCTTTTTTTGGAGGGCAGTTGGGGTTAAGTGACTTGCCCAAGGTCACACAGCTAGTAAGTGTGTCAAGTGTGAGATCGAATTTGAACTCCAGTCCTCCTGACTCCAGGGCCGGTGCTCTATTCCATTGTGCCACCTAGCTGCCGAAGGTTATCAAGGTTTTCAATACAGGGTCAGAGGCGCCAACTCAGTAGTAGCCTTTTCCCAGGTTTACCTGCTCTGCTGCTTTCTGAGTTTTATCCAGCCTTTCATATTTTCATACAGCCTCCTTGTTTTAGATGGTGCTTTCACAGACACTGAGTCCTTTTTCCCCCCTAGAAGTTGTGTCAGTGGAACTACAACACAGATAGATGTTCACCAAGGAGACCCTAAGCTCTTCACCTTGTGTAAAATTGGTTGTTTGCAAGATTCTTGTTAGAAAATAGCATGAGAGTGTGAGGAGGGTGTCCGCTAGTTAGCATTGCTCATGAAACACAAGTCTTTTTCCTTTGTTTCTTCTTTGAGGGTGGGTACCAGGGAACACTTTATGGAAAGCACCAAATTAACTGTCAGTCTTAATGCACTATTTTTTAAACCTATTGATGGACATTTTCACCACCTTAGGTTACGCTGTAGTGCCAAAGAACCCCTTGGCACCTGTTCTAGCATGACTGATGGCCCGTTCAGCTTGTGCTTTGGCAGTGGTGTTAAGGAACATAACTGCTATATGTAACTTATAGGGCAGGTGTGATTTGGTTCAGTGAATACCCAGATAAAGAAAAAGATAGAGAAGTCTGAAGCCACTAGAGGCTTTGATAGTGGCAGGTAGGTCACAAACTGCAAGGGTTGGAGAAAGGATGGGCACAGGGTAAGCTGAGGAAGATTGTCAGAATCTCTGGGGAACAGTAGAATGTCCTGGATAACTTGAAATGGCATTGTTCTAGTTAAGTTTTTCTTTCCCTGTGTTACTCAGGAGGTTTTGTCAGCACCACTTATATGTTCAGGAGAGTTGGCTTTGGTCCTTCAAAATAGATTTGAAGTCAGGTCACTGTAACAACTCTGGAAAGTTTTCAGAGCATTAGATTTTCCTCTCGAAAGAAGGAAATGTTTCCCTGATGCTCTGTGAAAATATTAGGTGATAGAGAGCTTGATTTGGGTGGTGGATTGTCTGAAACCCTTGTTCTTTCTTTCACTTAGAGCCCAAAATGCTTGAGTTCTGAATCCTTAGTCTGTTAGGGTAGAGAAGTAGTTATTCCCATTACTCCATGTTTCTTCTTCAAGGTCTATCTCAGTTCTTTAAAAAAAATGTTTTAGGTGCTTCTGACATCAGATAAAGCAGCTGCCAACTTCTCGGACCGCTCCTTGCTGAAGAACCTGGGCCACTGGCTGGGGATGATCACGCTAGCCAAAAACAAACCCATCTTACACACAGTGAGTTTTCATTGAAAACTATGAGTAAACCACTGACTCTTCTAGCTTGGGCATAGAGACTTTATACTGGGAATCTAGTCCCCTCTCTCTTATCCCCTGAGTGTAGGACCCCAAGGAGAGTTAATTTGCCTTCCTGGCCCCATGAAAAGGTGGAATTGACCTAAATGAGTGCCAAATATGTTATCACATGAATCTACTGCCTTGGCTGCTGCCAGTGACTTTTTAGTCTAAATTATGGTTTATTGGTGTGTTTCTTGGGCAGGTAGACACCTGGCATTTCAGGATCTGGGCATGTGCTAACAATCTCTGCCCCATACTCCTTAGTATTCCACATTATTGTAGGTGAGACTACAATGCAATTTTATCCTATGGTTGTGTTCTCTTCTGTAAAGAACACCAGTAGGAGTAACAGATGTGAAAAAAAAGTTCACTCTGTCTTATTTCCTATAGTTTCCTGTTAATATCTTTCAGCTGTGTGTGTGCTGGATGCATATGTAAAATGATTTACCTGTGTAGTATCTTTAAATAAGATATTATTTCCTTGTTTGTTCCAGGACTTAGATGTAAAATCTTTACTGTTGGAAGCTTACGTGAAAGGACAGCAGGAATTGCTGTATGTGGTGCCCTTTGTTGCCAAAGTCTTAGAATCCAGTGTTCGGAGTGTGGTAAGAACTTCATATTTCTAAATGGAACTAGCTCTGATCACAGTCATTACCACCTTGCAGCTTCAGGCACTACTGATGTCAGAGCTGATTCTCTTTCCACACAAAGGGATGAAAATGCTATTTAAAGCCTCTCTTTTTAGTATCCCAGTATGCTAGTAAGAACACAAGACTTGGCAACTGGAGTGTCTGGTATATGTCCTATACCCGACATAAAGTGTACGACTTTAGGCGATTAACTTTTGGTCAGGTCTCCTCTGTCTTGTAATTGAGAGCTTAGACCTAGGCAGTGGTACAGTTTCTCTTATTTTTTCATGTTCTGTTCTTTTTATCTAAAGAAGACTTGGAGACTTTGCATATAATTATGACTTTTAGATGCACATGTATAACAGGGTAGATATTTTAAAATAAGATGTTTTGTTTGCTTTGTTTTGTGTTTTACAACTTACTGGTTTTTCTTTAGGTTTTCAGACCACCAAATCCTTGGACCATGGCAATTATGAATGTACTAGCTGAGCTTCACCAAGAACATGATTTAAAGGTAATTGTGTTTATTACTCTCTTGGAACATAATGCAAGAAACTGATGCTTTTGTGTATTTATATACACAAAGGGGAGTAAAGTCCATTGTTTTGTGATGCCTGCCCTTGGAAGGCAGTCTGCAAGCTCTGTGGGAGGGGAGACAAATTAGTGGGTGGTGAGTGAAGCTAGTATTTAGATATTTGAAATCTAATTCAATTGTAATGATTCAGTTAAACTTGAAGTTTGAGATTGAGGTTCTCTGCAAGAATCTTGCCCTGGACATCAATGAACTAAAACCTGGGAGCCTCTTGAAAGACAAGGACAGACTGAAAAACTTAGAAGAGCAGCTCTCTGCCCCCAAAAAGGACGTCAAGCAGCCAGAGGCACTTCCTCCCATCACAACCACCAGTGAGTACAGTTTTTAGTGAAAGCACGCTTTTCCTGCTTTTTACGCTAGTTAGAATATTCTTCATATCTGAAGCACAGTGGTCCATGGTATTGATTGTGATATTTGGGGTAGCCTGAAATCCTGATAGGCCTTCTGAGTATTCATGAAAAGATTCAGTTGGGTTGATTCTATAAATTTCATGTTTTTTTCCACCAAAAGTTGAAAACACATACATGTGTATATATGCAGCAACCTCCTTAAATACTTGACCAACTAGAAAACCCAATACTATTAGTGTGTTGAATTAGAGTTTACTGTCTATAAGAATTTAGAAGTCATAAGTGGATCTATGTTATTCTTCAGACTATCTGGGGCCCTTACTCCATCCTGTAGTGAACAGAAGTGGTTTATTTCTGGATTGGGGTGGTTCTAGCAGGGAAGGTGGCTTGGGTATTCCCTGGATGCCTAAGGACTCTTTAGAGAGTATTATTATTTCCAATGTAGCTCAGAGCTCTTCAACTCAGTGTCCTTGTGGGGACTTCTCAGCCCTGGGGCCTAAACTGACCTCATGAAAAAGGTGGCAAGACTTAATGTGACTCCAGGGCCTTGAACTCTTCTTGTGAGGTTATTGTTGTTCTCCTGAGTGACATCTAAATCTAAGCACCTGTTTGTGTGTAGGAGGCAGGAATCTTTTTTTTTTTTTTTTTTTTTTTTCTTTTTTGGAGGGGGCAGGGCCAGGCAATTGGGGTTAAGTGACTTGCCCAAGGTCATACAGCTAGTAAGAGTGTCAAGTGTCTGAGGCTGGATTTGAACTCAGGTCCTCCTGACCCAGGGCTGGTGCTCTATTCACTGCGCCACCTAGCTGCCCCAGGAGGCAGAATTATTGAGAATGGGTCAGTGCCCGAGATTGACTAGATTTAACCATATTTTATGGCTTTTTTCCAGATTAGCAATCCAGCTAATTAATTTACTTTGTTCAAATTCAGAGCTGTTCTACTGTAAAACACTTGGTTCTGTTTTCTAAGTAGCTCTAATTTTAGTTTTTATTCCTTTTTGTATCAAGCTACTTCTACCACACCAGCTACCAGTACCACTTGTACAGCTACTGTTCCTCCACAGCCTCAGTACAGCTACCATGACATCAATGTCTATTCACTGGGAGGTCTGGCACCACACATTACTCTAAATCCTACGGTAAGTTGCCAGCATTACCCTTCTTTGCATTTTAAAGGTCTTTCTTCCCTTTCTCCCGTCCCAATGCATTTTTCTCTTCTGTTCCCTCACATCCCTTCTTCCCCCAAAATAAAGGTCTTTGGAGGCAATGTTTGCTACCCTCCTCTCTATAGTCTTCTCTTTTACCCTTTCCTCCCTGAATTTTTTTGTTAATATTATCTGCTGATAGGGCTCAAAGACTACAGAGTGTGGAAGGATGCTCTTAAGTTTTGATGATGTTAATCGTAAGAGACTAGGGATTGATTTATTTGGGGGAGGGGGCCATAGGCAGGACATTTTGTTTCCCTTGTATCCCACCGCCTTTCCTTGCCAGTGCAGAAAGTACGTAGGACAACCTAATTCATCTGCTCTGCTTTTCCCTTTCCAACCCTAACATGGTCCAAGACATTTTGGGGGAGTGAAGGAAAAAGATGTAGAACGTAGGGATGGGAAAGGGAGATGGGGAAACAAAGGAAATGGAAGGTAGGGAGAGACCAGTTTGCTTAAGTAGTCACTGAAGTATTCATATTCTGTTGTCATATTTCTTGTTACCTTGGTGAGTACCCCAAAGGGTCAGAATGCTAGGTCATTCACCTCTGATTCAGGAAAAGGTCCATTAAAGAGGAGTCCAAGGAGCAAGATTGAATTAGGAGGCTGGTTGGGGCAGAAAACTGGTAGGTAAGGTAGGCCATGTTCTCTATGACCCAGCAGGGTGAATAGTTGTATCTTACTTGTTTCTACACCTGAGGAGTTTGAGAGACACTAGTTATTGTGTTACCACCTTCAGTGACCCTGTCAATTCATCCCTAAAGGGAATTAAATTGAGAACCATGAGAATTTCTTTAAAAAACAAACTCAAGGCATTGTTTCCAAGAGGCATCTTAAACTTATTAGTATTGTTAGTTTAAATGCAATTTTCCTTTCCCTTTCTACCTTAATTCATGATCTGCTGTAATACAGAATAACCAGAACATTTTTAAAAAAAATCCATTATAAATTTAAAACACTAAATGAAATCTGTTCTTTTGTTTATGTTTAGGTAACTAGCTTTTCAGTAAATCTGGTTTCTATCTACTTTCCATTTCCTTTGCACTATTCTACCAGAAGTGTTTGAGCTCTTGGCATAGCCCTTGAATGTTCAATCAGCTTACTTCAGTCTCATCAGCTAAAATTCAGAGTTGGAAATCATTCTATGCCCTTGTGCTGCTTTTGAGCACAAATTCTTTTAACATTTCTGTACTTTAAAATTTAACAAGTAGTAAACGTGGATTGTGGCATTTTAAATGCTTTTTGCAAAGGTGAGTCCCAGGATGAATTAAATTATTACTTAATGTTGGTTCTCAGGTTCTCCTCTCCCACTTGGCTCTTCTTGGCAAGCCAAATCAGAAGGTCTTCTGAGCCTGGTCTTAAGTCTCTACCTCTTCTGGCAGATACCTGGAACTGAGCTTATCTTTGTATATATTCACCTTAAAATTTTCATCCTCATTTTGAGGTAGGGGTTAGTGATTTCAGCTTCTAGCTGGAATCCTAAATGTAAAGTTTGTTTGGTAGGCAATCTTTAGATTAGGACAGTCACACAAGCTTACCGTCATGTTCTGTTCACCCCCTTCCTCATGCTCGTGCACACATGCACGCGCGCGCGCGCGCGCACACACACACACACACACACACACATACACACTCTCACTCCCTCCCCACTCCCCCACTTCTTCATAGATATTGCCATATTATGCTAAAAGGTACTTATTTTTCTGATTATACTATATGGAGATGTCCTAATCATCATGGGGAAATAAAAATGTTCCCGATGGAAGGAGCAATTTGATTAAATTTTACTTAAAATATACCATTCCTCTTTCCCCTAGGGGCCATACTTAGGGTTGTGTATAGAACCATGGAGATCAGCTAGTTTAATTTCAATTTATAGAATTGGAAATATCCCCAGAAAGGTTAAGGGACTTCTCTAATATCACATGGCTAGTTAATAGCAGAGCAGGACAAGATAGAGCTCAGGTCACCTGACTTTTAATTCCGTGCTCTTGACTGTCTCATAGGTTGAATTCTTCTACATTATTTCCAAAGGTGTGGGTATTCATGTGTTCGTTACAATACTAAATTGAAAATGGCTTTGATTAGCAAGCAAAAAATTAATAAAGGGGGCCAAATTTGAATTCTGGTATGAGAGTGAGCATTCAGGTAATGATGTAAAAGGCTTAAAATAGAAGCTTTGGTACATGGTACGTTTGCTCTCTTAAAAGGATTGTCTTGTCTATTGTAAAATTAATGAAGTATGAAGGTCCCAAAAAGAAGAGACAACTGTTTTCTGCTTTGCCTTTTGTTTGAAAAAGAAAGAAAGAAAGAAAAAAAAGCATCCTACTTGTCACATCCCAAATTTCAATAAGACCTAAAGGTAGAAAACTTTGCTTTATGTGAATTCAAATTTGCCTCATTATACTTGGTATTTGGTTTAAATGAAGACTTATAACTTATGGCATACTAAGGGAGAACTGGTTTTTTTTGTTTGGTTTTGGGTCTTTTGATTATCAACATTTCAAGTATTTTTAGATGTTTTCTAATGTATAGTTGAATGTAGAAATACACCAGTCATTTTAGTTACAAGTGTTTTCAGTTGTTTGGCATTTGTTAGTTTGATAAATTTAACTTTGAACAAATAATTCAAAGAATATGAGTAACAGTTATGTCTGAATAGGTTTGATTTTAATTACTTAACTAGGAGTTGATTTAATGTCTCTTCGTTCCAGATTCCATTGTTTCAGGCTCATCCACAGTTGAAGCAGTGTGTACGTCAAGCGATTGAACGTGCTGTCCAAGAGCTCGTCCATCCAGTCGTGGATCGGTCAATTAAGATTGCTATGACTACTTGTGAACAGATTGTCAGGAAAGACTTTGCACTGGATTCTGAGGAGTCACGCATGCGGATAGCGGCTCACCACATGATGAGGAACCTGACTGCTGGCATGGCTATGATAACTTGCAGGGAACCTCTGCTCATGAGTATAGCTACCAACTTGAAAAACAGCTTTGCCACAGCACTACGAGTAAGTGAATAAGATAAAAGCTTATGATGAGTAATTTTAATGTTGGAGAAGTAAGACTTCTCTTTAAATCTAAATTGAGATTGATTTTCTTTTTAAAAAAAAAAAAGGTTTCATTTTGTGTGCTCCAGTTTTGGTTATGTACAGCAACAGCAATGAGAATAGATTCTTTTCTTTACATGTCAGAGACTAGTTTTGGGGCTACAAGGTTGGAGGATGCTGGTTTGGGTCTTACTGACTTGTAAACTTTCTTCAGCTAATGGTCTTGAAATTTACTGTTGGCAGTTGTGACTTTGATGCTAGATTACTTCATGGAAGTTTCTTTTAACTGTTTAAAAGATTGCTTAATTGACAGTTGAGGATTCATTTTAAACTTATTTTCTTAGTATAAAGTAACTTTTTAAAAGTATAGATAACTGTTTTGACTCAGTTACTCAAGCAGTTTCTACATTCAGTGGGAAAAAGCCAAGAAAGCTATAACAGTTTATTCTTTTTTGTAGGCTGCATCCCCCCAGCAGAGGGAAATGATGGAGCAGGCAGCGGCACAGCTAGCTCAGGACAATTGTGAATTGGCATGCTGCTTTATTCAGAAGACTGCAGTAGAAAAAGCAGGTCCAGAAATGGACAAGAGGCTCGCAACTGTAAGTGCTTTGGCATCTGCCTTTTTAAGAACTCTCTGTGAAGTAATACTTCCTAAAAAGAACCTTCTAACAAAACTAACCTAGTAAGACTTTTGTTTGTAGGAATTTGAGCTTCGAAAACATGCAAGGCAAGAGGGACGCAGGTACTGTGATCCTGTTGTTTTGACGTACCAGGCTGAGCGGATGCCAGAGCAGATCAGACTGAAGGTCAGAATTCAAAATTTTGTCTCTTTCCCCTCACATGCTTTTCCTGTAGAAGTAGAATGGTAATTTGGAATAGGAAACTGCTCCTTTTTTACTTGATTCACCTGCTGATCCCAAGTTATTTGCAAGGGACTTAACTCTTGGCAGCTTTTGATGGAATTGACGTAAAGTCCTTTCATGATTGGAACAGTGTTGAAGTATTTAAGTCACCTACATTTTGAAATTTATCTTCTGGTTTATTCCTACTTTTGTCTTGTTATAGTCACGTCTTCTAGTGTATGAGTTGTGTATATTCCCAATAAAGGCTTTTCCTTTGGTATAAGCATTTGTTAAACTTATAGACGGTTAGGTGACCCACACTAGTAAAGATGTGGAATCTTTACCTTTCCAAATAGTAACTTTTTAAGATTATACCTTGGTAATTTTCCTGGCTAAGAATGCTTTCCATCCTATGAAGACGTTTTTATTGTTATCTTCATTATTTTTTCTCCCCAAAAGGTTGGTGGTGTAGACCCAAAACAGCTGGCTGTTTATGAAGAGTTTGCACGTAATGTTCCTGGCTTCTTGCCTACCAATGATTTAACTCAACCTACAGGATTTTTAGCTCAGCCTATGAAGGTAAGTTGTTGACTTTACTTGAATTGAAACTTTAATCATTGTGAATATGAATATATTCCATTAGCTACTTCTTGGATTTCTTGGGGTTTGGAACCTTAATTTTGATGATTTAAAAAAATTATTTTTCATCACTTTGTTGTTTTTCAGAAGTGGTTTCAATAGTGTCTGATTCTTCATGACTCCTTTTTTTGGATTTTCTTGGCAGAGATACTGGAGTGGTTTGCCATTTCCTTCTTCAATTTATTTTACAAATGAGGAAACTGAGGCAAACAGGGTGAAATGCCTTGCCAGGGTTACCCAGTTAGTGTGTGTCTGAGGTCAGATTTAAATTCAGGAAAATGTCTTCCTGACTTCAGGCCTGGTACTCTCCACTATGCTACCTAGCTGCCCTTTCTGTCACTCATTCAGTCATACGCATTTTCCTGGTTTTGGATTCGGATAAAAATGTTGATGTTTCTAATCTGAAAGTAATGGATATATCACTGGACTTGGAGTTATAATTCATACTTTCAAGTCCTAGCCACCACTTTTTTTTAATTAAAAATTTTTTTTGTTGAAATACATATTCTTTAATTAAATTTTTTTAAACTCATTTAAAAAAATTGAGATCCAAATTCTTTTTCTCCCCCTCCTACTCCCTGTCTTTAAGATGGCAAGCAACTTAATATACATTATACATGCACAAAAATGTTTTCATATTAGTTATTGTGAAAGTAAACACAGGACAAACACCCCCACACCCCCCCACCCCTGCCATGAAAAACAAAGTAAAAAAAGGTATGCTTCAGTCTGCATTCAGATGCCATCAGTTCATCTTTGGAGGTGGATAGCTTCTCTTTCTTTCCTTCCTCCTTCCTTCCTTCCTAAAAAAAAATTTGTGAAAAATAAAGTGAAAAAAGATGTTTCAGTCTACATTCAGATGCTGTCAGTTCATCTTTGGAGGTGGAATTCCTCCCTCCCTGTCCCCCCGCCTCCTTTCACTTTTTGGAGGGCAATTGGGGTTAAGTGACTTGCCCAAGATCGCATGGCTAGTAATTGTTAAGTGTCTGAGGCCATATTTGTACTCGGGTCCTCCTGACTCCAGGGCTGATGCTCTGTTCGCTGTGCCACCTAGCCACCCTCAATTTTTCTTAATAAGTCCTTTAGCTAAGTCATTCACAGTTGATCATTGTACAGTATTGCTGTTACTTTGTATGATGTTTTCCTGCTCATTTCACTTTGCATCAGTTCATGTAAGTCTTCCGGGTTTTTCTGAAACCATCTTGCTGATCATTTCTTACAGTACAATGCTATTCTCTCATGATCTATCCCCTCAATTTCTAATTCTTTGCCACAGCAGAAACAGCTGTTATAAATATTTTTTGTACAAATAGATTCCTTTCTCCTTTTTTTGAACTTTTTTAAAACATAAATTTATTTTTAGCTTTCAACATTCATTTCTATAAGTTTGAAATTTTCTCCCCTTTCCTCCCCCTTCCCCAAGATGGCATGCAATCCAATATAGGCTCTACACATACATTCTTGTTAAATGTATTTTAATATTAGTTGTGTTGTATATAGAAGAATTAGAATGAATGGGAGGAAACATGAGAAAACAAAACAAAAAAAGATAGCAGATAGTCTGCTTCCTTCTGCATTCGGACTCCCAAGTTCTTTCTCTGGGTGTGGATGGCATTTTCCATCATGTGTCTTGTGGAATTGTTTTATGTCCTTGCATCGCTGAGAAGAACTAAGTCTGTCGAAGTTGGTCCTCACACAGTGTGGCCGTCACTGTGTGCAATATCCTTTCTGCTGGTTTTGTTCACTTCACTCAGCATGAGTTCACATAAGTGTGTCTGGGTTTTCTGATGTTTACTTGCCCCTCATTTCTTATAGTGGCTCTAAGATAGCACAATAGTATTCCATTACATTCATATACTGCACCTTATTCAGCCATTCCTCGCTTAATGGGTATCCCCTCAATTTCCAGTTCTTGGCCCCCCAGAATAGCTACTATAAATATTTTTCTGCATATGGATTTTTTGAACTTTTAAATCTCTTTGGGATGCACACGTGACTCCCCCAGCAGTGCATTAGTGTCCCAGTTTTCTGACATCCCCTCCAACATGAGTCATTTTCCTTTTCTGTCATATTAGCTAATCTGATAGGTGTGGGGTGTAGTACCTTAGAGTGGTTTTAATTTGCATTTCTCTAATCAGTAGTGAATTAGATCACTTTTTCATATGACTGTGGATAGTTTTGATTCCTTTGATCTTTTTGTTAATTGAGGAATGACTTATACTCTTATACATTTGATGCAGTTTTCTCTATATATTTGTGAAATGAGCCTAGCTTTTAACTGTTGACCACCTCTCTGACTTTGCCCTAATGAGCTGTCTTCTGTGTTCCCTGGAATTGTTTATCTTGTAGAATGGGAACAGTAAGTGGTATTACCCACGTACTCTCAGTATTTTCTGAAGAAATGCCACATAAATCAAAATTGCTATTATTTCTGGTCATCAAACATTTTTCTTTCTAATTAGACATTACTATGATAAGCCACCTTTAAAAATAGATGGCAAGGCAACACATATGTATGTGCTGTGGCTGTACAGTTAGGGCACTGTCACTCACGAATGTTTTCTGCTCCTCTTGTAACAGCAAGCTTGGGCTACTGATGACGTGGCACAGATCTATGAAAAGTGTATCACAGAGCTGGAGCAGCACCTGCATGCCATCCCTCCAGCCTTAGGCATGAACCCCCAGTCTCAGACTCTCCGGAGCCTTCTGGATGCTGTTGTGATGTCGCGCAACTCCCGGGACGCCATTGCCGCCCTGGGCTTGCTGCAGAAGGTCAGCTCGGCGTAGTCAGTTGGGCTTTGTTAGTGACCTAATAGAGATCACACGTTTGAGTGGGATTTTTGGAGTTTTTTTCCCTTTAGAGTCAAGTATTAAGTATTCCATATAGATTTTTAAAATAGAGGTCAGCTTTGGAGTTATATTGGTACAGTTAGGCATTTCAAAATCATCTCTTTAGAGATGAATTGTGGGGGGTATACAGGTTAAAGAACTAGGAAAGATAAGGAAGCATAAGTTAGACAGACAATAAGTTTGCCAGAGCTTTAGGACAGATGGCCTTCTGACTGGAATGAAATTAATCTACAGACTTTTATTGGATAGCTCCCATGTATTAGGAACTGAGGATATAAGCACAAAGAAGTAAGCCTTACTTTAGGGTGCTTGCATTCTCACAGAGAAACAAATACATCTCTAAATGGGTATGGGATATAAAGAGAAATTCAAAGGAGGGAGGGAGGGAGGGAGTACAGCAGCAATTGAGGGTTCAGGAGAGGCTTCAAACAAGATTCCTCTTTCCCTTCAGGTCCCAGCTCAAGCGCTACCTTTTGTGGGGTGGAGGTGAGGAAAAATGTGTTTCCTATTTACAGCCAGTGCAGAAGGCAGAGACATGAGAACTATATGGAGTGTTGTGTGTGAGGAATAGTCTAGTTTGGCTGGATCACAAGGGAATAAGAGGAGAAAGAGTATCTGTCCAATATGGACAGATAGGTTGGGGCTTTAAAAGCCAAATAGAGGAATTTGGATTTTATTTTCCTGGTGGGAGGGAAACACTGATAGAAGTGGATCTGCTCAAAAGGGAAACTACTTTAGCAACAATGTTTTGGTTGGTTTGGACTAGGGAGAGATTGGCAGAGTACACTCAGTTGAGAGGCTTTTGTAACAATTCAGGGAATTGGTGGTGAGGGCTTAAATTGAGGTGGTAGCTGTGTGAGCAGAGAGATGGTTTGTGGGAAGAAACAAGGTTTGGTGGCAGGTTGGATACGTGAGCTGAGTGAGTGAGGAATCAAGAAAGAGTCTAAGGTTGTGAATGTGAGGGACTAGAATGATGTAGGTGCCTTTGACAGAAGAAAATGTGTGGATTTGAAGGCATAGGATGTGAGGCAGATATTGTTTAAATAGATCATAGTGGAAACGGTATTTCAAGGTAAAACAGAAGGCATGCAAAAGGAAGTTTGGGAGAACCTTGTGATTGATTCACTGATAGACAAGTGCTTGGAATAAGCTGTGACTTGAGGGTAGGTTTTGTTCCTGGCTGTAAGTATATGTGGCATGCTGTTTTTATTCCTGTTCTGTAGGCTGTAGAGGGTTTGCTGGATGCCACAAGTGGTGCAGATGCTGACCTGCTGCTACGTTACCGGGAGTGTCACCTCCTCGTATTGAAAGCATTACAGGACGGCCGTGCCTATGGGTCTCCATGGTGTAATAAACAGATCACAAGGTCAGTAGCCAGATGGAAGAGAAGAGTTTGAACTTCATTTGGCCAAGGTTTTTAAGTGTCCTCTAGACAGCCCTTTGGTACCAGGTGAAATGGGATCATGTACCAATTATTGACCTCTCTTTCAGAAATGTTGAAAGTTGTTTAATCGTTACATTTTTTACGCTTTTTATGGAAAAGGGAAAAAATGGATGTTTTTGCAGGGGGAGCACATTGTAGCTTGCTTAAGAATGAGCAAATGCTTTTACTGTAGCATTCCCTATTTATGCAGAAACTCTTGGTATACAGGACTTGATGTAAAGCCATTCTTTGAATAAAGATTCATTTTCTTACTGTCCTTAGAGTTTTGTTAGGTGCTGGGGGTGGGAGGAGAGATACAAAGGTTGAGGCACACAGTCTGCCTTTCATCATGGCGCTTAAGAGATCTATCATAGGGAAAAAAGAAACAACTCTTCTAACATACAACATCAATTAATTAGCATGTGGTTTTGTAAATATTCTGTGCCTTGAGCCGCCCCGCCCCCCCAAGTAGGATCAAAGAATTCATGTTAAGGAGATAGCATTTGAAGTGGACTTTAAAGGGTGGAGAGGAACCCAACAGGTGAAGAGTGCTGCCAGAAGGAAGCCATTCCTGGTACAAGAGACCAGCCTGAGGCGGAAAGGTGTGGCGGTGGGCCGGAGGATGGGCTGAGTCTCTTGAGGTTATAAGTGAGTTGCCTTAAAAATGTGAAAGGCTCGACGTGGTGGTACTCCAGGTTTCTTAAATTTGGAACGCATTGCCTTTTGGGTCTAAAAGAGGCCCTTTATCGACCTCCTCTTTACCATCCAGTATACTAATCCCAGGTCAGTAAAAACAAATCTAACTTTTCCAGGTGCCTGATTGAGTGTCGCGATGAGTATAAGTATAACGTGGAGGCAGTAGAGCTGTTGATTCGCAATCATCTCGTCAACATGCAGCAGTATGATCTTCACCTGGCTCAGGTAAAGGCGGAGGGGGGGAGGGGGCGTCTTGCCCGCGCTGAGCTGGAGAATGTGCCCCCTGGGGAGCCCTTCTGCCTAGACCCTGCCCTGCTGATTTCCTGGTTTCCTTATTTCCAGTCCATGGAGAATGGTTTGAACTACATGGCTGTGGCGTTTGCTATGCAGCTGGTGAAGACACTGTTGGTGGATGAAAGGAGCGTGGCCCACGTGACTGAGGCAGATCTGTTCCATACCATTGAGACCCTTATGAGGATCAATGCTCACTCTCGAGGAAATGCCCCCGAAGGGTGAGGACCACACAGCTCCCTTCTAATTCTCTTACGGTGCTTTATTTACAGAAACATTTAGGGGCTTCGCAACAAGGGATCCGTATTTCAAGGGGGAGAACCTTGCTGCCAAACAGACTTTGTGCCTTATGTTGGTTCCCGATCTCAGTGGCATAACTGAACCTAAGTGGTGAGGCTGGTCTCTTCCCAGAGAACGTAGTCAGTAATTCGGAGGGACTTTGCTAATGAGTGATGTATGAGAAGAAAAATGGTCAGTGTCTTTGGGGTGCTATGCTTGTGGGATCAGAAACGCCTCACACAATCCTCACTCTGCATTTCTTGCCCCAGGTTGCCCCAGCTGATGGAAGTGGTGCGGTCAAACTACGAGGCTATGATCGACCGTGCACATGGGGGCCCCAACTTCATGATGCATTCTGGCATCTCCCAGGCCTCTGAGTATGACGACCCCCCAGGCCTCCGGGAGAAGGCAGAATACCTGCTGCGGGAGTGGGTGAATCTCTACCACTCGGCAGCGGCTGGCCGAGATAGCACCAAAGCCTTCTCTGCGTTTGTTGGACAGGTAGAGCTTTTGGAGAGAAAGGTGCTTTTTATTCGGCATAAGTGGGGTGCGGCGCTTCCAATGTCACTGATGGCCAGGAAACAGCTAGTGTAGTCAAGGAATATTGTTATTTCTCTGTTTATGTGGGTGTTTTCAGCAGTGTCCTGGTTTGTTAGGGATAGGCTATGACCAATCAAATGCTGGCTATTGAGACTGCTGAATCAATCTAGCCGTAGGTGTGCTTTATTGTGAGATCCTTAGCAGCCCTGAGCACGTGAGGAACATAGGGCACTTAATGAGGTTATGGGCTAATTTTAATTTTCTGAATTGAAGTTCTCCAAAGCAAAACATTAACCCGTATACTCACTGAAACAAAACCAAAATACCTAAGATTGGGAGTGCGTTTACTAGCATGAAATTTAACCAACTTATTCCACGCTAAATTTAAGCAGATTAGTTTTATGAAGTGATTTTTGATCATGTGGGTCCAGTTTGTCCTAAATTGGAACTCTGAACTGGAAGTGTCTGGAATAGGGCACTGCCTGAGGGCAGGGTTAATAGAGGGTACTAATACTTCGATGACTGATTGTCAATGACCAGTGAAAAGGAGAAAGGCAGTTGTTTATTGCCATAGTGTAACATCAATTTCCATGTTGCTTAGCCCCATGGGGTACTTCTAACCTTTTTTTTTCCCAAGGGTCTTAACTGCCAAGTTAATGTTCATAGCCTTCATGTTAATTATGTTGACTGGTAAGAGCTTGTTAAGGAGGATCCCTTTCCTGAGAGATCCCTGCAGGTTCTGGAGTAGAACTGTCAGCTTCCTTTCTTTGGCTTCCTGTTCTCTTTCCCAAGTTAAGAAATCACACCACCAGGGAGAGGTCAGATGAGACCACATGTTGATTACTGATAAGGCATGTGGCTTTAGCTTTTAATTTATTAAAAATGCAATTTATTTTGCAAGGTTAAATGCCAATACTACTTTGTGGTAAACTTTATTCTTCAAACCCCAGGAAAGGATCATGTATAAAATTTCCCTCACTCCAGGGTATGGGTAAAGTGGATCCCAAGAGCAGCTGTTGTTGCCAAGTTTGTGGCTTTTCATACAGACAGAAACACTGGGAATCTATTTCCTTTGTTATATTTCATGAACATGTTTGCACTGACCTGTCCTCTTTTTCAAAAAGACAACATCCGTTGTATTTTCAATTATTTTAACATCATTTCCCATTCACCTTGTTCCCTTTGATTTTAGCAATAGTATCTTCTAAAATAATCTACTTCCTCTTACCTCCCCTTCCCCAACAAAACATACACAAAACCAGACACACCATTTTATATGGTTAAGTTGCAGTATGGCATTTTGACATCTTCCTTTGTTAGTTTTCTTGCTTATCCATTTTAAATATATTAAAAACAAAATCCAGTCCTTGTGGTTTTTCTTTGTTGTAGCTGTATTGCTTGGGGCAGAGTTTTCCTTTATTGGCTGAATTAATTTAACCTGATCCTCCTTCACCTCAAGCCTGTGTGCAATATAATTTGCAAGCCCCTTTTCTTGTTTGAGTCAGATTTTTCTTTCTTTTTTGTAGCTTGTATTATGTACTTGTGATTGTTAATGTGTCTCCAGCTATATTAATGCAATTTTAAAAATTTCCATTGGTGCCTCCTTTCAGTAAAGTCATTTTGAAATTAAACTTTGTGGGGTTCCTAAAAACAGTTGCCAACTAAGACATTTTAATGATAATAATAATCTCTTAAGAAGTTTATACTGTTAATCTGAAATTCTTATAATGCATGCTTCCAGAATGATAGGACTTGATTTAATAAAACTATTAAGAGTTGATTCTTGGTAATTTTCATCGCCTGTTGGGCAGGTAACCATTATTCTAAAGATGCCATATTTGCCCTCTTCTTTAATTTCTATATTCTCTATGTCCAGTTAAGTTTGGGCTGGTAGCTAGAAGAACTGGTAACTTGCCTATTTCAGGTGGAAAACCCTTTCCCTTGTGGAATCTGATACTAATGTTGGGAATTTTTATGTGAGAAGAAATGACATTTCTTATTTTTGAAAACTGTAAAATTCCAGTGTCTGTAATTGTAGATTCTTGGAGGCTGTCAGTGGGGTTTACTTTCTGGCAGGTCTGGAACAGTTTGTGGAGGCTCCCAGTAATGCTGACAGTGGGCTCTGTAGCTGAACTCAGGCTGGCCTCCAGGTGATGAACACAGGCCAACCCAACTATTGGAAAGAGTTTATGGACAGGAAGAGAGCTTGTGATTGTCACCCGTGGATTGTTAAGATTTATCAGACTTTTAAAAATTGTTGAAGCAATATAAAAAGCTGCCTTTTGGATTGTGTTGTCTTGTATTTAGGTCTTGTTACTTGTCCCCGTAACAGATGCACCAGCAAGGAATCCTGAAGACTGATGACCTCATCACAAGGTTTTTTCGTCTGTGCACTGAAATGTGTGTTGAAATCAGCTACCGGGCTCAGGCTGAGCAGCAGCACAATCCTGCTGCCAACCCCACGATGATCCGGGCCAAGTGTTACCATAACCTGGATGCGTTTGTGCGGCTCATTGCACTGCTGGTCAAGCACTCAGGGGAGGCCACCAACACAGTCACCAAGATCAATCTGTTAAACAAGGTTGTCTGTCCTTCTTGGCCTATCAACTCACACCGTTTGCTGTGGAAAACCTTCTTTCTCTCTGGCTAGTTAATGTTATTGTGGTCATCTGATAGTTACCATAAGCAAAGTGTATAATTTCTGATGGACTCTGATCATTTCCCAGCTCTGATAATCAATTTCACTTATTGTCTTACCAAGTAATAGTCAAACTGTTAAGTTAATAACCGTTTTATTCCTTAAAAATCAGACATTTGGAGTGGGAAACTGATTTCTGAAAGTTCAGATTTTTTTACTTCTAGATTGGAAATTATGAGACTCAATATGTATATATATGTTGTACATTTTATTGCCCTGTTTCACAAAGGCGAGATTTTAGGAATCCTATGTGGCTCTTGACCTTACTGGTTACGTAGTTAATTAATGTAGGTTCATTAGCTCAAACAGTGTTAAGTGTGTTCAGCCAGATAGGAGTCTGTGTCCTGAAGTAAAATCCCTCCTGTTGCATTTAGTTTCATAGGTTGTGACTAGTATATAAAACCCAAGTGGTCAGATATCATTGAGCCACTGTTTGATTTGGGTTTGGTTTTTGCATCTATAGCAGAGTTTAGGCAAAATCAGTTTGTTCAAAAGGTGGTCACTGTTCTTGAGGAATGTATAGCAAGCTGTTTAATCGAAACTTAACCGAGTTACTTTTTTTCCTATGAAATACAAGTGGGACTTCAAGAATGTATGTTTGAAAAAAAACTGGCTATAGGGGAAAAGTATATGTAGCAGACTTGTTCTGTGATAATGTACTGACATGCTTGTCATCTTTAGGTTCTTGGTATAGTAGTGGGCGTCCTTCTACAGGATCATGATGTTCGACAAAATGAGTTTCAGCAACTTCCCTACCACCGAATTTTTATCATGCTGCTCTTAGAACTAAATGCTCCTGAACATGTGTTGGAAACCATTAATTTCCAGACACTGACAGCTTTCTGGTAGGTGCTTGATCATAACATTTAATAGGTTGTTTTGGTTATATCACTACTTTAGTGTGATTTTTGGCAGTATTTTTCTTGATAGTTTGTCATAGATAATTTGCAAAGAGGTGAAACCACTTTTCCATATTAGCCAAGATTCTGAAATTAACTTTTAGGGGTACCACTGACATATTTATTTTGGGGGAGAAGGGGTCAAGGTAGTTGGGGTTAAGTGACTTGCTCAAGGTCACACAGCCAGTACAGGTCAAATGTCTGAGATCATATTTGAACTCAGGTCCTCCTGACTCTAGGACCAGTGCTCTATTCACTTTGTCACCTAGTTGCCCCATGCAATATTTATTTTGAGCTTTTTACAAATTGTGCTTGTAGCAAAGGTATATTAATGATTTTTTTTTTCTTCTAGCAATACATTCCACATCTTGAGGCCTACTAAAGCCCCAGGCTTTGTGTATGCCTGGCTTGAACTGATCTCACATCGGATATTTATTGCAAGAATGCTGGCGCACACACCACAACAGAAGGTGTGGCTGTAGTCTGTCTCCTACAGATGAAGACAGTAATCAATCATATGGGGCCAGGACTTAGTGCAGATTTCTCTTAGCTGTTGGCAGACTTTTCTTTGAAGGGGTGTAGGTAGAATTAAATGGTTTTCATTTTATTTCATTCCATTAAACTTAATGTAGTCTGTGTAGGAGTATTATTTTACAGATGAAGAAGTGGAGGGTGAAAGGTGGTGGTGACATTAACCTACATTCACTCAAATAGCAGTTATCAGATTGGAACACAGTTCTTCTGTTTCCAAGTTTAACTCTTTCCATCATATTGTTACTAGCCCTCATCCTCTTTGAACAAAAGATTGTGTACCTCCTTTGTTTAACAAGACTATTTTGATAGATGCAAAATAAGATAGGACAGGGACTCTACCCTCAGAAAATTAGTTGGGGAGATACAAAATTGGTTAAGTTAAATAAAAGTACGAGGCAGAATGGGACTGAGTGCCAAATCACTCATGAGGTATTGAAGTTCCTAGAAATTTGGCTTCATGAGGAAGGATGACATTTCCATCCTGGGACCATAGGATTTTTAGAATTAGAGGGGATGTTAGAGATCTGGTGCCATTTTATGTAGGAGGGAGTCTGAGGCCTAGAGCAAAGTGACTTATCCAAGGAGACCCAGGTAGTTAGAAACAGTGAGGCCATTGGAATGGAGGGACTCCAAATAGAATGCTCTTTGGCCAGTGCCTTCAGGTGATAGAAATTTCCTCTAGGATATAGAAATAGGCAAAGCTTCCAGAAACTCCTTTGTTGTATCTGCCTTTGTTCAGTAGGATTTAAAAATTTCAGAGTTGAGTTGAATATTGAACAGGTATCATTTCAATAGGATGCGAAGAGGGAAAAGGGCATTTTAGGAAGAAGTATACACGAAGTTTGACTGGAATGGACTGCATGTCCATTCTGTCTAAGGTGGTGTGACAAGCAAGGGAGAGGTGGCAGACAAGAGTTAGGATCGGGTCAGAGACCGGAGTGGGAGGCAACTGTTGAGAGGCTTTTATAATGATCCAGGTGTGGATTAGGTCTGGGAGGAGTAGATTATCTGGGTGAAACATAAAGGAAGAGCCCAGAGGAATAAGTCAGATTTAACTCTGGCTAAGGAGGCTTGGGTGACTAGGATGATGTTGCTAGGATTGCAGGTGTAAATATGTTTCATTTCAGCTTATAAGACATTCAAGTGGAAATGCCTAGTAAGACTGACAGAGATATTGTGTTACGAGGTTAGTAGAGTTATCTGGGCTTGAGGGTAAGGGCAGTAACAAAAGTCATGACTAAATTAGCCCTTTTGGGAGGGAGGGAACTGAAACGACACAGTAGTGACAGAAAAAAAGATGGTCTTCAAGAAACTGTTATACTAAGGAGGGAACTTCAAGCGTTGGAGATCATCATTAGTTAGACCACGGGGGCCTTGACTTGGCATCATGCGTTTGCTTCAGAACATCGGCCTTTTAGTTTTGATGTAGTGAGGACAGTAAGGAAATAGATGAAAATGAAAGACTAGAGAAAATGAAACAAATCATTTCCTTTTGCCACAAACAGAATAGAATCATAGTTGAGTGTGGTAGGTAATTAGGTAAAGGCATGTTTCTGGTTGGCTGATTTTTAAACAAGATGGGGGAGACAGGCACATGTCAATAAAGACAGTCTGTGAAGAGGGGAATGTTCATGAGAGAAATGACAGGTGCTGGCTCCTGGAGCTTGGGCAAGAGGGAATGGTGCTGCCAGCCTAGGTCAGGGCGGCTGCACAGTTTTAGTGGGGAACGGGCCTGGGACTGGAAGGCTGCTTACGATGGTCTAACCTTTGTTCTTAAGCCTTTTCAGTATCTCAGTAGTCCTTCAGGTTCTGTCACTTGGTTGACCAGGACTTTTAAGCCATGTGCCAAATTTTTTTTAAGGAGCACAGCTTGTAGGTAGGACTTGTTAAGACCCTTGTTGGACTTTGCAAATAGGGAAAGATAGGGACCCAGGATGATAGTTTTAGATTATCACGAATTAAGCAGTTTGTTGTCTGGGAATCCCTTTGTGACGCTAGTAGAGCTACCTAGTCGAGTGTGTGTTTGGGCTTCACATAGTTAATCACTCCTCTTCTTTATCTTGTCTCCCAGGGCTGGCCTATGTATGCACAGCTATTGATTGACTTGTTCAAGTATTTAGCTCCCTTCCTTAGAAACGTGGAACTCAGCAAACCTATGCAAATCCTCTATAAGGTAATTTATTTTAGTTTGTCAAATACTTTTGACTCTTTTAAAGACTCGGTTTAACCTGTGGGACCCATATGAATAGAGAATCTTCAAAATGAAAATGAAAGCAGTCTCCTTTTAACGTTTTCTAGATGTGTTATGAACATGTCATCGGTTTGGTAGCGAACAATAATATGCCTTAATTATGACTCATCTCTTTTGAGTGAGAGTATAAGCTTCTGCTCTCATCTGAATCAAACTTGGAATAGGAATAAATGTTTCTTGTGTGCACACACACATTGCTATGCACGTGTGTGCGTGTGTGTGTGTGCGTGTGTGTGCGTGTGTGTGTGTGCGTGTGTGTGCGTGTGCGTGTGTGTGTGTGTGCGTGTGTGTGTGTGCGCGCGCACACATCGGTCTCTCTGTCTCTCATGCGCTCTGTACGTTCCTAGTGCTGGAGCTGCTGAGCTTTCACTCCTCCCTCTCCCAAACCTTTCTCCACGAACGCAGGGCACTTTACGCGTGCTGCTGGTCCTCCTGCACGATTTCCCGGAGTTTCTTTGTGACTACCACTATGGATTCTGTGATGTGATCCCACCCAATTGCATCCAGCTAAGGAATCTGATCCTGAGTGCCTTTCCTCGAAACATGAGGCTGCCAGACCCATTCACTCCCAACCTGAAGGTGAGAAGCCGCGATGGTGGCGACTCACAGGCAGGGAAGAGGCGCCTCCTAACTCCGCCGCCGCCTCTGGAGCTGGCGCTCAGTGGAGGAGTGGAAGATGGTGCACGCGGGCCATCGAGCCCTCTGGGGCGCGCTGTGGTGGGGGCTCTTGGTGCTCAGTACCACGGACACGGCAGCACCGTTTAGGAGCTGAATTGTTGAAACGGGTGCGTTTTAGAGCTGCTTCGCTTTTCGTCGCAGCTAAGATGCCAGCATTTGCTCTTTCTGCCTTTGTCCTGGACAGGTGGACATGTTGAGTGAAATCAACATTGCTCCTCGAATCCTCACTAATTTCACCGGAGTGATGCCTCCTCAGTTCAAAAAGGATTTGGATTCCTATCTTAAAACTCGATCGCCAGTCACTTTCCTGTCTGATTTGCGCAGTAACCTACAGGTTAGATTTGCACGATTCTTCAGTGTATTCAATCCTCAGTGATGTAGTGATCATGGTTGGTGCTTTTTAAAGTTCTTCGTTTCTGTATTACCTAGCAACTAACTTGGTTTTAAATCAGTGCTTTCACAGAATCATCAAATCTGAAATTGGAGGGGACCTAGAGGCCACCTAACCCCAGTCATATTTGAACCCAAAGTCCCTTTATAACAAGTGATCATCCTCACTTTGCACTTAATCAGGAGGTGGGAAGTCCCCTTGGTCCTAGAGACAATTTGTTCCCATTTTGGCCTTGATTAGAAAGACTTGTTTAGATTTATTTTTAGCATTTGTCACGTGAAATTTACATCAGTATTATGCTTAACTAAGCATTTGTAACTAGTCTGATAGGAGTGGAGGAGGCACCATAACTTGCCCGTTGCATACTCCATTCACTCGGAATCAGACTTGGGGTGCTACACTTAACTTTCAGTGCCTCCCTTCCAGCTTTGAGAGCACACTCTAATTTGCTTAATGGGATACCTTGTCTTTGTGTCCTGTTTCCCTTCTATCTCCTGGAACCTTTATTCTGTGTCCCCCCTTTTTGAGGGGTTGATGTCAGCATTTGGAAAGTTAACTTCCCCTTAATTCTCTTGTGGCTTAGTCTTCGAGAATGAAGGACATTGATTGTTCAGGGATAGACCTTTGATCATGTGGCCTCAAAAATAAAGAGAGGTTTGCAGATTTCAGCAATAAAGCAACCTAATGAGAATATTTAGTAAAGTAAAGGCTTCACTTGGGTTTTGTTCACTAGGTATCAAATGAGCCTGGCAATCGCTACAACATCCAGCTGATAAATGCACTGGTGCTCTATGTCGGTACTCAGGCCATCGCCCACATCCACAACAAGGGCAGCACGCCGTCCATGAGTACCATCACTCACTCGGCGCACATGGACATCTTCCAGAACTTGGCTGTGGACCTAGACACGGAAGGTAAGTCAGTGGGGGGTGATAGTCGCCATTCTAGTCATTGATGACCTTTAGGCAGTATGGAAAAGGCTTAATGTGCCTGAGGAAGCTCAGAATTCTAATGTAAGAGTATTTGGGACTCCAAAGGAAAGGGTAGCCTTTTAATTGAGCATTGTTGACTATAGAAGACACCAGATCTGAAGGTGTCTGAGCCTACATCTCTCCCGAGTCCATATGAGGAAGGTTGTGGAAAAGAAAGTTAGGCAAACTTAAAGTTTATGAGAGCTTTCCTCACAACAATTCCCTCACTAGTTAGACAGGTAGCCTGACTAGTGTTATCCCAGTTCTGCAAAGAAAAACTCTGAGGCTTTAGGATGTTGTCTCACTTGTGGTTGCATAACTAGTAAGTGCTGGAACTGTAACTCCAATCAAGGCTTTCACTAGTCTAGTGCCATTTTCATTTCCTGCCATGATTCTGCTTGTGGAATCAGGTTTTAGCTGATTTCTTTGAAAGCTTTCTATAAGATGAAATTAGAAAATCAAAACCCATTGTGCATTACATGCTCAGCCCTTCAGTTAGCACATAAGTCTTGTTGTTTCCAGGTCGGTACCTCTTCTTGAATGCAATTGCCAATCAGCTGCGGTATCCAAACAGCCACACTCACTACTTCAGTTGTACCATGCTGTACCTTTTTGCAGAGGCCAACACTGAAGCTATCCAGGAACAGATCACCAGGTGAAACTCATGCAGTCCTAGACTAGGAATGACTTGGGGTTCATGGATATCCAAGGAGGGGTTGCCATGGATAAATTTCAGGGGATCAGTAAACTTGGATGGAAGAAAAATTACATCTTTATTTTCGGTAACTTTTTAGTTGAAATTTAGCATTTCTTTCAGTTATTTAAAAATCTCTTATTTTGAGAGGTCTATAGGCTTTACCAGACTGCCAGGAAGTTCTGTAACACAAGGTTCAGAATCTCTGTTCTAGACCACCATCTCTCACCCTCAACTCTTGATCCACTGCTGTGTGACAGTGCAGATTAAATCTTAAACAACCCAAGTTGTAGAAATGGTAACCGAAAAGTGGAAGGAATCTATGTACTTTTTTGGTTCTATAACATTCTCCCCCACCCCCATCTTCTATTACAGGGTTCTCTTGGAACGGTTGATTGTAAATAGGCCACATCCTTGGGGTCTTCTCATTACCTTCATTGAGCTGATTAAAAATCCGGCATTTAAGTTCTGGAACCACGAGTTTGTTCACTGTGCCCCAGAAATTGAAAAGTGAGTTGCTTGTGTGGTGTGCTTTTTGAACTGGAAAAGGAGAACTCAGGAATTGAGACATACTTTGGGCCCTATGGGACAGGGTTAGCTCTTTATCAAGAGAAACCAGACCAAGCCTGTAGCATTTTTCCCCTTCTGGAGCAGGAATGGAGCTCATTCCCTGGTGAACTTGGGCTTGGTTTGGGTGTTAGGGGGTGGAGCAGTTAGGTGTTTGTGCCCCTGTTGGGCAGTTCTCAATATTACATAAAGTAGGCTTTCAAACCTCCGAGATGGAAGTAAACCAGGATTGAGATTTCTATCAACACATCCTATTGTACAAAGTGACATTTGGGGTATAAGACTTCTTTGCTGGGGCTGAGGGGACTTGTGCCAAGACTCCTGGGTAGCTCCCTTTGGGTGCTTAGACAGGGGCCTTGCTCTTCTTAATATCTCGCCCCCTTTCCTTAGGTTGTTCCAGTCAGTTGCACAATGCTGCATGGGACAGAAGCAGGCTCAGCAAGTGATGGAGGGCACTGGTGCCAGTTAGATGGGCTGCCTCTTGCGTTGTGAGCGTGCCAGCCTGGAGAGCCCGCGCCACCGAGTTTCACAGACTGACTGGAGAATCCTTTTGGCTCTTCCTGACCTTTCCAGCCCCCTTGGTTCTTGGGTGTACACCCTCGCCTCGGGGAAGAGTCTCCCATCTTTGTGGGCACGTTCCAAAGTTTAAACACATTTTTTTTTGACTCTTGGCCAAAATTTAGAAGATGCTGTGAATATCATTTTGAACTAGTGTAAATACATGGAACCGAAACCTTTGTCTGGACTTTTTGGGTTTGTGCAAATTGTGTTAAAGGCAGGTGGATAAACTGGCGCCTGTTCAGCTTGTAATAAAGGGGCAGCTGCTGATGCCAAGCACTTGTCTAGGGCAGATCTCCTTGTCCTGACATTCCCGGACTCCCAAAGAATATTGAAAAGCCAGTTTAATATTATGTAACTTATTTTTTCTTTATGTGGACAGGGGACCTTTAAAATCACTAAGTTGTTAAAAATGTGGATGTGTTGGAATATGGGGTGCTATGGAATGGGGGTCGGGGGGCGGGTTTGGGATGAAGGTCCAGTTTTTCCTCCCCCTTCCCCTTTTTATTTCCCCCCCTTCCACCTAAAGCTGACAGCAGGGAACACAACAGTTGGAATAGCTTCCCAGTTCTTCTGGAGAAGACATACTTTGGGCCCTATGGGACAAGGTCAGCTCTTTATCAAGAGAAACCAGACCAGGTCTGTAGCAATTCCCCCTCCTTCCTGACACTTGTAAATTGTGGGGGATGGGAAAGGGAAGGGAAACAAATCTATAACTGCCCCCCCACCTCCACCCCACCCCCAACGGCCACACAGTCTAAGTTTGTAAAAAGAACAAAGGACCAATACAGCCCATTTTGTAAGGATTTTGAATGTTTTGTAAATGTATTGGTCCATGTGTTGTATTTTGTAGCCTTTATAGTTCCTGGGCTTTAGTTCTCCCACTTCTTGTATGTATATGCATACTGTAGTTATACATTAAAAGTCATGACATGCACTCTAGTCCACTGTGGCTTTCTCAGTAGTGGTCAGTGCTTGTGGCAAGAATTAAAGAGAGTCCCTGCCTTGAACAGCCACAAGGCACAGGACAGGGCGTATTTAGAATAGGACCCTGGCTCCATTTTTGGATTTGAGAAATTTTAAGAAGAATAACCTCAAGCGAGCAATCATTTTCAACTTAGTGTCTCCCTGTATTTGTTATTTATCACTAAGGATAGTGACATTGAATAGAGGTAATGAACAGTGCCTGTAAAAGGATGTAATGTTGAGATCCTAAGAGGATAGCTTTTTTTTTTTTTTTTTTAAAAAGCTTTTACTCTGGCAAAGCTCCTTGGCGTGCTTGGCCTTATTTAGAAGGCAGGCAGTGCTGCTGTACCTTTCGGTATCTAGAAATGATCAGATGGTCCATTAGCCCTCAGCATTGTGTTTGAACATCTACACCCACCTTAACAGCCTTAGA
The DNA here is from genome assembly GCA_028646515.1 of Pseudochirops corinnae. Taxonomy (NCBI): domain Eukaryota; kingdom Metazoa; phylum Chordata; class Mammalia; order Diprotodontia; family Pseudocheiridae; genus Pseudochirops; species Pseudochirops corinnae. Next base: position 32,719,660 of record CM053585.1, on the reverse strand, counting down.
TATGGAGGAATTCATTGCAGGACATTGTTTTAAAAAATCTAGTCTTAGGCCATATGTGAAATTTCTTTAAGCTGATTATGCTACCTCTGGACATTGAGGTCCTCTACCTTCATAATAGTTGAAAGCCTAGGTAGGGCAACTATGAATTAAAGTTTATTCCTGCAAATCATGCTAATTTAAAAAACAAAACAGTGCCATAGGTTTATATTTCATTATTTCATAGTCTAGGATTGGCTGTAAATTCAGAGTACCTGGATTCAACTCCTGCTACTGACCTTTAACTACCCATGTGACTACCTTGGACAAGTCACTTAATTTTGCTGGACCTAAATGAAGGAAAGGGGTTGGATTAATGGTCCCTGACTTATTCTAGCTCTAGATCTAAGACCCTCGACTACGGTCTGATTCTCTGACTGGAGGCATTAGGTTTGAGGTGAAGCCAGCCTCCGACTTAAGCTTGAATTCCAGACAGTCATTTAAACTACAGGCTAACAATCACTTACAAAGAAAGCACTTTTTGCACCCCAGCCCTGTAAAGGTGGGTGGTACAATCCTGCTCTTGTAATTCCTTGTTCTCTCCTGTGCTCCAGAACACAGCAGTTTTGCTTCCTCATACCCCCAAGTAAGATTTGAGTCATTATGTGAACCAAGGAATTTTATATAGCACAAATATAATTGTCAAAGTTCCGACTTTGGGAGCTGGACCCAACAGGCCCCCATAAACCACACGAGAAGCAGGTTTTCCTCGTCTGCTTCCCTAGCTTGAGGAGGGAACGGGAGAGCACAGAGTCAGGCCAGAAGGTTAGGTGCTGGTCAATTCCAACAACTGATGCAAGATCCTCTTCTGTCCAAAGCGCACCTGCAAGGCCTGCTCTTCCCTCCAGCTGAGTCTGGCCCTGGCCTCCTTGTTGCTCAGTAGCTCTTGGTCACTTTTTAAGTCTGTGGCATAAGCCTGCAGGGTCAGCAGAACACTATGTTGGAGGAGTGTCTTCCACGAAGCTTTAAGTTTGGGGATAGTCTTATTTGTTAGCGTTAAACTGTCTTCCTCACCATCATCTTCCTCCCAGCCATTTTGTTCCTTAAGTTCCCTGAATTTCTTAGCTGGCATGCAAAGCACCTGTAATTGGAATACATAAAGTTATGTGGATTCCTTGCTTTTCAGATTCATAAAATTACTACCAGTTCAAATCCAGTTCAAAACTGAGTCAGCTGCTCAGCAAACTTGACCAGGTGTAGGTTTCACCTTGAGTGTAGCAGACAGCTCCTCCTCAGTCAGCACCTCTTCTCTGCCAATTACAAATGCTCCCTCCTCACCCACCATCTCCAGTTGGCACAAGAAATCCCAGCGCTCACATGTCAGGCATCGCTCAGCCTCAGTTGTGGCCCCTACATAGAAAATAAGAGGAAGTGTTTTCTCAGATCCCTTTTCTTTTGTATTTGGGAAGTGGGTAAAGAAACTGATTAATGGGAATCTCTGTAGCCTCACCCTCTTGTCCCCAGAAGGCGTACGCACCCTGCAGAGCTGCTGCACGCACTGTTGCCATCTGAATGTCAGCCGTGTCGTCTGTGTTCCCAGGATAAGGTTCAGCAAAGCCATACATGTGGACCAGCTGCCAGTTAGACATCTGGCCATAGGTGTTAAAGATCTCTCGGCCTTTAGGGATTGGCTGGGTAGCTACCATTCTTAAACATTCCTGCAGAAGAAGCAGAGGAGCCCCACTCCATCCCTCTTCTGGGAACCAGATCAGATGATAGCTCTGTTCTGTTCCTCTATTAATTCTGTTATTCTAGAAGAAAACATCAATATAACCATTCCCAAGATATGACGACAAGAAGCAATAACAGGGAAGGGTAAAAATTTAGGTTGGAAAGTCTGGGTGCTACTTGCCAGGTAGGGTTTTAGATAAATGACTGCCTCTCTACAAAATGAGAGGAGGTGGATCCTTCCTAGCTAAGCACTTGTTTTGGTTCCTGTTGGCTAATGCTTGAAGAAGTTGCTCAGCCTTTAAAAAAAACGAGCTGCATAAAAGAGGAATGACCCAACAGGAAGACAGCAGTGAGTGACAGCAGGAGACCAAGCAGCCCATTCACACATTTTCTGAGACAGGTGCTACAGAAATGACAGCTCACATTGATATGGTCCCTGGACTGTGCCAGGCATGGGGCTAAGCACTTCACAAAGAGGCACTGGATATTGCTGGCTGCAGGTCCAGTCCAGCTATCTCAAGTGTATAAAATACAGCAAGAAACATCAATGGCACCTAGCCCTAGGAACACAGGTTCTATATCTCACTGTCAACAGCTGCCATTTCAGTTGAATCACAAGTCAACAGGATCCTACACCTAGAGCTGCTGAAGGAAAAGGAGGCCCAAGAAAGCCATGATGTGCCTGAAGTTCTCTCAGACAAGCCAGTGGTTAGGATACTACATTTCGGCATTATTATATTTACCACAGAGGTGGTGATGCCTCCAATAGGACAGGCTGTCCTATTCCCTGGTCTTCTCTACTACAAAGAAGGTCAAATTCAGACTTGGAGCCTAAGAGCTGATTACATACGTTAGTATACAAGTAGAAGAGTTAAATATGCTAATACCAGGTCACTTCTATTCACTCAAGTGTTTGAGAGACAAACTACCAGTGTGCACAAGAATAGTAATTAGGTTGGCCTATCTAGTCTAAAATGTACCCAACTCACTGGAGAGTATTCCAGATTGGCATTATGGTTGGCCACATGGTTCAGTATATCAGCAGCTGGTACCATCATAGGGGGATTGGGCTCCTTTTCATCCTCCTCTTCTTCGAGGGGCTCCTGAAAACTACCACAAAGAAAGAAGAGCTGAGAAAGTTGCCACAAAGGAAGGTAGGCATAGAGACCTAGTCCCAATTTTTGATGAGGACCAGGAGGGTGAGCTCCCATTCCCATCGCCTCCCACTGCATCGACACTTCTAGGGCAGAAGGAACACACGATCTTATCCTTATGAAGAGAGGCTAGCCCTGGTCAATTTCTTGGCTTCAGTTAGCCAATGAGATTGTAACCTTTTTATTATCGACCCCTTGGGCAGTCAGTCTGGTCAAATTTATGGACTCTTTCTCAGAACCATGTCTGTAAATGCATAAGATCACAGAGGAAATTAATATCAAAATAGTTATCAAATCATTAAGCAGGTTTGTTGACCCTTAAGGTAAAAACTCCTAGCTCAGAGACTGAGCCCAAGGTCAGTCAGCAAGCATAGAGTGCTAGACACTGAAGAAAACAGAAACCAAAAATAATCCCTGACTTCGCGAAGTTTACATTCTGCTGTGGGTGGCTATCAAGGATGGATTCTCCCAGCTACTCCTATGGCCCAATCCCGTATCCCCAAAGCATCCCCAGGATGCTGGTCACCTGTAAGCCATGACCATCGCCACAAGTTGGCGGTAAAGCTCCAGAGACCGGGCCTGGAGTGGAAAGATGTCTGGATGGGCCTCCAGGAAGGGCAGGACAATGGTACTATACTCATGGCTGATATTGGCCAGGTCCTTTTCCACAGCTTCAGGCACACCAGTGCCCTGTAGGAGCTGTTTCCGTTCTTCCTCGGGCCTAAGGGGAAGAATGGGTCAAGGTCACAACCTAGGCCCAAGGCTCCCCTACAAGCGGTATAGAATACTGGATCTCCAAGGGCCTTTGGAGTCAAGCCTCATTATTTTACAGACTGGGAAACGGGTCCAGAAAGAGCAAGTGACTTGCCACAGGTCACAAACTAAACTAGCTATAACTTACAGCATGGTGCAGTGGAAAAAGAGTAGATGTAGGGGGTTCAAATTCTGTTTCTGCCACTTAGTAGCACTGGCACTTTCCCAGCTCCAATTTTTACGCTTCCCCATTACTGCTTCTTGCTGTCAAATCTTGGGAATAGTTAAATGGACATCTTCCTCTAGATGAACAGACTAATAGAGGAAAACCTCTAAATCTATGATCCTGTTTCTCAGCTCCCAAGTACCAGAGGATATGGACTGGTCCCTTGACCCCAAATATCAGGGCGACACTGCTTTATGAAGAGTCGGGGCGTGGAAAGTAGTAGGCTCTGGAGTGCTTAAAAGCAGGCTGCTCTCCACAGTAACATAACAAATGCTGATGACTGAATGCCAGCAGAGCACAGGGCAAGCATGACGTTTGGCCAAGGCCAGGCCCCTGACCCTTGTGGAGCTTACAGACTAAGACAAGAATAAGCCACAGACGCTATTATACACTAACTGCAGTTGTGAGGGCCAGTGGGGTTTCCATTAGGGGAGCTCCAAGGTCTTTTCCAATTAATATTCTTCAGTCAGCTCCCACCAAGAATTCCTTTTACCAGAAAGATATAGTTGTGAAAAGAGAAGAGGAGCAGGAAGGGGAGGGGAGAAAGGAGAAAGGAGAGGAGAGGGAAGGGAAAAAGAGAAAGGAAAGAGAAAGGAGGAAGAAGAGAGAGAGAAATGGAGAGAGACAGGAAGGAGGAAGAAGAGAGAAAGAGACAGAAGAAGGGGAAGGGAGAGACAGAAAGGGAGAGACAGAGACAGACATTGAGTGGCAGGCAAGACCAGCTCTTCACACTGGGAGGTCTCAGCACTCTCAGGGGCTCCAGAAAGGTTGAATGAATGAAGCCCTCCCCCACTCCCCATCAGTGCTTCCGGCTTCCATGACCCTTCCACCTCCCCCCGGCACCCAGCTCTCACCAGAACATGGGGTGCTCCAGATTGCCCAAGTCCGGCCAAAGGGAGAAATAGCATCTCCAGGGGGAGTCCTCCGCCAGGTACTCGTAGAGGAGGGCCAAGAGAAGGGGCACCCAACCCGACTGGCTCTGCAGGGCCCCGTGCTCTGCAGGACAACCAGGACCCCGGTCACCCCGGGGCGCTGTGGAAACACACCCCCCCCGCACCCCCCCCCCCCAGCAGGGAGCCTGCTCCCTATCTCTCCCCAGGCTCCCTACCTTTCTCCAAGAGGCCCCGGATAGTGGTGGTTTTCTGGGACAGCAGCACAGCCCGAGGCACCACGAAGAGCAGCTCCCCACGCTGCACGTCCTCCAGGGCCACCATCCCATAGCCTGACACAGTGCCTTCCCGGCTCACCGAAACCTGAAGCCCGGCAGACGCTAGAATCCGAGGAGCAGAGGCCCAGCCCCCCTCGCTCCTCCGCCACCACTTGGGTTCCGCCCCTTCCCACAGCTTCCAATAGTCGGTCGCGTCAGGGGCCCGCCCCCTCCCTCAGCAGCCAATGGCCCGCTCAGATGCCTAAACCTCGTGGGTCTCAGGCCCCGCCCACCTCACTACTCAGACCTCGCCCTCATTAGTAGTTTCCAATGGTCACTGGGGCGCGGGCCCCGCCCCCTCATTAAGCTACCTATGGAGCTTCTCGTCACCGCCCAGAAACCCACGCAGGCTCACCTTGGGACTCAGCTCCAGTCCGACCCTGTGGCACCAGTTTAGGAAGTCCGAGACGAGCTCGTCTCCGCCTCCGGAGGCTCCCTCCACCTAAGGAGAGAGCGCCAGGGCTCGAATTCCCAGGTTCCTCCGCGCACGGATGCCTCGGGCGCGTGCCAGTCCTCGCCGGTGGGGGAAGGGACGCTGCGCGAGCGCAAGAGGAGGCGGGGCCCTTTCCCTCCTTGCCCCTCCCCGCTCCGAGAGCCCCGTTCCTCACCCTGGGCCGCTTCGCCGCCGTCGCCATTGTTTTGGCTGCGCGTGGCCGCCGCGCTTCCTCCCTTTGAGGCCCGTCCCCTTCTTAAGGGGCGCTCTGACTACCCCAGATACGGGAGCCTGAAAGGGCCAAAAAGCGAAGCCCTGGACGCGCTCTTGGTGTCGGGTCTGCCCCTCCCCTTCCCATCCTTGTTCTGCGCTTGCTCCGGGCGGGGCCGCGGAGGTGGAGTGGGAGCCGGGGATCCGGGTCCCCGCAGGAAGGCTCCGGTGGCCGCTAGCTGCATCTTCGGCCCCGTGCTGTGTCTTCTCGCAGTCCCTCCGTTTCTCTCCCCATGCTCCCTGTTTAACTTGGAGGTTAGCAGAGCACTCCCCTATCTCATTTTACTCTTAGTGACCTTGTTGGGGCAACAGTTCCGCAGCGGGGTGCCAAATCAGCTAGGTCTCCTGTCCCCAGGCCCGGAGAGAGACCGGCAAGGGGGCGGGGGCCCTGGTGCCCCTGGAAGGCTTTGCCTCTGCCCGGGAGGGGCGTCGGAAGGCAGGGACTGATGGGAGAGCAGCAGCAGGAAAGGGGTTTTATTTGGTGAAATGTTGAGGTGGACAGCGAGGCGGGCGTGAAAGCATCATCCCACCCCAGTGAAAGGTCACCGAGTAGATAAGGAGGGGAGGCCCATCCTGCATTTGTGCAGCGCCTGCTGTGTGCCGGGGCTATGCTAAAAGCTGTATTAACTGATGCTAATGTCAGTAGGTGCTGCTGTTAGCCCCATTTTACCGATGAAAAAACTGAATTGCCCAGGGTCACATGGCTAGCTGGGGTCCTGACTTCAGGCCCGGTGCACCGGCCGGCCTCTGGGGCAATCAGAACATCGTAGCCTCAGTCTCTTCTGCAGAATGAGAACGATTAGATGAGATCCCTGAGCACCGTATGCACGGCAGCTCTCTGAGACAGTGGAACCGGAGCGTGAGCAGAGCGGGGCGGACCTGGGGGCGGGGGCGGTGGCTTCAGAGGTCACAGGCTTCAGCGGGTGCCGGCAGGATCCCGGATGCAGCCGCCTGTGTATGTGTGTGCGCGCGCGCAGCTGAGGTGGGGTAGAGGAGGTGGGCATGAGAAGTGGGTAAACTGAGCAGTGAGGACGTTAGGGTCTGTCCGTGCAAGCCTCTTTGGGGAGGAGCTGGCGAGACGCCGAGCCAGGCACTGATCTCCCACTGGGGAAAGGAGGAGGTTGTCTTAAGGGTCAGGACTCAAGTGACCACATTCTCCTTGCTGGTGACGGGATCTTAAGTGGTTTCTGGTCTGGGCCTCTCCGGGGGGAGGTGCCTCGGGTTCTGACATCGTATGTCCTGAGCCTTCTCATACCCACCCACACCCAGGAAAGTGGCTTCCCTGCCTGATACGCACCTAAGTGCTGAGCTGCCCTCATTGGTAAGCTCTGAAAGGGGCCACAGCCGTGTCTAATTGAATTAATCAGTTGATAAAATTTATTAAGCACCTGCTGTGTGCTAGGGTCTTTTCTAAGTGCTGGGGATACATGAAGAGGGTTCTCTGCTGCCCGTCACAGCGAATTATGCCTGGGCTATAAGAATGCCTCCAGATGTTTTCCTGATACTTAAAATTGATGGAGTAGGCAGGATCAGAAGCCAGCTCCCGAGTGTGATGGCAGTCTGTTGTGATGTGGGTTAATGAGTGTTAATGCTGTGTGTGTGTGTGTGTGTGACAGAGAGCGCGCGCGAGAGACACACGACACAGAGCTGGGGTTGTGGAATCCTTGGGCATCTTGAAAAAACATTTTGGGCCTTGGGGTGTGGCTACGTGGAGAGGCCAATGTGCTCCGCTGGATCGGCCAGTCCTTGGACTGAACACTCCCCAGATCACGACCCTGAGGCAGCCCAGGTGGATGTGACATCGTGTGCATTGGCACCTTTCGAGTCTCAAGGTGTTTCTGCACAGTGTAGACTGTACCCAGAACAGCACAGGCAGGTCCGGGGCCATACTGGGGACAAACGGTAAATGCTGCTGAGGTGGCCATTCTCCTGGGGACCATCCAGAAGGAACGCAGGGCAGGGGCACGTGGGCACAAGCACACTCACATTCTTCTTAGTTTATTAGTTTTTCAACACAGCTAATTCTTTCTACAAGGGTTTGTGTTCATTTTACATTTGTGGTCATCTCAAGAGTCTCATGGCATCGATGCAGATATTAGCATCAGCCACCATAATGCACAGAAATAGGTTTTTCACCTTGTACAGAGAGAGAGGTAGGAAGTCCATTAAATTCTACCTCAACCAAAAAGGGGAGGGAAGCAAACTAACAGATATAATCAGACCACCTCCAACAGAAAACCACATAGAGACCCAATATATATATATATATGTATATATAATATGTATAGATATTTATAGATATCTCATCTTAAAGAACACACCAAAAAAACCCAAGAAAAATTGCAGCACTATCTACAGTAAAAAGGATTATTTCTATCAGCTTTTCAAACATTCACATTTAATGTTCAAAGGAAGCACATGGGAGAAGAGGGCGGGGAACAGAGTAGCAGACTTGCAATTTCTAGGATGGTTATGAAGATGGCTTAACGTTATTTAAACCAGATTGTGTGTAAAGTGAAACTGGGTGTGTGCTTTCTACTGCACACACACACACACACACACACACATATACACACATGCACACGAACCTTGGCTCTCCTAAAATGATGGGAGAGACCAGGGATCCGAGGCCCTTTCATGTTTACTACCATCTCCTGTCTCCCGTCTCCTGTCTCCTGTCTCCTCTCACTCTTAATGGCTTGTGGGATCTTCAGTGTAATTCCCTTAGGCTTCCAGTAAAATGAGCTCAAGTTTTTAGCTCCTGTTTCTGCTTCCCTCCTGCTAAGGGAGGCCCCAGGCCACCATATTCAGGAGCTGGAAAAGCATCTGCTCATGACCATGCCCAAGGGTAGCAGCACCATCTCTCCCCTTATTCGGTTCAGAAACCATTCCTTTGCCATTCCTGTTTCCTTGACAAGCCATCCACCTGGACCAATTCTAGGAGTTTGGGATAAGATGTGGGGTCATGACCTCAGGAGCTTGGGCCAGCTGTGGACAGATGTCATAATTCTCCCAGACATAGGATAAAGGGTTATTGAGAAAAATACAAAGCACTTCTGGTCAGCATTTCCTTCCTGATGCCTTTCTACAAGAGGACAAATTTTAGGATGATCCACTTGGTTTAAGACAAGAAGGGGTCTCTTTACCATATACTGATCCTGGCCTCCTTGCTTCCTGGACCCCATCTTCCACCCCCATGGAATCCTGGTCAGTGCCTTCTGAACCTCTGGATAAGATAGAGAAGATCATGAAGAGTTTGGTACACTACTCAGCCAAGACTGCATGGCATGTCCCTTAGGGGACACCTAGCCCAAAGCTGACCATTAGGCAGGTGATGGAAGACTGTTCATGGGGAATCCTTCCCTCAAGACTCTCTCTCCCTAATCACGGTATGTCCTAGGCAAAAGAATAATCTTTTCAGAGTTTGATGTTCTCAGACATTACAACCCTTCTACATAAGACCTTACACCCATTTCAACAAAGGGGCTCACATGGGAGTGAGCTGCATCCTCCTACAAGAACTGAGGGGAATCAGGCATGATGACTGACTAATGCAGCAGCACCAACCTACCCCAAAAGAAAACTAGGGGAAAGGGAAATCAAGAGACAGAGAAGACTCAAGTGGGAGAGACTCCCCTCAGCGAGAGGGTCCATCTTGTTTCTGCAGGTAGGGCTGCCTCCAGCCCACTTTCTCCTCCAAGAATTGGAAGTACTCCCACCAGACCTGAAGTTCTTGGCACCCTTCCCACAGACGAGCTAGGCCTCTGAAGACTGTTTCTTATCTGATTAGGTCTACTAATCCCAATCCCCATTTGGGGCAGAAAGAAACTTCCATGTCCTATCCTGGGACACATGTGTCCAAGTCAAAAATCCAAGTCAAAAACTACTGCCATGTTAGCAAAGCGCCAAGTCCACAGTAGAGTCCCCCGACAGAGCCCAGCAACCTCTAGGGATGGGGTCCTGGGGCCATCCTTCCCATGGTGCCCTTAGGTGGAAAGAGGGTGGTGTGGTGCAATTCAAACTTTGGGTTGTTATTGTTGATTGTCATATATGCAACAAGACTTAAAAATCTATCTATATATCTAGAAGTGTATAGCAGGGATGTAAATGCTCCTGGGCTCTTTGCTGATGACTTTGGGCGATGGATCAACTGTCTCCTCCCAGAACACCTCTCTGCTGCTGATTCATTGCAGGCTCTTTGGGCCAGTGCCTTTCTCAACTAGGGTGAGATTTCCTCTTTTCTGCTCAGCACCTTGGAAACCCCTAACACTGCCCTGGGGTGGGCTAAAAGTTCCACAATCTCACTTCCAATTTGAGAAAAGGTCCAGGATTGGGGGCTAGAGGGAGAGGGAACAAAGGGGCAAAATGAAGTGACTTTGCTAAGCTTTCTCCCACATCTACAGACCCTTTGTGAAAAGTTTTACTGATGTGTGACCAGAACCAGGCCAGTGAAATGGATTTTAACATAGCTCAGCAAACCTGTGCCATGGGGTTTCCCCAGGTTCCTGGATCCAATGGCCCAAGCACATATGGGAAGGAATCATTAGGTAGGAACCTGAGGATATGAAACGTCCCCAATCTTGTGCATTTCTTCCTCAGACCATTTGTGGGCTGGGTGAAGGGGCAAAGTCCTAAGGTCAGACTGCTCTCTACCCTAAGAATGGGCCTGGCTTCCCACAGTGGGAAGGAAGGAAAGGTTTCCTACCTGGGAAGTGATGACAAATAGGGTCACTAAACTCCCCAAACACTTTGGAGACTGTTGGGCTGTGGTTTTTTGAGGTGGTTCTCCTCCTTCTTGGAATATTTATCTTTTCTCTTTTTACCTTTTTTTTAAAAAAAAACAAAACAAAACAAAAGAAGTAAACCCCTTTTCCCTCCCCCCCAAATAAAATCAAGGAAGTGTGGGCAGGCGCATGGGACGGCAGTTGGATGGTGATCGATGAAGATGGGGGAAGTGTGAGGCATCTCCAGCGTGGTAGCAGGGGCCTCAGCAGGACACCTCCATGGTAGGGTTGATCTGCCCCAGGGCCTCGCTGCTCTCCGAGTGGGTGCAGGCCCTGGGGCGAGAGCCATCTACAGAGCTGGCGCTGGTGAGAGAGGCAGTACGGGACCGGGCCAGACGGGTCATGCTGGCTGATGGCACTGTGGGAAATGGGCAAACAGAGGCAGAAGAGAGAGAGATGGGGGGAGGTGAGAGAAAAGAGGGAGGAGGAGAGAATGAGGGAAGGGGGATAAAGAGAAGAGGGTAGGGAGAGAGAAAGAGGGGGGCAATGGTGAGAGGAAAAGGGAGGGAGAGAGAAATGGAGAGAGAGAAAGAAGGGAGGGGGCAATGGAGAGAAGAAAAGAGGGAGAAAGAAATGGATAGAGAAGGGAGAGGCGAGGGTAGGGGAGAGAAAAAGGGACAAGAGAAAGGGAGGGAGAGAGAAAGAGGGAGAGAAACAGAGACAAAGAAGTGAGAAGGAGGGAGAAAGAGAAACATGGCAGCATTAGGCCTGGTAGGTAAGGGCCAGGAGACCAGTGAGTGAGAGGACACAGCACACAAGCAAAGCAGCCAGCAGCGAGTTCCTGCTTCATCCAGCTGTCTGAGGAGCCAGTACTTCTGGCCACTGGGCCCCACTGTAGGACAGTGTTCTCAGCTTACAAACTCTAGGCTGGGAGCATGCGGTAAGGGGAAGGGGGACTGCCAAGCTAACAGTAGTTGAGAGGGGCAGAGTGCTCAGGCACAGCGTGGCCAGCTCACACAAGGGCTCACCTTGGCATTGATGTCAATGCCCTTCAAGGGTGACTTCTGGGGTAGAGAAGGGTCTGGGGGCAAACTGGGGGAGGAAGTCCAGTGTAGGGGATCAGGGATGGTCTAGCCATGCACTGAGTCCCAGTGTGCCAGATTATCTCAGAATCTCACTAGGACGTGCTGGATTGTCCAAGGAGGGAAGGTGGTGCTTTCTTGGACCCTACCTTTGGAGGAATGCATCAAACATTCCTCAGTTTGTAGACTACAGGAGCAGAGGACTGATGGCTCACAGTGGAGAATGCAGAGCAGGAAGGACCCCACTCTTCAGAAGCCCAAAAGGGAGAACCTGAGGTCTTGAGAGTTCAGACTACCTTGACAGCTAACTGATTCAAAGCTCAGAGGCCTGAGAAGCATGAACAGACTCATGCCATCTTGTACCTCCTCTCTCTGTAGAAAATTTCTGCTCACCATCTTCTGGGTGGGACAGTGCATGTAGAGGTCAAAGACCCTCTGTACCCAACCAGGTGCAGCCCCTGCTGCCTCCACTGACTATGCTCCCTGATTTGGAATTCTCAGAGCTCTAGAAAATTCTTCAGGAAGTAGGAGTTGGGTGACCAAGTACAGGCTTTCCCCTGATCCATGGTGGCACAGGTCACTCCTTGGGGTGGGGTTAGTGGTCACCCCTTGGAGCAGGTGGACAGTGAGCTACAAAGCAGGTAGGGATCCAAACCAGAGCGAATATAACTTTCCTGCAGTGATGCATATAGAAAGGAGGTGGAGGAAAGGGTGGAGGGGGTTGTCCATGCAGCAGCTGGATGGGGGTGAGAACAAGTGACAAACGTGAAGGGGATACCTGCGCCTCCACTCAGCCTTCGGTCCTTCAAGTATGCAACTAAGAGAGAAGATAAGAGAGCAAGAGAAGGGGCGGGGGCAGGGAGGATAGAAAACATGGGTTGAAGAATTTTGTCTCCCCAGGGCAGGGGGAGTCAACATAACAGAAAAGACACAGAGACAGAGAAAGGAAGACAGATGGAGGGCAGGGTGGGACGTGCAGGAGACTGTCGTCCTCCCAAGCCCACGGCAGCCCCTGGCGGCTGGGAAACCATTTAGGCAGGGCCACAACCTGGAAGCGTGAAGTGGCAGGTAGGCGCTGGCCACAGAACCCTGGTGAAAGCCAGTGACTACACACCCTAGACAGAAGATATCATTCAACTTCCATCCAGACTAGGGCAGGGGACATGGCCTATCCACCCTCCCAAACCCTCCTTGCCCAGGTTCAACAGGAGCTCCCTGTTCATCCTCTCCTTCCTTCAGCAGACACCCCATGAGCCCTTGCTGGTGTCTGGCCCATCTGGCAGGCTGCGCTCCTCCTTTCCCTGACCCTGTCTCTGCTTTTTTTGTGACCAGTGCGGTTTATCTCAAACAAAGCAACCTGGTCGAGAGGACAGGAGGGGAACTCAGAGACCTAAGCTCTAGATCCCTGTACTGTGATCTCATTAGTGACTTCCCATCACTCTGAGAATACAGGTGCCAGTCTAGGAAGACAGCTAGCAGATTACTGGGACCTGGCTTGAAGATGGGTGTTCTCCTGAGGGAAAACGTTTGGGCAGATGCCTGGGACGGTGTGGCTAGACTGAGGCGCATAAGCCTCCTGGAGGAGATGGATGTGTAGGTGAATGCAGAGGGGCCTCCGTGTGGGGTACCCCTGGGACAAAGGGGCTGAGGGTGGGGCATAGATTCCATGATGCTGAGTTTCTGTCATAGTAAACTCTAGAGCACACTGGCCATCATGTGTATGTGTGCATGTGTGTGTGCACATGCACAAGGACACATCGGATGTTATATGGTGGTGAGAGAGGTTTGAGAGGAAAGCCTGCTTGTCTCTGTTGATGTGGTGAAAATGACTACCATGCTTCTTTCCTAGTGGGAAAAGGGTGCAGGGAGGCAGGATGAGGACAGCCTGGGACTACTGCCTTCCAATCTGGGCTTCTGGAGAAGTCAGACCATTTGCCATTAGTATTTCTCCGATGGGCACAATACCCAAGCCATTCCACTGCCTTTCCCCTGCCCCCTTGGTACATTTGGTCACAAACAACAAACCAGGACCCTAGGATTCCTCTGTAGCCTATTTCCTGTTTCCTAAACAACATCGACATTCTGGATTTGGGGACCCATAACCCACCTGGGAGCAGGACCTGACTTCAAGAGTTGTTCACCCAGGAAAGGAATCATTTAATGCCATGGGCCCAGACCTAGGGCCTGGATGGCCAAGGCTATTGCATTAGGACCATCTTTATCAAGTCCTGCCCTCTTGTCTGGTTCCTTCCCAGGACAGAAAAGAACAAACCTCAGGACTGTACACCCTGTAGATAATTCCCTGGGCTGCCAAGGTCACCATGTGGTTTCCAAGAACTTGGGAGCCAACCATTCCCAGTTCTTTACCCCACAACTCAGTGTGCCAAAGATAAATGTTCCCCTCTTCTCCCTCCACCCCCAGGCCATGGGATGCACACCTCCCCAGGGGCATTTCACCCTTCAAAGCCTATACACCTTGCTGTGCAATGGAGAGATAGCTGCTGTCTTGTGATGTGCAAGCACATTCTGGGTAATCGTAATGAGTTCTTTTCACCCAGGTTAATGGGAAAGCAAGTGACGTCACCAAAGACTTGCTTCCTTTTTTTTTGGCCATGGGGATGGTCCACCATGCTCACCTACATTTGTCCATGTGTCTCCATATTAAGGGAGACCCGCCTATGGAGAGACCTTAGCTCTCCCACACAGACTCTTCTAACGTGGCACAGATTTGTATGATTCACTATGGCAAAGAGGTATTCCAAAATCAGACACCCTGCATGGACCCCTGCCTTCTGATCTGTTGCTCCATGGGCCCCTATGCTGCTTCTCCCCCAACTTGGGTCTTGGGGGTCACCATTGCCCACCTCAGCCTTACTGGCTGAGCTGTCTCTATGGGATTGGCACTTACTGTAGCCCATGCCTTGAAGGAAGTACTTAAAGGCTTCCGTCAGTTTCCCAGGCTGTAGGAGAGGAAGACAGAAATGCATCAGTCAGGAGCCAGGACAGGACCCCTTCCACAGGATCCCCGGGGTCCCTGCCCTGACCCTTTCATCAAAAGAGGGGCAGACTGGCCACCTTCGACTGGGCCAGCAGTCATACCTCCGTGCTGACAGATAGCTTAGGGAGGGGAAGGTGCCCCAGGAGAGGACTTGCTATGTGCATCTTCTGAAGAAAGGCACTCACCTGTGTGACCTGGGGAAGTCCACCAGAGTCGGCCATCTGCAGAGGGAAGCAGTGGAACAAGATATGGGTCTCCTGCCCCCCAGAACACCACGGCTTTACCATCCTTGTTTCAATGGCCAACTACCTTCTACCCTTCTGTGACCATAAAAGCTGAGTTTACATAGCATTTTAAAGTTTAAAAAAAAACCTTTATATACCTCATCCCATTTGATCCTAAACCCTTTCTAAGGAGGGTGGTGCAAGTATTATAAATCTCTCTTAATTAGGGGGAAACTGGGATCCAGAGAAGGCTTAAGATCATGGCTTTAGGGTTGGAAGAGGCTCCAAAGGTCAAAGAACCCAATGTCCTCAATTTACAGTTAAGGCTAAGAGAGGTGCGTGGGCTCATAGTGCTAGTAACACCAGAAGCTGGATTCAAACCCAAGCCCAACTTCCTTGTCCCAAGTAATCTGAATGCAAACGTAGCTCTTTCTGCATAATGAGTGTGTATGCATCTATACATGTACACACACATATATATGCAGGGACTCAAGCCTTATGTGTTTTTGAGTTAGCACCAAGACACTGACCAAACCGTTCAGCTGAGACCCCTCTGTATGTAAAGCGGGGGGGGGGGGGGGGAGCAGGTGTCCCTGAGACCTGAAAAGAGGAGCCACTGGGGAAGCATTACCTTCAGGAAGGTGGTGTTGGTTGGGTCCAGCTTGGAGTTACATTCGACCTGGGGAGAGGAGAAACAGCTTCAGGCTGTTAGAAAGTCCAGTGGCCCCCACCTGGGTGCCAGCCCCAAGCAGCTTCCTCCTATTCTGCAGGAGCGATAATAATGATAATCGCCAGCACTTATGCAAGGTTTGCAGCAGACTTCCTTTACATACGTTATTGCAGTTGATTCTCCTCTATTTTTGTGAGGCAGGTGCTATGATTATCCCCACTTTGTGGATGGGAAAACTGAAGTAAAGAGGTTAACTGACTTGCCAGGGCCGGGCTTGGGTTAAGTTTCTGAGGCAGGATTTGAACTTGGGTGTTTCGGTCTCCACTGTGTCACTTCGCTGCCTGGCCATCCCCAGGTAAGTTAACCCCTGAGGCTGGCTAAGGTGAATTCCTCCTGGGGAGGAGGGGAGAAGAGGGCCAGCCCTGGTTTTGCCTAGAGCTGGAAAGTTCCCAGGGCCCTTTTCCTTTCCACGTGCCTCTGAAGGAGGCTGAGAAAGGCTCACCAAGCTTTGTTTTTCAGAAGAGTCAGCAGCTGTCTCTCTGTCTTCCATGTACTGCATTCTACCCACTGTAACACACTGCTGTTCTGGGGGTGGGGGGGGCCTCCTTCCTTTAAGATGGGGGCAGGGTCACTCTCCCAACATGCCCCACCAAGAAGCAGATGGAAAGGTGCTTTGAGAGGACCTCTGGACAAATTCTAGTATCTATCCCTGAACCAGCCTCAGCAAACACATCTTCATTTCCTGTTAACATATTACCAGGATGAGTTAGCAGCCAGCTAGGAGCGAAACTGAGAACTCAGGGCTGAGGAAAGCAAAGAAGAAAGGAGGTGGAAGAGCAGCAGAGACAAATAGCGGTGACTTCACACAGGGGCCACGGTCTGGCTTTTTGCCTGGCCTAGAGATACCTGGGCACACCTGAGGCTGGGACCGGGGGAAGGGCAGAAGCTCTACACCAGGTTGCCACACTGGGTGACAAAGGTGTTACTGGCTGGGCCAGGGGGAGATGCAGGGTGGGGAACAATGACCCAAGAAGAGGAGGGTGGGGACAGGCTCTCAGGGCTTGGTTCTCAAAGCGGAATAGGCAGAAAGAAGGGCCAGGGGTGGCAGGGGTGCACAGTACTCGGGATGATGAGACAGGAAGCCTCTGAAAATGTCTGAACATGAGATGGGCCAGACAGTGCCTCCTATCCCAGCCTCTCCCAAATGGATCCAGGCCTCGATGTGCCCCAGAGAAGTGAGCTGCAGGCCACGCCTGCACTACCTGTGTTCTGAGGCAGGTGGTGTGTTTCCTCAGGACACCTCAGCCTGAAAAGCCCACAGCTGAACACAGGTTCGAGCCCTGGGATGCAGGCTGTATACTCCTTGCTGGCCTCATGCCAGGGCCCGATCTGATTTCTCTGATCCCTCCCTCTAGGTGCACTTGACGTTGGCGCTGTACTCACCACCCCATCCTCTGCAGGTGCATTGTCCCCAACCACGAGCATCACTGGGCAGCTGAAACACAAAAGGGGGGAAAAAGAGTATTAGGAGGCCTTTGAGGACTGGGTTGGGGCTGGAACTGGGCACAAAGAGCAGATGCAGGGCCACTCACCGAAGGGTCTTGGCGTTGGGGACTGTCCCAGGCCGGTTTATGTCCAGATCTCTGCGGCTAGGCAAGGGGAGAATGAGTGGAAGAAAAGAGTGAAAGAGATGCCCCTAAGGCCATATTCAGACCATTGCTGAGGCTGCCCCAGGACTACATTTCTGAATGTGGCACACTGCCATCCCCATGGCTTTGGTTTGGGGAAAGATCAGAGCCCTATAGTTTAGAGCTAGAAGAGTTCAAAGGGACCTGAAGGACTATACCTGGTGCCCTCTGAACAAGTGTCCACTCCCTAAGAACACACCCAACAAGTAGGTTCTTCTGAGTAAAGACCACCAGGCACAACCAATTAACCAATTCCCAGGGTCATTCATTCTGCTTTTAGATAACTCCAGTCTTTAGCAAATTTTGTCCTAAGCTTAAATTCACTCCTTTTCCATTTCTACCCATTGCTCCTGCTTCTACACTCTGGGCAGTTAACAAGTCCAGTCCCTTCCCCCAAATCAGCGCTTTAAATCCTTGACAATGGGCTCAAGTCCTCCCCAAAGCCTCTTCTCCAGGCTTCTAGCCATTAGCCAATCCCTTCAATCAAAGCTCACAGAACAGTCTTAAGACCCTTGACCATCCTGCTTGAACCATTCCAGACAACAACCCCTGCTTTTATCAACATCCATCCTAAAATGTGGTGGCCAGAATAGGACACAACATTCCATCTGTGGTCAATGAGGGCAGAATACTGTGGGTCCATCACTGCCCTAGACCTGAACATCACACTTCTCTTGACATGGCTTTTGGGGTTTGCTACATCACACTGTTGAGTTGTGTTGAGCTTTACAGGCCACTAACACCCCCATGTCTTTTCCCATACTTGTGAAGTTGATTTCTTGAACCAAAGTGTAAGACTTTGTATTTGATCCTATTAAATTTCATCATATTAGACTCAGCCTGCCATTCTCACTTTTCTAGCTCTTTTTTGGACCCAGACTGCTATCAACATGTTCACTCTCTCCACTAGCATTTTGCCTATAATCTGCAAATTTGATAAGCACATTGTCTCTACCTGAGTCGCTGATAGAAAATGTCAATAAATGAAGAGCCAGCAAAAGATTTCTAGGGTATGCCCCCGGGGATCCCTCTTCTTAAGCTGATGTTGAGCCATTAAATTGTGGCAGCTCCTTGGGTGCTGACATTCAGCCAGTTCCAAATGCACCAAGCTGTGATGCTGAGCAGTCTCCATATCGCCCGCCATCTTGCCTCCAAGTTCATCTAGTCCACCACCACCATTTCATAGAGAAGGAAAGCGACTTATCCTATAAATCGGCCCCAGAACTCTTTCCATTAAATTTCACTGCTTCTTATGGGGGTGAGACAGAAGCAGATGATTGGAGATAGCCACATTTTAGACAGCTTTCAACCAAGCCATGGAAATCTCAGAAGAAACCCGTCAGTGAACCGCAAAACTTCCAGCCTTTGGGCCAACATTCCTGCACCCAGACAGGTGACACAGTCAAGCTGATATTTGCCCCTTAGTATAGTGTGTCTAAGTAGGTCAAGGCAGAGCAGGGGAAGCCAAATTCCACTCTAAGAAGCAGGGCTAGCCCATGGCATGGGCAAGGTAAGTACTCCACCCCTCTACCCCAGCAGGGGCAGCTGTTCTGTCCTTAGATGGGACCTGACTGCAGGGAGGCCCCTGCCCTGACTCCAAAGTTGTCTAGGAGTAGAATGGCCTGGGAGCCCAGCAGCAGCCCTGGTAGGGTAAGATCTGCCACATGGCCAAGCTGTATCAACTCCAGCTCCTTCTGAGGCTGAAGAGTCAGAAACAGAGCTCAGTAGGGGATGGGGGTAGAGATGGATGGAGATGAGCACAGGGGTAGGGTTGTGGATGGGAGCAGCGGATGAGCATGGGAATAAGGGTAGGGAAGGATGGATGGGGAAGAATAGGGATGGGGTAGGAGGTGAGGAAAGGGCTGGGGTGAGGAAGGGTGATGGGTAGAAGAATCCCCACATGCAGCCTCAGTCCCAGTCCAATCAAACCTGTTGTACATGTTCCAGAAGAGCTGAAGGTTGAACTGATTCACGGTGCTACTGATCTGCTGCCGGTAGCTTTGTACCAATTCTGTGTTGTTCACCAGCTCCTCCTGGGCCCCCCAAGAAATGGACAAGAGTGACTTGGGGGAGACTAGAGAGGCATGAAACTAAGCCTTTGGCTCTGGCCTCAAGGTCCCCAGATGGAGAGTTCTAGACCTGGCTTTCAGAGCTGTTTGTATGTGTGTGTGTGTATTATTGGTGTTTAGAAAATACTAGCCCATAGAAATTTTCTTTTTTATAAAAAAGGAAAGCTCTGGCCCTCTGCTGATTGTCTCCTGGATGTTTCTGGGTTCCAAGAAAGCTGGCTTACTTAGTTCAGGGATGAAGGGAGGAGCACAAAAGAGATCTCAGAGCAGTAAGGAGCCTTGACAACTCTTCGCACGCTCTGAGATCTGTCCATCCTTCACCATGCCCCCTCCCTGCCCCATCCAAGCAGCACAGCCAAGCAAAGGCTGCCAAGTGCCCAGAGCAGAAGTTGGGCAAAGGGCTTGGCACCATTCAGTACTTAATGGGTGCCTGCTAAATTGGATCTAGTGCTTTAAGGCTCATTCCTCCTACATTCCCACTTGTAGGTGCTTTTGAGACTTCTCCAAGGCTCACTCCTTCCCTCAGAGACTGTCTCCAATTCAGCCTGTATTTATCTTCTTTGTACAGGAGTGTCTGTGGCTGTCTTCCCTCTCAGGCTATGAGCTCCTCAAATTAGATGGTTGGTTTTTTGTCGTTTTTATTTGGGTATCCCCAGCCCTTAGCAAGTGTCTGGTATATAGTTGGTGCTTAATAAATGCTCGCTTTCATGATGACTCAGAGTTCTCTTTATAGCCCGTCAGAGCAGAATGTGCCATAACCTTCTCTTGGGTGACATGGAAATTTCAGGTAGGTCTTAGTGAGGTTGGCAGCGCTGTGGCGGGTGAGAAGAGGTGGGCTTTGGCCTCAGAAAGATCTGAGGGTTAAGACTTGAGGGTCCTGGCTCACACCTAGCAACACACCTATCAGTCAACGGGGGGCTGGAGGCAGGAAGCCTGAGTTTAAATCCACCATCAGACACTAGCTGTGAGACTCTGGGTAAGTCACTTAACCTCTGCCTGCCTCCGTTTCTTCATCTGTAAAATGGGGTTAGTAAGAGGACCTACCTCCTAGGGTTGTTGTGAGGATCAAGCCAGATCCTAATTTGTAAAGTTCCTGGCACACAGTAGGCGTTTAGTAAATGCTTGCTTCTTTTCTTTCCTTCCTTCCTCCTTCCCCTCCCTTTGAGGGTGGTGGGGCACCAGAGCAGGCCCTGTTTCCAGATCCCCAGAGGCCCTGGAGTTCCCACAAATCCCTACAAATCCCTGCTTCCAGGCCCAAGGACAGCAAGTGAATGTTAGAGCTTCCCTTACCTGGCTGAACAGATGAGAAAGAACCGTGTCTGGTAAAGTGCTCGTCAAGCCTGAGAGCTGAAAGCAGAGAGGTTGCTGGGAGTGAGTAGCCAAGGACGATGCCTGCCTTGCCCTTTGCCCTCCTCCGCCTCCATCACCCCAACTCCACTTCTCACCTTGGTGGCTGCCCAGTCAATCCATCCTTTGCCATTGGGGTCGATATTCATGAGCACCAGACCCTCTACAAGGTCAGGGAAGATGAGCTGTAGACAAGAAAGGGAGGGACGGGGGTGGTGGTGGTTAGGGGGCCCCTCCAGGAAGGGGCAGCCTGGGGGTTGAGGTCTCTCATGGATACAGGGTGGTGAATGCCAAGGTATGCCCAGTTCCTGTCTGTTCCCACTCAATATTTACTGTGGAGGGACCACAGTCAGGAGGTCCAAGTTCCCTCTTGGATCTTGCCACTGCAGGGCTGTGACTGACCTCTCTAGACCTCAGTTTCCCCATTCGCAAAATGGGGTAAAAATCTCTCTCTCTCTCCCACTGCACTAGGTTGTTGTGAAGCTGAGGTGAAATGACAGACGAGAAAATGGCAGTGTAAACAGGAGGCGTGATGAGTGTGAAGAGGAAGGTGGCGGGAGGAGGTGGGGGTGCCAGAAGCAAAGGGAGGGCGAAGCACTGCATCACTCTGGGAGGGGAGGACATCCAGGAGGTTCTGCTCCCACCTGCTCCTTCCCAAGGGCTACAGGTACTCACAGCAAACTTGGCCAGGACATAGGCTCCAGCTCCAACTCCAATGCCAATCACGTACTTGAACCTGAAGGAGACCATGGTGGTAAATGCCCAGAAGAGACTGGTACCTGTGGGACTCGGGGGCCCTGGGGATAGAGCCCCATCCATCAGGTCACAGTCTTCCCTGTACAGCTCAAGAGAAAGGCAGGTCCACCTGAAGCTGACACCCCCCCTTCCCCTGTGCCAGCCACCCCTGCACCCCCCAGGGTATGAGGCAGCAATAGCTTCCTGGGACTAAGGACCTCACCCAAAGTGTTGGATCACGCTGGGGACCATAGCAGCGAGCTGTTCCATCGAGGGAAACTGATACCTGGGGACCACACAGCAAGGAGCAGGCATCAGTGGAGGAGTGTGAAGGGAGCCTGGGACAGAGGGTGGGACCTGGCTAGGCAGGGTGGACTTCCCCACCCCCCAGATTGGTGGTGGGGGTCATACATTTTATACCCATTGGGAGGAAGGGAAGGGGGAAGAGGGAGGATGGGGAGCAGGAAAGGGAGGAAGAAGAGGGGGAAGAGGAGGGGAAGAAGGAGGAAGAGGAGGGGAAGGAGGAGGAAGAGGAGGAGGAGGAGGGGGAAGACAAGGAAGATAGTGCTCCTGGAGTCTGGCCCACTGGGAACCTGGCCTTGAGGGATTTGGAGGGGTAGGGCATCTCTTTACACTGATTTGTGATTTCTAAGCAACCCCTTCCAGGTGTCTGTCTAGGCAGCATATGGCAGGGAGGCCCAAGGGTGATGGCCCTGCTGCAGCCCCCATCCCACTACTTGGAGCCAGCAGATGGGGAGGTGGGTGGGGTGGACAGGAGCATTACGTACCCCTGAGGGAATTGTGAGGCTCCTGCCTGCTGCCCAGGGGCATCCACATGGCACACCACAAAGTGCTTGGTAATCTCCTGCATGTCTTCAAAGTTGAAGAAAGCATTGAAGCAGAGCTTGTCTGGAATGAAGCAGGTGAGCTCTTGGTGGGATGAAGGGGGGGGGGGGTCCTAGGAGGCTACTAAGGCCCCCTCCCTGCCCCTTAAATTCAATAAACATTTATCATGTGCCAGGCGCTGTGCTAAGTGCCATGGCTGGAGCTGTCCTAGCCCAGCAAGCCCTGGCACCAGAGTCCTGTTCTCACCTTTCCCTTCCTCCTTCATCCTCTCTGACTCTACCTGCCAAATCCACCAGGACATCCTGAAATGGACATCAGGGGTCTGAGGCTAACCTCATTTTTTTTTTTCCGATGAAGAAACAGAGGTCCAAGGCCCCAACGGTAGTGAATGTCAGAGCGGGGATTTGAACCCAGGGTCTCTGACTCTAAGAGTTGGAAGTGACCTCAGGGGGTCAGTTAGTCCAACCAACTCACACCTGAATAACAGCCCAGTTCAACAAGTGGTCCCCAGCTTTCCCCTGAAGACCTCAAGCGGAGAGGAGCAAACTCCTTCCCAAGGCAGCTGGTGCCACTCTTGGACGGGGCAGACTGTGGCTCCATGATGGGGGCAGAGGCATCCTGCCCCATCTCCTCCTCACTCCCGCTCCCTCTCCACCTTCTCTTGTCTCCTCTGACTGTTCCCTGTACTCCCTTACTGCCTCTCAATACTTCCCCCTCCTCAGGCTTTAGCCCCAGTAACTCTATGCTGGTCTACATTTTGAATGCAAGGAAATGAGTAATAAAAATCACAACAACTACTAGATTTTATGTTGTCATTCACTTATTTCAGTCCGACTCTCCATGACCCCATTTGGGATTTTCTTTTGGCAGAGATGCTGGAGTGGTTTGGCATTTCCTTCTCCAGCTCATGTTGTAGAGGAGGAAACTGGGGCAGACAGGGTGAAGTGACTTGCTCAGGGTCACACAGCTAGGAAGTGTTGGAGGCCAGATTTGAACTCAGATCTTTCTAAAGTCCCGCACTATCCACTGAACCACCTAGCTGCCTCAGTGAGAAGGCAGACTCCTTTGCCAAGGCTTCCAGAGGCAAGGAATAGGACCCAGAAAGGTCCAAAGCTTGGGAAGAGCACTCAGCATGAGTTGGGGGATGGGGTGAGGAAGGAGAGGATGGTCTATTGAAGGGTCTTAGAAGATGATGAAGAAAGGACATTGGTGAATAGAGAAGGAAAAACTGGGGTGGCTAGCAGGGAAAACTCAGAGAAGAATGAGGAGATGGCTCAGGAATTGTGAGCTGATCTTCAGTAACGATGCCTTATTAAGAAAGAACCCAGTTAGAAGATTTGTATTAGCAGAATCAAGAGATAGGAGGTCCTCTCCACGCCTCTGCCATGTCCTGCCATGCTGATTGTCTTGAAACTTCAAAAGGGCACTTTTTATAGGTGTGGGGGTGGGGGTGGGGGAAGTCCTGATCAGGTCCAAGTCAGCCCAGGGAAGGCGGGAAGTGGGAGGTCCCTCCAGCTCTGAGATTCCAGCAACATTTTGGTGAAAAGGTAGCATTGTGGCGAGAGCGCTGTGGAGCTGGAGCCACTGAGACACCTGCTACTTTTAGCACTAGCTATGAGACTCTGGACAAGTCACTTACCTCTTACCTCAGTTTCTTCTTCTGTTCAAATGGGGATAAGAATCCCTGTAGTACCCTGCCTCATAGGGTTGATGTGAGGCTTAAATGGGGTCATGGGTGAAAAGTGCTTTGAAACCTGAAAGCACTAGATAAATGTCAGGGATTATAATAAGTTTTAATTAATTTCTGAGAAATAAAAGGAGCTCAGTGTCCTTCAGAATATGATATATTCAAGCTCAATCACCAACTTCCAGAGTTCTTATGAAGATGAAAGAGAACACTGTAGATGTCCCTTCCTGGTTTTATTTCCCTCTTATGCTTCCCTGATCTGGCATTGAACTGAACTCCAACCGACTGTAAAGCTGGGAAAGAACTCTGAGATCATCTGGCCCAACCTTCTCATTTTCAGGTAAGGAAACTGAGGCACAGGAGAGAGATGAAGGTGAATCCAAGTCAGAGCCTTTTCCCATAAGGGCAGAAGACAGGTTCTACTTACGGTTGAGCCCCACATCATGGTAGGTGAGGATGGCAGGGCGGTTTCCCTTTGGAGAGCCCCGAATCACCACATGGAGAAGGCCATAGGGGGTCTCTATGTCATGTTCCTAGAAAATAAAGAAACAGTTACAATTCATCCAAGCATCATCCTATTCCCAACGACTAACCCTGTTCCTCAAGTGTTTATAATTTTTTCTAAACTTAACTTCTTAAAATTAGGTGAATAAGAAACTATTTATTAACCCAAACCAACTTCCTTACAAATTTTAAACCATTATTTATTTATTCATATTTATATCTATACATATATTTATATATTTTAATATATATTTATTATATATTAATATATAATATACACATATGTATATATGTATATAAAATATACATATATACACACATAATATACACATATAATACACACATATATCTATATACACATACATGTGTATGTGCACCATTCTTTATAATCATACACAGACACAGATCTTTGCTGTTGTTATTGTTACTTTCAATGTCATCCTCGGGGAACCATCTTAGCAATGGGATCACTGAGTCAAAGGGCACCAGCAGCTCCCTCGCTCTCCCTGCTCAATGCTAGATCACTTTCAGATTTGCACCAATCTGCAGCCTGTGGGCAATGCTTGTGTCATCATAGCTAGCACAGAATCTTAGAATTTTTAACTGAATTCAGCAGTTCGGTGGGCAGAAGGTGGCATCTAAGAGTTTTTATTTTCTATTTCTCTGATTTTTTTAAGAGTAGTTACTGATGATCTGTGCTTCTTTTTCTCAAGAACTGCCTGCTCATGACTTTTGACCACTCATCTGCTAGGGAACAGATCTGACTCTTATAAATCTGCCCCAGTTCTTTATAGCCACAGATTTTAGAATTTCATTAGAAGTAGTTATGGAAAACCTCTCCACCCCCAATCTGTTGGGGTTTTTTTTGCTTTTTTTTTTTTTTGGAGGGGAGGGAAGGCAGGGCAATTGGGGTTAAGTGACTTCCCCAAGGTCACACAGCTAGTTTTTGCGTTAAGCGTCTGCAGCTGGATTTGAACTCGGGTCCTCTGACTCCAGGGCCGATGCTCTATTCACTGTACCACCTAGCCGCCCCTACCCCCAATCTTTTTCTCTCCTTTTTATGCCAGATGCATTGTTCTTTGTTGTACAAAAACTTTGAGGCAGTTAGGTGGTCCAGCCTGGCCTGAAATCAAGACCAGAGTTCAAATCCAGACTCAGACACTCACTAACTGTGTGCTCCTGGGTAAGGCACTTAACCTCTGTTTGCCTCAGTTTCCCAGTTGTAAAACGGGGGTAATAATAGCACCTAATTCTGTTATGAGGATCACATGAGACACTATTTGTACAAGTGGTCAGCACCGTGCCTGGAACAGTCACAACAGGTGCCATATAAATACTTATTCCCTTCCCGATGAAAAAAATTAACCAAATTCATCTATATTTTACTTATGTATAATTCTTTGCCCCAACTAGAGGTGTAAGCATGGCCCTAAGCAGACCAGACCATTCCAGACCACGGCTTGCAGTCATGGAAGAAAACACTGTGTCTCTGGCCATTCATCAGAACGCCCGGCGAGATTTTCCATTCCTTATCCAAATCGTGTCAAACCCTGCTGGAGCAGCAGCCTTTGGGCACCCAGAAGGCAAATGTGCCATAAACTCAGGGAAGCCGGCCCGACCAGGGCCGTTCCAGGAGTAGCAAAGTGTAAGGAGAACAGAGATCGCATCTGGAAGGAAGAGACCCTTTTGCCTCGGCTGTGATCATGCTCATGGCTGGGCAATTTCCTCCTTTCCTGTTCCCTTGCCCATCCTGGGGAGTCTCTTCATGTTTCATTTCCTCTCCACTCCTTTCTTTCCATTCTCATTGCCATCAATATAAGCCAAGGCCTCATCACCCATCCCAGGGACTACCAGACCAGCTTCCAAACTGGCTTCCCCAATTTTTGTCTCTTGCCCCCTACTCTGTCTCCCAGTAGGCACTGGGCTGGTCTTCCTGAAGTTTTACTCACATCAAACTACTTCTCTGCTCAAAAATCTTCAACCATCTCTTAATCACCTACCAAATAAAGCCCAGACTTCTTAGCCCAAGAGCTTGAACCTGGGGGCTGTGAAATGAAATGTTTTGATAACTGTCTCTCAATATAATTGGTCTTCTTTGTAATCCCAAGTATTTGATTTTGTGCATTTAAGTACACGATTCTGAGAAAGGGGTCCCTGGGCTTGGCCAGACTGACTACCCAAGGGAGTCCATGGCACAAACAATTTATTTATACTGATACTCAACACTGTCCACAATGATCCCACCTGACTCTCTCATTATCCCCTCACTATCTCCTTTCACATATCTACACTCCAGCCAAATGGGACTACTCATAATTTCCCCCAACTTGTACTTGCTATACAGATCCCTATATGCCCCCTCCCCTATATCTGACTGTAAATGTATTCCTCAAGGCTCAATTCCAAAAGCCACCTCCCTCCTCCAGGAAGGTTCCTCCCCCTCACTGCCATTTAGAAACAGTTATTAAGCTCCTTTCATGGTCCCTCCTTCCAGGTGTGGAAGGTGTCAATGTTCCAGGCCCAGATTCCGGACTGATCCATGTGAACAATGGCCACAGCAGAGATGGTGGCCACGGCTCCAGTTCGGGCAGTGACGTCAATCAGAGCACGTCAGGCTGCAGCTGCTGCACCAGGGCACCTGGGCAGAAAACAGGCCAGAGCAGCCACCCCAGGGAGCCTTCCCCTGGGGCCAATACAAGGTTTGCCGGCAAACACACAGGACCTGAGGGCTCAGCCCCGTCCTGGCACCGCAGGGAAGCGTCAATGAGGCCACCTGCCTGAGTCACTGCATCTCCCATCCTTCTCCTCCTCCCTCCTGCTTGCTCTCTGGCCTGCAGGGTCTGGGGGGCTCAGGCTTAGAACCATCCAGCCCAGCCCACTTATTTGCAGACAATGGAGCTGTGACCCAGAAAGGGCCAGATCTTGCCCAAGGCCACACAGCCAGGTCCCCTAGCTCCAGTCCAGGCTTCTCTCCACTGTGAAATATTCCCCATTCCATAGAGGAAGAAACAGAGGCTGGAAGCATGCCTGACCCAGGTGTCCAGGTTGCCAGGCTCTGAGCCTAGGGGGAAGAAGAGGCCAAGGTGAGGTGCTCCAGGTCTGGGGCTCAGGCTAGCAGGGCAGGTGCCTGGGGCATGAGGCTGGGCTGGACTAAGTCCCTAAGGCTCTCTGCTCAGGAGGTCTTTCCAACTCACAAACCAAGGCTGTTCTAAGATGCCGTTGGGGGTCCCAGCCTGTGAGAGAACAGAGCTGCTAGGAGCAGGGAAGGACCTGGTGGCACTTACCAAGGAGGAAGTCTCCTATTTCCTTTCCCAACACTGCCCATGGGGCAATGCTAAGAGGGCACATTTCTGTAGGACTCAAAGGTTTCCCAAGTGCTTTCATCCAACCACCCCATCTAAAGGGGGTACAGAGGCCACGTGCCCCAAACTCCTTATCTTAGATGAGGAAGCCCAGGCTCAGAAAGGGCATGCGACTTTTCCAAAGTCACATAGCTCATGTGGGGCAGAATCAGGGCTTAAACCCAGACCCTCTGACTTCAAATCGTGAGCACCAGGCAGTCCCGGGAGGGCAGAGTCAGCGGGAGGACCAGTCAAGGCCTTGTTTGCAAAGGCTTTTGCCAGCTTTCCTCATCACACGGGAGAGGAATCAAGGAGGCTGTAGTCTGCCTAGGATCATCAATCGCTCCCTCCATCCAGTCTAGCCTGACTCCATCCATCTCTTCTCCCTGTTCCTGTCACCTCCACAGCTGCTGCCATCTTCCCCTCCTCCCCAGGCTCTTCCAAAGACCTTACCCCTGCCTCTAGCCTCCAAAAGATATGTTAGCTATCTTTCCACTCTTCCCAGGCATCTCTCTTGATACTGACCAGTTCTTTAGCCCTAACCTTGTCTCCAGGGCATCCTGTCTAGACTGCCTCTAAGGAGTTGCCTGAGGTTGCAACACTATTGTCCCACAAGGGAGCAAGACCTGCATTAGGGCACTGAGGGCTGGGGAGACTTTCCTATGGAGCCCTATGAGAGCCGACCCCATTTAACCAGAACCCATCTCAATGATCTTGGCTGGCTGTGTCATTTTCTCTCTTTGACCCTTGGCTTCTCTGCCACCCCTTTCCTTCCCAAGATGGCGGCACAGGATGGGGTCATGGCCCTCTTCTGACTCAAGAGCAGAAGGACCGAATCTCAGAGGTCATTTTGTTCAATGCAGGCATGTTGTTCCTCAGGTCTCAGAGCATTAAGGCCCTACCATTCTCCTCTCACAGACACTGGGGGTGCCATCCAGGCCACAACCCGGAGGAGAGTAGGGGCAGAAGTCACCATTTTATCCACAGTGACCAGAAGGAGGCCTCTGGGCTACCCCAACATCCCCTCTTTCTTCGGGTCCCTCACTCTCCCTGGTATTTGGCTTAAAGTACACCCTGAGATCGGATGGAGAAAATATTTCTTTATTCCACACAACTGGTCTCCTTTGCAATCCTTTATGCCTTGAAGAACATGGTTCTGAGAAAGGGTCCTTGGGCTTCACCAGAGTGCCATCATGACACAAAATTAAGAGCCCCTGGACCCAGAGGAAGAAGGAGGACAGTAGAGTTGGAACATGGCAACCTGGCCAAGTGGAAAGTCTCAAGTTCAAATCCCACCCTGCTCCTAGGTGTGTGGTCTTAGGTAAATCCCTTCTCATTGGTCAAAGGAAGGGGTTGGGCCTGATGACCTCTGAGGTTTCATCTACCCCCACATCTAGGCTCCTGATGATGACCTAACTGGGCTCACTCATTCTGATGGCAGAATCTCAGAGCTGGAAGGGAGCTGCTGGCCACTTGGTCCAGCCACCTCGTACTTGCCTGGGAGCTCCCTCAGGCTCTCCCTGCTGAGCGATCAGAAGGTCCGCACCCAGGCTCCTTAGCTGCGGCCTGCCCAGGGCCCTGGACACTCAGGGGGCAGAGCACTCTCGCTTTGCTAGGCGTGGGGAGGTTTGGCAGCCACCCGGCAGACAGAAACAATGGCAGCCCTGCCCCAGCAGCTGCCCACACAGGCTCTGGCTGGCTGGGCTCTTCCCATTGGCTCCTGGTGATGTCAGAGCCTTGCCTCGGTCCCTGGTGACTGCCTGTCCTCCTCCTGGCGGGCAAATGATTCTGTTGTGTTCCACCGGCACTGCAGCTAGGGTGGGCGTGACATCTCCCCCAGACTCTTTGACAGCCCCTGCCAGGCTGCAGAATTCTGTCTGGAGTTTGGGGGAAGAGGGAGGATGGGGAAGGTCCCTCCCCTTGCCTTCCTCTCCTCTCCTCTCCTCTCCTCTCCTCTGGCTCTTGACCTTGAGATGTGGCCTAGCCTCCCCAGCCCCGTCAGCGAGTCTACCACTCTCTGAGCCAGTGTCCTGGAGGACAGACACATTGTGTGCTCTTCACATCCCTAAGAAATGAGGCAGAGGTTGGAGAAGGTACATGTGGTTTATCCAGCCAGGCCAACCAGGCCTAAGGGGGCCAGATGGGAGGAGAGGTGAGGTCAGAGCCATCCCCATGAATAATTCAAGCCAACCCCACTCAGCTGCAGACAGGGAGGGAGCATCTCTTTGGCTGGTACAGACACCTGTCCCTTGAAACATCCCAAGTCTCCCCTATAGGCTGCAGAGGACTGATGAGGCCTGGGCAAGGAGTGCTAGAAGCCCTGTACCCAAAGGACAGCCACCGTGGCTGCGGCGGGGAAGGAGCACAAAATTCCCCTCAGTGATGTACCCACAGAATGCAGCCAGGCTTAGTGTATGCCAAAGCAGGAGGCTCCAGCCTTTCCACCCAGGCCTGAAGATGTTCTATGTCCTTCTCTGCCCTTGTCCTCTGGGTGCTTCATGGCAAAAGGAGATGCACCTGTTCCTGCTTTCTACAGTGCCCATTGCACCACCCTCTGCTTCATACATCTACCAACCCCTCAACCTCTCTGCTCCCAAGACCCCAAGTCCTGAAGAGGGGGCAGAGAGCCCTTGCTCCTGGCCAGAGGACAAGGGTGGTGGTAGAGACCTAGCCTGGTGCCCTTCAGAGACACACACGCACACACACACACACACACACACACACACACACACACACACACAGAAAGCTGTTTTCCACATCACCTTACAGGGAAACATCAGTCACAATTTGCCAGTCATCTGCCCTGGGATGTCAGGGGGCCCACTGTCCATGCCTGTGTCCCATGCCCTCTGGTTTCACCTCCAGACAATGCACATGGACGGGTAGATGCACTTCTCCAACCCCCTCCCCACCACAGCAGGAGGAGCAGCTTCTTACAGCAAGAGATGGCTGGGCTTTCCTGCCCACTGCAGTGTCTGCAAGACCCTGCTTGAGGGGCTTGGGGGGGGCACAGACTGAAGGCCAGAGTGACATGCAAAGAGAAGAGAACAGCCCCTGCACCTCCCTCCCAATTCCCCCAACACACACACGTACGCACACACACACACACACACACACACACACACACACACACACACACACACACACACACACACACACACACACCCTCTCTGCACCATCTATTCAGCGCCTTGTGATCTGAGAGACAAATTTCACATAGCAGTGGGACAAACATGGGCAGATTTCTCTGTCTCCCCTCTCTGTCTCATTTGTCTGTCTCACACATACAGAAATTGAGGTTATCTCTGGGGATGCTTCCTCCACCCCCCACCCTCTTCCAACTCTCGTCTCCTGGGGCTCATCGTACCAAGCATCCTGCCTTCCCACCCTACGCCACGGCTGCTTGGCATGTCTCTGACTCAGCCTGCTCTGCTGATTGGTAAAGAATGACCTGTCCATCCCTGATACCCCAACAAACTGCCCCGGGCGATGGGGACACAGCTGGCGTCGGCCGCTGGCTGCATCAGCCCCGCGCTCTCCCAACCTCCGAGGGGCTTGCTCAGCCCTAGGTGGGCGGCCAATGCACCTACCCCGTCCCAACACTCCGGCATCTTGTAGAGTCTATGCTGGGGCCGGTCCCTCGGGAGGACGCTGCGAAGAGGTGATGCTAAAAGCCTTAGTCACCGGCAGCCCCAGCAGGAGTGCCTGGCTCAGACGGAGCAGGATTGGCAGCTCTGCGGTACGGGGCCGTCCTTTCTGCGTGTGATTTATACACCAGCTCCAGCCCCCAACTTAAGCCCTCCCCCTACTCGGCCTGGCAGAGATGGGGGGGACGCAGTCACTTGCAGAAATGGAGGCCCGGAGCTCCCTGATTGGCTGGTGAGGGAATTATTCACACTCCCATTGGCTCAACCCATCCTCTCTTTTCCTGGGTTTTTTTTTTTCCTTTTGGTTAAAAAAAATAAAAAGGCAAAAAAACACCATAATCATTACTGATGTTTTCTTCCTCCTCCATCTTTCTTCCTCCCACAATACATATGAACCAACTCAGCCATCCCCAGAGCATCGATGCAAACAGACATACATGTGCTCACTGATTCTCTTTTCACCAGAACACAGACATGTTGTGCACAGAAAGCAATGCATGCAAGCCAGGGCGCCTAGAGGAGCAGTCCGCAGAGCCAGCCTGGTGCCCACAGGGCAGCAGAGGAGACCCGTTCTGGATCTGGGGCCTTGACATACAAAGTCCATCTGGACCAAGGCTACTTTCTCCTGCTAACTCCCTCCCGTGCCCAAGGCAGCCTCAGAGCTGGCCGACCTCTGCCTCCCCAGAAACTGGAACATCTTGCAGACCCCAAGAAATGGGTGTCCTTGCATCAGAAAGGCCACCCCTAATCACCTCTTACATTCACCAAACATCTAATAAGTGCAGACTACATAGAAAGCCCTCTGCGATAAACTGAGGGAACAAAGGAGGGGAGATGTCTCTCTCATACAGGAGCCCCTGCTCCTGTAAGGAAGCTCCATGGTGGGAGAGAGAGGATCTGTGCCTCAGTGATGATAAGACAGATCATCAGAGACGGTCAAACAGAGAGGGGTGAAGAAAGGCCAGGAAAGCCTGCTGGAAAGAGAGGGAGGATTTTGAAGTCCAGATCTCCAAGTGAGGCAGGGACCACAGAAAGGGCGGCCACACCTGGATCTCAGGCTCCCCCTCGGGAGGGGGCAGGATCAGGAGTCTTCCTAAATTCATCAGAAACTGGAACAGAGATGGGCTGGAGAAGGCTGTGTTACTGGCCACAGGCTGGGCACAGCTGGCATGGCTGCAGCTGGTGCTCTCAGCCCCCAACTCTGGGCCTGGGCATCCTTGCCATTCCAAATGAAAGACAGAAAACTGGTCACCTGGAAAACTCCCTCTGTCCCAATTCTGGCACAAGGTGGGCAGAGGAGGACCAGGCTCAAGAGGGATCTGGCAATTGCAAGAATGGGGCAGGGGAGAAGAAAATAACCCCCCTTTCTCCCTTGGCTTTCTTGAAAGATCTCGGAGAGGAAACCTAGGAACTTTCAGCTAGAACAGTCACTCCTGAGGACTCAAAGGAGGGAAGGGGAGATCAAGGAAGGCTTTCTGGAAAAGGGGGCCCTGAAGGAGAGGACAGAAGGATATGGGGCTCCATCCTCCGTCACCTGTGTGACCTTGGGCCTCAGTTTCCTGATCTATAAAATGGGGGGAGAGGGTTAGATTAGATGGGCTCTGAGAGCCCTTCCAGCTTTTAGCCGCCTGAGCTCATTTTCCAGGGAACCGGCTTTCCTTGGATAGGGAGCCAGTCTGGGAGCCCAGCTCACCAAGGGGCTGTGAAACTCCTGTTTTCTGTGCCTCAATTTCTTTCTTTGTTCCGCTTACGCTGTGTCTCTTGTACATACATGGTGATTCACATGCTGTCTCCCTATTAGAACATGAGGTTGTTAGAGGGTAGGGGTGGTTCTTCTCCCTCTTTCTATCTCTAGCCTTTACAACGATGTCTGGCATGTAGGAGGTACTATTAATAGATGCTTATTGACCTGTGAGATGAGGAGGCTGGACAAGATATGGGGCTCTTTACCTGGAGGCCGTGAACTTCTTTAAAAAACCATTTTGATAATGTAATTCAGTAGAATTCGTTTCCTTTGTACTCTCCTGCATTTTACTTTATGCATTTAAAAGAGCGATTCCCATCAGAAGAAGCCTATGGGCTTCACTGTCGAAGGGGTCCGTGACCCAGACAAGGTTAAGGTTAAGGATCTGTGGACTGGAGATCTCTGGGGCACTTTCCAGCCCTGCCATTCCGTGCATCTGGGATGGGTGGCGCTGGGTCTGTCTCTGGTTCTTGTTCTCACTCTCCTTTC
Organism: Pseudochirops corinnae; assembly: GCA_028646515.1. Lineage (NCBI taxonomy): Eukaryota > Metazoa > Chordata > Mammalia > Diprotodontia > Pseudocheiridae > Pseudochirops > Pseudochirops corinnae. The sequence continues at coordinate 32,686,115 of CM053585.1, read as the reverse complement.
TCTTCTATCAGGCGACCCAGGGGTCTTGGGGAGGGTGGGGGCGAGGAGCCCTGAAGACTCCCAGTTAATTGCTTAAGAGTATTAAGAATGATTCCTAGACACCCAAGGGCCAGGTGAGGGATGCCGAAGCACGAGGGGGATTCAGTATGTGCAGGGAGAGAGGGAAGGGACCAGGAGCAGGGTGGAGAGGCAGAGATGCTGAGGGAGGGAGGAGAGAAGAAGCCAAGCCCTGGCCAGTGCTCATCCCTGGAGAGGCACCGCCCTCCCCTCCACCTGACTGCTCTGCAGCATTGGCTCCCAGGTTCTAGCTGCCAGTCCCCTCCTCCCATCCCGGGCTGCAAACAAGCTCAGTGATAGCCATCCACCCAGTGCCTGCTGACGTCTGGCCGGCTCCTCGGGCAGGGAATGCAGATCTCCCAGCGGCCAGCCACCGGAAGCAGTTCAGAGACGCCTGGGGCTCCAGCCTTCCCCCCCTCCCCCAATTTTAGAAGGGCATGGTGTTGAGCAGGGGCAGATGGGGGGGGCAGAGGCTGCCTGCTCAACTGTGGGGAGAATCCAGACCCTTTCCTGTCTTCTGCTTTTCTGAACTAGGAAGGGTTGGCACACAGGCTGGTGCCAGGTAGAAAGAACTGTGGGGTCTCTTCTCCTCCCCCTGCCCCTTTCTGCCCAGAAGGAATCAGGAGCCCCCTCCTGGATCTGAGAGGTCAGGGTTTCCCCAAAGCCTATCCTGCCCCTGGCACCCATGCCCACCTGCCCAACACTACAGAAAACTCTGCAACGCCTGCCCCACCCCAACCTAGATCTGAGCCTGCTTGGATGCCCCAGCCTGCAAGGACATGTTCCCCAGGACCAAGACTGGAAATGCAGTAGAGTAGAAAGGAAACAACCTGAACTCAGGAGAGACCCCAGTTCATACAATGGCTCTGAAATCGGCTGTGTGACCCTAGGCAGGACACTTTCCCACTTCAGGCCTCAGTTTGCCCACCTGTAAAATGGGCACGCTACAACGAAACTAAGCCGATTCGCGGGGTCCTGGAAACAAGGGCTGTCCCTAGTTAGCACCTCCTGCCGGGGAGCCAGATCAGCCTGAACTCTAGATGTTGGATCTACCTGACCAAGCTGCAGAAATGTCCTCATCCCCCCAGGGCAACCATGGGGGATTCCAGAACAATCAAGCCCCACACAAATGCTAAACTGCAGCTGGTGATAACAGCTGAGACTGCCCCGGTTTAGACTACGGGGAAAGGTTCCTGGTGGGGATCCCCTTGGTGCAGAGAAGGAAAGGAGCTAGCATTTATGAATGCCTGTGTGCCAGGCATTGCGCCAAGCCCTTTACAAATAGCATCTCATCTTCCCCACGACACCTAGGAGGTGGGTGCTATCATCCTCCCTATTCTACAGCTGTGGAGACTGAGGCAGACAGAGGTGCAGTGACTTGCCCAGGGTCACACAGCTAGGAGGGATCTGGCTGTAGATCTGGTTCTCATTTCCGCCACTGTTCCTCTGAGGTCAAGCTAGGAGCCCAAAGCAGAAATCTGAAGAGCTAACTGGAAGGCAAAGCATCTGAGAAAGCCCTGACTCAGCGCTCGAGGACCTGGGTTTGAATCTCACCTGGGCGTCTTACCACCTGATGGCCTCAGGCAGACTGTGCCCCATTCTGAGCCTCTGTTTTTTCCTCTGGAAGATAAATGAGTTGGATTGGACCGGCTTTAAGGTCCCTTTACCATGTACCTCAGCGCTGGGGAACAGCATCATGGGTGTGCGCACACACACACACACGTGCACACAAACACACACACATACACACACACACACACAACACTCTTGCTCTTTATTCTGTATCCTGCTCCTCTAAACAGTCACGAGTACGGACCCAGGGGGGATAAACACTGCCTTTCCATTTCCCACCTGCTCCGTGTCACCACCAAGTACAGGCCAGAGCTGCTAGGTCTTCGCTGAGCTGTCAGAGCAGACAGAAAGCTGGGAAGCCAGGCTTGGAATCAGGAAGACCTGAGATCAAATCCAGTTACTCCAGCCTCAGTTTCCTCATCTCCCCAGGCTGGATTCGCCCTAAGGTGCCCCTAACTGACCAAATTCATCCGTGATCAAGGTGCCCACCTTCCAGGCACAGGGTGGGTCTTCCCTCTGTGGATTCTCTCCAATTTATTCTGTCTGTGGCTTGTTTATACAGAGCTGTTGGCTTGTTGTTTCCCTGAGGATGGAGTCTGCCTTCTCCCTTTCTCTGTTTCCCTGGTGCTTGGCCCACAGTAGGGGCTTCATAAATGGGTGGTGACCAGTTGACCAGAGGGCAGCCCTGGACATGAGCACTTCTCCGGGGTAGGTCAAGCATGGCCCCTATACTCTTGTTTCCAGGTTAATTTCCTTAGCAAACCTTCTTGTCCCCAGATTCTCACAGCTGATGAGGTTTTTGGTTTTTAGGTCTAAATGTTTGATTGAAGCTAAAATCTCAATGCTTATCCAACTCTGGGTAAAAACCCGGACTTGAGATGCTTTCCTTTTGGGTAGGCAGGTCAGGATCAGACACGTCCACACTTCAGGATTGGAAAGGAGCTTAGAGATTGTCTAATCCCGTCCCCTTAAGAGGGAAGAGGTGGGAGGGGCCTCAGAGATCGTGTTCATGGAGGTTTTGGTTTTTGTTCAGTCATTTGAAATCAGACATATCCGACTCTTCATGACCCCCATCTGGGTCAGAGATATTGAAGCAGTTTGCCACGTCCTTCTCAAGCTCATTTTACAGATGAGGAAACTTGAGGCAGGCAAGGTTATATGACTTGTACAGAGTCACACAGCTAGTGTCTGAGGTTAGATTTGAACTCGGGGTCTTCCTGACTCCAGGCTCTATCTGCTGAAGCACCTAGCTGCCTCTTCACTGGAGTACAGATGAGGAGATAGAGGCTCAGACTGACTTGTCCACTATCACGCAGACAGTAAATAGGATTAGAACCCAGATCTTATGATTCCCAATGTGGCAGTTTTTCTCATTATACCATTCTGCCCTCATTTAAAAGATCAAGAAACTGAGGCCCAGGAAGAAGTAACCTCCCCTAGGTAGAGGTCCTAACTCACCCAGAGTTAGAAGCTCAGACCCCTGGTCTTCAGGCCAGTGATTTTCTGACATACATCATAAGGGTGCCCACCAGGGCTGAGAGCCCTACAAGGCAACATTTGAGATTCTTCAGAGAATGTGGCCGCCAGCCAGGGGGAAGAGGGATGGGGTGGACAATACTCTAGTATCCCTCATTAATTCCTGGCTTTAGGGTCTGGCAGTTTGGTGCTTCTGCTCCCCTAGTCTCTGGGTCTGGGTCATTTGGTTTCAGAACCACATCTGATCTCTCTGAGATGAAGACAGGAGAGGGTGGTGAGGTCCCCTGGCCCCAATCCTGAGGATGGGTGAGCAGTACTAGTTATTGTCTTCCAGGTGTGCCGGAGACCCTCGTCTCTGGGCCAGAGGCCCTCAATCTCGAGGGGGCAGAGGCCAACTACAGTGAGAGGCTGGACGTGGAAGGACAGGGCTCTTGCTGCTGGGCCGCCATGTTATCTGTGACTTGAGGCCTCTATGACAGTGGAAAGAACCCATGGTTGCTGAGTCTTTCCTGAGGAAGGTAAAGGGTTAGCCCAGCTCTACCACTTCTGCATGTCTCCCTCCAAGGCTGTGGCCATCCCACACTCTGCTTTGGTTTCCCCTTCCCTGAACTGGACCATGGTGATGGGCCAAAGGCACTCAAAGAGCTCAGAAGGCAGGATGGGTTAATTGCTGAGCCCCCATTTTCTACCTTTGGTCAGGAGTTATTGGTACAAAGCCCAGTCTGTGGGCACCCTCCCCCCCCCGCCCCCGAGTCAGAGATGCTGAAGAAGACTCAGGATCAGCCCACTGCCTGGCTTGACATCACTGGGCGGAGCTGAGGAGCTGTTGGGCTGTCATGCCGACATGACTCACCTTACCAAAGCCCGTGGGTCCCCTGGGCTCCTCTGACTGCAGGTCACTTGTCCTGGATGGGTCTCTGGGTCAGAGCTGTGCCCTTGTGCTAATCCTGGGACTCCTACCCCACTCTGACACTGGACCAGGCCTGGGCCCTTGGATCCCAGGTAACAGAACAGGCCAGGTGAGGAGGTGTTTGGGCCTGGTCATCCCTTCTTCCTGAGCACCGGGAGTCCACAGTTTGGTAGAACAGGCAACATGGCCCCAAGCTTTTAGTGACTCCAGGGGCAGAGAACCAACTACCATCTCTATCTCCAACCACTGGACCTAGGTGGCTCTGGAGGAAAAAGTAAGGCTGGTGACCTTGCCCAGCCCTCCCTCGCTCAAATCAAAGTCAACTGCAAGTCATATCATCATCTCCCTGATGTCATGGTCCTTTTCTAGAATGAAGGACAAAACACAAGTCTCCCCCAGGGTTGGAAAAAAAGAGCCTTAGATTTGGAGTCAAAAGATGGAGAATTAACTCCTAAGCCTGCTCCTTAAGCAAGTGCTCAAAACTCTCCAGGCCTGAGTTTTCTCATTGGAGTCCCCTCCATCTATGACTGCTTTTCACATAGTAGATTCAACCTAGTGTTAGAAGGAGACCCTCCCCCCAACTCTCCAACCAGTGATGGAAAAGGGCCCTCTTGGTCACCTTACTGTTGAACCACAAGAAAGCAGGTCCCTTGCTCCTTATGACCTCAAGGGCACAGCCAAAAACCCTTCTTACCTCCAAGATGGCAGCTCATGAATTCACCAGTTAAGCTTCAAACATCCCAAGATGAACTGATACACTCATTCCATCCATCTACCTTAGAAATCTATAGCACTGACTTGGAGTGTGCATTACTGTAATAAGCCTTAAAAAATTTAGACCTCTTCAGGTCCTCAGAACCAGCTCTCAGAAGCACTATTTGCTCCCTCTTGTCTCTGGGGGAAAAAGTTCCCAGGTAACCAGCTACTCTTGTGTCTGGTTCCCCCACCCAAGTTTCCTTTTGTGTTTTTTTCAGGACAGATTGAACTCTATAGGGAGGTGCATTAAAATATTGACCATGAGTTAGTCTGACTTTTCTTTAGACCACCTTGAAGACTTTCAGGCACCCCAGACCCACTTAGAAAACACCATTCCTACTCTCCCAAGTCCCATGAAGCCTCAGGGGCTCCTCCGGTTCACGGTGACCTCCCACTAAGAACCTTTCTCATCCTGCTTTTGGTGTTTGGAGAAGACACGTGGCCAGGGCATATGGGGAAGGAGAGCATCAGGAGTGATGGGGTTGAGAGTGCTGAGCTGGCAGGAAGGATCTTTCTCCAAATGCTTCAATAATGCATCTTAGTCAGAATGTTCATGCCAGGTTGGGCTCAGAGCCAGAGCCCTGTAGGCAGGAGGCCCAGGTGGGCTGTGCTTAGGAGCTGGTGGAATCAGCAGTGTTTGCACTAAATGCATCCTTCATGGGACCTGAGCTTCCAAGCTGGGGGTGGTGGGAGGGAGGTGAGAGTTTGAGGTCCCTTTTCTGAATGTAAGCTCCCTGAGGCCAGGGGCTTTCTCACTTTTGTACTAGTATCTCTGGCACCCAGCCCAGTGCCTGGCACATGGGTGCTGAATGACTGGTCATTGATCTCTCACTAACCCAACCTTCTTCAGAAGCCACTGTCTTCCTTTCCTTTTCACCAAGAACATATCCTAGTATATACCCGAAATGTCTCTCACATGCCTTAAGTACAGCATCAGCGCTCTCCTTCATTACGGCATCTGTGCCATCTTTTCTTGATATCTTTCCCTCTCCCCACCCCTGCTGCCCACCCCATTCTCTTGTTGCTACCACTAATTTTTTTTAACATTATCTAATTTCCAATTACCCCTTTGGTTATAAAAGCATTTATATGTCGGCTTAAGGTTTGCAAAGCATAGTACACATAGTATCTCGTTTGATCCTGCTAGCAACCCTGACAGGTAAGTGCTAGTATCGTTCCCATATTCTAGATGGGGAAATGGAGGCAAACAGAAGTCAAGTGACTTCCCCAAGGTCACACAGCTAGTAAGGGTCGGAGGCAGGTTTCAAAGTTAGGACTTCCTGACTCCTGGCCCAGCGTTCTACCCTGTGACACAGCAGCCTCCCATACCCTCCCCTCAGCATGCCCACCCAGTCCATTCCCTTTCCTCTCATTTCCCACACCCCTGTCTGTGACATTTATACATGCATGCCTAGGCTTGGCCTTGACGTGTGCAAAACACCTTACAAATGCTCTCTCATTTCATCCTCCCGACAGGGAGCGAGTGGTTAAGTGACCAGCCCAAGGTCACAGAGCTAGGAAGTGTCTGAAGCTTGCTGCTGATGCCTCATAATCAATCTCTGTGTGTTTAGAATGGGCTGAAAAGATCAACACAGGGGAGGCAGGGGGGAAGGTCAGAAGACAGGACATGGAGCCCCACTTACTTCTTGGGTCATTCTGGGCAAGTCGATCCCTATCTGGGCTTCAGTTTCCTGAGCTGTAACTAAGGGGTTCCTGCTGTTCTAACAGGCTGTGGATCTGTACCCTCTGCCGGCCTTGATATACCATGAGCACATGATGAGGTCTGTAATCTTTTAAGCCACCAAACCCTAAGATAGCTTGTCACCTGGGTTATAGGGCTCACTGGTCCTCCAGGAGCACAGGTGTCTAACAGTCCCTGCTCCCATAAGACCACATCCCCATTGTAAATCCCTGGGACAAGCTCGGTGCCCAATCAAGGACCTGCAGGTCTGACCTAGGTGTGTGAAATCAAGCCAGGGCTAATCCACAAAGCTGGGAAGAAAATGCCAAGGTATATGGCTCTGTCCTCTCCCATCCCTTTCCCTTATCCAAATCTGGGCTTGTTTAACCCTTTGGGGTGGTGGTATTTGAGTGCTTCTCTCCCCTTGGCATCCTTTAGATGGATGAGCCCAGCATGAGCCTCATTCTAATTTAAGGACTCCTCTGGCAGTTGGGGTCAGAGCACCCCAAGCTGGGAGCCCCTCATGACCATGGTGGGCAGGGTCACTGGAGGGGGGCATGTGCTAGGAAGACTGCAGGCCTCCTTCATGGACAGAGGCTGGGCAAGAGCAGAGCAAACATTCAGGGGCCCAGAGACGGTTTGTGAGTATACCCCTGACTGTGGGTTATCCCTGTCCAGTGGATAACAGGACTGGGGAGGAGGGCAGAATCATATTTTGAAGGAGGGAAGAAAAAACCCTGAAACCTTTTCAGGGTTAGCAGATAATCTGTCATCAAATTAAGGAGGCCAGGGTTGCCAAGACAACAGCTGCCACAGAAACGGCGCTATTTCTGAAAGTCAGCCTGGTTTTCATTGGTGGAAAATGCTGCTTCAGATGACAGCAGGGCTCCCCCACCTCTTGCTGAGCCATTCCTTTCCTCTCCGCCAGAGGCATCCACACCCCTCTCTCCTTGCCTCTTCCTGCCCTTCCCTGTCTGAGAAAGGCCAATGACCTAGCAAGCCAACAAGGGCATCCTTCCCTACTCCTCCTGCAGAGGAAAGGGCCAGAAGGGCTGAGCCACCTCCCAATCTGGGAAGCTTGGATCACAGTCTGCCTCTTTGGACTCTGCCGCTCTTAGCTGGGAGCTCTCTGTCCCTTTGTCCCCAAGCCCACAGTGGGTGGGATCCTCAGGAAGGATCATCCCTTCCCCTCCTCTTGACATTCCCAGGCTTTGTTTGAGAAGTCCAGGCTGCATCTTTCCCCCCCTCCCCCGCCCCCAACCTCGGGAAGCTGGGATGAGAGAGATGTTAAGAAGTGCCCCGCTCTGGGTGGACCTACCTTCCAGTCTGTGTCCACAGCTGAGAGGAAGGCATCAGAGTTCTCCTGGAGAGAGAACAAACAGAAGAAAAGGATGTGAAGGGTCGTGCTGACCCAGATCACCCAAAGGGGGGTGGGTCCCTTCCCTTAACCTTGGGGTGATGCTTGGAGGCCGCTAGGTGGCACAGCAGACAAAACCTGAGTTCAAATCTTGCAGTGTTCCCCAAGGTGAGTCCCTCAACCTCCACCAGCCTCAGTTTCCTCATCTGTAAAGTGGGGATAATACTGGCATCTACCTTACAAAGCTGCTGGGAAGATCATGTGAGCTAACCCATATTAAGCTCTTGGCCAATCTTAAAGCACCATATTGACGCTATCTATAGGAACCTATCTTTCTGGCTCAAAGGGGGCCAGTTCCATCCCTTTTCCCAGGCTGGGTGCCGAGGCAAGCTAACTCGGGGGGGGCTCCTTCCCCGCTGCCTTTTGGTGACTCTGAGACCCTCACAGAACATGGGAATTGAAGTTAGGAAGACTTGAGTTTGAATCTACACTCACTAGCTGTGTGACCCTGGACAAACTACCTCACCTGTGTTTGCCTCAATTTCCACATCTGTGAAATGGGGATAATGATTGCGCTTCCCTCCCAGGGTTGTTGTGAGTATCAGATGAGGTAACATACACTGGGTGACATATTGAGGCTAGCTACCCTCCTCATTACTATCAATGGTATCCGCCCTTTCCTTCCTCAGTTTCCCCTCTAGAAGTAGACATTTGGCTCCAGGGCTGGGCTGGGGAGGAGAGAGGTCAGTACCTAGCCTGGATGCCCTCTAAGTCACATCAGAAAAACATGTTTCTTGAATTGACTTGAGAGGGAAGGGAGAATGGAGAATCATTAGGAGGGAGAACTAGGCCAGCAATGGCCCACATTGGAGCTGACTCGAGGGGTGAGGCCTCTGCCATAGGACTGGGGTAGAAAACCATCATGCAAACTCCCAAGAGCCAATGAGTCAATGTAGGCAAAGCTCTCTGTAAACCTTGGTGGGTACATGACTCTAGACACTCTAGAACCTTCATTCTGGCCTTGGGGGCCTACACTGGGATGTGCTCTGGGCTGGAACCAGACTCCCTGGAAAACTCTAGAAACGGGAGCTCTTGTACAAAGGATTCAGCACCTGGGACAGTGGAAACCCTGGGGAGGGGAGCAGGGGAGAGGCACAGGGTGAAGGTGGGCGTGGAGCCGAAGGGCCAGGGATGGCAGAGCATGGCAGCCAGACCCAGACTGTGAGGGACAGAGACAGTGGCTCTTCTGGGATCCCCAGGAATCGGGGGCTGAGGACCCATCTGCTTCTGTTAGCATCCCTTCCAGGCTGATGGGGTGACCCCTAGCTAGGAGGGATGGCTAATACCCTGGATGAGAGTCAGGTACTGGAAAGTCACTGGAGCAGAGGGGAACCTAATGAGGAACTCTCAGAGGGAGAGATGTCAAGTCTGGCACTTGGGTACAAAAACAAAATCACCTTCACTTGATGGCACAGGGGAAGTGGGATCTGAAAAGGGCTGGGGGGCATTAGTGGATGTCAGGCTGTGCTAAGCCTGGCAGAACTTCCAGCAGGAGGGAGGTGAGACCTCCACTGTCCTCTGCCCTCCTCAGATCCCATGGTGCTCACTTTGGGATACCCCAGCTTAAGAAGGATATTGCTGGGCTGGAGTGAGTTCAGAGGAGTCCAAGGGATGGTAAGAGGTCTTGAATGCCTGTCGCCTGAGGACTGGCTGAAGGAAGAGGGGTGTATTTGTCCTAGAGAAGATTCAGGGGTGGGGGGCATAGCAGCCGTCTTCCAAGGCTGTCCTGAGGAAGAAGGATCAGTCTTGCCCTGAACTAGGCCACAGCAAAGATTGGACATTGCATTTAGGCTTGATGAGATACTTCTTACCCATCTGAGAAGCCCCAAAGTGGAATGGCCTGCCTAGAGCCGTGGCAGGGTCCCTCTCCTTGGAGATCCCTCAAGCAGAGGCTGGAGGCTCACTTGACAGGGATGCTATTATTTTTCTAGCATTTGTATAGCATTCTAAGGTCTGCAAAACATCTTGCAATGATCTCATTTGGTCCTCACAACCAGCCTGGGATGTAGGTGCTTTTATTAATACCCATTTTACAGATGAGGAAACTGAGGCTGAGAGGTTAAGGGACTTGTCCAGGGTCACACAGCTAGGAAGCGTTGGAGGCTTCTCAGGTCTTCTTGATTCTAAGGCTAGTGCTCTACCTCCTGACTCCATGCCCACGCCTGGAATGCTCTCTATCTTCACTTCCCCATTGCCTGTCCTGGCTCAGCCCGCTCCCTTGCCCAGTTGCCAGCGTTTCCCTCTCTGCCGTTACCTCCCACATATTCTCTAGATCTCTGGTACTGACCTGGTTCTTTACATGCCTTCTCCCCCACCACAGCGTGAGGGCAGGGGCAAACAGCAAATATCTCTGGCACTCTGCACAGCATGGTACATAGTAAGTGCTTACTCTGTCTGCTGGCTGACTGTGCACTGTTCTGCAACCCCTGCAAGATGCCATCGGGCTGGCCAAGGCCCTGGACTCTGGACTCAGACCCTGGAGAGGGACCGAGAGACTCAGCTGTCATGAGGGAGGTTCTCTGCCCCCTTGCTTCCTGACCCAGAAGTGTCCTCGCCCCCCAACACCCCAGGGACCAAAGGAAATATGGTGGTGACAGCTGGTGACTTCAGCATCAGCCCAGAAGCAACCCTGCCCATGGCCAGCTGGGAGAGAACAGGGAGGCTGCACCATCATCAGCAATCACAAAGACCTAGCTTCAAATACTATCTCAAACACATACTAGCTGTGTGACCCTGGAGGGGTCACTTAACCTCCCTGGCCTCAGTTTCCTTATTTGTAAAATGAGGGGGGTTGGTTTGGACAGTCCCTAAGGTCTCTTTGTGGATGCCATAATCCTTCACACTGGTATCATGCTCTTTGCTCAGATGAGGGTAGGAAGATTCTGTTAGTTAAGGACAAGTCGATCATGCCAGACAACCCGGAGACATCCTACCTTCTCTAACCAGGGACCTGGGTCACACACACTCAATAACCACCATCCAAGCACCATCATCTCCTGATTTGCAAAATTAGAGGACTGGCCTGAGAAAGGAGAAATAAAGGAGAATGCGGAGCTTTGGCTCAGGGGGGAGGAGGGGGAGGGTGGCTCACGGCCTTTAGCAAAATCCATGAACGTGACCAGCACCCAGCCAGGTTCCTTTTGATCCACTAGACCAGAGAAAAGGGAGCAGAGTTGAAAATCTAGAAGCTTTAGGCACGAGAATGCAAGCAACAGCAGGGTTAGGATGAAGAATCCTGCCCACACAGTGCAGCTGGGCATGGCCTCCAAGTAGAGGAGAGTGAGGGCCAAAGGCAGACTAAAGGGGACCATCACAGGTGCTAGAGGGGCTCTGAAGAGGAAAAACTGAGAGGAAGAAAGAAACCGAGGCAGAGAAGGGGGAGAGGAGAAAAAGGAGGAGGAGGAGGAGGAGGAAAGAGAGAGAAAGAGAAAGAGAGAAGAAGAAGAAGAAGAAGAAGAAGAAGAAGGAGGAGGAGGAGGAGGAGGAGGAGGAGGAGGAGGAGGAGGAGGAGGAGGAGGAGGAGGAGGAGGAGGAGGAGAGGATGGAGAGAGAGCAAAGAAAGGAGAGGGGAACAAGAGATAGAAAGAGGTGGGGAGGGGAGGGGCTCCTTTTCTTCTGAAACTTGGAGAGGTCTAAGATATTCAGAATTCTCCCTGGGATAAGTGCACTGTGTCAAGATGAGGAGAAATGAGACCAGGCCCAGAAAGTGTGGCATTGCCCTTGGACACACAAATTCATGGCGACAGCTCTGAACCCCCAGGTGCAAGGTGCTGGGTAGGGCCAGCTGTGTGACCACTTCTCTGAGAACCAGTCTCCTCTGTAAAATGAGGGAGCTGGAACTGAGAGCCTCGGAGGTTCCTTCTGGCACTAAATCTATCCACCTGAGATATTTAAAAGAAAAAGAGGGACTTAAAAGAAGAGCAGCCTGTGAGATCCAGATCATTATCTGGACTCACGCCACCTGAGAGAAGTGAATTGTCCAATGGAACTTCAGCAGGATTTGAACCCAGGCCCTCTAGACTCTGAATCTAGTGTTCTTTCTGCGACATCACCAAGTGACAGAATCTCAGAGTTGGAAGGAACCCTCAGAGCCTCTGAGAGGCTCCTTACTCAATGGATTCTGAGGCCAGTTCCTCTAGACCCTTACATAATGAGGCTCTTCACCACCTGTGCCACCTCCTCCCCCAGGGCTTCCCTAAGAGTCAGACATTCCCTCATGGAGGGCGCTCTCCCCTGGGTGACAGTCTTTCAAATAGCTGAAGACCCCCCCACAGCATCTCCCTCTCCTCATCCTTTCTTCTTAAAATGTTGTTTCCCAAACAGAGCACAAACTTCCAGGTGTGTCTGACCATGACGGTACAGACAAGGCTGCCTGGCATTTTAGAGTAGGTGATTTATAAATGCTTGTTGACTGACTCTGGACACTGTGTCCCTCCTAATGCAATCTAAGTGTCTGTCGGCATTGTTGGCCACCATTTTCCCCTGCTGACTCACTGAGTTGGCAGCCATTAAAATCTCAGTATCTTTTTCCACATCATTATTTTTTTTGCATGCCTCCTGCACCCCATGGTGGTCCTGAGTCATATGAATGGGTCAGCACTGTGTTAGAAGAGTAACAGGACTCACAGAGGCAGCAAAATAATGGGTGTGGTAGAAGGAGCCCTAGATTGGAGGGGTCAGGAGACCTGGGCTCTAGTACCAACTCAGCTGCCATTAAAACCCACATGTGGCCTCAGGTAAATCTCTTGCTATCTTGAGTTCTTGATTTTTTTCTCTTACTAAATGAAGGAATTGGACCAGACTCTTTCCAAGGTCCCTTTTGGTTCTAAGATCCAAGGCTAGCCCATTTCGATCTTTTATGCCAGAAGGTATAGATGAAAGACATAGATTGTATGACACATTCCAATGATGAAAAGTTTGTCTATTTTTAGATGAAGAGACTAGACACCCTCCTTAATAAATGTTCTCTGTTCCCTTACTGTGGCATGGACAATGTCCTGGTTTTTCAGAGGCTGTGCGCCACAGAAGCATTCCAGGATGCTTTTGGTACACGAGAGGAAATATCTTTTAAGAAAAAATCCTGGGTTCTCCTGCTCCTTCTCCTCCTCCTCTGCGGTGACATTGGGCTGCGAGCGAACGAGTGAACGCAGCCGCCGAGTCCCGCAGCTGCCGCCATGTTCCGCGTGATTGTCAACCAGGCCAAGAAGCACCAGAGCCTGATCCTCCTGTTCATGTTCATCAGCGCGGGGGGCACCGGGGCTATGCTCTACGTGATGTGGCTGGCGCTCTTTAACCCTGATGTCAGCTGGGACAAAAAGAACAACCCGGAGCCCTGGAACAAGATGAGCCCCACTGACCAGTACAAGTTCTACTCAGTGAATGTGGATTACAGCAAACTGAAGAAAGAAGGCCCAGACTTCTAAGTGAAAGCGATGCTTTTTCAGCTGCTGAGAATAAAGGTCTTCCACAAGCTATCCGCACAATTCTACGTACAATTAGGGAATGCTTGATTTTTCCCTCATGTTGCATGAAATCATGTTGACTTTAACAGATGAATAAAGATGTGAAACTTGAAAAAAAAAAAAAGAAAAAATCCTGGTAGGTCTTACCAAGCTACATCAGTTTCAAGTCCACATCTGGAGGCAGATTAGGCCAGAGAAACTTGGCAGCATGGTCTAGTGGCAAGCATCCTGGATTCAGAGTCAAGACCTGAGTTCAGACCTTGGGTCTGCTGTTTACTAATTATATGACCTAGGGAATCATCATTTCCATGCTCTGCATCTCAGTTTCCCCTTCTGTAAAATGGAGAGGTCATAGTGGCCTGAAAAAGATTCCTTCCAGGTCTAATTCTATGACTGATGATCTCACACTCTATGATAAGGAAATGTGGAGATCTGGGTCGGTGCAGGGAATGCAATCTCTCCACCAATGAAACTGTAGACCTCTCAACATAGCAAGTATCTAGAAAGATTTCACAGTTCCCTGACCTTTAGCTTCTCACCAAGTACATTCATGGAATGGTAAGAAGAAATATCCTATAAAGAAGGGAGAATAAGTGAGCCGAGCTGGTGAGATCCATTTACCAGAAAGGGTTGCTATTATGGAATGTCAAAGAAGTGAGACACAATTTTTTTTCCTCTGATGTGAAGGTTCACCATGAACTCTGAAGGTTGGGAGGGAAGAAACAGAGGCAAGGGGTTTGATCTAATCCAGAAATAGCCCAATGTGGGGAAGAATGCTGATAAGAAGAGTAACCAAGAGGTGAAGAGATCCCCCTTTTGGGGATATTTGGGTTTGGAGGAAGATGTTAGGGAAATATACACACACACACACACACACACATACACACAGGCAGATCCTGGAGTCAGGAGGACCTGAGTTCAAATGCCGCCTCAGACACTTGACACTTATTAGCTGTGTGACCCTGGGTAAATCATTTAACCCTTACTGCCTTGCCAAAAAAGAAAAGAAAAAAACCCACAAAAAATAAAAAAGAAATAAGAGAAATAATAACTAATTTAGGGGAACTGAGCGAGCATTTTAAGATGGATCAGAGATTTGAGAGCTGGCAGGGACCCGAGACAAAGGTTAAAGTGACTTGCTTAGGGTCACAGAGCTTTGGAGGCAGGATTGGAACCCAGGTTTTCCTGACTCCAAGCCCAGCATTCTGTCCACTAGACCATGCTGGTGGGAACATGCTCAGGGGAGCATATTACTTAAAGGGAGAGGGATGAAGACAGTTGACAGGGGGCCATGGGAAGGGAGATAACCAAGGTCTGGAAAGCAGGGGAGAGACAGGCCAGAAAGATGGTTTTAACTGATGACAAGTCAGTAAATGACTTATTATGGCATCAACTGCCAGGTAAGAATTATAATAAAAGGTTTTAGGTAACAGGAGGCTATTTCCCAGGTTTGTGGAAAGAAAATTGAGACAAGCAAGAAATGAGGCGAGACTCTGGGTTACCTCCAACAAGGCCACACTACTGGAAGGCAAACTCAAGAATGTGGAGGAAAATCAGCCCTGTGGGGCACTTAAACAGTCCCTGGGCTAAGATCCAGAACACCCTGGGTCTAGTCCTTAATCTGCCACTAATTCACTATGTGACTTCTGGCAAATCAAATTCTTTCTCTCAGTCCAAGTTTACTCCCGTGGGATATGAGGGGCTTGGACCAAGAGATCTCCAAGGTTGGGCAGTAGGATTTTAACAGCTCAAGAAACAGATTTCAGCTCTTGGAGAAAGTCTAGATCACACAGGCTCACCCCTGAATTTTACACTGAAGGCCACTAGAGGGAGGAGGACTGGAAAATACCAGCTTGGGGGAAAGCAGTGACGATTCCAAGCCCCCACCAACTTCTTAGTTCAGCAGAGAGGGAAGAGGGTGAGCCCCAGGAATGAAAGGACCCAAGTGCCAGGCTCCTAAATATGGGCTACAGAAATGCTGGTGAGGATTGCATTACAGAGATTGGCTGATGGGGGTGACTAGCCCAATGATGCATTCATGGGACCCCAAACTTTACAACAAAAGAAGGAGAAAGCTGGGCAAGAGAACCAAAGAGAAAGGAGGAAAAGGGTCCAGTTGTCCAGCAAGCCCGGCTCAAGGGCAGGTAAATAACAAGGGATGGCATGATATTTGGTCTGAGACAATACAGCAGGGTGGACTGCCAATGACCTTGGCGAAGCCATCATCAGGCTTGGCACAGCTGTGTCTCTGATCCAGCAGGGGACCAAAGGGATTGAGGCCACAAGGAGGGTAAAGCAAAGATGTCACTCAGCCTTCTGCCCCAGAGCACGGATGACAGAATCCAGGATAAGTTGGAAACTAGAGATTTAAGGCCAATTCCGTTAGCGGTGCTGTCAAGGCTAAAGAAAGACTAGCCAGCCACATCAGGAAAGGACAAACTATGGGCTAATCCAAGATTTAGGATTCCTTTAGCAAAGGATACCATTATATATTCACCTAATGGATGGAGCCACTGGTGGCCTTCCAGGTCCTTGGGTGCAGCTTGGGTTTTACAGAACAAATTCTTTGAAGTTTGGATTCAGTCAAAGGGCTGCACTTGAGGCCTAGAGGGCCATGTGTGGCCTAGAGGCTGCAGGTTCTCCACCCCTGAGCTAGGCAATACTGACCATTAGCAACTGAATTTGGGTTTTCATTTCACTTCCTGTTTGAATTCCCAGCATCTGACTGCTTTGTCCTCCAAACACTCTCTTTTTGTTCCCTCATACATAACTATGTTCCCTGTAGAAACTACAGGCTCAAAGTAACCGGAGCACTGATTTGCCCCAAAGCCAAGCTAATCTTCCAAGAGGCAGAACAGGGAGGCTGGTGGTGGACCTTCCAACAAACAAACAAAAAGTCTCTGGCTCCTCACTCCTGGACCATGAGTCAGTGTCAAAATCCTTCATTTGGGATTCATTCCTTTGGGTTCTGCACTCTAAGCCCTGACCATGAGAGGTATGAATGTCCTTGTCGAGTCTTAGCTAAGGGGCCTATGACAAGCTGGAGCCTGTCAGTGAGAGAGCAGCCAGGACAGTAAGCAAACAAAAAGTCACTCCAAGAAAGGGCTGCCAAAGGAACTGGGGAGGCTTAACTCAAGATTGAGGCGGTTGGGCACGATCCCTGCGCTTTGGAATATTCGAAGTGGCTTCATCTGGAAGAGACAGCCAACAGTCTACTTGGCCCCAGAGGGATCACTAAATAAAAATTGTAAGGAGATGGATTTCATCTTAAAAAAATGGAATGGTGTGACTCAGGAGGACACAAATTTCAGGTCATAGGAGATCATCAGTGGAGACGACACACAGATTTAGAGTTGGGGTGGGAGTAAGGGGCTGCCTTAGAGGTCATCAAGTGCACCCCTTTCATTTTTACAGATGAGGAAACAGAGACACAGAGAAATTGACTTGCCCAGGGTCACACAGCTAGTGGGTATCTCAGTCAGGATTTAAACTGGCTCAGTAGATAGAATGCTGGGCCTGGAGTTAGGAAGACCTGAATTCAAATCTGGCCTCAGACTAGCTGACATCAGGCAAGTTGTTTTACCCTGTTTGCCTCAGTTTCCCTGTCCGTAAAATGAGCTGGAGAAGGAAATGGCAAAGTACTCCAGTATCTTTGGGGTCAGATATGAACAGCAATACCTCCATGACTCTAGGTCCAGCCTCCTATCTGTTGCTCCTGAGAGCAAACGCATGATACTCCTAAGATAATGTAAGAGGTGCTTCAGGCTTCAGGCTGGGGTTGGACTAGTTGACTTCTCCCACTTCTTCTGAGGTTCAATCATTATACACATTAAACAATGACTTTCCATGTGTCTTAAAAAAAAACAAACAATCCACCAAAACCTTTAATGTGTTGTAACACATTAAGTCACAAAGACCCACAGAATGTCAAAGCTGTGTAGGAACTTTGGAGATGAGGATAGTAGAAAGAGCACTAGCTCTAGAATAAAAAAAAACTGGTTTAAATCTTGCCTATGGTGCTCACTACCTTGGGGACCATGGGCAAGGCTTTTGGCTTTTATAAGCCTTATATATGCAAAAAAATGAGGCATTGACATCACACCTGTCAGATTGGCTAACGTGACAAAACAGGAAAATGATAAATGTTGGAGAAGATGTAGGAAAATTGGAACACTAATGAATTTGGTGGAGTTGTGAACTGATCCAAGCATTCTGGAAAGCAATCTAGAACTATGCCCTAAGGCAGCGGTTCTTAACCTGTGGGTCTCCACCCCTTTGGGGTTAACTGACCCTTTCACAGGGGTCACAGGGGTCGCCTAAGACCATCAGAAAACACATATTTCCGATGGTTTTAGGAACCGAGACACTGCTCCTCTATCCATCTCTAGGAGGGTCCACCCACATGCAGATACACCCACATATGAGTATTAAAGGGTCACAGCATTAGGAAGGTTGAGAACCACTGCCCTAAGGGCTCTAAAACTGTGCATGTCTTTCTACCCAGCAATACCACCTTTAGGTTTGTATCCCAAAGAGATCATAAAAATAGGGAAAGAACCCACATTCACAAATATATTTATAGTAGCTCTTTTTGTGGTGGTCAAGAATTGGAAATTGAGGGGATATCCATCAGTTGGGGAATGGCTGAACAAGTATATAAATGTAATGGAATACTATTGTGCGATAAGAAATGATGAGCAGGTGGACTTCAGAAAAACCTGGAAAGATTTATATGAACTGATGCTGAGTCAAGTGAGCAGAACCAGGAGAATATTGCTACATTGTGAGATGACTAACTTTCATAGACTTGGCTCTTCTCAGCAACGCAAGGATCTAAGACAACTCCAAAAGACTCATGATGGAAAATGTTGTCCGCGTCCAGGGAAAGGACTATGGAGTCTGAATACAGATTGAAGCAGACTATTTGCTCTCTTTTTTCTTTTGTTATTTTGTTTTGTTTCTTCTTTCTTGTGGTTCCTCCCGTTGGTTCTAATATGTCTTTACAACATGACTAATGTGAAAATATGGTTAATATGAATGTATATATAAAGCCGATATCAGATTGCATGCCACCTTGGTGAGGGGGGAGGGGAGGGAAGAGAAAATTGAAAACTTAAAAGCTTATGGAAGTGAATGTTGAAAACTAAAAATGAATAAATATTTTTTAAAATGAAGCACAGGAGGTGGGTGGGCTAGATGGCCTCTGAGGGCCCATCTAGTTCTAGATCAGTCAGCCTAATGTATACATATCAGCTAATCTAACCAGTTCCCTCATTTTACAGGTACAGAAAGAAGTTAAGGCCCAGGCTTGGCAAATGACTTGCTAACTTAGAATGAATGAATTATTGGGTCATTTTCCTTCTTGAAAGGAGAGATTTAGGGGTACTTGGATAAAGATAGAAAGACAATTTTTGAAAGGGGAATGTGGAGGGCCATGGAGGGGACAGAGAAGGACATAGGGACCTGTCTTCTTTCCTTAACTGAGCAGATGAAGGGGAGCTGGAATTTCTTTCTCTGGCCACATGATGTCACTAGCGCTGCTTGGGAGCCAGACCCAGGGGAGGTGGGGAGCAGGCTGGGGCCGAGTGGTAGCCCCTCTGAGGAACTCACCAGCTCAGTGTCTTGCCCTCTGAGCAGCGGCTTCTCTTCAGTGAATCGCAGCTCATGGAGCCCAGCCATGGTCACCTCCTGAAGCAGCAACCCTGACAGGGGAGAGAGAAACGTCTTGGTTAGGGAATGGGGAAGAGTCAGAGAAGGGGACCAAAGAGAAACACTGAGCCCTTGGGTCAAGAACTCAAGGAAGGCACCAGCCCCAACCTTAGCTTCTTTACCCAGAATCAGCTTCCCCAGGTACCTGCTTGTTAGCAAGGAAACAGGGATCCTGTGGGCCTAGGGCTTTTATCATTAACTACTTTCTTAATAATCGACAAACATTTATTAAGCACCTACTGCATGCAAGGCACTGTGCCAGACAAGGAAAAAGCAAAACCAGTTCCCGCCCTCAAAGAGTTTGCCTTCCAATGGAGGAGACAACAGGAGCTGCAGATTTCCTTAGAGGAGAAAGTTCCTGTGGCTAAGGGACCAGGAAAGGTCTTTCTATGCCCCCCTTGGGGCTCCTGGACACCTTCCCAAACCCTTTCCTTCTTGGGCTCACAGATCTGCCACACCTCATCCATAAACTCTACCCCTTCCCCAAATCTCTGGGGCTCATCCTGGTTCTCACCCTTTTACCTCTCCTCCAAACCACTAGAATGGGTGTTCTGGACTTTGTTTTTCTTAAGTGACAAGATAGCATACAAAGCCTGAATCAAAGAAAACTACGTGTGTCCTAAGATGGTTGGCACCTAAATGCTCCAGCATAATCTCTAATTAAAGTTCTCCAGCCAGGTCTGGCCCAGCTCATGATCCTCTCTGGGCTCGGAGCCCTGGATCAGCCTGTGATGCAGAGAGGAGGAGGGAAAAAGGCAGCAGGATGGTTTGTGGATTCAGCCAGCCAGTCGATCAACATTTATTACCTACCTACTATGGGTCAGGCATTGTGCTAAATGCATTGGTTCAAGCAGAAATGGAAGGAACTGGGACGGTCTTGTGGGAAGGCTACAAATGGCTATTTATTGAACACTTAGTATGTGGTACCAAGGGCTGGGGTTGGGGATCACACAGGAGAAGTGCAAAGCCATCACCGGAACTCAGTGAGGGAATTATGCATGGAGAGAGACGAGATGAACCCACACAAAGAGAGCAGAGAGAGAGGATAGTTAATGTTCCACTGTGTGCCCTGGTTATAGGTGTTGGGAGCCAGTCAGGAACAGACAGGGAAGGCTGAAGGAAGAAAGCTGGACACCACAGCTGGGGTGTGAAGGAATGAGGATAGTCAGAGCAGCCCAGAGGACAGGGGAGAAGGCATTCCAGGAGAAGGGAGCCCAGGCAAAGGCGAGGAGGAGGGAAGGAGAACAAGAGGGAAGCATTCGGCTCAGATGGAACATAGTATTTGTGTCGGAGGAATCAACCACTCAGTCATTCAGCAAACTTTTACTAACTCTTTACTATGTGCCAGGCAACAACCAAACACTGAGGATACCGAGAAAGGCAAAGGACAGTCCCTGATTGCCTTCAAGGAGCTCTCGGTCTAATGGGGGAGACAACAGGTACATAAACAGGTACGTGGAAAATTAATACAGAGTAGATGGAAGATCACCACAGAAAGGAAGGCCTAGGAGCCGGGGAGCAGACGAAAGGCCTCCTGGAGGTGCTGGCACGGCGGCGGGAATTCTGAAGGAAATCAGGGGTTCTATGGGTATGGAGCTCTCCAGGCCTGCTCAATCTTATCTTTTCTCCTTTCCTTCCTTCCTTCCTTCCTTCCTTTCTTCCTTCATTCTTTCGTTCCTTCTTTCCTTCCTTCCTTCCTTTCTTCCTTCTTTCGTTCCTTCCTTCCTTTTTTGTTCCTTCTTTCGTTCCTTCCTTCCTTCCTTCCTTCTTTTGTTCCTTCTTTCATTCCTTCCTTCCTTCCTTCTTTTGTTCCTTCTTTCATTCCTTCCTTCCTTCCTTCCTTCTTTCATTCCTTTCTTCCTTCCTTCCTTTT
>CM053585.1:32627518-32665102 GCA_028646515.1 Pseudochirops corinnae | reverse complement strand
TTTCTTCCTTCCTTCCTTCCTTCTTTCGTTCCTTCCTTCCTTCCTTCCTCCCTTCCTTCGTTCCTTCCTTCCTTCCTTCCTTCCTCGTGCTTTCTGGGCAGAAGCGGGATAGGCAGCACAGGGCCAGTAGATTAAGGCAACGTCGGCTGGTAGAATACTCTCACATTCCACCCCTGGCTAGAGTGGGGCTCAGTGATCCCTTTGGGGCATCGATGGTCCAGAGGATCATGGGAATGTTCGTTTTGACTTTCTCTGGCTGACCTCTCTCTCCATGAGGTCAAAGTGAATGCTATTTTTTTTACTACTTCTCATGAATCATCAGTCATGACTGGCTGAAAAGGCCGGCAAAGCCAGTCCATTTACTTCTGTTTGCTTTTTTGAAATTACTAAGAGCCAGCAGGGTATGGACCATAGCATTGGAAATGGGCCTCTGCCCATTCAGGCTCAAACCTACTTTCCAAATAGGTGGAAGGCTCTGAGGGGAGATGGGGGACGCCAAGGGAGAGTTTGTAATTCATAGATCTCTCAGGAAGGCACATTTCTGCTTTGACTCTTCTTGTCTCTGTAGGTCTAAGAGATTCGGAAATGACTTTACTAAAAAACAAGCAGTGTGTCATAAGAAGGGAAAGAAGGAAATGAAAGGGCTTATTGGATTTATAGTGAACAGAGATGACTTGTGTACGTGGAAAGATTCTGGAGATAACACTGAAGAGCTGGATCAATGGGCAGGAAAGATTGTTGTAACTGCGGCATCTGAACTTACTGGACTGAATCTGCATTTTAAGTCACAGCTGGGGCCTGAGGAAGAGCTCAGCAGCACCAGGGGACAGGGAGGGCTGACTAAGCCTTTAGGGAAAGGTCATGCCTCTTCAGTGAAACAGAGGACTATGGATTTAGAGACAGAGATACCACAAATCATCTGGGCTAACCTTTTCATTTTAAACTGGGCCCAGAGAAAGGACCTAACAAAGCCCCTAGAGACAGTTGATGGAAGAGTCAAGATTTAGGATTTGAAGGGACCTTGGAGGTCAGCCTTTATCTTGCTGTTTGTTAGAAGCTGTCATTTCTGGCTTCTGTCTGTCCATGTGTTATACTACGCTGTGGGCAAGTGAATGCCTCTTCTCTCCTAGGCAGACAGCTCTCATCCATGCCAGCCAATCCTCTTGCCCCAGCCCGAACAAAGAGAACTTGATCCAGCCACCTCAAGGGAGCGATGGAAGAGAATAAACCCAGCCCTTAGCACAGTGCCTTGCATGCAGTAGACACTTCATAAATGTTTGCTGACTTGACAAACCAGTAGAAGATGTGGGAATCTATGATATCTGGCTTAAAAAAAAAAAAAGGAATGTGAGCCTATCAGTTCTTTTTCCACCATACTGGGGATGGTGGTGATGGTGGTGGAAATGATGGTTGGAGTCAAACCTGGGTTCAAATCTCGACTCTAGAACTAGTGCAGTGGTTGGCAAATCACTTTTCTCAGTCTTATCTTCTACCTCTGTAAATGGAGAGGATTAGGCTCTAGGATTTTTTTTCAGCTCATTATTTTATTTTTTCCAATCAATAAGCATTTTCAATTCATCTGTCCCTCCTACTATGTACCAGTTGAAGGAAAAAAGACCCAACATGATACATGGCTCCCCAGAATGTTATGATTTAAGGTCACTTCAAGATCACCACCTATGATCCCATGAATCCTGGTACTTATTAGTTTTATGATCCTGGGAAGGTTACTTAAACCTTTCAAAGCTTCTGCCCAGGTGTTTTTTGACAATAATACCTGGCTCTGGTCTTATCAAAAGACCCTCACCTGAAAAACATGGAGCTACTAGGTGGGGCAGCCGGGATAGAGTGCTAGGCTTAGAATCTGGAAGACCTGAGTTCAAATTCAGCCTTAGACACTTACTGTCTGTGTGACCTTGGGCAAATCACTTAACCTTGGCTTGCCTCAGGTTCCTCCACCGTAAAATGGGGATAATTAACAGCACCTTCCTCCCAAGGCTGTTGTTCAGGCTCAAATGGGATATTTGTAAAGAGCTTATAGCACAGTGTACACTGCACATAGTAGGGGCCATGTAAATGCACATTTATATTGAAAAGGCACTTTAGTGTGGTGGAGAATTGGACCACCGGTCAGGAAGACCTTGGTTCAAAATCTGCCTTTGACACAAGTTTCATGACCACGGTCAAGTAATTTAACCCTTTTGACCTTTAGGCAAGTCACTTAAGACTTTCAACCAATCAGTCTCTAAGTTATATATGAGTGATCTGTATTGGCGAAAGGGCCCCCACACTAATGGAACTTGCGAACATAACCCTACTCTACCAGGCTATTGGGTAAAAAAGAGTTTTGTAAACCTTAAAGTGCTATGAAAACACCAATCATTTATTAGTGATACTCTGAGAGACGTGAATTTAGTCTTTACAAGGTAATGGCTCCACAAATTTCTATAGACTTGGCTACGGGAGAGGTCCATGGGAGATCAGCCCTCCTGACCAACATCCCAGCAAAGAGGTGGAAGAGGGGTCGAGATGACCCATGTCAGGTACAAGCAGGCTCCTCCATCTAGTACAGAGGGAGACTGCTAGGGGATCTGCTAGGAGAGATGGAGGCAAACAGGATCTTTGCTCTGGCCTGTTAGATGTGGGAAGCAGGGGCCTAGCCAGCTCTCATGGATCACAGACAGGGTCAGGCAATGCAGACACACCCCAGGGTATCCCAAGGGGCCCAAACTCAAAGCACAGTAGAATATAAGACCAGTACAGCAGCTAGGCACCTAAGTGTTGGGGAAAGGGGTGGGGAATATGATGCTTCTAGCGGGCTAGAGACCAGCATGATCTCCAAGATTCGTTTGGGGTCTTTCAGAGCTACAGCAGAAGCTGTAACCAAACTCCTAACTGGGGGATGTGAAAGAAGGGAACAGAGACAGGCTGAGGCCAGCACGTGAAGCCAGAAATTATTGTAGAAAAGGGGGTGGGCAGGGCTAAACCCAACAACCTCCTTCCAGATGTGTAGCAGCAGGGGCATCCTGACTACAGAGGGGCCAAGATCAAACAGGGCTTCCCATCCCATCCAAGAACACGGAAAGGGGTAGAGCCTAGCCTTGCCACAAAGTCTCAAATCAGGAACTAAGGCTGCAAATATGAGTAAACAGAAGAAAATGACAAATACAATGAAGAAATGCTGTGGGAAAGAGAAGCCTAAGAGGTATATACCCAGAGTAACTCCATAAGAACTATAAGCAGAACCTCAGAGGAAAAATAAGCGTGGCCTCAAGGACTACAAGGATGGCTGTAAAAAAATGAAGCAAGAGATAACCAATAATTGATCTATATTTGATTATATAGATCAATTATATATAATTGATTTATAAATGAAATTAGAATTCAGGAGGAAAAATGGAAAGAAAATCAATATAATATAATTTACAATAAAATTTATAAAAATTATAATAATAATTTATAATTAAAAAATAAAAGGTTAGAAATTTCACCCAAGAAACAGACTCCTTGAAAAACAAAATGGGGCAAATGAATGCAATGATTCTAGGAGACGAGAATATCACAACAGAATCAAAACACTAAAAATTTAGAAAAATGTGAAAAGTCTTGATCTACAATTGATCTGGGAATAAAGGTCCAGGAAGAGATAATTTAAGAAAGACTGACCAAAAAGAAAGGCAATATACTATATTTTAACAAATCAGAAAAGGAAGCTGTCCACATCTGTTAATATCACAGGACAAAGTGAAAATAGGGCAGGTGAAGGGGGGAGATTCACTAGCCCCTTCCTGAAACTGCAAATTAGAAACAACCAGGCATTTCACAGTGTAAATTTGACTCTTCCAGGCCAAAGTGAAAAAAAATACCGTAAGCTATCAGAAAGCAAGCAAGGAACCGCAGCCAGTTCAGCAATTACTATAAAGGAGAGGAAATCCTAGAATGTAATAGTCCAAAAGGAAAAAGCTTACAGCTGAGAATAACTCAACCTTATAATCTTACTGGTGGAAAAACAGACCTTTAAGAGAATAAAGGACCTTCAAGCATTCCTGAGGAAAAGACCAGCACTAGGTGTACAACTACTGAAATGCAAACACAGGCAACAAGAGAAACATTGAAAAGTAAATACATGTGACTAACTAGAAGGGGCTAAATGAAGCTGAAATGCTTTTGTTCTAATGGGACAAGCACCTTTAACCTCTCCCATCACAGAGGAATTTATGAATACTCCAGAGAAATGGAGAAGGAGGAGGTCCATCTTTAGAAGGAGATCTGCCATGGAAAGTCTCTCATCCGTGGGGCAGGAGTACTGACTGACTTCTGTGGAGCCTGTTGCAAAGTCATCCACTCTTGTGAAGCAGGGAGGATACTTTGATTCTTCAGTGGATTACAGTTGCAAGAATGTGGGCTCTCTTGCCACAGATGAAGGTAGATTACCCATCCCTCCTCAGCCTACCCTGTTCTTCACATCCTTCCACAAACCATTCACAGAGTCAGCCCACCTCACTGGTGACTGGCCTCTTGGTTTGTGCACGATTTCTTGGGTTCTCCCTCCATTATCCCTTTTTCTTACTACCTGACCATCTCCTTTTTTTCAGTCATGTGTTTCCTTGATGATGTTATAAGGATGGTTTTATAAATGAAAAACACTGGGTTCTACATGAGGGTCATTCCTGACTTTTTTTCAATCAAGCCTCCTTAGAGTTCAGACCCAATCGCTACTGGTGGGAACCCTTCCTTCTGGCTCTTATACCACCCACATGGAGAGCCTGGCACCTGGGCCCCCTCAATCTGCTCTGCCACCCCAGGGAACAGTCAGGCACCCCTGCTCTATCCTGGGGGCTTGGCCAAGCTCTTAATGTTCCCTGATGGTTTCCTTGGAAACTGGATAACACAATACAGATGGGGCATATTTTTAGAAACTCATTCTCTCCCCTCTCCCACCCTTTCTGACATGTGGCTTTATGAAAAGCCATCACACATGAACACACCCACAGCAGAAAAGACGTCCTCTCCAGAGAGAAGGCAAGAGTTCCTTCCTTGTAAAACCCTCCCCCATGAAGACTTAGCTTTCGCTACCTGCCTCCTTTAACGCCCACTTCAAATAACCACCTGGTGATACAATACCAATCCCATCTCTGACCAATTCAATTATGTAACCACACTGGGGACTCTCTTGCAGGAGGGTGATATAAAAAGCCCAGAGAGTGGGCAGTGTCAAGACAGATGGCCCAGAATGGGGAAGATGAATGTTGGAAGAGAAAGCTCATTGGTGGGCCCATGGATGTCATAGGCCATGGGAGAATGGAAGTAGAGAAGGACCTGATGGAACTTCCATTGAGGGCTCTGGGAATGCAGAATGGAGTTTCCATGTTTGTCTGAGGGATGGTGGGGGTGGAGGTGTTCAGGGTGGCAGCAGCAGACCTGCCAGAGGATGACTAAGAGTGTTCTCCTTAATGAAGTCACTGTGAAAGACCAATTAATTTAGTCACCAGGCCCATCTAGAATATTGGGTTCAGTTCTGGGAGCCACAGTTTAGGAAGGATACTGACAAAATAATAAGAGAAGGGCTACCAGGATGGCAAGGAACCTGGAAAATGTTCCAGAGGAGGACCCAAGTGCCTACTATGTGCCTAGCATATAGTAGGCTCCTGGTAAGTACTTGTCCATTCATTCAAATATTTAAAATATTCGCATGTGGAAGAAGAATCAGGCTTGTTCTCCTTTTCAGGGCAGACTGAGGACCAATGGGTAAAAGCTGAGAGGTGGTGCTGCACACTCAGACACTCTTCCCCCCTGCCCTGCAAAGTATAATGTGCTGCCCCAGGAGGTGGTGGATTTTTCTTCATGGTGAGGGAGGGGAGGTCTTTGAATGAGTGAATGAATGAATGAAAGGTTAGGTAACCCACTTATTGGGACTATTGTCTGATACAAGTTAGGCTAGACAACCTCTGAGGTCCATCCTTTCCTGATCCGACGGTCTGGTATTCTAAGGCCAAATAAAAACTAAGTCATAATTATGCCAATTTGTTACGGTCAGCAAAGGGTTACACAAACACAGATGAGTGCAAAGGGAAGCCCCATTAGGCTACCTAAGGCAGTTTCTGGCAGGAGTTCACTCTACTCCGTCCTTTCCCTCACATACCCTGCATCTCTTCTTCTCCCTTTTTTTCTTACTCTTCTACTCACCTCTCATTTATTCATTCATTCTCTCATTTATTGGGCCCCCCCTGGACTGTGCCAAGGGAGAGATGAGACTGTACTGAACTGTAAGGAGGATATGACACTAGGCCAGGAATGTAGACATAATACTCACCTCTCCACCAAGAGCGAATGAATCAGGGAGTTCCAAAACAAAGGGCTAAGATGAGCTCTCAGGGAGAAAATGGTGGGCAGCAGTGGAGTGCAGGCTCCTGCAAAGCTACCTGGAAGAAGTGGTGTCTCTAAAGGAGAGGTAGCCATTCCACAGATGAAAAGGAGGAAGGAGGGCATTCGGGCATAGGGCACAGTGTGAACCAAAGCACAGAGGTGGGAAAGTACAGGGGAATCTTCAAGAGACATGAAAGTCCCATTTCCTTAGAAGGCAGAGCATCAGGAGAGCAGAGGGCCATGAGGAGTTACACTTAGAGCCTGAAGAGACTTTAGTGGACATCCAATCCAACCATCTCATCTTAGAGATGACCAAACTGGGATTTACGGAGCTTTCCTCATTTTCCCACAGTCGCACAGCTGAGTGGCAAAGGTAGGATTATGTAGGTAAGGCAGGAAAAGTAGGGTAGCATCAGATTATGGAGGGCGCTGAATGCCAAGCAAACGAGTTTGACTTTTACTCGATGGCTAATAGGAAGACATCAAGGATTTTGGAGTGTTGGAGAGCTAGGACCAGCTCCCTCCCTAGAGTGTTCCAAAAGTCTTAGTGCATTGCAAGCTTATCAAGGCTATAAATAATGAAGGTCCTCTGAGCAGCTGTTTGAAAGGCAAGGATGCCGTGACTCAGGAGGGAGATAGCCAGCCTCTTAGACAATAAGACCTGAGTTTGAGTCCCTCCTAAGACACATCCAGGGCAGTCATTCTCTCTCATCTCCTGGCAATTCTCTGAGACCACAACATGCAGAAGAGTTGTCAATTGCCATTGGTACAGTAATCCAATCCTGGGTCTGAAGGGTGGATTAGGGAGAGAAGAATGAAAGTACAAAGACCTATAAGGTATCTATGTTAAAATGGGCTAGACTGGAGAAAATGTGGAAACAGGGATAAAGGGAGGTGGAACTGATAAGAACACTGGACACGTGAGGAAGAAGGAGGCAAAGATAACCCTAAGAATTCAAACCAGATAGACTGGGCAAATGGTGGGACCCCTGAAAGGAAGAGGGAAGAGGAAGAGGTTCAGGGGGAAAGGAGAAAAGGAAGGACACAAGCACTTACTAAGCCAAGGGCTTTACAAATATGAACAATCCTGCGGGATAAGTGCTATTATTTTTCCTGTTTTACTGATGAAGAAACTGAGGCTGAGAGATGTTATGTGACTGGCCCAGGGTCACACAGCTAGTGAGTGCCAGAGGTTAAATTTGGATTTGGGAAATGACTGTAAGCTCAGGGTGGGGCTGGCAGGGACATCTAAGTGATGATATTCTGGAAGCCAGTGGGAGTCAGCTCTGGGGTGCAGAAGAGGGTCAGGGTTTGAGATACCCATCTGGGAGCCATCTGCCTACAAGTGGCAGCTGAAACCATGGGAGTGAATGAGATTGCCAAGGGAGAGGACAGAGAGAAGAGGATCAGGGCAGGAGCTTTGGAGAACACTCCCACTGAGGGGTGGACAAGGCTGCCGAGGACTAGAGGAAGGGATGGTGGGGGAGCCCAGGGATGGAGAAACTCAGGTTGGGAAGAGAAAGATGTCAGAAGGCACAGGATCCTATGGCAACAACTAACACCAAAATGCCCAACCATGGGGTCAAGGTTGGACCCTGAAGGAAGCACAACTCCAGGGAAAGGACCACAGATTTAGAGCTAAAAAGTACCTTAAAAGTCTTCTGGTTTAACCCTCTCTTTTTACAGGTAAAACTAAGGTCCAAAGGGGTCAGCTGACTTGCTCCAGGTCCCAGAGATGGTAAGTGGCAGAAATAGAATTAGAACCCGGGCCCCCTAACTCCAATACAAATTGAAGGCTTGTTCTATAACATCGCACCAGTGTGGGGGAGACAGACTGTGTGAAGAGGGATGGTTCAAGGGACCAGGAGGTACAGTAACAACCAAGAATAGATTTAATGTGAGTGGGAGAGTAAGAGAGCTGAGAGATTGTCTTTTCCAATTCTTTTCTTCCCTTCTATTATTTTATTAAACATTTTATTATTTTTTGTTTTAAAATTTTACTGATACTTTCTTATCTTGTGTTTTTTTATACCGGAGATATTTCCCCACATTCCCTCTGCACATTCCCTCCCCATATCTCAGAGAACCTTCCCTTCTCAGAATGAAAAGCAGTTAAGCAATGGAGTCTGATAGCGTATGCACCATTTTGTCCCCAAAATCTAAGAGAAGGGATATCCCATTCTTTCTTCCTCTTCTCCTCTCATCTCATCCTCCTCTGCTGAGCCCACCAAATCCCAAAGCCCCCCCTACGGGTACCATTGATGGCACTCAAGGTGAAAGGGGCTGATGAAAGTGTTGGCTACATAGGATTGTCATTATTTAGACATTTCAGGTGTGTCCAACTCTTCATGACCCCATTTGGAGTTTTCTTGGCAAAGATCCTGGAGACGTTTGCCATTTCCATCTCCAGTTTATTTTACAGATGAAGACACTGAGGCCAAGAGTATGAAGTGACTTGCCCAGGGTCACACAGCTAGTAAATATCTAAGGTTGGATTTGAACTCAGGAAGATGAGGCTTCTGGACTCCAGGCTTGGCACTCTATGCATTATGGTGCCACCTAGCACCCATATGTTAGGAAAACACAGGTCAACTTTTTGCCAGTAATTATCCACCCATGGGAAAAATGAATTAACATCGCTGGTCCTTTAGTTGAGCAGGTGGGCACCTGATGGGGACCCATAAGGATGAATGACAGGATAGCATATTGAAGGACTTGGGGCTTCTCAGAAGAAAATTACTGCAGAAATCCATAGACTGGAATTCCATCAGCAGAGAATACTTCCTTTGTGGAAACTCCCTCCACTGGTGCAGAGTGGCAATGATTCCCCAATTTTTTAGTCTTAGAGTTAATGGGAGCAAGGGGAGATTGCCCTAGTGTCTGATCCAGGAGGACACAGCCAGTATGTGCTGGGGCAGGACCAAAACCAAGATTTTCCTGACCTTATGGCCAACTTTCTCTACATCAGGCCACTTCTGATGATGGCACACCCAACATGAAGCTGTCCCAAAGATGCTGTCCCATGTTGATCTCTCCTCCTATCTGGACCATGCACGGCTGCTCGTCTACACCAAAGACAGTAGCTTGGCCCTCACTTTGGCCCTCCTCTTCACTATCTCATAATGCTGACGTGGGCAGGTTCTGCCTACCTGACCCTCTATAAACTATACAATGGACAACTTACTACATCCCTCCATCTCCCACCCTGTGTCTTCACACCGACTACCCCCAATGCCCTACTTTCCTAGCCTCAGCTCAAATCCCAATTTCTCCTAGTCTCTCCCATCATGAACATCTTCCCTTCCCATCTATTCAGTATATTTACCTTGTATGTACCTAGTTGATGACATATTGTTTCCATTAGAAGGCAAGCTCCTTGAGGACAAGTATGGTTTGGGTTTTTTCCCTTTCTTTGTATCTCTGGCACTTAGCACAGAGCCTGACCTAGATAGCTTGTTGACTAACTCCAGTAACCACTCAGAGCTTCAGCTTTCTTATCTGGGGAATAGCAAGGATAATGAACTGATTAAGTGAAAGAACCCAGGTACTGAGTGCTATGAAAACCTCAAAGTGTGCCCTGAGGGTTAGAGTCACTACAATTTTTATTGAGTCACCTGCCCATGGGGGAGACACAGCTAGCACGGCACACCAAGCACACAGTAAGCATTTCATAAATGTTTGGCTATTGACAGATGGATCCCCCATTAAGACTACACAGTTCTCATAGAAATGCCTCTGCTCCCATCATCCTAGTGTGATGGCATCAGCTTCCTTCACGTACCAGCTGTCTGAGACTGTAGGAGGAAAGGGGGTTGCTGATCTCCTCTCTCCTCCCCTATTCCTCTCTGTCTCACTGGGTCATCCCACACAAAGACAGTCTCCTTTGGAGATTCTTGAAGTGGGTTTAAGAGCTGTGACCCATCTGGATGGGCTCCGTGCCTCTCCAGAAGCTTAGCCATGAGAATCACGCTGGTGAAGAAAGGAGAGGGCCATGCTGAGTACTCGCAGCAGTCAGCTCTCTCACAAAATTCCTAGCATGGAAGGTGAGGATGCTCCTGGCATGCCCCCAGATGATGAGAGCACTTGTGCTCCAGGGCACTAATAATGAAGTCGGGGGAAGCTTCTGGTGCCCAAACCCATGGAGTAGATGGTTTCTAACACTACCAACTGTCTCACCACCAGGGACCAGCAGTTCAACTGGCTCCTCAGAGGCACTCTTCTGTGGGAAGCAGCCACGCGGGCTGGATTGCTGGTGTGCCTTTATTGGGAAGGGTTTCCTCCTGCTCTCGCCTCTCAAATCCATTGGATCTCTGTCCTGAAGTCCGAGGCAGGGGCAGTGAGGCAGCTGGATGGCATGGTGTGTGTGCATATGGAGGGCTGGGCTTAAGGGAGGAGTAGAGGTGCTGTTTCCCTATCAGTAAAAGAGTGATAATAAAAGCACCCACCTCCCAGGGTTGTTGAAAGAATCCACTGAGATGACCATGTGTAAAGCACCTTGGAAACCTCAAAGGTCCATTAGATTGTGAGCTCCTTGAGGGCAAGGATTGTCTTTTGTCTCTTTTTGTATCTCCCTGTACTTAGCAGAGTACTGGGAACACAGTAGGCACTTAATATATGTTTATTGATGGATTAAAGGGACATACATATAATGTTAGATATCATTCAGTCTGCAAGTCTATTGCAGGGTTGTTGGGTTTTCTTACCCCTTGGTCACCATATAATTTTCCCTTTGTTCTCCACTAGACTAAGTTATACAAGAGTTTTCAATCTCCTGCCTCCAGCTATCATGGCACTCAGCATACAGTAGGTGCCTAATGTTTGTTGATTGAATTTTCTCCTCATGACTATCCTATTCAATTTAATTCAATCTAACAAACATTTATTAAGCACCTACTAAATGCCAGGCATTATGCTAAGCTCTGTGGATATAAAAAGAGGCAAAAGACAGCCCCTGCCCTCAAGGAGCTTACAATCTAATGGGAAGGTAACTGCAAACAAATATATACAAAGCAAGCTCTGTCCATCCAATGAGCTAGGTGGATAGATATGACTTTCTTCATTTGGCAGATAAGGAGGCTGAGGGTCAGAGGGATCATGAGGCTTCCCAGGGATCACACACAACTCATTAGCACAAAGCCAGGTTCCCTAAACCAGTCCCTGCTCAAAAGTGGTCATGGCCGTGGTAAAAGTGGATGAGCATGAAGGGGGAGAAGCCACGCTGCCCCTCACCGAGAGCTTCCCCCAAGGGTCTAGACAGGGAACCAGAGGGAGAAGAACACGGAGGTGGGTGCGGCCTTCGAGGCACCAACTGCCAATTAATGGCCACATTTCTGATGGGGATCAGGGGGAGCTAGAGGGGCCTAGAACCTGGTCCTACCTCTTTTCAGAAGGGGGGAGGGGCTCTTACTCATCTCGAAGCAATGAGAGCCCAGGGATATAAGGCGTCCAAAGCAAGCTGAAGCCATGGCCCTAAGCAGGAGAAGGACTGAGCGCCTCTGAGGGAAGGTTCTTTGTTTCCATGGAAACAGTCCAAGCACGAGCACTGGGGTCTTGGTCTGATGACACGTCTGTGGGCAGGAAGGGGGACTCTCTTTTGCAAAGTCCCTTCCTTGGGTTTTCCCTTTTCAGTCTATTAGTAACACATCTGGGGATGTGAGGAGTCCAGCATATTCCCTGCCCAGTGACTGGTTCATCCTTGTGGGTCACCTGTATCCGGCTGCCTCATCCTCACGGTAGCCTGGCTGAAGGGACTTCAGGGACCCTAAACCCTGCTAGCAGGGCCTCCCTGATGTTTGGGTGACCCTGTGACCCTGTGGCCAGCAGTCCAATTCTCTGAAAACGCTTCCTCAGATCCACAGAGCAT
This sequence comes from Pseudochirops corinnae, assembly GCA_028646515.1. Taxonomy (NCBI): domain Eukaryota; kingdom Metazoa; phylum Chordata; class Mammalia; order Diprotodontia; family Pseudocheiridae; genus Pseudochirops; species Pseudochirops corinnae. Next base: position 32,652,873 of record CM053585.1, on the reverse strand, counting down.
TATTACAGGGTTTGGAGTCAGAAGGGGATCAAAGGTGACCTGAGTCCAATATCCTCAATTTACAGATGAGGAAACTGAGGCCCAGAGGGCACAGGACTTTGGATTTGTATCAAGGACAGAATCTGAAACCAAATCCTTTGATTCTTTTTTTGTTTGTTTGTTTGTTTTGTCTTTTTGGAGGGGGGAAGGTAGGGCAGTTGGGGTTAAGTGACTTGCCCAAGGTCACACAGGGCAAATCCTTTGATTTTTGATCCACAATTCTCTTTCTATTAACACTTATGTGACTCCCTCAAGATACAGGAAATGGAAAAAGGGAAACAGTCGGATTCGATTAAAATGATAGTTGTGAAATCCTGTGATGCTGAAGTCTGAGAAAGTCTCTAATTCTACTTGAATTTTGATGCATACAATAGTGCTTCAATAAATGGTCCTGGGGCTTGGAAATCCTGAGACATCTTCAAAGCACTGAATTTTTGAATGGACACTACAAGACAATCTCTTTCTCCATATAGGTGTATGTATAAATTTTGTATTATTATTGTATATAGTATATATAATTTTATATTACAAATTATATTACATTTATAGCACATATTATATATAACAAATTATTATATATTATATATCTAAACATAAAATATAAATATACATATACATAGATATGCATATCTTTATATATAAATAAAAATATATGTCATGCTTTTTTGCTTTTTAAAAATTATTTTTATAGATGTCTTGCAAATACGAAGGGCCATCTTGTATCACTCTCCTACATTTCACCTCCATCATTAGTTTATGACCTTTGGTGAGTCATTTAACCTCAGTTTCCTCATCTGTAAAATGGTGTGTGTGTGTGTGTGTGTGTGTGTGTGTGTGTGTATGTGTTTGGTCACACAGATGGACTAGGCTAGCCACTGAGATCCCTTCCAATTCTAAATGCATAATCCTCCTACCTCTGGCCCCTTTGTGGATCATCCCTTCACATTCTTTCCCTTGATTCTAAATAGGTGTGGACTCTTCAGCATTTCCTAGAATGTTAGCCCTTGAAAAGGACATCAGACGTTACTTAATTTCAAGTCACTATTTTAGAGATGAGGAAAAGCACAGGGAAATGAGCATTAGCTCGGGAAATAAATTAATTTGGGTTCAAATTTCAGATTTCATTTCCCCTAGTCTCAGTTTCCTCATCTGGACTAGATAGGGGCTCTTGACCTTTTTTTGTGTTCTGGACCCCTTTGCCAGTCTGGGGACACATAGGGACCCCTTCTCAGAATCAGATCTTTAAATTCATAAAATATACTAGTAAAAGGAAACAAATTTTAGTTTTCCATAACAATACCACTCCCCATTCTGAGGTTCTGGAGGCCAGAGGGAAAAGGGACCATCAGGAAGAATAATGAGCTCCCGGTTCTATAAAAAGATTTCAGCACAGGTCTGTCCACCTCAATGGCTCCATTCTGGCCCTAAAAAGAGATGCATTCCCTCCTGGAAGGTGGGTTGATAATCCAGCCTCGGAGGAAAGCTATCTACCTTGTGCCTGTACCCATCCCTGGGGACACCAGATCCATCCCTCTCAATTTGAAGAAGGGAACTGTTCTCCCTGGAGTGTTTGTATGCTCCCAGGATACTTTTTAAGTGTTGTCCTCCCAGCATGCTCTTCTCCTTTCAAACCCTGCAAATAAGGGCCAGTATTTATCACAGGCTCATCTCTGCTTCCTCTCAGGATGCTTCAGATGCTCAGGCTGCTGTGTGGTACCCTCTGGGGAGGGGCCCTCAGCATCATTAGGCATAAAGTAGTGCACTCTAACAATACATCCTCCCACTTCCCTACTAGACAGACAGCTTCTCATCTGGCCACATGCATCTACCCTCTCCTCTTAGGACTGCTGGGGATTCCACCTGGGAGACAGAGAGGGATGATAGATGGAAACACAGTGCTGTTTGCTTTACTAAAACGAATGCTTAGCAAAAAAAAATAATGGTGTAAATTTGCCTTGCTGGGCCTCAGAGAACACAAATCTTCATGCATTGCAGAATTCAAACACTCCACCTTTGACAGACTAAACCAGTGGTGGGGAACCTGCTGCTTCGAGGCCATATGTTGCCTTCTAGGTCCTTGGGGGAAGCCTTTTGACCCAGCAGAACAAACCCTTTTATTAAGGGGATTTGGTCTGTGAAGCTTGTATTCAGTCAAAGGGCCCCACTTGAGGACCTAGAGAGCTACATGTGGCCTCAAGACCACAGGTTCCCCATCCCTGTCCTAAACTCTCATATACATATTCTTGTAATCTGTGGCCCCAAACCAGAGCTCTGAGTTTATTATATACAATCACAATCAATCTCTCTCTCTCTCTGTCTCTGTGTGTCTCTCTGTCTCTCGGATAGTCTGCAATTTTTCCCAATAGCCAGCCCAGGCTAAGACAGTCTAATGACTGCTCTCCCCATGCCCTCTCCCAAGCAGCAATGTTCTTCCTATTACGAGGTGGTCAAACAGTCCTTACCCTCAAGGAGTTCACAGCTTAATTAATGTTCACAGACCCTCTGAAATCTCTCTATGGCCCCACATTAAAGACCCCTGCTTTTGTGGTTTCTGTTCAGTCGAATCCAACCCTCTATAACCCCATCTGAGATTTTCTTGGCCGAGATACTGGATTGATTTGCCATTTCCTTCTCCAGCTCATTTTACAGACGAGGAAACTGAGTCCAGTGGGGTTTAGTGATTCTCTAGACGGGACCTGAGCAGGGCCTAGTACAATGGCACTATCATCTCCCTAATCCCAGACCCCCTGTCTCTTTTAGTGGAAACTGAGTTAGCATGAGCTGCCATAATTACACCTTTGACTTCTGCTGAATTTTCAATCCAATAAAACTCCCAGCAATCAGCGGCGGTCTAGCCAGTCCTCCTTCATCTCATATAAAGCTGATTTTTGTGAGCCCAAGTGTGAGTCTTGACATTCATTCTTACTAAATTTCATCTTCCTAGAACCTATTCAGTCTTCCAATCTGGTACCATTTTTTTGAATCCCTCCCAGTTCTGTATCATTTGCAAATGTGATAATCAGATCATTGAAGCCTTGATTAACATCATTGATAAAGCCAGGCAGCACAGTGGATAGAGAGTAGTAGACTTGGGAGTCAGAAAGACAGGGGTTCAAATCTGGCCTCAGACTGGTTGTGTGACCCCGGACAAGCCATTTAACCTGGCTGCCTCAGTTTCCTCATCTGTAAAATGATCTGGAGAAGGAAATGGCAAACCACTCAGTTTCTTCACTAAGAAAATCCTAAATGGGATCATACCTCCTCTTTCGATCTCATCTGTGAAATGGGGATATTAAGAGTACCGATCTCACAGCGTTGTCCTGAGGATCAATATCAAATAAGGTAACATATGTACAGAACTTTGCAAACCATAGCTATTGAAACACAAGCTGCTAGTATCACCCTCATTATCATTATCATGTTCAACAGCACAGGGCAAGCAACGATCTCAGGAAACTCAATCAATCACCAGGCATTTATTAAGATGCACTGGGGGTAGAAAGAAGGAAAAACCCCAGCCTAGTCTCTACCCTCAAGGAACTTACATTCTAGTGGGGGAGACAACCTGTAAATAATAGGAAGATACAAGACCTTCACCAAGTAGGACAGTAACCTTGGAGGCTGAGGGAATTGAGGGGATTAGGATGGCAAGAGGTTAGTTGTGGAAATTGGGCGAACCACACTGATTCCATCTTATGACTCAGTTCTGGACCAAGCTCAGTTCCCTTTCTATTCAATGATGGATCTGGTCCAAATTCTGCCCTGTGAGAAACTATTCAACTGTGGGAACTGGGAGAAAACCTTACTGCATTGTTCGAACCTGGCCCCGCTGTCTGGGAAGCTCCACCACCTCTCCTCTACCTGCTGCTTGGAGACTCTTAACTAAGGACCTCGGTTATGCTGGCCAGAAACCTGGTCAAAATCAATGACTGATACAAGGAGTTTTCTCCCAATTGTACATTCTATATGTCTTATCTGAAAACTGGTCCCATGCGGATCAGTTACTGTTTCCATGTTCCCTTGACTGTAAACAGATACTTGAGGGGAGGGGGGACTCCACTTTTTCTGATTTTAGGGAATTGCACCTGTTTGCTCTCCCCTGCCCAACTTGGAAAGTCCCTAATCTTTCCTCCAATTGGAAATCAGATCACTTAATGTTGTACTGTTTCCTTTAAACTAACTGGCCATATTTGATTGTTTTTAATGTATAAAAGTCTGTCTCTTCCTGTTTTGGATGTCTAGTTCTAAGCTGAGGGAGGGGTCCAGTCCTGGGCTTCTTGGGCAATTGGGCACACATTGCTTAATAATTTAATATGCTTGGAAGATCAAACCTCTGTTTCCTCTGTCATTTCATCTTTCACCAGCCACTAGATGAAGGTTCAAGGGGCTGGTGGGATAGGGGTGGGACTGGGGAAGGGACTAATACCTTCCCTTCAAATGCTGAAGTGGCATTTGAGCAGTCTTGAAAGAAGTTATGGATATATAGAGGCAGAGGTCAGAAGGAGGGCATTCCAGGTATGGGGCACAGCTGGTGCAAAAGAATGGAGATGGGAGATGAATCATCTTATGCAAATAACAGCAAATAGGGCAGTGCGGCAGGACAGAAGAGTAACAGGAAATTAGTAAAGCATTAGAAGACTGAAAAGGTAGGAAGGGACCAGGTTGTAAAAAAGTCTTAAATGTGAAAGAGAGGATTTTATGTTTGATCCTGGAAGTAAGAGGGAGCCCCTGGAGTTTACTGAGCAGGAGGGTGACAAAGTCGGCCAACAAAGATTTATTAAACTATTTCTATATATCAGACATTGTGCTATCAAGTCTGGAAATACAAAGAGGGGTACATACACAAGTCTTTGCATTTAAGGAGCTCATATTATAATGAGGAAGATGACATGCATATCTGATACATACATGGTAGCATAGTGGATGGAGTCAGGAAGATCTGAATTCAAATCTATCCTTAGGCGCTTACTAGCTATGTGACCCTGGGCAAGTCACTTAATCCTGTTTGCCTCAGTTTCCTTATCTGTAAAATGAGCTAGAGAAGGAAATGGCAAACCACTGCAGTATCTTCACCAATAAAACTACAAATGGGGTCACAGAGAGTTAGAGACGACTGAACAACATCAAAAGCAGATTCTTAACATAGGATCCATTGAGAGATTTCGGAGGGTTTATGAACATTAATTAGATTGTGAGCTCCTTGAGGGCAGGCACTGTCTTTTGCCTCTCTTTGTATCCCTAGTGCTTAGCATGGTGCCTGGCACATAGTAGGCACTTTAATCAATCACTTGATTGATTAAATGGAGGAAAAAAACCAACGTTTTTAGTTTCATAACTGAAATTTTAACTTCCAATTAGCATTTTAACTGAAAATTTTAACTTCTAATTGAAATTTAGCATTTTCTTTAATTATTGAAAAGCATGATTCTGATAAGGGGTCCATAATTTTCACCAGACAGCCAACTCTTGGTGCCAATGGGGTTAATCCCAGAGGAAGGGTGCTGGTTGATGTGTGGGGTGGTGGTGGTGAAAGAAGATGGTGGTGAGGAGACTGGGAAAGGCTTCCTGTAGAAGGTAGAATTTGGGCTGAGGCTTGAAGGAAGCCAGCGAAGCCAGGAGGCTGAGATAAGGAGGGAGGGCATGCCAGGCATGGGGGACAGCCAGTGCAAAGGTAAGGAGGTAAGAGATAGAGCCTCATGTGTGGGGAACAGCAACAGGGTGAGAGCCTGGGATGTGGAGAGAGTAGAATGGGGTAAAATACAAAAAGACTGGGAAGGTGGGAAGGGGCAGGTTGTGAAGGGCTCTAAACACCAAACAGCAGAGTTTTACAGTTAGTTGACCTAGAGATAATAGAGCTACAAAGAAAGATAATTTCGTATACTGCTTTGCATGATTAAAGGACAAAGTGACTGCCTCAGTTTCTTTCTGGAAGCAAATGGGAATGTAAATCATACATGACAAATGAGCACAGACCCTAAGGGTTATCAGGGTTCTTACAATATCGTGGTGAGTTCAAGTGGTCAAGGAAAGCGTCACAGAGACACTGGACCTTGAGGGCCTGAGAGGGATTAGGCAGGTAGAGATTTGACAAGGGAAGGCACAGCAGGCAGGAGCAGAGCTTGAGCAAAGGCAAGGATGTAGAAACATGAAAAGAAGGTCTGCAGGGTAGACAGTAGTTTGGCGGGGTTGGAAGCAGATTGGTGTATATAGGTGGAGCAGGAGAAGAGTCTGAAGGCTAGATTGATGCCAGGGTGAGAAGAGCCTAGAATGCCAGGCCAAGGAGGGATTGATGGCTCTTGAATGAGGTTAGAGGTGTTGAAAATGGCATTTTAGGATATTTAATCTGTCATAGTTAGAGTAGAATGGAGAGTCTGGAGGTTTCCATTTTCTAGATAGAACACAGAAATGAAGAAATAGCCTCAGTCACACAGCAGACACGTGGGGACCAGAGACAGAGACCAAGTCTCCAGAATGTCAGGTTGGCGTATTTCTTTTCCTCCTGGAACACGGGGTTGTATATCCACAATGGCACACGCGCCCCAGCTCTCCTTCCCCTCAATAATAATGCCTTGCGTTCCTATGGGGCTCGAAGGCTGCCAAAGCATTTTCCTCAAAATGATACCTGGAGGAAGGTGGTGCAAGAATAATTTACATTTTACAGATGAGGAAACTGAGGCTCACGGTTCACCAGTCAAAAAGCTGATGAATGTTGGAGCTGAGGAATGGGCCTGGGTCTCCTGGCTCCAAATCCAGGGTCCTTTCCCATATACTCCATAGGGCCAAATCTCAGATTTGACTGGAAGAAAATTCAAATTCAGAAGCTTTCTTCCTCAGTCAGTCTCCTTCCTCACCATGGCCTCCTGGCTTCCTTCAAGACTCAGTTCAGACCTCACCTTTGGCAGGAGGTCTTTCCCAACCATCTCCACTGCCAGTGGCTTTCCCCTGAGACCGCCTTTCATTTATGCTGTATGTAATAATAATAACAATAATAATGCAAAGTGCTTTTTATGGATATTAACCCCTTCGAGCCTCACAAAAACCCTGGGAAGTAGTTACTATGGCCATTTTACAGATGAGGAAACTGAGGCACAGAGAGGTTAAGGGACTTGCCTAGGGTCACACAGCTAGTAAATCCCCGAGGCAGGACTGGAACTTGGCTCTTCCTGACCCCAGGTTCTGGGCTCCATCTCACCGTATGTCTTTTGTCTGTATGTAGCACTTCTCATGTTGTTTCCCCCATGGAAATGTCATTTCTCAGACGGCAAACACTGTTTTTGCTTTTCTTTGTAGCTCTAGCACTTAGCACAGGGTCCAGCAAACAGTTAGCACTTAATAAATGCTTACTGACCTATTGGACACTCTTGGAGCCAGTCAAACTGTACAGAAGGTCCTCTAGGAAGTTAAAAAATCTCCACGATGCCTCACATGGCCTCCAGGCCAGCCTTGCCCGGGCACCTTCTCATCCTGGGTTTCTCTACACCTTGACACTCTTTTTCTAAGCTGCTCAGGCACTTTCCCCCCCAAAGGCAAAGTATCTCTATAAATATATTTGGATAAAAAAAACCTCAAAAAATAAGCTAGAATGTAACTAGTATTTAAAACTGAGCAGCCATTGCTATGATGATAACAACTGCACATGGCCTACCACATTCCATTTTTTAAAAGCTCTTTCAAAAGATGCCTCTATTTTTATGTTGATCAGTTTTCAGGACATTTCTATCATCAGACGCTATCTTTTAAAGTCTAAAAACCTGTTCTGTCCTTGTTTCATTTTGAGTATTTGTCTTTCTTTGTATTCCTGGCCCTCAGCGCAGTCCTGACCCACCAAAGGTGCTTAATAAATGCTCACTGACTTGAGGATTACATCTCTGGTGGACCATAATGGGAGGGGGGGCACGGCACAGTTACTTTTGTCTTTTGGAACTGGCCAAGGGCATGAAGCAGCTGAGCGTGAACCAAAGTCACCTTTTAGGATATTGTTCACCATCGAACGCTTCTCAAGTCCAAAAGACTATACGAAAGCCAAGGACCTTTTGGGCTCTAAATTCTGTGTCCAATGGCCTGTGACTACAGAGGTTTCTCAAAGTCATGGACCGTATTTTCTATTTTTTCTTAATCTCCTGCTCCGTAAGACCTTCAATAAAGGCTGACCACCTTCTCACTTGAATGCTCTCCCATATATTTAAACTTACATATCACAAAGTTCATGCCCCATCCTGGGCTTCCAGGCACACAACCCAGTGGCATGATCATAATTCCTCTCCCCAGCTTTAACACCTTCGAGCTTGATCACAGTGGGAAACCACACCGGGTGTGAGAATCAGGAAAGGTCAGGCTGTGCCTCTGTTTAGCTACAGGATCCCAGGTACCACAACACCATTTCATTATTTGGGATCCAGTCTGGTCTTCTGTAAAATGGGGGCATTGGACTAGATCAGGGGTGGGGAACCTGTGGCCTGGAGGCCACATGTGGCCTTCTAGGTCCTTGGGTATGGCCTTTTGACTGAATCCGAGTTTTACAGAACAAATCCTTTTATGAAGGGGATTTGTTCTGTGAAGTTTGGATTCAGTGAAAGGGCCACACTTGAGGACTGAGAGGGCCACGTGTGGTCTTGAGGCCACAGGGTCCCCACTCCTGGACTAGATGGTTTCTTAGTTCCCTTCCCTGCTGCTCTTGGCCCAAATAGCTTGAGAAGCCATTCATGAGCCCAGCAGTAGTCTAGAATGGCTGGCAGGGGCTGAAATGCTGGCATTTTTAAAAAACAAATGTCAGTTTGGGCAGATCCTGTTTTTTTAGCTGGCAAAGTGAGCAGTCCCACTCAACACTTCCCAGATGCTCTCCCCGTCTATTTATAGGCAGGGCCTCTAATCACTTTAGAGAATAAAAACCTACGTGCTTGGCTTGGCTTGGCTTGGCCATGGCATGCCTCCTTCTCCACCTCTCCTCAAAAGTCAAGGACGGCTGAAGCAGCTCGTCCAAGGACACATGGATGGAAGGCATCTCATGAGCTGCGCAGCCTGGACCCTTCTCTTGTCTAAACTGCTACTTCATCAGCTCCCGTACATTCCTCAGACTTCCCACTTTGTAGGCGATGTCGGCCTGGCCAGAGACACCCCTCATCCCATCCTCCTCTGGAGTCCAAAGAGAACCCCAAACAAAAGACTTCCCAAACCTCTCAACAAAATACAGCTTTGTTTGGTCATATACAATGAACCCTTATTGGGCCTATGTTGTAAAAAGTGTTCATTTGTGTTTGTAATGTAGATACATCTATGTTAGTGATTAATACTTTAAACATATTCAAGTAAATGTCAGCTTCTTGAAGGCAGGGACTGTCTCGTTTTTGTCTTTGTAACCTCAGTGTTTGGCTCAAGGTCTGGAGCATAGTAGGTGCTTAATGTGTCTATGGATTGACTGATGGAAAAGAGTAATGCACCTTTTTGCGTGGCTGGTGTCTCAGAGGGCAGCTGGGGGTGCAGTGGATAGAGAGCATGCCTGGAGTCAGGAGGACCTAAGTTCAAATATGACATCAGACACTGACTAGCTGTGTGACCCTGGGCAAGTCACTTAATCCTGTTTGCTTCAGTTTTTTTTCATCTCTAAAGTGAGCTAGAGAAGGAAATGGCAAACCACTCTAGTGTCTCTGCCAAGAAAACCCTAAATGGGGTCATAAAGAGTCAGACAAGACTGAAAAACAACTCAACAACAACACAAGGGTCTCAGAGAGGTAAACATGGTGTTGTGGAAAGAACAATGAATTTGGAGTCAGGGATCCTGAGTTCAAATCCTGATTTTGCCCCTTACTATCTTTGTGACCTTAAGAAAATCACTTTACTGAAAGGCGGGGTAGACCCAGGACAAGCGACTTAGCAGAAGAGTGTTCCAGCTAACTCTTTAGGGCCACACCTTGCTGATACCAGTGACATCACACTTCTGGTCCCTATTCCTTTTTAATGGGGCAGCCATATCACAGCTGGAGTAAGGAAGACCCGAATTTAAGTTCTGCTTCAGATCCTTCCTAGCTATGTGACTCTGGGCAGGTCTAGCTTAACGTTTCAGCCTCAGTTTCCCCATCTGTAAAATGGGGCAGAACGACAGCCTCCACCTGCTAGGGTTTTGGGGAGGTTCAAATGAGATAACAAGCAAAGCTCTTTGCAAACCTTACTGCACGATACAAATGCTAATTTTGATTATCAACCGTCACCATTATTAGAACATTTCTAAAGGACTTCGCCATCTCACAATGACATACATGTTCCAGCTGTTTGCTGTTCCTGGTCTCTTCCAGGTCTAAGTGTCACGACCCCGTGACAGCCCCATTGGACAACTTTGGGGACTGTCAGGAACTGGTCCAATGTTGTTGTTGTTCAGTCATTTCAATCTTGTCATTTATTCACTGATTCAACAGATATCTAATAGGCAGAGGTTTTGTATCAGTCACTGGAGGAGAGGCTCCAAAAGGCTGAAAACGTTTGGTCTGTGCCCTGGAGGATGCTGGGAAACCCACTCAGACCCCACTCATTCACGGGTACAAGACGTGCTCAGAGATGCCAAAGCCAGCAGTGAAATAGTGGCCTCTGTGGGGACTGAAGCAGTGACCTTGGCCTTCAAAACCCTGTGTTCCTGTTCTGTGCTGACTCACAAGGATCTAGAAGGCTCAGAACCAGTCTGGTCTCCCTGACCAATATGGAGCATGGGCTGCATCAGCACTGGGTTTATCAATACTCAAGCTACTGAGCAAAGCAGTGGCAACAGAAAGGTCTCAGCCATGTGACGGTGGGTAAACCCCTGCCCCTCTCTGGACCTCGTTTTCTCATTTGTATAGGGAGGGGGAAAGAACCACAGGATCAATTGATCCATCGACAAGCATTATTAAGTGCCAAGACGCTGTGGGTGTATGAAGAAAGGCAACAACATGTATAAATCCTATACATGTCAGAACATTTAAGACAGAAAATTATTGTTGTTGTCTCCTCGTGACCCCATTTGGAGTTTTCTTGGTGGAGATACTGGAGTGGGTTTGCCCTTTCCTTCTCCAGCTCATTTTACAGATGAGGAAACTGAGTCGGGATTTCAACTCAGGTCCTTCTGACTCCAACCTTAATACTCCATCTCCCAATTTGCCTCCAGGCCTCCATAATACAAATGTCAGACAGGGACAAAGTAGAGAGATCCAGACATGAAATCCTCAAAGACAATATGAGAGGAGTGTGTGAATGATTTCAGGTGTGTGGGTGTGTGCCCATGCTCAGTGAAGAATCAGAGAAGGCTTCATGGGGGAGGAAGCATCTTAACTGAACTTTATAGGAAGAGAAGTATTGTAAAAGATGATGAGGGAGTGTGTGTATGTATATATGTAATATGTGTGCATGAATGTATGTATATATACACATCTGTATGTATAAAACACTATATACATATACAGACACACATTATATGGGTATATGTATGCATGTATGTGTATATATACCTGTATATAAACACATATGTATGTATATGACACTATGCATATACATGTTATATATGTGTATATATGTGTGTGGATGTATATATCTCTGTATATATATGTATTTATACAACACTATACATATACACATTATGTATGTGTATATATATATATATATGTGTATGTGTGTATCTATATAATTTTTTTTCATGAGGGATGGTGTGCAATGAGCAGTGGCAGGAGGCGGCGTTCTATTCTGAGTGCAGGGAGCAGTCTGCAGTCCAGGGTGGGTGGAATGTAAAGTGTGTAGAAGCAACCAGGGATATAGGAGGGGGGGGGAATCTTCAACGCCAAGCTAAGGAGAACTGATTTTATCCTATAGATGATGGGGAGTCTCTGAAGATGTTAAAGCAGAGGCGTGCTGAGACCAGGGACACCAGGAAGATTATTTTGACAACCAGGGGAATGATGGGTTGGCCAGGGACAGCTAGGTGTCAGAGAGATCGGCTAAGAGGCAGCAGTCCAGGCGGTGAAGGGTGGCAGCCACGTGGGAAGAGAGCAGAGGAAATGTGCAGTAGATATTACAGAAAGATACAACTGACAGGACCCAGTGACCACCAGGGTGTGGAGCGGGGCAGCCAGCGCAGAACTGAGGGTGGCTCCAAGATCTGGAACTTTGGTGCCTGCTCCTGCCATGCTCAGACTATTGATAGAAACAGGGAAGTCGAGAGAAGAGGCAAACATGAGAGGAGAGGGGTTTTTTTTTTTTAGTTTTTCCAGGTTTTTTTAAATGCTATTTCCAGCAAAATACCATTATTTTTATATCTTGGCTTTGGAGTCCTTAGTAGAAGACTTGCATGATTTGGAGAGGGATGGAAACTTAGAGAACATCTGGTCCAATTCTCTCCCTTTACTGATGAGAGACCAAGTCCCAGAGAAATGAAATGATTTGCCCAAGTTCACACACATAGTTAAGTAATTAAACTGGGGTTCAAACCCAGACCCTCTGACCCCAAATCCAGTGTTCTCTCCAACCTTAATGCATTAAAAAGAACCCATACAATTTTTCTCTCTTAACCTAGAGTTTCAAAATAGCACAGTCCCCAACATGCCAGGTCCCAACCAAATATGGTTTGGATGCTGTTTGTGAGGCTGCCCAGGGCTCCACACTCTGTCTCCAGGGGAGGAATCACAAGTTCAAATGGAGTTTGGGCTCCAAACAAACCCTGGGAAAGCAGGTTTGTTATCACATGTCAAACTCATTTAAAAAATATTTCCAACTGTCTATCCATAGGTTCCCAAGGGACCATGGTTGTTCAGTCATTTCAGTTGTGTCCAGCTCTTCAAGACCCCATTTGGGGTTTTCTTGGCAAAGATATTGGAGTAGTTTGCTATTTCCTTCTTTAGTTCATTTGATGAGGAAACTGAAGCAAACAGGGATAAGTGACTTGCCCAGGGTCTCACAGCTAGTAAGTGTCTGAGGCTAGATTTGAATTCAAGCCTTCCTGACTCCAGGGCCTGTGTTTTATCTACTGCATCACCTAGCTGCTCTAAGGGACCATTATGGAACCCCAAATATGCCATTCTTGAGTTCTTTCTGATCCCAAAGCATCTTGAAAAGGTAGTGCTCAAGTAGAGAGAATTTGCCACCATTTCCTAGCCTCAAATTGGCTGGTGGCCTCTGAAGTCCCACTCGGCCCTGATTCCAGGAGCTTATGACCAGCCCTCCAGGGCTAGAATCAATGTCTGATCGATTTCCTACTGCCATCAAGGATGATAATCCTCCAGACTGTCATTGCAACTCTCAAGCTAGCCTTGGTTTCTAGCCACTGAAAAAAGTGTTGGGGCCCAAGAGAAGCACAAATTCTTCAATGTTTCCCCGTGCTTGAAAGTTCACCAGAGTATCAAAGATCCAAAGGTTAGTCCTCCAAGAGTGGCTGTGCCCATTCCACTGGGCCATGATGCTACACTAGGCTTATAATTTCCATCAGTTAGCTAAGCAGCGACAGTCATAGTTGAGCAGGTATCTGAGGGTGAGAAGAGGGCAGTAGAAGAGTGGGGGGCTAAGTTTACTCTTAAGTAACCTACAGTTATCTTTGAGAACTTCGCCTTATCATAAACAGATCTGCTCCCAAGATGCCAGTCTCCAGAATAAACTGGAGGTGGGATAGTGCAAGAGAGGGAGGCAAGTAGGGTCACAGAGTACAGGATCAAAGAGAGACAGGAACAAAGGGTGGTGTGCAGTGGAATTCCTTTGTGATATTGAGCGGTGACACCAGGCTTTGCTAGTATTTCTGTTTCTGATCAAAGAATTTGACCAGCATTCGTGGGAAGCTGGGTGGTTGGGTTATCACAGCTAAGACAGATGAACTCTCAAGCAGCAAATTCACTCCCCAATTTAAATGATCTTTGAGGAGCTTTCCTGGCTCTAGAAAGAAATGTTCATCTATGACCAGTTTTCCAGCTGGAAATATCTTCAGAGGCCATTCAGAGCAATCCCTTCATTTTACAGAATGAAAAGGTTGTGACTTCTCCAAGTAGGAAAGTTAAGATTTGAACCCAGGTCCTGACCTGATTTCTAAACCTAAGACATTTCTCACTATAACATTGTGCCTCAAAGACCTTCTCTGACTGGGCCAGAACAACCAAAGCTCTCTGGTACCACCTGCCTCCCATCAAGTGTCCAAGGCCCTGATTGTGACAATCCAATATACTGGGAAAAGTTTTGGGCTTGTGGTAAGACTGGCTAGCTCGAAATTTTAGGAGCTTGTGATGCTTATGAGCTCTGTAGCCAAGGATGAGGAATTTCACCCACCTCTCTGAGCCTCATTCCTCATTTGCAAAACTGGGATGAAAATAGTTGTACTGTCTTACCTCTAAGAGTTGGTATTGAGGAAAGTGCCCTGTAATCCTTCAACCTGACACAGAAATAATAAATGCCGGCTCAGTCTCCTACCTCACTTCAGGGTCAGCACATAGTCAGAACAGTAGAAGCCAGAATGCTATTACTTCAAGGAAAATCCAATGGAAAGAGCATTGGGTTTGGAGTCAGAGGACCTAGGTTCAAATCCCAGCTTTACTGCAGCAGAGGGCAAGAACAAATCACTTTTTCTGACTGGCACTCAAGTATAACATGAGGACATTGGATGAAATGATCACTTAGACCCCTTCCAGCCCTAAGTACAAAGGAATGAAGAAAAGAGAAATGGTGGCTGAAGCTTGGGCCACTTGTCTGCTACAGACTGGGCATGCAGAAAAGCCAGCAGGGGAGAGCCAGCTTATCTCGGCGTTGTTGTTCAGTCATGTTCAACTCTTCATGACCCGAGGGACTAGAGCAGGCCAGGCCAGGCCCTTCTGGCCTCCACTATCTCTTGAAGTTTATCCACATTCATGTTCATTGTTTTCTTAAAGTACTTTACAAATGTTAACTCATTTTGTCCTCAAAACAACCCTGGGAGGTTTCTTATAACCCATTTTACAGATAAGGAAATGAAGGCAGAGGTGAAGCACTGGGCCAAAGTGACACAGCTAGTACATGTCTGAGGCCACATTTGAACTTGGGTCTCCCTGACTCCAGGCACAGCACTCTATCCATTGCACCTCCAAGCTGACTTTATCCCAAATAACTCATGTGGGGCACATGCCCCACTGTGCCCAGTCACCAGCCTGGAAAGGGGTTAGTGATAGAGCTGACTGGACTCTGGATAGTAATGTGAGAAGCTGGAGGGAAGAAAAGTGTTAGGAGGACAAAGAATCAGAGATTAATCAGAGCCATTAGACCATGGACAGAGAAAAAGAAAGAGTGGGGGGTGGGAGAGAGTGAGAAAAAGGAGGAGGAGGGAGAGGGGTGAAGGAGAGAGAAAACAGGGGGAAGAGAGACAGAGAGAGGGAGAAAGGCGGGAAGAGGAGGGAAAATGGGGAGAGATGACGGGAAAGGGGAGAGAGAGAAGGGAAGAAAGTGGAGAAGAAAGGGGAAGGGGGAGAGAAAGAAAAGGGGGAGAGAGATAAAGGAGAGAGGGGGAGACAGAAAGAGGGAAGAGAGAGACAGAGATACACAAAAGGAGAGCGAGGAGGAAAGAGGGAGTGAGAAGGGAGAGGAAGGGTGAGAGAGGAGGGGGAATAGAGGGGGAAGGAGGAAGAGAGACACAGAGACAGAGAAACAGAGAAAGGGGGAGAGATAGAGAGGAGGAAAGGAGAAGAGAGAGAAAGATATGCGCATTGAGAGAAGGGGATGGAAAAGGGAGGGGGGGTTGGAGGGCAGGGGAGGGAGAGTGCCCAGGCTCCCATTCTGTATGTTTTAAGCTGACAGGTGCCCAAGGCAACAGTAATCTTTTCAGTTCATATGGCATATACAGTAACATAGCATATCCCCGTAATAACACTAATTGAGGGTTAAATTACATTCTTCAACAAATAAGATAAAAAGCCAGATAAAACCCAATTAGCCCCTAAGGTATATAATAAGGAAGGCAGAGCACAGTTATGTAGTATTTGAAAGGCTGACAAAGTACCTCGTGTCCACCAGCCAAAGAAGCAGACATTACTCTCTCCCATTTTACAGATGAGGAAACTGAGGCTCAGAGTTCATAGGATCAGAGCTGGGAGGGACCTTAGAGCCTAGCTAGACTCCCCTCACTTTACAAATGGGGAAACTGAGGTCCAGAAAGTTTGCCAAGGTTACAAAAGTGCTAAGAGGCAGAGGTAAGATTTAAAATGACTTGCCCAGGGACACCCAGAGTTGGAACTCAAACCAAGGCCCATTGATTACTGGCCCAGTGTCCTTTCTGCCACACCACTCAGACCACAGGATCTAGATTTAATGTCAAAAGCAAGCTTAGAGGCCTTCTAATCTCACCTCCTAATTTTACAGGAAGAAGAAGCAGGGGCCAAGAGAAGTTAGGTGAGTTGTCCAGCATCATCCAGATATTTAGTGTCCAGGTCAGCATTCGAACTCATGTCCTCAGACTCCAAAAACTAACATTCCTTCTCCTATACTACACTACATAATCCATTAGACTGCAAGCCCCTTGAGGGCAAGGATTATTTTTGCTTTTGTACTGGTATCAGAAGCACTCAGTAAAATATTTGTTGCTTGAAAATCTCTCTCTCAAGCTTTGTCCTCTCCCACACCAGACAGATAAAAGGGTTCTATTAGGCTTTGTATCTCATAATGAAACACACAAAGAACTTTAGAGATCTTTCTCACCACCACCACCCCACTAATGAGGAAAGAAAGAAATACAGCTAGGTCCCAATTACTGGGAATAATGAAACCCCTGAAGGGTTCAAATGTATTCAATTTTGTACTATTTGAAGTTACAATTACATAAAATACGGTAATTGGTTCCAGCCCAATGGAAATATGCAGTGTAAATTCTAATAATGTGAACACTTCAGGGGATTTATTATTCACACAATTCAGGACTTAGCTGTACTTTTTGGATCCCCACGCTAGAATCAGGATCCAGGAGTCCTGACTTCCATAACAGTGATTTTAAAAATAAGCAGAGGGTCCTTCTCCCTCCAGTTGCTACAGTCCAATGCCGATAACACTTGTGTTTAAGCTCCAAAGTATTAATCCTTGAAAATGAAATAGCCTGCAATTGACGAGACCATCAATAGCCAGGGAGAACATCCTTTTCCATCAGTGACCCCATTTCCAAGAATGCTGCCTTGCTTATCTTTGGAAAACCTCAGGGCCTCCCTTCCTAGTCCTCCTGCTTTTGAATATCACTGAAAAAAACCAGAGAAATTGCTCACCAACCTTCCTTCATTCAATAACAAGTGGTGGGAAGATTGGCTGGGGGAAGGAATAAGGAAGGTCCTCCTAGCAAACTCCTTTTGTTTCAAAAGAGACAAGATTGCTTGAGTTTCTCTCATTTTGGAATTTTGTGTGTGTGTGTGTGTGTGTGTGTGTGTGTTTGTGTTTAGGGCATTGCCAGGGTTCCCAGTGTTCAAGTAATCTCCTCTGTTCCCTCCCTCTCCAAGTCTTACTAGCTTGTTTGTTTATACTCCCCTTAATTTCAACATCCATAGAATCCTTCCTCTCCTGGGGAATGGGGGGAGAATAGGAGAAAGGGCACCAGAACAAGTGTCTTTACTATTTCTGTCCTTATCGGAGGACCAGCATGAGCAATCAAAAACCCTAGAGCTGCTAAAGGTCCTGGAGGTTTTTGTCTTAGTTTGGATTTCTCCAGCCTGGCCGCTAGGTTTTTGGGTTTGTGGTCTTAGGCTAGGGGGTATATATGTGTGTGTATCTGGGGAAGGGGACCGGAAGACTCCTGGGGGGTGGTGTGAGAAATCCCTCAATTACCAGGGTCTAACAATTCCATCATTTTTGTGCCCACCAAGCCATTCGCTCTGAATCCTGTTTCCATAGGAGTTATTCAGATTCTGTTCACAAGAAGAAACTCCTTGTCCAAGGAGTAGTGGTCAGGATAATATCTGTAAAGTCACTTGCAAGACTCTGAAGCATTAGATAAAGGCTACCTATGGAAAGCCCATGGAAGCCTCTGGGGAAGGAGAGGGCCAGGTAATGTACCTGTGACAGGATCCTAAAAGTAAACGAGTGTCAGAGACTTTGGATCCTTGGTTTTCAAGGATCTGACTAGCCAGGGGCCAGCAGTGAGTGGATCTTATTCACCTTGGCTCTTCAGTGATGGTGACATGTTGGCTGAGGAGTAAGGAAGACCTAAATTCAAATTCTGCTTCAGACACTGACTTAGCTGTGTGATCCTGTCAGAAACTGACAGTTTCCTCATATGTAAAGTGGGGATCATGCTATCTCCCAGGGTTTTTGTGAGCTGTAATTAGGATGACAGATGTTTTAAGTGATATAAAAATGCTAGTTATTATTACTGCTTATTATTAGTGTCCTTATTTTTATGTGCACACATACTGGAACTGTAAGGTTCCTCAAGGGTATAGACAATTTCATTTTTCACTTTTGTATCCACAGCTCTCTTGTAGCAGCCGCTTAATAACGTCTGAATTGAATTTAAATAAATGCAAAAGGAGGATGGAGGAAAGCCAGGAAAAGTCAAGTTCTCAGGGACTAGAGTTAATCTGCCCCAACTCCTTGCCACGACTGCTGTCAGTGAATGACCTTTCTGCTAGTTCTCAGCCCTCATTTCCCCAATCCTCCTCCTCACTGCCCCCAACCTTAGAGCAAATATAACACACTTTCCTCCTTCCCTCCCCCCCCCCCCCAAAAAAAAAGCACACTAGCCTTTATACAGTAAGGACCAGTAGGTATCTAGGACCGGGCTAGTCTGGCCACAGAACCAACCTTGGCTAGGGCCGGACTGAGTGAAACTAGCAAATTGGCTGGGAAAGTAATTAACAACCTTTCCAACCCCCTGAAAGAGACCACAGTCAGGGTCAGTAAGAAATTAAACACACACACACACACACACACACACACACACACACACACACACAGACACACACACACACACACACACACACACACACACGCCCCGAACTGTAACATTTACCTGTTAACAACTCTATCTTATGTCCCAGGACCTTCATCTCTGTTTCCCCTGCCCACAACAGGTGCCCAAAAGAGTCAGGGGCAAAGCTACAGAGGAAAGCCAGCGAGTCTCGGGAGACAGAGGGAGAGACGCCTCGGGCAGCCCGGCAGCGACGAAGGAGGGAAGCGAGCAGCAGTGCCCAGCGATGCCCAGCGGTGCCCAGCCCGAGGCGAGGCGGCAGGCACAGCCAGCAGCGCCGCGAGCGAGGAGCGAATGAAGCTGGCTGCCTCGCTAGTCAATGCAGATAAGTAGCGCCTCGTGGGCTTTCCAAAAAGAATCCGCCAATCGCAAGAATGCGAACCCACAAAAGGCGGCTGTAACCGGGCCCGTAGATGGGGTGAACTGGGGGGAGGAGAGGGGTGGGGTTGAAGACTAAACAACCTCAGCTGCAGCCGGGGAAACCAACCCCCGCACCCTCCCCACCCGAAACAAAGGAGGAGACTTCTCTTGAGCGTCCTGTCCCTGGCGACGGCACCCGAGGAGCAGCCGCGCGTGGCGTCCGCACAGTGTCACCCGGCGAACCCCAGCCAGCGCCGGCCCCACCCCGCCCCCGTCGCCACCGCCCCCAAACCAGATGGGTGCCTTATCCCCGGGAGAACAATAGCAGGGAGGGGTGCGGCGCAGGGCTAGGAAGAAGGGTGAGCTAAAGAGAGAGGGAGCCGTCAGACGATGGCCCGTCGGGCCAGCTCGGGTGGGCGCGCGGAGCCGGGGTGAGGGCCTAGAGCCCTCCAGCTAACAAGAGGAGTCAAACGCGCGGCGGCGGGAAAGCTCCCAGCCTACTGGCTGGGCGGTGCTAACATAGGGGGCCGCGGGAGGGAAATCGGGGAGGGCGAGGCAGGGCTGGGCATCTCCTCCCGAGGTCTAAGACAGAGGGGAGGGATTCATTGCTGGGGATCTGAGTTTCCCTACGAGAGGCAGAGGAAACCAGTGGGTGCGAGTGGGCATTTTAGAGGGAGGAAGGGGGGGGACAGCCACAGACTTACCCGCTCACTGCCCCTTAGTCGTTGCCGCCCTCCTCCTCGCAGGTGCCAGCCCACTAGGGAAGCCCCCGGTACCCGCTCTCCGAGGCTCCCTTTTTTCCCTGGGGCTAGGGGCGAGGGCGGTGCAATCCAGGTGTGTTCGGGGGCCTCAGCGGACCAGGGGGAGTGGAGGGCGCAGGGGCAAGGTCTGGTGTGGATGCCCCTGGGGCTGTCAGGGGCTCCCGGAGCCTCCTCGGGCTGCTACGGTGCTAGGCGGGCTCGGGGAAGGCTTGGGGCCTGGGGGAGAGAGGCGGCTACGTGGCCGGTTTAAATGGGGGCTGCACCACTGCGTCAGGGTGGGGAGGGGGCAGGGGAGAAGGAGGCTCCCCGGGCTACGGACTAATCAAATGCGGCCGCCAGCGGGGCAACCTTGGGTCACAGGAACCCAAATCCGAGACCCCCCCTTTCCCACCCCTTTTTCATTCCCCTCCCCTCCTGGCCATACTCCTCCCCGAGCTGGGGACTGCTGGGATATTTGCCTTTAGACACGGCAAGGGGAGGGGTCTCGTCTCCCTTCCTCGTCCCCCAGTCGAGGCGTTTCGGGGCTGAATCTGTTTCCCTGCCCCAGCCTGGCCCGCCCTTCTGATCCCGGGGGAGCAGCTTGCGGGTGCCGTCGGATCGCCTCGGGAGGGACGCCCACGCCTGCTGTCTTTGTTTAGAAGCCCAGGGTGGGCGGAGGTGGATAAGTCTTACTGGATGGTTGGAGACTAGGACCCACCCCCCAGATCCTGCCCTCCCCGGTTCCTCTCCTCTCGGTGGAGTAGGCTGCCGGATGGTGGATCCTGAAAAAAGGGAATAGGGGGTGGGGTGGGGGCGGGGGATGGGGTCCCAAGGGAGACCCACGTCCCATCAGCCTTTGTTTCAGGCCATTAGGGTTTTCTTTGATGATTTATTTCTTCCGGGGATGAAAGGATCCTTCAGGGGTGTCCTCATCCCCAAAGGCCCTCCTGGGCGTGGGGCTGGGTGACTGTTTCAAGACCTTGGAGTCGTTTTTATAGAGTTATGATCTGGGGAAAAACATTCACTCACCATCACTTTTACCCTGAGTTCCCCCTATTCCAAAGTGTCACTAAGTCCTTGCCTAAAAGCCTAGGAAAAGCCCCGCCCAGAGAACGAATGTTTTATGACTCGGAGAAAGGGGGAATCGGTAAAGCGACTCAAGCAGTCGTTCTAAATGGGAGGCAGCTCCCGCACGCCCAAGGTCTAACTCCGGAGCTCCCCGGAGTGGCCGCCCATCTGCCTCCTGCTAACTCCGGCCAAAATGAACACAAGCTGTCTTTGTTTCCAGCGCCTGACTTTCCCATCAGCTTCCGGGCTCCCGGCCCTCAGTCAAGTTTGTTGCACTGTCTGGCCAAATGATAGTGAAATTAATGCCAAGATACCACTATCCGCCGCTCCCGACCCGAAATCAGCTCGACCCTCACATGTCACAACAAACACGCCATGCCGCCTCTTTATTTATCAGATATTGTCATTAAAAATAACACCACGTGACGTGCAAGAAAGGTTGGCTCCTAGCCCACACCCGGGCTGTATTCGGAAGCTCTTTCCACAGTTTTCAGGCTCCCCAGTATTTCCCAGGCACTAAGGAGACTAACCTCCCAGCAAGCAAACAAACAAAACCTCCCCCAAAAAACCGCTTCAGGTTCATCCTGGGTTTGAGTCTCTACTACTGTAAGGACAATTTCATACTTTTATTTATCGTTTAAAAGCCCTTCTTGTAGTGCTGAATAAACATCATTGGCAAGGTCAGACCCTTCCTCAGGCTCACTGGAGAGACTGTTGGAAGAATAATATTAATGATGAAAATGATTCTGTGTGTGTGTGTGTGTGTGTGTGTGTGTGAGATGCAGGATCCAGCTTTGTTTGCTTTCCCATAATCTAGCAGACTGGGCTACTTCACCCATTCCTCACAGGTTTAGGGAGAATGTTATAAATCTGCACCAATGACCTCTGGGACGTTCCCCAAATTCCCCAGGTTTCAAAGGTGGAATTAAAAAAAAATTTTTTTTATTTCATTAAATATTTTCCAATTACATGTAAACAAAATTTAACATTGGGGCGGCTAGGTGGTGCAGTGAATAGAGCACTGGCCCTGGAGTCAGGAGGACCTGAGTTCAAATCCAGCCTTTAACACAAAACTAGCCAGTATGACTTTGGACAAGTCAATTAACCCCAATTGCCCTGCCTTCCCCCCTCCAAAAAGAAAGAAAAATTAATATTCGTTTAAAAAATTTTTGAGTCCCACGATGGGAAATATGATCCATATCCAGAGAAAGAACTATGGAGTCTGAATGCCGATCAAAGCAGACTATTTTTACCTTTGTTTTGTTTTGTTTTTTCTTTCTCTTGGTTTTCCTCTTTTGTTCTGATTCTTCTTTAACAACACAACTAATGTGGAAATACATTTAATATGATTGTACATGTATAACCTGTATCAGATGCTTGGTGTCTTGGGGAAGGAGGGAGAAAAATGTTTGGAACTCAAAATCTTGTAAGAGTGAATGTTGAAAACTTTCTTTACATGTAACTGGGAGAAAAATACTATTAACAATTTTTTGTGAGTCCCAAATTTTCTTCCTTCCTTCTCTTTGAGAAGGCAAGCAACTTGATAGCCATTACACATATGAAGTCATGCAAAACATTTTTCCACATTAGCCATGTTGCAAAAGAAAACACACACTCATACAAGAAAAATAAAGTGTGCTTCAGTCTGCAAAGGCAGAGCTTTAAAAAAAAAAATCACCCAGAATACTTCCAAGGAGCTTTCTGGTACGGTGGAATCGATGGACTTGGAATAACTCTCCCTAGTCAAGGCAGGCGCTTGATAGTGCCTTTGGCTGACCTGGACTGTCTCCCATTCTTGATGCTTCTGTGAGTAGCGCCCTGGGCAGGAAGAGAGCCATTATTAATTGATGTCTTTCCAATAGTCCCAGTTAATGACTTTTCTTCAGCTGCCCTGGATATTCCCCTTTGAAATATGAGGAGGAGGAGTTGTAGATCCTTTGGGCAGGTTTGGTTTTGTTTTCACTGGCAATTAATAGCAAAGGAAAAATAGCCCTAGTGGGAAGGCCAAGCTGTTGGCTAGTACTCCTTGGCCCCATAAGTGTCAGCCCACTCTGGCTCCTGATGGTTGAAGTTTGTCCTTCACAAAGGTGATGTCTGGAGGTCCCCTGCCTCTGTTTCTTAAACTGTAAAATGAAGTGAAGGAAGCTTGCTAAACTTCAGAGTTGGACGGGTTCTCACAGATGTTCTGGTTCTGGGCTGGTCCGTGAACTTATTTGATTATTTCTTAATATGTTGATGACTATTTTACTTTAATTGACTTCCTTTTTAACCCTATGCATTTTATTTTAGACATTTAAAAAAATTTCTCTGCAATGCTAAAGGACTCTATCACTCAAAAATATTGAGAACCTTTTTTCTAGTCTGCCCCTCTTCCCCATGTTAGAGATGAGGAAACTGAGGCCTAGAATGTTGGTGGCCTGCCTAGGGATCACAGATAAGACGTGGCAAACTGGTATCTCAATCTAGATATTCCTGCTTCACTTCTATTGGTCACTCCTATTCATCATAGGGTTCAATCTGGGTGATCCAGGAAAGCAACCCCAAAAGTTTACTGGTAGTAAGAAAAATCTCACTAGGACGATATATGAAAGCTCTGTATTGAAATTCACTTTTCTCCCCTTAGTCCCACCTGAAACCTTTGGGACCAAGGTAACCATAGGCCTTGTGCCCAGACCAGCATGACATGACTACATTGTGATTATGTGCATGATACACGCATAGGCACCCCTATCCATCTTCTCAAACCCTTTGAGTGTGAGTCCATATCTAAATAGGAACAAGTTTTTAGTGAGTACTTACTGTATGCCGGACACGGCACCATTTGGTTTGGAGATACACACAAAAGCAACAAACAGAAAGATGTGGACTAAGAAAAGGTCAGTAGATTTGGTCATTCATTGGAGAGAGCAGTCTCTGCTGAACTGAGATCACAAGCCAGGTTGAAGAGGGCTTAGGAGAAATTGAGTGCAGATAACTTTCTCAAGTATGGCTTAGAAGGCCAGGAGAGGAAAACAGTAAGCGCCCTATCAATATATAGGAAATACACCTCCTTTTGATGAAAATATTAGCCAATGGTGCCTTTCAAGTTCCTGCCTTTTATTTACCCAGGTGAAAAACAAAGGACTTCAGAATCAACATGGTGATGCAATGCTAACCTGCTGTCAGGTTTGAGTAAGTCATTTCATTCCTTCCACTCAACTCATCATAGGATCATAAATTTAGAACTGGAAGGGACCTTAGGGGCTGTCAAGTCCAACTCCACTCTGCATAGAAGAAGATAGGTTGAAAGAGGTTAGTGAATTGTCTAGGGTCACATATCTAGTAAGTGATTGAGGTTACTGTAATGACTTTGACTTTCTGGTTCTAGGATTTGGTTTCCTGGTATTTGAACAAGGACTTGAGGTGGACTAGACACTGTGAGCTTCAATATGGAACAGGAACTGCATGGAGAACTGGACAAGGAATTGGGAGCTGTCTGCCTTTGAACTCAGGTGGCAGTTGGTTAGATTCAGGCAGGAGTTGGGACCATAGAAGAGGAACCATGGAAGCTGAGAGCCTGCATTGAGTCAAGAAGGAAAGACCTCTTCATGGGTATTTAATGCTGACTCATGAGATTGTAACTTAATTTTGACCTAGGGGTGGATGGCCTTTGTACTTTCCACTACCCCTTAAGAGTGTACTGAGTAGTGACTGATGATATTGCAACTTGATTGCACCCCATGGGTAGAGGACTTTGACCTTTGTACTTTGTGTCAATTTAAGGAGGCTGTTAAGGGTGATTGAATTGAGAATTTACTAAATGAATGCACTTTGTTTAAAGCTATGTGAACCCTTTGGTGAAAACTGTGTGGCCATTTTAGTGTTAAATTGTTGAGTTGTGACGTGGTGAATGCTGTACTTTGTTTTCTGTGAATGTTTTGTCTTGGTTTGTTATTGAATAAATAGAGAGTTCACTATATTGTGTAATCAGAACCTTGAAAGCTCTTCACAGCAGCAGTCCTCTGGAAAGTTCCTTGTGCTTGGCTTTACAATTTGTTAGTCTAGCCATCTGTTCTATTGTTCTATCTGTCATGTTCTATCTGTCAGCATATGTATTTATGTCTGTCTTTCTGTCTTTCTATCTGTTTGTCTGTCTCTCCATCCATCTACCTGTCTTTCTATTTATCTATCTTTCTGACTCTGTCTGCCTGTCTATTTGTCAGTCTGTGTGTCTATCAGTCTTTCTCTCTGTCTGCCTTCCTCTCTGT